>VSWD01000007.1:66493891-67693891 GCA_033119305.1 Pinctada imbricata
TATTGATTTGGATACTTCATTTAAGGGTAAAAATGTTGAGGTCATTCTTTCTTTAATTGATGGCTGTTACAAGATAGCAGTGAAGGCATTCGTTTTACAAACAGTTTTAGTCTTTTTATGCCCTCGGAATCAATGATTTGAGGGCATATAGTTTTTTGCCTGTCTGTTTGCCCGAAAAACTTTAACATTGGGCACAACTTTTGACTGGAAGATGATCTCTAGCTTTCATATTTCACATATGTATCCCTTGTGACAAGACCATTCCATTGATACCCAATTTTCTTACCTCACGACCTTGACCTTTGACCCACCTTTTGAAAAACTGAAACAATTGGCATAACTTTTGAATGGAAGGGTTTGTAGCTTTCAAATTTCGCTTGTGTATTTCTTGTTACAAGACCTTTCCATTAGTACCAATATTCTTTACCTTGACCTTTTATCTTCTTTTGAAGAACTTTAACATTGGGCATATCTTTTGAATGGAAGGTGAAAGAGCTTTCACATTTGTATTCCTTTTGACAAGACCTTTCCATCAAAAGACCCCATGACCTTGACCTTTGACCTACTTTTGAAAATCTTTGAACACTAACCCTTGCCCATCAACAACAATGTTGTTTTTTTTTATACTGACAAAGATGTCGACAGGGGCATTCGTGTTTCACAAGCATGTTTTATTTTTTTATACATGTATATTTCATTTCATTTACTTACATTTTCAAAAAGGGTATTTTCTTTGTACTTACTGATTTGAAACATTAAGTTTAACATTGCACTTCCTGAAAGGAGGCAAAACAATTCAAATTTTAAATTTTAACTTTAAAATATTTAAAGAAAAAATAACATACAGTGTACTTTGATAGTTAAACTAGTGTTTTTGATTTCTACACTGCAAAAAACAATTCTGCATACTATGAAAAGTATTTGTCACATTTGCTTTTAAATTTGTTTATTATGCAAATTTAAAAATCCTTCATCAACTTCATTTTTTTGTTCCTTATGCATACATGTATGTCATTTTCAAATTACTTGTAATGAACTCTCACTTTACTCAGCTCATTTCAGCTGTCATCTATCACATCATTTTTGATAATGTCATATCACCTTGTCGAGTTTTGTTACTGGTTGTTCATGATTGGTTATTCAAGTATTTATTTTTGTCTCCGTTTCATTTAAATGTATTCCAGCTGGAGAGCAGCTTTTCATCTCCTTTGGTGCTTCTCATGATTTTCTTGTTTATTCTTTGAATAAAACATTCTGAGACAGTATTTACATTGTTTGAAAAGATCATTAGTACATAAACACATGGAGGCAAAATAAAGTGATGAAGGTCTCCATTACCAGTGTCATTTTATGCACAACAGATTTGATGAAAAATATCAATCCAAGGAACACTTGTGTTGCCTGCGAAGCAGCATGTTCTAGAAAGTGGATCAAGGTTGGTCAAGGTCACTTTGTTCAAAATTATTGGTATCAGTAGAAAAGTCTTGTCAAATTAAATTCATATGAGAAATATCAGACCTCTTTCTTACTGATTAAAAGATATGGTCATTCTCAAATTTTCAGAAAAGAGTGTCAGTCATCTAGGTCAAGGTCACTACGTAAAAATTTTGGTAACAAAACAAAGGTCTCATCATAGGAAATACATGTGTGAAATATTAAAGCCCTATCACTTACAAATCAAATGATATATACAATCTTATTTTCTTGGAAAAGAAGGTCAAGGTCTTGTTACAAGGAATACGCTTGTGAAATATCAAAGCCCTATCACCTACCAATAAAAAGATACAGCGAATCTGAACTTTTTTTAAAAGTAGGTCAAATATCTAGGCCAAGCTCACTAGGTCAAAAATTATGCTATGTGTAAAAAGGTCTTGTCACAAGGAATACACAAGTGAAATATCAAAGCCCTATCACTTGCCAATCAAAAGATATATACAATCTTAATTTTTGTGTCGCCTGCGAAGCATAGCGACACTTAGGGATCACTTTGTCCGTTGTCCGTCTGTCCGTCCGTCCGTCTGTCAGTCCGTCCGTCCGTCCGTCTGTCTATTCTGTCACACTTTGGGTGTCACAGCCCATAACTTTTGATTGGTAAGTGATAGGGCTTTGATATTTCACATGTGTATTCCTTGTGACAAGACCTTCCTACACATACCATAATTTTTGACCTAGTGACCTTGACCTACATATTTGACCTACTTTTAAAAAAAATTAAGAATGAATATATCTTTTGATTGGTAAATGTTAGGACTTTGATATTTCACACATGTACTCCTTGTGGCAAGACCTTTCGGCACATACCATAATTTTTGACCTTGAGACCTTGACCTAGATATTTGACCTACTTTTGGAAAAAAGATAAGAATCGCTATATCTTTTGATTGGTAAGTGATAAAGCTTTGATATTTCACATGTGTATTCCTTGTAACAACGTCTTTCTACACATACCATAATTTTTGTCCTATTGACCTTGACCTACATATTTGACCTACTTTTCAAAAAAATTAAGAATGGATATATCTTTTGAATGGTAAGTGTTAGGACTTTCATATTTCACACGTGTATTTCTTGTGGCAAGGCCTTTCTACACATACCATAATTTTTGACCTTGTGACCTTGACCTAGATATTTGACCCACTTTTGGAAAAAATATAAGATTCGCTATACCTTTTGATTTGTAAGTGATATGGCTTTGATATTTCACATGTGTATTCCTTGTAACAACGCCTTTCTACACATAACATAATTTTTGTCCTATTGACCTTGACCTACATATTTGACCTAGTTTTCAAAAATTTAAGATTGTATATACTTTTTGATTGGTAAGTGATAGGGCTTTGGTATTTCACATGTGTATTCCTTGTGACAAGAATTTTTTACGCAGACTATAATATTTGACCTTGTGACCTTGACCTAGATATTTGACCTACTTTTCAAAAAAATTAAGAATGGATATATCTTTTGAATAGTAAGTGTTAGGACTTTGATATTTCACACCTGTATTCCTTGTGGCAACATCTTTCTACACATACCATAATTTTTTACCTTTTGACCTTGACCTAGCTATTTGACCTTCTTTTCTAAGAATATTTTTAATTGGTTGGTGATGGGTCTTTAATATTTCTTATGATTAGACTTTTTTGTGACCAATTTTTACGTAGCGACCTTGACCTACATGTAGATGATTGACACTCCTTTCTGAAAATTTGAGAATGACCATATCTTTTAATTTGTAATTAAGAGGTCTGATATTTCAAATGAATTTCATTTGACAAGACTTTTCCACTTTCTAGAATAATAATCAAACCGCTTCGCAGGCGACACAAGCATTCCTTGGATTGCTATTTTTTTGAAAAGTAGGTCAGATATGTAGGTTAAGGTCACAAGGTTAACAATTATGGTATGTGTAGAAAGGTCTTGTTACAAGGAATACACATGTGAAATATCAAAGCGCCATCACTTTATACCAATCAAAAGATATAGCAAATCTGAACTTTTTTGAAAAGTAGGTCAAATTACTAGGTCAAGGTCACATGGTAAAAAATTATAGTAATTGTAGACAGGTCTTTTCACAGGGAATACACAAGTGAAATATCAAAGCCCTATTACTTACCAATCAAAAGATATAACCAATCTTAACTTTTTTGAAAAGTAGGTAAAAAATTATGGCATGTGTAGAAAGGTCTTGTCACAAGGAATACCCATGTAAAATATCAAAGCCCTATCACTTAACAATCAAAAGTTATGGGCTGTGACACCCAAAGTGTAACAGACAGACGTACTGACGGACAGAGTGGTCCCTAAGTGTCGCTATGCTTCACAGGGGACACAAAAAAACAGGATAAGAACTTGTGTACACATTCTCAACTTGATGTGTATCAGAGATGTAAGTTGTTCGGACAACAAGCAAAATTCAATTGAAGAAAATGAGATATCTTTCTTATGTTGCCAACTTGGTCTAGGTACCTCTTAAATTGTAAAGACTGAACTTAAAAGTTTCAAACTTCAAATGAAGGTGAACTGTGATGATGTGACTCAATGTCATCCTGACAGGATGCATACATTTATCATTGGCATTAGAAAATCTACTGTATAAAGCGGTGCTCAGCTGTGTATTTAACAGCCCATAGCATCATACATGTAGCAAAACATACATCTAGGGTGAACAAAACTGAAATGTCTCGCTCGATGACCACTGAATTTAGTCTATACGACTTGATCCACATGCACCAATCAAATAGTGTGGTGATCAAAGTGATATAGAAGTTGGACTGAAACCACTAAAATAGCTTGGAAACTTAAAGTATGCATATCGTGTCACCGTTATATATGGTACCAGAAACTTGTATTGTGAATTAACCTCATACAGCTAGAGCTTGCAGTAACAACAATTTCAAATATAGTCACAAAGCAAGGTAAAAAAAAAATTCATGTACACGTACTTATTCTTTCTGAAAAGTAAGACAGCTGAAATGATGATGCCTCACCTCTTCCTAGCTGGTATATATGACAGAATGTTTTTAATCTGTTCTCCATATCTATTGACATATTTTTGTGTATTATTTTTGTACTTGAAAGGCTTGTGACTATAAAGAAATGAGCTAGCAATGTCACAATTGTGCATTCCTTCAAATTCTATATTCTCAGTAACTATGTAGTGCAGAAGAATAATGTAAAATCACTATTGTCCAGCAGGCCTCTAATAAGAGCTCTTTGTGTTGCATAGTCATTTCCTCTTTTACATTCAAGTTTTTGTCTCTTCTCTAATCAGTATTATTCATTCATTTTGTTTGTGTTCAGCCAAGTTTGAGAATATTCCTAACTGATCATACATTGTATATGTAATAACAATTTGATGAAGGGATACTGTCATCTTTCAACAGCTTAATAAGAAACTTAAAAGATAAGACATAATCAGTTATAAATATCAATTTATCATGGTCAATAAATACAATAATAGGAACATTTTAACTAAAATATATAATTGCAGTTCTTCATAACCTTTCAACAAATGGGTGAGCCATACATCCATACACATCAATGAGAACATGGATCAAACTGTCAACAAGAGATTCATTCTGGACCTCCCCTCTGAAAAAGAAAAAAAATCTCAATAAAGTTTTGTAAGGTTCACAAACAATTGCTGTTAGAAAAATATTTATGAATTTGTATTAAATGCTATTAGTGGATGTTGGAAATTGAAGGTACACTACTAAATCATTACCTCTATAAATTGCATCTCTTCAAGAGAAATGGGTTTTCTAAGATATCTAAATGGTAACTCTGATTCATCATCCAGCACTGTTCTTGACTGTACTACATTAGGCGATGGGTTAATACTAGGTGGGTTGGTCAAACTCTCTGATGTATTGGTACTCTGTGTTGAACCTGCTAGTTAAAAGAATTAAATCTATATCAATGTTTATCATGTTTATTTCTAGATCATAACATAAATAATGATAACCAATTATTATTACATGTACATCACATTATCAGATTTCTTTCAAAAATGGTCTTGTTCTTTGATATTTTGAGTTTCTATATATTTGTATTCTAGAGACAAGTGCATAAGTGCGGGATTGGACAGGGTGAAAGGGACGGGGGAGGAAGGGGGTGGGAGGAGGGAGAGAGGGGGAGGGGAAAGGGAAGGGGAGAAAAGGGGAGGGAGGAGGGAGGAAGGAGAGAATGGGACAGGGAGAAAAGGGGAGGGAGGAGGGAGGAAGGAGAGAATGGGACAGAAGGGGTGGGAGGGGGAGAGAGGTATCCCCCCATCCACCCCCACCATAAGTATTTCTGCATTGAGCTATTTAAATATAAATATATTTTTTTGTCATACCAAGTTTTTGCCAATAAGACGTGCATACAAGAAAGTAATTGATATCTGCTCAAGATTGTGCATTTTTCACACATGATAAAAAATATAACTTCACTATTTCCCTAACTCAGCTGCTAGTTCTACATATACCAGTATTGCACGACAATTTCTGATATTTGGGTGAAAGTGTTCTACTGGAAAGTTTTGAAAAAATAATTCTTATTCACCTTGTCCAGGAATCCTTGAGGGAAACTTGATCATAGGGATATGAGGTTTCACCGCCTGTAATGTAAAAAAATATTTTTATTTCATAAATCAATGAATTTCCTTTACCCAGTAATATTTATTTGCAGAAGAGATTGAAGAAAACAATATCCAACAATAAATTTAATAATTCATAATGAACATAGCAGCGTCTGGTTAGAAAGAAAACTCTAAACCCAGCCCTAATCAGAGTTATTTTAAAATAGTAATTTACATCACAGGCAGCTGATGTTTATCTATTAAAAAATAAAAACCAACCTTTTGTTGTTTTTTATCATATATACAGGGAATATCCCTGTAAGTATGATAAAAAACAACAGAAGACTGGGTTTTTATTTTTTAATAGATAATCATCAGCTGCCTGTGATTTACATGTATTTCCTCTCAAATTTATTGAGATTGACAGCTTTAAAATCAAGTATCTGGAAATTGTTCCAGTAATTTGTGATAAATAGCCGAAAATAGGGTCATAAAATCAATCCTGAAACCACATTTTTGGATGGAAAAAAGCTATTTTTCAATGGAGTGGCATGGAAGGGAAAATATTGAACCTGGAACTACTTTGAATGCACACAATTCAATTAATGTCGGATTTATTTGTCACAAGACATACTACAAACTTAGTCACACAAAATTTACATGATATATGATGTAAACTGTACTTAAAAATGGTTGATAAAATAGTTTTTACCCTAATTGTCCTTGCAGCAGCGGACATGATTGCAAGACTGGAGCTACTGAAAACAAAGTAATATTAGAATTTAATCGGAAAAAGGAATTCCGGAAATCGTATTTCGATTTGCGAATTCGACAGAATAAGTTATAATTGTCCGAATAAGAGGAAAATACCCCCAAAAATGGGTAATTTCATAAGATCCGTTTTTTTTTTAATTTTCAATTAATTAAGAAATAAAAAATGACAAGCCGGGCTCTATTGTCTCATAATGCCCGAGCGTCCTCAGCCAATCGCATTTATTACCGAGCCGCGTCAGCGGCGAGGTGATAAATGTGATTGGCTGAGGACGCTTTGTCAGAGCCCGGCTTGTCATTTTTTATTTCTATTCTAATGATGACCAAACTTACAAACTCGATTCTTGGTAAAAACCAGTTCCTGCCGGTTTATCTGCTTTCAGAAAATGGGTAGGCGTGGCTTATCGCTATAGGGCCTATATTGGAGAATAGAGCCCGGCTCACGTCTGTTGTCTTAATAGGGAAAAAGAATCAAGTCATATTAGAATTTGTCATATTTTAGTAAAAATTACAAAAAAACCAAGAAGGACTCCCTTGTTATGAACAACCAAGGACTTTAGTCTTATTATAAACTATAAGTCCTTGGAACAATTTGCACTGTATTCACTTAGGATTAAAAATGACTGAGCCGAAAGCATTTAAAATGTAGTTCTGTATAAACCTATTTCAACTGGAAATTTCACTTTTTATGAGCAAGTTGTCAGAACTGCGCAAAGTTTACACTGTACTAATTTCCTTCTTCCAAGGAACCGAACCTATTCCAGCAGTTGGTTCTTCTTCTGCGTTGAGTGCATCCCTCGATTCCGAGTATAATCGCACTTGATTTAAAAGCCCATTCGTGGCACAAAGGACACTATTTACAAGTTTTTAAAAGGTTTAAAGGTTAAAAACAAACTGGTGCTTAGATGGTGATGTTGACTAGGCTCTGCTTGAAGGCATCAAGAGAGCTGATCTCAACCACTGGCGATGGTAGGGTATTCCAGTATCGTATGGCGCTCGGGAAAAACGAGTGTTGATACGGAAGTATCCTGGTGTGTGGCTGGAGGAACTTAAAAGAGTGGCCTCTAGTATGGCTGCCAGTTGGAATGAGATACACTTCTGGTGGTATGTCAACCAGTCTGTTGATGATTCTATAGAGCATGATGGTCTTTGCTCTAGCCCTGCGTTGTTGTAGGCTCTCCCATGATAGAGCGTTCAGCATGGATGAGACGCTACTAGTTTGATGGTACTTACCAGTTACAAATCTGGCAGCAAGTCGTTGTACAGCTTCAACTGCGTTGATGTTACGGGCAGTATGGGGGTCCCAGATAGGTTTTTTTTTATTTATTTAAACATATTTTATTTCCATAATGTCGAAATGGGATTAGGCAAAAGTTTAACAACATTATAGACGCCTTCTCCCTAAAATAAGATTACAAAACAAAGTCATGGATAGCAGAACAAACACATATAAGGTAACTTGATATAAGATGATATGCAAATGAAACTTTGAAATATATACATATATAAATAAGTATAAGAAGAGAGAGAGAGAGAGAGAGAGTTATGATGTGAATCTCTTTGTTTCTTTAATGTAACAGTAGACTGCATCCATAATATTGTAGTTTTCCTGATCCGATAGGGATAGATCACCAAATAAGAGTTTATCTAATGTAAGAGGTGTGAAATGTACTAACTTTTGGACTAGTCGGGTTCTCTGCTGATCAAACAAGGCACATTCAAGAAAGAAATGGAAAGTATTTTCATTAGTATGGCCACACTGACACGTGGAAGAATTGATGAGGTTAACGCGATGAAGGTCAGAATTAAGGTTACTGCTGAATGAACGTAGACGGGTATGAATTATGTTCAACTTTCTATCTCCACATGTGAGATAATCAGGTAAGGCACGGTCCATCTGATATTCTGGGGGGGGGGGGGGGGGGGGGCTTGGGTTTTTTGTCGGAGCAAGATTATTTTTTTCGCCTCGGACCGGGGCAAAATTATTTTTTTCTTGCAAAGTCGGAGCAAGGAATTTTTTTTTCAACAAAGTGATGTGCAAATAAATTAAGAATGTTTGTGTTTTATCAATAGAAATGATTTATATTTATTTACCCAAAACTCGAAATATTAATATATACTTTATTTTTATGCAAGTATTCAATTTAATTCTAAATAGAGAGATAAAAGTAGATCTTACAATACAATTCTAAATAAACAAAATTTATATAAGGTACATGAATATAAGAGGGTCTGTGGGGAAGGTCTTCTAGACAAATTTTTAAATGTTGAATTGTAAATTGGTGAATAATATTGAAGTTCTCCTTCCAAGCTTACAAGAACATAACGGACTCTATCATGTCTATGGGATACATGCAACATGTATTAATAGTAATACATAAATATTCGCTAACACTTTTGATATCTTCACATATATGAACTTTGACATTATTAAGCAATGTTTAATAGAAAACTATGGCGAGCGAAGCAAGCCAAAATTTTTTTGATAGACTGAAAACTGTGGCGAGCGAAGCGAGCCGGAAAATTTTCAAGAATTTTAGCAAAATTTTATGGTAATTCTTTAAATTCAGATTATTTGTAAGAGCAAGATTATTTTTTTCTGTCACACCATAAGCAAATTTATTTTTTTCATCAAAATTCGGAGCAAAATTATTTTTTTCGAAAAAAACCCAAGCCCCCCCCCCCCAGAATATCAAATGGACCGTGCCTAAGTAAATGGAGTTTCTTTGAGATTTAAGATAGGATTTAAACTCATTATAGGATGGATTATCTCGTATTTCTTTATCTAATTTGTTCCAGCTAATTATTGTTGAAGGAAAAAAAGAGTTTCGTGTAAGCATTAAACGATAATTCGGAATGTACAAGTCCGTGTCAGTTCGTAAGTTGTATTGTCTTTGTCGTTTGTACGTCTCAAGTATGTCTGTTAAATAGTCAGATGCTTTGTTATGATATATTTTATGAAAAAGATTAAGTTTTCTACGTTCACGGCGTTCAGATAATTTTTCCCATCCCGTTTCAAAGTAAAGAATTTCTTTTGAAGTAAAGAGAGGTAAGCCGGTGACTAGTCGTGCTGCCTCTAGTTGTATTTTCTCTAGTTTAGTTTCATCAAATAGGAGAAACATTAGGGGCCCAAGCACTGAGCCCTGGGGCACGCCGGCATTTATTGAGATCGGAGGAGAAATATCATCATTTATGAATACAGACTGATTCCTATCAGAAAGATAATTTTGAAGAAAAAGAAGAAGAGGACCTTTAATACCATGTGATTTCATCTTTTCTAACAAACCTTTGTGCCACACCCTATCAAAAGCTTTCGAAATATCACAAAATGTAAAGCAAGATTTTTTTCTTATCTTCCATATCTATTAAAATTGAATGATAAATTTCAAGTAGTTGGTAGATGGTCGAGTTATTTGGTAGAAAGCCGCTCTGATATTTATAGAAAAGATCATTGTCCAATAAGAAATTATAGATATTTTTGTGTATAATGCGTTCAAAGAGTTTGCCAACGGTGCTGAGTAGTGAAATAGGCCTGTAATTAGAACATAAATTAGAATCTCCTTTTTTAAAAACAGGCATAATTCGCGCGTGTTTCCAAGTGGCGGGAAATCTACAGCTGCTGAGAGACTTTTTGAATAAAATAAGAAGGGGCTTACATACAGACAAGACAGTAGACTTTAACATGTTATGGCTAATGTTATCATGGCCTGATGCTTTATTCAATTTCAGAGATTTTATTATATCAACTATATCATCCTCAGTTACTTCAATAGAATCAATATAATTTTCAGTTCTTGATGGAAAAAGAGGGACATCATCATCGTAATCGTCAATCGTTGATATTTTGGCAAAATAATTATTTAATAGCATTGCTTTATCTGTATCACTTATTGCAAATTCCCCAGTTTCAGCATTTAATAGTGGAGGTATGGTTTAAGAGTTACTGGTTTTTTGTTATTTTTCGTGCCAATTTCCAAAAGTCCTGATGGTTACTCGTGCAATAATCATTTACAAGTCCATAAATATCAATGTAATAATTTTGTTTAGCAGATTTTTTGATATTATTAACATAGTTTCTTTGTTTCCTATAATGTTCATATATTGTCAAAGAATTCGATTTCATGGCTTTTTTCCTCAACCTATCTCTTTTTCTTATTTCTTTGCGAAGTTCAGAAGTAAACCAGGGTTTGTCATTAGGTCTAATTGTGACAGTTCGTTTTGGAATATAAAAGTTGGCCAATTCTAAATATTTCGAGGTAAAACGCTCGCAGGCACAATCTATATCACAGTTAAATAAATCCTCCCAGTTTGTTTCGTTAATAGCCCGATTAAAGTTGTTGAAATCACCGTTTATAATCCTAAATTTCCCTTTTATATACATTTTTTAATTGAAAATCATTTTTTAAGTATACAAGAACGCCATTGTGGTCTGAAATTGTTCTATCAACGTCAACAACCTCGAAACTGTCAACCGAACACTCCTGAATCAGAACGAGGTCAAGCAAGGACTGACGCGTTGGACCAAAACGGGTGGGTGTATTGATATAGTTATGGAGGCCAGCAGAGTCAATAGAGCAGTTGCATTTAGTTTACTTTACCACTACTTTTACCTCACCTCTACGCTTCAGTGGTCACTGCGGTTAGGGGTTACATAATCTTGGTCTCGAGTATTGACGACTACAGTTAACTTTTAAAGCTGACCTACCCTGGCGTTTTGCGGGTGCATTTCATATCTTAGACATAAAACTTACGGGTACATGTATGTAAATTTCCCCTTTTCGGACGAAGAAACATTAAGCATTGTAATTTTTGCTACATAAATAAATGATCTTTCCGTCTGCATGTCCATCCGTCTGATGATTAATACTTTCACATTTAAATGGTAAAAAAGTGACAGGTCAGCTTTAAAAGGTAACTGTAGTTGGATCGCCTCAGGACAGGTGTGTATTGAACAATGTAAAGCCATGGCTGTGAAATATTCTGTTTAACGTGTGCGGACTGGTACCTTTCGAGACAAAATACCAGATAAAAAGCATACACTCACAATTAATTCGAGATTGCCAAAGGTATCCTGTCATACTGAAAAAAAAAAATCCAATACGGCTTTATTACTCGAAATGAAAAACGGCTCAAATGGATCTATTTAAACCAAGACTTAGCTATAATAGCTCACATTCCCGTCTCCCCTGACTTGTACAGTGGATATGTGCCTTAAATAAAATTTCAGAATAATACATGTCATTGACAACAATACAAAAATTGTATGTTTGTGTGTTTTCGCCTAACTGGAGGGTGTCTTTTTTTAAAACACCAGGATGGAAAACGAATTTTAAATACCACGGCCTAATCCCTAACCACAGTGACCACTGAAGCGTAGAGGTGAGGTAAAAGTAGAAGTAAAGTAAGAAGTAAAATAAATGCAACTGCTCTAATAATATCAACAATTCTATGATTCTTTTCAGTGAGTAAATCTACATTTAGATCCCCTACTATAACAATACGCTCGTTTTGTAAAATGGCATTTTCGAGAGAAATGTGGAAATTATCCCAAAACTGACTGGTGGAATTTGGTGGACGATACACAGAGCAAAGGAGAAATGAATAGTGTGGGAATTTAACTTCTATTCAGATAGTTTCAAAACCTGGTAGTTCAAACTGTGTTTGACGCTTTACAATTATTTTTTCGGATACATATATAAGAAGACCCCCTCCATATGAATTTCTGTCTTTTCTGATTGGATTAGGATAAAATCCATCGATAGCAAGATCGTTAGAAGATACGTTTTCATCCAGGTGAGTTTCTGAGACACAAATTATATCATATTCATGAGCTATATCTTCAAGGTAAGATATTTTATTTTGGAGACTACGGATATTTAAATGAAAGATAGAGAGTAGGGAAAGATTATCATTACATGAATCCGGTCCCGGATTCGGATGAATATCCATACATAACATAAGAAGTAGGTATAAATAAAGGATTGAGATTGTATTACCTTGACGATTTATACAAACTGAAAATAGGCCGACCGTGTCGATAAAGTATGAATGACAAAAATCGTAGACATTTTCAATTATTTTGTTCATGATACTAGTTTTGTTGAGGTATTCGGGAGGGATCGGAGGGTCATTTTTCGGTTTAGTATTTTCTTCCATACAGGCCATGAAAAAAAGAAGCATGAGTAGGGACAAAAAAGCATGGTCGTGTTGACGAAGTAGAGTCGAACACGCAAGTAGGGCAACATTGTATTTAAGCTGGAATATAAGTTCATGTTTTAGTGAAATTGGATGAAGAGAATTTAAAATATCACCTACCATAATTTTATATTTTGAAGAAGAATAATAAGAATTGATTCTAGCATGATGGGTACCTATTGCCGCCCTGTATTGTGCTATATCAGTGCCTATGGGGGTTTCAATACATTACATTTAGTCACACAATCGTGGGCGGCAGCAGGTCTTCGCGGTCGAGTGGATATAATGAATGCAGGGTAAATAAACAAAAGAGATTCAATAACTAGAACGAAATGGGAGAATGGGAAAACTCAAATTCATCGGATGGTGGCGCGAGATAGTTCAAGTCCGCAAGTGATTTCACCAGGCACTTCTTATAGGTGCAGCGTATTCCAGGGTTGGTCAGTCGAAAGTCTTGTAGGCTTGTTCCTTGACATCCTGTTTACACATGCCTATATTCCTGCACAAGAAGGCTAAGGTCTGATTTGCCTTCTTGGTGGTGATATCTACGTGGGTGTTCCATGACAAGGACTTGTTAATGGTAACCCCGAGGTACTTGGCATTGTTGACGTGCTCCAGCTGATGGCCATGGATGCAATAGTCATATTTGATGGGCTGTCTGCGATTGCTGATGGTGATGACTTCGCATTTCTCTGAATGGAATTGCATGAGCCAGGTGTGTTCCCATTCCTGTAATTTATCCAGGTCAGATTGGAGGCTAGCACAATCATCAACAGTCCTAATCTGCTTGTAGACAAGGCAGTCATCAGCAAAGAGGCGTGCGGGGGACTGGATACAAGCTGGCATGTCGTTGGTGTACACAAGGAAGAGCAAGGGGCCGAGGACTGTGCCTTGTGGGACTCCCGACGTAACATCACATGAACTGGACATGGAACCATCAAGAGCTACTTCCTGTATACGATCCGAGAGGAAATCCTGTATCCATTCCCAAGTGTTTCCTCTGACTCCATAGTGCTGAAGTTTGTGGAGTAGGCGACGATGGGGTACCTTGTCGAAGGCCTTGGTTACCTGAAAAAAAGAAGACCGAGAAGATCGCCAGGGAACAGAGTCGTTTAAAAGGCCAATCAATGACCTTTTTCTCGGGAATATGACCCCGAAGTCTTCAAAATAACTTTATGCATGGTACTGGATCCATCAACAGTTTTGTACCAGCACATGCATCATTATTTGAAAAAAAAAACATAAACACAGTTTTTCAGAAGTGTCAGCTTTTTGTAAATGACCAGCCTTGACGATGGGACCTCATGACGACGTCCACTCTCCTATACTCGTTAAAGATCTCAGGACTGTCCAATCTAGAAATTGCCGGACTTCTCGGGGGACTGATTTTGTGTTCGCTTTTTAAAAATAGCCAGTAGATCAAAGAACCTTGTGTCGAAAATTCGTTAGAATAATCAAACGCCTTATTTTCTTAGATATTATCCTGGAGTCACCAGAAGGACATTCTGCACCTCTCTACAACCTTGTATACCAGCGAATTCTAAAGCGTTGCATACTGACTGACTGATGACGAGACTCCGTGACAGGCCCTGTCCAAACCATTTCAGAGAAGACAGTGTCATGTCCACATGTCCTTTCTGAAAGTAGATCGGGCTCCTATGATGATTGCATGCATTAGCTCACTCCAGCTGACAGTGCGTGGACTTTTATTAATTGTACACTCAAGATTATACTTAAATTGATATCCATTTACACACCCATATGTTTGTTACTTTGGCCCTTGTGTTTTCTCTGTTAGTGTCTTCATCTTACAATAAAGAGACTATTATATACAACAATTGTGCATTCTTCGAGTACTGTGTTTTGATTTCCTGTTGGTACTACAATCGGATCCTGTTGGAGACCCCTCCATTCTCATACAAAGACCTTTAAAAGTACACAACCGCATCAATCTCTTTAAAGGAGCAAGAGTGGAATTCGTGATTAATTGCTAGCGCACCTGTTACTTTATCCGTGTAGATATTTTAAAAAAGATCAAAACTGATGAATGTATCAATCAAATTCGGTGTTTTTGATATTTTCTTACCTAAAGTATCTTTCAACGTGATTAAATATTGGCCTATTTTTTCACTGTTTTCAAAAGGTAACATGAGATCATTATATAAAGTGGAGTAAATGCTACAATGATCTCTTTCAACTCTAATTCACATGGTTAGGTTGTGCAAAGACCATCCGCAAAATTTAGAACAAGGAGAGTATCTCCAATAGTGTCAGCACCCACAGCACAACACTTAACATCCCTATGTCAAATCACATTGTAGACAAGCACAACAAGAGACGCATGAGGGACAAGCAAATTTAAACCAAACCAAATTACTTAATGCAAAAGACTACATATGCAGCAAACGAAAGTAATGAGCAATTGGTGCCGACTTGGGACGGTCATCTGCCAGGTTAGAGCAAATGGTGTAGCTATCCGGAATAACGTGCACACAACCCTCCCGCTTGTCCGGCTACCCAGCTGTCTCGAATAACGCACTTGTAAGTGTATAATTGCCCTCTCACTGCAAAATGACGGCAAAAAAAAAAAAAAAAACAGAAAAATGCAAGATCCCAAGTAACACCCATAACTCTGGATATGTAAATTGATATCAAAGCATTATTAGGGCGTTTCATTTAGTTATGACTTGAGAACACGTCATCAGTGTAGTATTGAATCCAAGTTCTATGTGCTTCTTTCAGTTTAACTTGTTTTTAAAGGAGACCTTTCAATATCACATATAGTCTTCATCTCCATGAATATTGTTCACTTTTGAAATAAAAGCATTAATAAAAGAAGACAGGATTTCGTCATACACTTAGACAGGATATAAGATGGGGTTCCTTAACTATGATATTTTTTAATTACTATGTATATATATTTTGACTCTTTGCATTATTTTATAGTCGTATTTATTTATTATCTTCAGTTTAGAACTCATTCCATGTATGTTTTGATGTTGAAGAATTTGCAGTTATTCAAGGGGCCCGCTTTGCTTTGCGATTTGCATTAATCGGACTAATTACTTTATAAAAGAAGGCGAGTAGGTAATTACTTTCATATTTATGAGTCAAATTTTGAATACCTTTTGTGGCACTGCGTACAATCATTTTGGTAATTTCTTGTTCTATGTTCTCATAGGGTGCCGTGGCCGTAGAGCGAAACCCCACTGTTTACAAATTATACGAAGAGAGAATAAGCTTCCTTTTTGGTATTACTTCCTTGGATACTATACTTGCATTAGACATGTGACAATTTTGCAAATTAGCAAGGTGCGTTTTAACAGCGCCACCTACAGTTCATTCCTCACTTGCATTGGACTCGGGAGATTGCTCATTTGTTAAAGTTATCATTCGTGTTTCTATGGAGCTCTGTCATTGTTTCCGTTTGTTTGTCCGATTTTTATTTTCGCATGAGAAAGTTCAGTTTTACTTTTTTTTTTCAAAAAGAATTTGAATTTCGATTGTGATTTTCTTTTTTTGGAATCTGATTAGGTCTTAAATTGTGTTTGATCTTCATCCACTGAATTCTTATAAAGATACTAGTTATAAACAAATTGCTACATTTATTTGTAAAATGCTTCGTTATTAAAAATATATTAAAAACTTTTGGAAGTTTTACAAAAAATACTCTGCACTTTGGTAAATAAATAGATAAATAATCGGAACATTCTATCACCTGAATATTCTAAATTTAATTTGAGTGTTCCAAGAAAGTACAAAAAAGGTAGTTACATGTAGTGTATAATCAACTATTCCTATGAGACTTGTTCAAAGATTAGCATGTTTTGCTTAAAATTGTGTATGATTTGTTTTAATGAAAAATGCATTGTAATACAATGTTACAGGATTAAATGTCTAAATAACATTTGAAATGAAATGTGATGGAAGGGCGAGCGGAGTGTAGTCTAAATAACATTTGAAATGAAATGTAATGGAAGGGCGAGCGGAGTGTAGTCTAAATAACATAAAAAATGAAATGTAATGGAAGGCCGAGCGGAGTGTAGTCTAAATAACATAAACAACGAAATGTGATGGAAGGGCGAGCGGAGTGTAAAGCAAGCGAAGCGGGCCGGGTTTTTTTTATTACTTATTTTTTTGGGGGGGGGTCTATTTGTCGCTTTTACTGAAGCAAGCTGAAATATTTCAGAAAATGGAAAGCGAAATGAACCGATTTTTTTAATTTTAGGAAATGTGGACCAGAGTAATTATTTTCTCTTCCAAGAGGGGTTAATCATTAATTTCAAAATTTTCTGGGTCTGAATATATATTTGCAAAAAGTGCCCCCCTTCCAGATACTTCTAGGTGCCTGGATGATATTCTCACTATCAACAATCCTGTTTTGAAAAAAAATGTAAGAGTGTTATTTATCCACGGAATTGACACTGAACAGGACAAACGTTACAAACACCGAAACACCATTTTTGGACCTAAATTTCATAATTGAAATGGAGAGATTCATACGAGTGTGTATGACAAAAGATATTTTGGATTCAACATGGTAAACTCTTGGCTCGACAGTGATGTTCCTAGATTACTGTCATACGATATTTACATTTCACAACTCATCCGGTACGCTAGAGCATGTACTAATGTTTTGGATTTTCATAATAGAAATTTACAAATTACTACTTTAGAAACTTTTAGGTCAAGGTTTTCGTTAACGAATATTACTATGGGTATTTTATCCCTTCCTTTGTTTTATCGTGACATAATTAACAAAATAAGAAGGACCAAAGTCAGACAGAACTACTATCGAAATTGCGTCAGAATCATCAAACGCCTTTTATACCACGGATATGATCCTGTTGTCACCAGACGGACACTAGATTTGGTACTTGACCAATCTACAGCCTTGTATCAGCGAATTGCGCTCTGACTGACTGTGACGACAAGACTCCATGATGGGCCCTGTCCAAACCTCTTTAGAGAAGACCCCCACAATTACCACCTGTCCTCTCTGAATGTCGGTCAGACTCCTCGGGTAAGAACGTATATGAGCTCGCTACAACCCGCAGAGCACGGACTGTATTTTGTACGCCCTCTATATTTACATCCATTTATACATATCAATCTGTTTGTTCCTCGGGTCCCTGCGCCATGCTGTCTTACTAGTATGGTCATCTTACAGTGAGGAGGTTATTTTACACCACCAATGAGTGTTCTTCGAGACCTCTTGGTAACCGAAAAAGTTGGAGGGCTGTACGCATGTAATCCGGATAATAAAACCATTTGCTAAGTATTGGCATATCAGATGGCCGTCCTTAGGTGGCACCGATTGCCAACTAGTCTCGTTGGTTTATGTGTGATCTTTTGCGTTGGAATTTTTTTCTGTGTTGATTTTGGCGTTCCCTATTTCCGTTTGCGTCTTTTGCTGTGCATGCCAACTTTGTGTTTTTGCATGGGTTGTTAGGTGTTTTGCTGTAGGTGCTGCAGCCGAGTGTTGTTAAAGTGATATTCGATGCCAAAAGAGAGGAAATTCAAAAAGTGATTACTACGAGGGCTGATTGATATGTTGTGAGCCTCGGTTTTCTGGGATGCAGAAGGCATTCTGCAGATATATTATCTCCAAAAAGGGCAATCAGTCAACGGCACATACTATATGCTTCACTTCTGACACAGTTACGGGAAAATATTAAACTTAAGTGCCACGGAAAGCTTACTAGTTAAAGGTTCGTTGTTCCATCAGAATAATGCTCCTGTTCACAAGTCTGTCACTGTCATGGCTACCACTCATGATTGTGTTTTTAATTTGATTGAACATCCGCCTTATTCACCTGATCTTGCTCCATCAGACTTTCATCTATTCCAAAAACTGAAACCCACTTTCAGTCCGATGATGACGTCATACTTGCAGTGGATGGCTTTCTGACCAGTCAAGATAAGGAGTTCTTTAAAAGTAGTATTGAGACCCTTAAACAACGATGACAAAAGGATACTGAAGTGGATTATGTAGAAAAATAACGCAAAGTGTCTGATAAAATTCAAATTGTTCAATACGAGGCTCACAACATATCAATCAGCCCTCGTATAAAAAGATCGAAATTTTAAACATGCCAAAGATCCAGCTAAGGACAGATTTTTGCCATCAAGGAGATACCCCTTCGTTTCAGAATAATTCATCAAATCTAGCCTCAAATATATTTCAAGCCAGTGCAGAAGCAAAACAGTGAAACTAGCCGGACCATATCGACGAGAGCCATCAGTCCGACAGCAGAGATAACAAGTGGTTGTAATCAATATTAAAATACTCGTATGTGTTCCACCTTGATAATACATGTACATGTGATTTAATGCCACATATGCGCATTTCAGCAAGCACTGTATCATAGGTGATACTCGATGTCAAAAGAGTGGAAACCCAAAAAGCGAATATATGAGGATCCTAAAATGAATGCTAAACATCCAGATAAGTATACAGCGCTATTTGACTTTCAGTCATTGATTTCTTCCGGAATTTTCCGTGAAATCGCATTTCAACTGCCTTTGAATCATTATAATTGTAGAATCAATATTTATTGTAGGTGGCGTTGTAAAAATCAATTTGTGCGGCGCAACACAATGTAAAACTCTATACTGGTTAGTCTGGAATTTTGTATTCGTTTCAAAAATATAAACAAAGTGTAAGCTGTTAAAGTTTATCATTGTATTGCTTAGTATTCGCTGTGTTTTCTATTTTGATGTGGCAGATTCCACCTGAAATTATCAAGGCTGGCAGGCTTTAGGGTCAATGGAATTGCCTTTATCAAATTAGTGTACATCTATTTCTATGTCGAATTTATTCAGGGTGGCGCTACTTACAACTGTTCTTGATGATTTCGTGACCACTGTGGGCGACACTAAGGTATATATTAGAATGGGTTTTGAACTTCCCGTATTGACAGCGGCACATACATATGAATTCTACACATTATGCCTTCCGCACTTGCACTGGAGATGGTTCATTAGATAAGTTGTCATTCGTGATTCCAAAGAGTTTGTGTCATTTGTCCTATTTTCTTTTCGCATGAGAAAGTTCGGTTTTGTATTTTTCCAAAATTCGATCTCCAACAACACCCGGTTGCAGCACAAACAACAAAGCATCAAAAATCCCAATGCAAAACACAGTGCAGACACGCACAGGATGAGGCGCAAAAGGTATAAGGAACACCAAATCACAAAGAAACATCAGACACAAATGACTACACATAAACCAACGAGACCAATGGGAAATCGGTGCTGACTTAGGACGGCCATCTGCCACGCCAGTAGCAGACGATGTAGTTATCCGATTACCCAGACGTCTCGAAGAACGCAAAATAGTGGTGTAAAATTACCTCCTCACTGTAAGATTACCATTCAAACAGGCAGCATGACGTAGGAAGTACGGGAAATTGAGAAAGTGAAGCCTTTGTAGTAGAGAAAGCTTTGTTAAAATGATGATATGATCCTCCATTTATGTGCTGTCATTCATGTTCATCTTCTTCTTTTCTTAATATATCAAGTGGGAGTATTTTCCTTATCTCTAACTGGTGTGGAGGTTGTATGTCATTTGGCCATTGCTTTGTGATGATTGATTGTCACAAGTCTTCGGTGTTCACTTAGGAAGCTTATATTTCAAATTATGGCAAGCCATGCAAAGGTCACATTATTTCTCTCACATATAAATAATTCAACTAAGTTACTTCTTTGACAGAATTCAACCTCTAGTTTGATTCAACGCATCTGGATTTCTATAGATTCTTATTTGTATTTATTTGATCCATTTTGAATTTGGGTATTTATTAATTTGAATGGCGTCTCCTAGCTATATTCACTTTCAAAATTAAAAATTTGACCATAGAGGCTTTTCATGTGTAAAGTGTTGTCTTTCGTGTTTTGATAATGTGATGTTTCCGTCTAAATTTTTTTCCTCTCGTCTCTCTCTTGTCACTGCAGCGCCGCATGAATTGAAACAGCGCCGCATGGATTGAAAACTCCTCCTTCAATTAGTTTTACGTAATGATGGATTTCTATTTCGTCCATCGCACATTTTCAACTTCTCCAGAACAGCTACAGGGATTTTTATGAAACTTAGTAGGAATAAAGTACTCATGGTTCCTACAAGTGTTGTCATTTTTCGTACGGATCCGTCAACAGGTGGTGCCAATACATGCATATGTAGGTCACGTGGCATATCATCTATTAACGAACTTCTTCAGAACAAACCGAAGCACATATCGACACACTGAAAGCATCAGGATGACATAGAAGAATGTCTTAAGAAGTGTTGCTATATTTGGTGACACTCCGAAGACAAATTTTTATGCTTTTTATAGACTTGTGAGAAATGTTTAACGTCTTCAACTTCATTAACATCATTTTAGAGCAGATAAATTTACAGCATGGACCAGACATGCACGTTTCGGGTATTTAACCCTCGTCAGTGATCCTATATCTAAACAATGATATATGGCCAAAATGCTTAGTTTTGATAAGTCTATCAAAGTGTGTAATTTACTGCATATTCGTCATATTTAAGTAATTCAATGGTTTTATATTGCTTTGAAAATTTTACTTTTCATATTTTTGGGCATATTCATCAATACTAGACATCTCCAGAACCTCTGAAGGGATTTCGGCGAAACATTGTAGGAACGAAGTATTCATGGTCCACTACAAGTGTTGTTGTAATTCGTCCGGATATGTCGACAGGTGGCACCACCACAGACTAAAGTAGGTAAGGGGTTGTTCCTTATCTGACACTGAGCAGACGTGTTACAATGCTTACTGTATAAATTAGACAAAGTACTTAAAGTCATCTACCACGTTTGTCTGTTTTGAGTCGATAGGATCCGAGACGGTCGCCACAAGCCTTAACTGGCTGATACCTCTTGAGGTTTCTTAACCTTTCACAGTGTCTGCTAATAATCAAAGATTGATAATGTACTCAGATAAGCGATATAAGTCCACTTGGGGCTCTTGTTAATTACTCTACCTTGCTATTCAGATTTATCCTATAAATTTGTAAGGAAAAATCAGTGTGAAAAATGAAAAAAGACAAAGAATATATTAATTGAAACTGGTTTTGCTTTATGTTTATAGAGTTCTGTAAACATGACAACATGATAAAACTTCATATCAATGACAAAAAAATGATAGTATCAAATATTCATGTGTGTGATGTGTATCGGGTAAAGAATAATGAATTATATACAGCAGTTCAACAGTCATTATGATCGGTACTCACGTGTAAGCAAGGACATAATGCTAAGTTGAGTATAAATTATACATTACAGAAAAAGTATAAAATTAGCCGGATAAAGTTTACTAGTTGTCTGAACTTATCTTCAAATCCTTTCTTTTAGATACATTTGTGTATGTATCTGGTATAATTATTCTGAGAAAACAATTATGTATCTTTTTAAAAACTTGTTTTAGCATTACCTTCTAAGAAACTGTGATATCAAAAGTTAGTACAGAATGAAATAAGATTTTTTAATTGTTAAAGTTTACAAAAATATCTCTTTTAGGAGAAAATCAAAACACGCTGTTACCGTGAATAATAAGACAATAATGGATTAAATCCACCCTTTGAATACTGGAATAATGAATGTACATATAATGTTCAATTGAATGTCAAAATAAAATATATTTGTATAACAAACAATGAATTCTTCATCAAGGCCAACAAGATAAATATATAAATATCCGCTCTACTCAGTATATCACATTCAAAAATCAAATCTGCTTGAGCAATCTAGTTATTTTATTACTGTGACGTACCAAAGCACTCTTTACAGTCCCAGGTAGAGCTATATTGAGCATCACATCGTATATATATTGGAAGATAGCAACGGTCACCAACAAAGTCGCCCATCTATTCCCGGCGGATCTACATATTGTCACTTGATAGATCCAGCAAACGGGTTGGAATCTGTGTGTTTTTCAAGCTATCAGGTCCAGGTAAGTGGGTTGGGACAGACATAGACGGTCTAGCCTGTAGTGTATGTCCTTCATGGATAGTCTGTCGTGAGGCTGCCGCTTCCAACATCCCTGCATTATTTTGCTGACGTCATCCGGGCAGACTCCGTTTTCGGGACATTGTAATGTTCGACCATTTGTAACATAATGAATGACCTTTGGAGAGACAAATAAAAATTGTGAGACAATTCAATAAGGAAGCAGGAAAAAAGTCAAATTGTCGAACATATATTGTAAGTGCGAAATTGGTTTGTCTGTAGTCGATGAACAAATTACGTCAACAAATATTACTGCTTTTTATGTAATTTAAACTCCTAGGCTAATCAAAACTATAATCACGAATGCTTATCATGAAGAACGATCATGAAATAGACTACAAAAGATAAAACATTCTTATCTTTTAAACTGGACGGTACGCTACAAGGTTTCATTGTACAAAATTCGAAATGCATGAAAACGGTTTTATTTTTGAATTGATTGGCATTTCTCATTGGCTGATGATCTAAATTCCTACTTCCAAAAACCAAGATCGATGCACATGCCAGTCTTGTAAATGCATTAAATTATAATAGAGATTCCATGCTTAGTTAATGGACAAAATGTGTATACATGAGAGATCAGTGACATCAATTCTAGAAGGTTCTCCCGATGACTTAATTTCCTTTTACTTCTAGAAGTGGTTGAGGTTTATATAAAAATTGATTCCATAAATCTTGTTGTACTAAACTTATTTTCCTCACAAATTGAATTTAGATTAAAGTCAGATTTTCGACGAGCAACAGACAATACGCAAAAACCCAGCAGATCCGCTTTAATCTCCATTTATGTCACGAAGCATGCTACATTGAATGTCTAGAGTAACAATAATTAATCCAATAGAGAATGAAATTGAAACCATGGACGCTCCGTTACAAGATCCTCTAAGATATCTATCAATCGTACCTCGTGATTTGACAGTTCATACCACGGTTGTCTACCGTAGGTGAATATTTCCCATAGGACAACTCCGAAGCTCCAAACGTCGGACTCTACTGTGAAAGTACGATACAGCAGTGATTCAGGGGGCATCCAACGAACGGGTAACATGGTCGAGGCGCCAACCTGATTGAAAAAGCTTCAAATGAACAATTTTGCTCAAGTGGACATTCAGAAATTATCAATATTGAAAAGCATCTTCTATAGTATTTTAAAAGTTCAAAGCACTATATTTCATTGGTGTATGCGTAGTCTCTAGTGGTTGATGTTTTGATGTGGTATTTGATGTTCCTTGTCCCTTTGTGTCTCTTGCTGTCCTTGACTACTCTGTGTTTTCACATAATGACATTTCGGTATTTTGATATTGATACTACAACCGAGTTGGAGATCCCCCTCCTTTCTTATCTACGCATTTCAACAAATAATGGGTCAGTAACGCTCGAGTCCGGATGAAAATGTTTGCAGTGTCTTTGCATCAAATGAAATACTTGGGTCAATAATTAAGGAAAGAAGAGACATCCTAGTCAATACCAGCCTCTCAAGAAAAATAACAGTCACAAATGAAATTGCGCATCTTGATAAAAACATGCATGATTAGATTTTTTTCTGAATCAAATATTCAGTAATCTTGCAATCGTTGAGCTTAGGATCTTCAGTGAAAATATATATTGTTCATGCGTTATTGTCAGACAGCAAAGCTATATTCTTAATGTCTACCTCAGGGTAAAATTGTGAAATGTATTCATCTAACTGTAATTTCGTTCTCGATTTTCAGTATCCAATGTCAAATATTTGCATTATGAAATCAAATTAAGGGATATTTTATTACATACAGCACTGTCTCCCATTTCAAGGTAGTCAATTAATATTAAATATCGATGATAAAGAGGGCTGTTAAGACAAAAAGACTTCCTGTAGGTTATGGTATAAATCACTTACCCGGTAGTAGTCTTTGCTGTAAACATCACGCGACATTCCGAAATCCCCTATCTTTACGATCAATTTATCCCCAACAAGGCAATTTCGTGTCGCCAAGTCCCTATGAACAAAGTGCTGTGAGGCCAGATACATCATTCCGGACGCAATTTGGTTGGAAATGTGAAGAAGTTCTATTTTTGATAGCGGTTTTATTAGGACAGATGATTTTGTAAGCGATTTAGCATCTGGTCCATGACTCCTGAAATAAAATATATATTAAATTTGATTAAATAATGAAAGCATGGATGAACAGCTAAATATCAGAATGCAAAAATGCGAATGGATCAAAAATAACAAAACTAAATCTTAGTGCGAAGGAAAATTCCCTTTTAATTTCATGAAGTTTGTTCAAATAAGTCAAGACTATATATGTAAACCGGTGCCTTTCGCGTAAAACAAAACTGTAAAGATATAATGTTTCGATAACTGAAGTTATATGTCGGATATGCATGTACGTCATCCATCGGTACTTCATTGACGGAGTTAAAAAAATACTAAGGTCTTCCTAGATCATTATAAAGAGATGCAGTAGTGCACTAGAAAATAATGCAATACATTTGTAATTCCAGCCACTCAAAAATTATTTTTCATTCAGCAAGAAAACCCTCTTTCAAGGGCTCCCTTTAAAAACCTTATCGACATAATTATGGCTCATGATTTGATGCAAGATCTTTAGAAGAATCGGTAGGACCAGGAAAAAAATACTAGGCGACATGATTCTAAGGAAAATGATTAAAGACAAGTAAAGAAATTAGTATAGTCTTATTGGAAACACTGTAATACTACTCAATCAAGTATTTTACAGAGGTCAGTATAACAATTATATACCATCAAACTGAATTATCAGTACAAACTAAGTAAACTTTCCGACAAATAAACCCTTCATCCTCGCAAATAATTTGTATAAATGCATTACATACTTTATCGACACTGTACATTTAGTAGTTCTAATCTAGTTGTGCTTCTTATAATCAGATGAAGTGACAAAGACAGACTGGAATGACGTAACTGTACTATCGATAGTTGAAAAAAAGAAAACAAGCAAACAAGGATATCTTTTCAGTGTGTCATTAGTAATTAAATTTCAGATATTCATTAGTTTGCTATTTTTTCAGTTTGTTATTAAACTGTAGCAAGCTCATACATGTGATCACCCGAGGAGTCCGACTGAAATTCAGAGAGGACAGGTGGCCGGAGCCCTGCCTTCTCTAAAGAGGTTTGGACAGGGCCCGTCATGGAGCAGTGTCGTCACAGTCAGTCAGAGTGCAATTCTTAGAATGCGCTGGTACAAGGCTGAAGATTGGTCCAGTACCAAGCCAAGTGTTCGTCTGGTGACAGAAGGATCATATCCATGGTATAAAAGGCGTTTGATGATTCTAACACAATTTCGATTGTAATTCTGTCTACCTTTGATCTTTCTTATTTCGTTAAATATGTCACTATAAAGTGTAGGTTGTTAAATACCCAAAGTAATATACTTTTTTGCTTGTATGTGCCTGAATTTCAAAAGAAGTTGACAATAATTTTTGTACAATTTCAAGAAAGTCTTTAATAGTTTGTGGAAGCGAAAACCTTGACCTAAAAGTTTCTTGATAATTTGTAAATTTCTACTATGAAAATCTAAAACATCAGTACATATCAATCATACCGGATGAGCTGCGAAATGTAGATACCCTATGACGGTATTCTAGAAACATCACCGTCAAGCCAGGGAAAATTTACCTATGTTGATATGGAAAGCATGTATTATTTCATCAGCTTTTTCGATACTTCATAGATGGAAATTGAGTATACATGAATGTTCCCATGCCGTGTCGACTACAAATTATAATTGTTTCATAAAAGGAGTCGAATTTCATACTACCAGAGCGTTCTGCATCATAGCCAAAAAAAAATTTTGAGAACAAAACACTACTTTTTTTATTTTCTATATGAAACAAAGGAGGGGATCTCCAACAACACCCGGTTGTAGCACCCACAGCAAAACCCTAAAACACCCAATGCAAAAACACAAAGGAGACAAGCACGGAAAGAGACGCATAAGGGACAAGGAACCTCAACGCACAACACAGAAACATCAAACACAAAGGACTACACATAAACCAACGAGGCCAATGGGCAATCGGTGCCGACTTAGGACGGCCATCTGCCACGGAAATAGCAGGTGTGGTTATCCTGGATTACGTGCGCACAACCCTCCCATTTTTCCGATTACCCAGAGGTCTCGAAGAACGTACAATTGTGGTGTAAAACAACCTCCTCACTGTCAGATGACCACACACAAACAAGACCGCAAAACGCAGGGGCCCAAACAACACAGATGAACATGTAAATGGATATAAAAAGAGGGCGTACGTAATACAATACGTGCTCTGCCGCCGCGAGCTCATGTATGTTATCACCCGAGGAGTCCGACTGACATTCAGAGAGGACAGGTGGCCGGGGCCCTGTCTTCTCTAAAGAGGTTTGGACAGGGCCCGTCATGGAGTCCCGTCGTCACAGTCAGTCAGAGTGCAAGTTTTAAGAATGCGCTTGTACAAGACTGTAGATTGGTCAGGTACCAAGCCTAGTGTCCGTCTGGTGACATTAGGATCATATCCACGGTATAAAAGGCGTTTGATGATTCTGACGCATTTTCGATATTGATGTTGTCTATCTTTGATCCTTCTTATTTTGTTAATAATGTCACCATAAAATGCAGGTTGTGAAATACCCAAAGTAATATACTCTGTTGCCTGTATTGGTCCGAATTTCAGAAGAAGTTTACAATAATTTTTGAAACATTTCCAGAAAGTCTTTACTAGTTTGTGAAAGCGAAAACCTTGTCCTAAAAGTTTCTTGGTAATTTGTAAATTTCTACTATGAAAATCCAAAACATCTGTACATGCTCTAGCATACCGGATGAGCTGTGAAATATAGATACCATAGGACGGTAATCTAGGAACATCACCGTCAAGCCAGGGGAAATTTACTATGTTAAATCCAAAATCATCTCTTTTGTCATACACACTTGTATGGATCTCTCTGTTAACAATTTTGATATTTAGGTCCAAAAATGGTGTTTCTGTGTTTGAAACGTTTGCCTTGTTTAGAATCAATTCTTGCGGATAAATAACATTTTTATATTTTTCAAAAACAGGATTGTCGATAGTAAGAATATCATCCAGGTACCTAGAAGTACCAATGAAGCATTTCACATCATCATTTTTTCTTTGCTTTTGAAGATTTTGGATAAATTCCTTTTCATACGTGTATAAAAATAAATCTGCAACAAGAGGCGCACAATTAGTACCCATTGGAATCCCTTCAACCTGCTTGTAAAGTTTCTCACCAAATCTTACATAAATATTGTCCAAAAGGAAGGAAAAGGCAATACACAGGTCACCACATTTCCATGATTTGTATGATTTGTAATCTGTGGCGGAAAAGAAACCCTTAGATTCAGAAGTACAAATATAAGTTTTCCCCTCTCGATCAAAACACCATTTAATGAGTTTGGACAGTCGAGCATTTATTTTGTCGTGAGGAAGCGTGGTGTACATATCAGAAAAGTCGTATGAAGATATCGTATTTGCTTCAAAATTTCTTGATTTCATTTTGTCAATCACATCCCCTGAATTTTTAATAGACCAAAAGAAGTTTACGCCATTCCTGTTCATGACAGTTTCACAGTATTTTGCCACGTGTTCCTTTATAGCCGTGAGTGCTGACGTCAGATTTCTAGACAAAATTGTTGTTGAGCAGTTGCTAGAATTAGCAATGTATCGAAATTTGTATGGAGACTTGTGAAGTTTTGGTATACAGTATATTGTAGGGAGATCCAATTTAGAAATAGGAATGTTAAAAGAAGAAATTTCACTGCTATGTTTGTTCAAAATATTGGGAACACTTTCGTTGCTTTCGATATAAGTATTAGTAGAGGAAAGTTCCGAAACTAAAGTTGATATGTAGTAGCGTTTTCAAATAATTATGGTGTTGTTGGCTGCTTTGTCTGCAGGCGCGAAGACATATTTTTCATGTAAATTACGTAACTTGGATTTGAAATATCTTTCAGATTTAGAAATTGGATTTCCAAAAAGATGAGGATTTTTGTGGTAGTTATCTATTCGAATATCGGTAATATCCAAAATGAGGTTTTTCCAGTCATTCAGAGCATGCGATTCGACTCCTTCCGATTTACACCATCGTTTGGTATAGTTATCTAAAGCTTCCTTTAGCTCTTCGCGACATTTAATAAAATCTATCTTGGATGGGATTCTATATTTAGGTCCTTTTTTGAGAAGACCACGGAGCTGCCTGTCTTTGATAATTGAAAAGTCACCTGTAATAATATGACCAGCTGGTTTATATAGATATTTAGACGTTGCACATTCTCAAGAAGCAGGACATGATTCAAGAATTTTAGGATCTTGTGTAACTTTGTTGTAGTTAAAAACGAAATTTCGAATAGGTCTCTTATATTTGTAACAAATAAGAGGAGGTTCTAAATTTTCAAAATATTGAGGAATGGCACTTTGAAATCATGTAATCCATGAACTATGTGTATATCTACCAATTATGCTGAAGTACATGTTCTATAGAAAAACTCAGCACAGTTCCAAAAATAATGTCTCATCAATGGTGCTCGAGTTACATGTTCATGAAAAAATAAGAGAATGTACTCTTATGGGGAAGAGACACAATACCCTAGTGTCGTTGGAAAAAACAGATTCAAAGAAATATCCCTTTTTTAATGATATCCTGAAGCTAGTAAAACTAGGCCCAAGGCAAGTGTTATGAAAATGGAAGGAAATAAAAAGGGTGGAATATATAACATAGAAAATATACCTCAAATAATTATTCAGGTCTCCATTTTCCATGTACTCAAAAATCATCATAGAGATTTCTGAATCAATACAAACACCGTGGAAAGTAACAATGTTTTCGTTTTGTAAGGTGGTTAACAACTCGGCCTCTCTGTCAAAGTTAGACTTGCTCTCCTCACTGGGTGATCCTTTTAGGGTCTTTATTGCTACCATGGAAACATCACCTTGGTAACAAAGATCCTTGCAGGTTCCAAGAAATACTCTTCCGAACGCCCCCTCTCCTAGCTCTCTGATGAAATTGATGTTCTCGACCTTGAAATATCTTATTGCTGTGATGTAAAGAAAACAAATTGAAAAGTACTTTTGAGCTCTCATTTTTTATGATATTGCAGAAATTTTAATTTATTCACTTTATTCAAATATAATGTTTGCATTTATGTTTCTATTTATGTCGTTGACACAAAGTATATTTTCCTTTCTAGGATTTTAAGGGATAATTGTTTAATCATTAAGAGTAGGTTAACATAAAATATCAACAGGGACAAAGGGTTGCTTTAATTACTACAGAAGAATCAAACACTCTTGATGATGAAACTCAATGAAAATAAAGTGAGATGTGAATCTATTAGGAAACACTCGATTGTTATTCTCAGAGCCGATTTGAAGATTTTAATGTAAATAAAAAATCTTGGGGCATAGTTACTTACAACAACTAGATACTGATGTATGCTTTTGATGATAAGCAGGATTATCCACGATGTGCATGGACGCAAGCGGCATTAAAACGATTGGATGAGGTTGTGACGTAGGCGTCACGTGGTTTGAATGGAGCAATGGATGCTGTGAGCTACTGGAAGAGAACGTTGACTCGGTGGTTGTTCTTGAGTGCTTCTTGTGATAATGTCGAAACAGGACAATACCAAGAATTGTGATGATGAGAATCGTAAAGAGTCCAACACCAACAGCTATGTAAATCTGAAATGAAATCTAGCATGTGTTATCCAGATTACATGATGAGTTATACAGATGAACATGATATCTTAAGAACGCAATACAGAATAAAAAAGAATAAAACGGCAAATCAAGTCAATAAATTTGTTACAAGTTGCCTCATTAACTATGAAAGAAAGACAAAACCTTTTGTGAAATTAAGAATTCAGGCTAAAAGATATTTTCATTACGGACATTTTTTATAAAGAAAAGATGGTCATCTCTATTTGCCTGTCTGAGGTAATTTCAGTGCAATATGATTCTCAATAATTACAATGAGATTATAGAGATGAATTACAAACCAGAGAGTCCATAGTGATAATTAAATGGTATTCTCAAGATTTACTGTAAAAGATGGAAGAATGTTTTTTGATTTAAATTTGCTGAATACTAAAGTTATCATTAAGGTAAACCATACCTAAGTAGATTTACTTACTATATTTTCCATGTTTTGGCCAGTATCTGTTGATATTTGACGACTATTGCTATCGGGCGATAACATACTCGGTTGGAACTGTCCATTTGTAGGCAAGTTTGGCTTATTAGGGAAAAATTTTGGGTTGCTTAACTCTAAATAGAAAATGCAAAGCGAAATCATGTTATCTATCAATGTCAGATGAGACAAAATCATTAGAAAACAGATTACATTGTACCATGATGCTTTTTAAAATATCTTTTCTTGAGGATATTCTCAAATCAAATGACAATGTTAGCAGCAAGGTCAAAGGCAAGTTTAACAAATGTTGGTCTTATGTAAAAAAAAAAAAAAAGAAAAACAAGGCAATTCCTAGATAAGCATCATGTTAAACATGTAGCTGATGGTAGAAGTGCAGAACTACATAAAATATTCAATGTAGATGATCACAAATGGTAAAAAAAACTTGTGAAGTCATCAGATATACTCACGGGGTTTTGATCCACCTCTGAATAAAGCTTTCAAAGCCTTAGAGTCAGAACCAAAGTCATTTTTAGCTTCGAGTCTGTATATACCGTTGTTCTTCGATGTTAAAAACTGGAATAAGAGACATCCCGTGGTATTGGAGAATCCTATTCTTGCTTTAGACACACTGTTGTAAATGGACTGTGTGTCAGACATGCGCAAACCATCTTTGTACCATGTAATTTTTGGTGTAGGATAACCAGAGATTACGTATCGTATACACCAATGAAATCCCCGTTCTGGACCAGTTAGAGAAACGATTTTAGGGGCTGCTGTGTAAATAAAATATCGAATAAATCAGAAAAAAATCAGGTTATTCTTTACGGTGACAAAAAACAAAAGTTTCAAGAAAATTAGAATATAATAAAAGAAATCGCTAAGTTTTAGAAATTCCATAGTCATCGTACCTAATTTATTAAAGATATTCAGTTGGCAACGGAAGCTGATCTGGTCGCAGCTGCACGAGTAACATGTGATTAGCAAATGTTCACTTGTCCAAAGATAACTGCTGAAGTCTAGTTATCACATGAAAGTCTTCAGATGTATTAAGAGAACAATGACTGTAGGGGTGAAAAACAACAAAACATTTCTAGCATTGGTCACAGCTAAAACGTACAAGTTCACAACGAACAACATACACCCCATAAAACAAACACAAACAGATAGCTAGTGAAAAGAACATTTACGCTAAGAGAAAAACATAGAAAGAAATCAACCAAAAACGCCAGTGAAACTTGAAACACACAGGGCAATTAAAACGGGAAAACAATTTTCACTAAGTTCAAACTTTTGACCTAAATATTTTATCATACTAGCCAAAAGATATGGTTATCCGGATTATGTATCAATGGTCCTGTTCAGAATACATCCCTTCATAGCAGTGAGCCCTCTTATTAAAAAGTGACATTGCAAACAAGACAATAAGACACAGATTATCTACCTAACACTTTTTATATCAACAGCTTTGGGCTATCACGGATTATTTGTGCTTGAAATGATGCTGGTTCACAACTGTAGATTATTTTAAGTGACGTGCAAACAAAAAGAAACTCCTTACTCTCCCCGAGCATCCAACCTCATCTCTATTGGGGATTCCCTTCTGATTCTTTGCAAAACGTTTCAGATAATTGTTTTCTTTGTTGTGGGAATATTTTCTTTGTTTTCTTACTCTATCTTTGTCGTTGTGGTTGTTTTCAGTGCTTACTGTATTTCTGTTTTCTAATAGCAGATTCTACACAAAAACTACGTTTGGCAGGCTTTGGGATAGATGAAATGTTAAACGTCTTTAAATTCAATAGCATCATTTAAAACCTGATAAATTTACAGCATGGACCAGACATGCAAGTTTCGGGTACTTAACCCTCGTCAGTGATCCTCAGTCTAAACAATGCAATATGGCCAAAAAGTATGAAAATTATTATGTCCAAAAATGTACCAAAAGACGTAGCAGAATGGGTTTTGCAGAATGGGCAGAATTGCATTTTGAATTAACGACTGATAATTTCATTTAATTTATTCTAGGTAGCACCAACAACAATGGATTTGGGTAATGGTACCGGAACCAAAGTGCGACCCCCTAGTTTTTAATACAATACACCGAAATTTAAATAAAGCTTGAAGCTTTTTTTCAGCCCTTCTTTTAAATTAGATACTATTATTTTATTGTATATGTAACACTGATTCGTGTGTGATTTGTATATGTTTAATACAGTTCGGGTTTTTACAACGTCACCTACAATAATTCCGTTTTTACTATGGAGACTGTTTATAAGATAGTATTGTCATGCGTGTTTCTGGTGCTGTGCTATTGTCTCCGTCTACTATGCGTGTTTCTGGTGCTGTGCTATTGTCTCCGTCTACTATGCGTGTTTCTGGTGCTGTGCTATTGTCTCCGTCTACTAGTATTTGGCCACTTTTTCTTTTGTTTTGCTGTTAAAGTGTTTTCACTGTTGGAGATCTCCGCTCATATGCCTATTAAAATTTATTGAATTCTGGTTTTGAGTTTGACAGTCAACATTGCAGTGTTCTTTTTATAACTTCCGGATCGTAGGCAGTTCATTCCACGTTTAATTGACCCTCTTATTTTCTTTGTCAAGTCAGCGTAAAATCAAGGCGAAGAAATTCAGGGTTATATATACTCTGATGGTGGAATTATCGCTAATTTCGAATGGAATGTAGAGTAATTTACGCAAATAAAGATGTTCACACTTGTTTGTTAACGATAGCCTTGACTCAAACGCATTTTAATATTTTTCTATGTACTTATATTGATCACATGCTTTTGTTGCCAAAACGTTTTAGTGTTTTTCTTTGTATACTAATAATCTATGTAAGTCTGAAAAATGAGTGCATGCTATGGCGCATATGAAGTGTTGAAAAAAGTAAATATCGTACGATTGCCAGGGATTTTTTTTTTTTTTTGCCCTTTTTTGGGGCCGTTATTCGGCCCCATTCCCAATGAAAAATAGTATCTTTTTTTCCCAATTGTGGCTCTAAAATTTCCCAATCACATATAGATGGAATTATCGCCGAAATTAGTGAAATTTACTGGTTCAAAAGTAGCCAATTTATTAATTATTTGCCATATTTTGTAAGAAATTAAATCATATTGAAAAGAAAATTATTTGATTAAACTTTCACCCTAAAAACGTAGCAGGGTGGGTGGGATATGATGCTATTAAACTTTCACCCTAAAAACGTAGCAGGGTGGGTGGGATATGATGCTACAGGACCCATGTTTTAGGAATTTCAAGATTTTTTGTTAACAGAAATTTTCGAATGCTTTGAAGAGACAGACGATCAACCCTAGTTGATCGAACTTGGCTACATGTGCCCTAGGGGACTTATGGTCCACCAGCAGTGACACTCATGATGATGTTCAAATGTTAAACGTCTTCAAATTCAACAACAACATTTAAGAACAGATACATTTTCAGTATAGACCAGACATGCTCGTTTCGGGTACATAGACGATGTGTTATCCATCAATAATCCAAAATTCGCGGATTACCTCAGAAGTATCTATCCTTCGGAGCTTGAACTCAAAGAAACTAAAGAGACAAATGATTAAGTATCCTATTTGGAGATGATGTTGTCCTACGACACTGATGGTCACATGAACACCTTAATCTGTGACAAACATGACGACTTCAATGTCAGTATTACAAACTTTCCTTTTCTGAGTAGCAACATCCTTTCATCGCCTGCTTATGGCGTGTTCATATCTCGGTTGATACGCTATTTCAGGGCAAGTACCAAATATCCGGATTTTGTTCTGAGAGTTAGGCGTCTTTCAGATAAGCTTCTCTGTCAGGGATATGTTTGAGACCGACTTACATCGTCACTGAGGAAGTTCTACGGTCGATATGGCGAACTCGTCGTACACTATGAGGTACACTCTCCAGAATGGTAAATGATATTCTTTCATAGACCATTTGAACCATCCAAACAAAGATTGTACTCTAATTTTGGATTCAACATAGTAAATTTCCCCTGACTTGACGGTGATGTCCCTAGATTAACGTCAAACGGTATCTACATTTCACAGCTCATCCGGTATGCTAGAGCATGTACTGATGTTTTGGATTTTCATAATAGAAATCTACAAATTACAAAGAAACTTTTAGGTCAAGTTTTTCGCTTTCACAAACTAGTAAAGACTTTCTGGAAATTTTACAAAAATTATGATCAACTTCTTTTAAAATTCGGACCCATACAAGCAACGGAGTATATTACTTTAGGTATTTCACAACCTGCATTTTATGGTGACATAATTAACAAAATAAGAAGGATCAAAAGTAGACAGCATATTTATCGAAAATGCGTCAGAGTCATCAAACGCCTTTTATACCGTGGATATGATCCTAATGTCACTAGACGGACACTAAGCTTGGTACTTGACCAATATACAGTCTTGTACGAGTGTATTCTTAAGACTTGCACTCTGACTGACTGTGACGATGGGACTCCATGACCCGCCCTGTCCAAACCTCCTTAGAGACGACAGGGCCTCGACCATCTTTCCTCTCTGAATTTCAGTCGGAATTCTCGGGTGATAACATATATGAGCTCGCTACAGCCGGCAGAGCACGGACTGTATTACGCACGTCCTCTTTTTTATATCCATTTACATATTCATCTGTGTTGCTTGGACCCCTGTGTTTTACGGTCTTGTTTGTGTGTGGTCATCTAACAGTGAGGAGGTTGTTTTACACCATAATTGTGCGTTCTTCGAGACCTCTGGGAAATCGGAATAGTGGGAGGGTTGTGCGCACGTAATCCAGGATAACCACACCATTTGCTACTTGCGTGACAAATGGCAGTCCAAAGTCGGCACCGGTTACCCATTGGTCTCGTCGGTTTATGTGTAGTCTTTTGTGTTTGATGTTTACATGTCGTGTGTCTCTTTTCCGTCTCGTGCTGTACTCGTCTTTTGTGTTTTTGCATCGGGTGTTTTGGTGTTTTACTGTTGATGCTGCAACGGAGTCTTGTTGGAGATCTCCTCCCTTCTTTTTTTCAATTCTGAACTCTTGATTGTATAAACAGTTAGTGTCATCATACTTTTATATTAGTACTTCCCAAAATATTCCCAAACGTCGTTAATTTTCCCAATTGCAAGGGCCCCGACCCCATTCCCAAATTACTGAAAAAAAAATCACTGATTGCCTTCTGGAAACATCGCCATCAAACCAACGAAATGTTTTCAGATGTGTTTATTCTTGCGATTTTTTATTTTGCGGTGAGCAAAATGTGGGTTTCCCGATATACCTATATCTTAAGGCATGTCATTTCTGAACTAAGGAATTTCAACGGTTTTATGAAAACCATATTTAATCATAAAATTCATGTCAATTAATCATTTTATGAAGAAAAATTAATAGATCTGTGATGAAAATCAAGACTTTTCCTTATTTGGAAAACAGGGTAAATAATAGCATACTTGTAACTGAAATACAAAAAGTGCTAAAATGCTCTCATTTGACTTTAATTTTAGTCATCTTTGTTTACATACAATAAAACAGGTTACAAACTTTGTATAAAACTTGATTTTGATCAAGTTTCACCGTAGGTACCAAATTCAGAGATTTCTTAAAATTTTCTCGATTTTACAAAAAAATAACGAAAATCATCTAAGTTTAGGTCAAAATATCAGAGATACTATATATCAACGATTTTTTCAAACACATAGTAAAATGTGCTCCTGCGAAAGGTTTTTTCAAAATTTTGAAGAAAAAGTATATGTCCGTGTTGAAATAAGAGAGTACAAACGCTCTGGAGTAGTGCAATTTTGTGGTTTTCTTGAAAAAGTGTCAGCGCGGTGATATCCATCAGCTCTATCTTATAAAACAGCTGAAGTCAATAATATTCCATACGTAAAACGAAATTCATGGGTTATTACTTACGTAAGAGAAATCCGGACTGTTCAAAAGAGTACATCCAGCTCAATTTTTATAGAAATTACCGCGAAGCATTTTCCTATGGATACTTCATTCAGATAAGATAAAATTTTAAAACTTATCCGCTTCTAGGTATGTATACGAATTAAAGTCTTCAATATGGTCAGAAATGATACATTGGCCATGATAAATTAAAATATATATGAGTGCTAGAACAGGAGATGCGCAAGAATGGTCCAAAATCGTGACCAATGACGCGCCTTAAGTTATCGGACAAGCATCCCAACAATGATAGTGTTGTTATTTTATAGCAAACCTAAAGTTCGATCTTCAAATCTATATGAAGATAAACATCAGTCACATTTACGTCTAAGAAGGATCTCAATATGGATCATATGTTAAGATAGGTGAAATATGTATCTCACATAGTGCACTGTATGAATCATATGATAATTATATAAGTCTTCGGGTCCTTATTTGAAAATCGATCAAACTATTTCATGTAATATTCGATACAAAGTGAATTTTCATAGCTTCTGGGTCATTCCTCCAGTAAAGATGATAAATGGTCATTTCATTATTAAAATATAAGTTGCCTTTGAGCGATTAAACTTTCTAGCATATTGGTCATGGGTATTTTCATGATTAATATTTTTGTTACGGTCTGAACAAGGCACGAGTAAAACCAAAATGATATCTTAATAAATTGGTGTACCTAAATTAAATAAGTTCGATTTAGAAATTTCCATTGTATAATGTTAGCAGCTGAAGGGGAAAATCTATAGAATATATTCTCATGAAATTTTCTTGATGCTGTAAAAATGCATGTGGGCTCTGCCTTCGAAGACATCAGTCCTATGACATCGTTTTTAATCTAGGTTTAATGTATTGAGAATATCAGGGATTGTAGTTGACACTTTTAGTTTTTCCTTACGGTGTCTGTATAGAATAAGTTCCTAAGAAATTCCGATTTCAATTATCTGTAAATTTATCAGGTCTTAAATGATGCTATTGAATTTGAAGACGTTTAACATCTATGTGACAAACAAGATCATGGTCATTAAGGACTAGTCGACCTCAAAGCGGACACCACATGAATCCTGTAAACGTGTAAACTTAATTGCGACGCTGTACATTTTTTACCATGACAAGATAGCGATATGTTCTTTATTATTTCAATAACTAATGTAAACACTCACAATTGATGTAAATTCTTACATCCCGCGTTGATTTTCCCGCCACACTTTCTGCAACGCATTGAAGGAATCCTGCGTCTGCGGAGCTGACATTTTGTATGATCAGGTCTTCACCATAAGATTTAGGTACAGTGGTAAAGTTTGACAATAGTGAATCAGTTTTCCATCTCACTGTTGGTTTTGGAACGCCCTTTTCCTTACATGCCACAGAAAATGTCGATGATTCATTCACAGTTACCGTTTCTGATTTGACATCAGCTCTTGGAAATTCTGAGAGAAAAATATAATGTAGTGACAAGTCGATCATACTATTAGTATATCAAATTTGATAATCTCATAATTATTATCCTGAAATATAGAAAGATATGAAATTCGAGAATGAAAGGGTAATTACCACAGTCTGAGAAGGCCACGTCAGAGAGCTTAATGGGGTGACCCGCTTTTTCACACCGGATATCACCTGCCCTTGATCCCAGAATCTTCTTGGAGGTCTGTAATTTCTGTATCCATTTATGGCTGCAGTTACAAGCCAGTGGATTCCCATTTACTAATCTGCAGAGCATTCAAAGTAGCTGATATGAACTTTAAGGGGGTGTTTTGGTTTTTGTTTGTTTGTTTTTAACACTACAGACATGTATACATTACACAGACAAGGACATTTTATTCTCGCACAATGGATAGGCTGATTCCCCTTTTCAGCGGTGCTAGAGAATTCGATCCGGCACCCCTGATCCGGCACTTTTGATTGTTCCTTTATGACGTCGCAGACAAACTGACGTACGTTATTTCACGTGCACATATATTTAGCATGACGTTCAGTCATTCTGATGCGTAAACAAGCGGACTTTGAAGGTTTTAATGTGCGAGAAAAATAATCAAGCACCACAATGGAGTTCCGGATAGAAAAATATCAGTCTCGGGTGGGATGATCAACGTCCCAACCTCGGCTAACGCCTCGGTTGGGACTTGATCAATCCCACCCTCGACTGATATTTTTCTATCCGAAACTCAAAGTGGTGCTAGATTCTATTAGTATGTAACACAAAACATAGATGGAGATATGTCGACCGATCGGCGGTCCTAGTTAGGCTCGACCCAGCATCAATTCGGTCACTTGCCGGAAGCCTTACCCACCAGACCACGGCGTCGACTAGGTGGGAATTTTTTTGTAATTTGTTACTGTATACTTTACTAACAACCTCAAAAACATGCTGTCCAACAGAGTTATAATATATTTTGTAAATCTTGAAAGTTTTTGGAGATACAAGAGATAATCTAATTTTTTTCTATGAATATAGACAACATAATCAGGTAGAATCAAAGAAATCGATCGGTTAACTGTTTTACGACAAAGACTGATCTATTTATATGTACCGAGTAACTTTTGTTAATAAACATTATGAGAATAGTCAAAGCAGTTCTCTTCCCCATCAAGTCCCCGGCTGCGCTATAGAACTAGTGATTGTGTACGTGTAGTTGAACGAACACTTTTGTCAAAGCTTACCAATTATATCCCGGAGGTCTACATGACAAAGGAACGTTTAAGCAATGTAACGTCACATAAAAAGACGAATACTTACAATTGTAAAGTATATTCCAATCCTTCCAAAATCTTCCAAGGTAGAACTCGGATCTTGTTTCGCCTAAACCTTCTACAATTTTAAAGAGAAAAGAAGGTACCAATGCCGAAAGCTAGGACAATTTTGAAGACTGTTTTATCATAACTAATCGTATTGTTTGTCTTTAATGTACCAACGTAATATATATGCACAACAAATGTAATTCCCTGATATGTTACTATTGAAAGGAACGTGCTGCAATTCGTGTATTAACACTCGTGACGTCACAATGCATAAGATCTAAAGAAACATGCCGCGACGGCTGTTCTAACCTGCAAACTGAACCCGCGGTGAGATGAATTTTGACGTCACTTTTTTACCTAGAAAAGGCAATTTCAGAAAGCAAGAATGAAATAGACAACTATAGTGCATATATATAGAATAAATGTCATAATTTGTGTTTTGTTACGGGTATACAACACACAGCAAATGCATTTATCGCATGAAATGCGCTAACGCGCATTACATGTACGATAAATGCACTTCCTGTGTGTTGTATACCCGTAACAAAACACAAATTAAGACACTTATTCTCTATATATCACCATTGGGGTTATTTTTCTCCTATGGAGCATGTTTACTACGCCAAGTACTGGATGAAAGGTGGTTTTTCTTTTCTTCTTGCTTGTGTCGTCATCTTACAGTGAATAATCTATTATACATAACAAATATGCATTCTTCGAGGTCACAGGGTAGTCGGACAAGTAGAACGGGTGTGCACACGTAATCCTGATAACTACACTACTTGCTACTTATGTGGCAGATGGTTGTCCTAAGTCGGCACCGATTGCCCATTGGCCTCGTTGATTTATGTATAGTTTTTTGTGATTGGATGTCATATTTGGTGTTAGGTGTACCTTGTCCCTTTCACGCTCCTACACTGTGTTTTCATATAGTGATGTCCCGGTGTTTTGCTGTGGGTGCTGTAATCCTGTCCTTTCACGCTCCTACTCTGTGTTTTCATATAGTGATGTCCTGGTGTTTTGCTGTGGGTGCTGTAATCCTGTCCTTTCACGCTCCTACTCTGTGTTTTCATATAGTGATGTCCCGGTGTTTTGCTGTGGGTGTTGTAATCCTGTCCTTTCACGCACCTACTCTGTGTTTTCATATAGTGATGTCTCGGTGTTTTGCTGTGGGTGCTGTAATCCTGTCCTTTCATGCTCCTTGTACTTGTCTGTGTTTTTATATAGTGATGTCCTGGTGTTTTGCTGTGGGTGCTGTAATCCTGTCCTTTCATGCTCCTTGTACTTGTCTGTTTTTTCATATAGTGATGTCCCGGTGTTTTGCTGTGGGTGCTGTAATCCTGTCCTTTCACGCTCCTACTCTGTGTTTTCATATAGTGATGTCCCGGTGTTTTGCTGTGGGTGCTGTAATCCTGTCCTTTCATGCTCCTACTCTGTGTTTTCATATAGTGATGTCCCGGTGTTTTGCTGTGGGTGCTGTAATCCTGTCCTTTCACGCTCCTACTCTGTGTTTTCATATAGTGATGTCCCGGTGTTTTGCTGTGGGTGCTGTAATCCTGTCCTTTCATGCTCCTACTCTGTGTTTTCATATAGTGATGTCCTGGTGTTTTGCTGTGGGTGCTGTAATCCTGTCCTTTCACGCTCCTACTCTGTGTTTTCATATAGTGATGTCCCGGTGTTTTGCTGTGGGTGCTGTAATCCTGTCCTTTCATGCTCCTACTCTGTGTTTTCATATAGTGATGTCCCGGTGTTTTGCTGTGGGTGCTGTAATCCTGTCCTTTCATGCTCCTACTCTGTGTTTTCATATAGTGGTGTCCTGGTGTTTTGCTGTGGGTGCTGTAATCCTGTCCTTTCACGCTCCTACTCTGTGTTTTCATATAGTGATGTCCCGGTGTTTTGCTGTGGGTGCTGTAATCCTGTCCTTTCATGCTCCTCTTCTGTGTTTACATATAGTGGTGTCCTGGTGTTTTGCTGTGGGTGCTGTAATCCTGTCCTTTCACGCTCCTACTCTGTGTTTTCATATAGTGGTGTCCTGGTGTTTTGCTGTGGGTGCTGTAATCCTGTCCTTTCACGCTCCTATTCTGTGTTTTCATATAGTGATGTCCTGGTGTTTTGCTGTGGGTGCTGTAATCCTGTTCTTTCACGCTCCTACTCTGTGTTTTCATATAGTGATGTCCCGGTGTTTTGCTGTGGGTGCTGTAATCCTGTCCTTTCATGCTCCTACTCTGTGTTTTCATATAGTGATGTCCTGGTGTTTTGCTGTGGGTGCTGTAATCCTGTCCTTTCACGCTCCTACTCTGTGTTTTCATATAGTGATGTCCCGGTGTTTTGCTGTGGGTGCTGTAATCCTGTCCTTTCACGCTCCTACTCTGTGTTTTCATATAGTGATGTCCCGGTGTTTTGCTGTGGGTGCTGTAATCCTGTCCTTTCATGCTCCTTGTACTTGTCTGTTTTTTCATATAGTGATGTCCTGGTGTTTTGCTGTGGGTGCTGTAATCCTGTCTTTCATGCTCCTTGTACTTGTCTGTTTCTTCATATAGTGATGTCCCGGTGTTTTGCTGTGGGTGCTGTAATCCTGTCCTTTCACGCTCTTACTCTGTGTTTTCATATAGTGGTGTCCTGGTGTTTTGCTGTGGGTGCTGTAATCCTGTCCTTTCACGCTCCTACTCTGTGTTTTCATATAGTGATGTCCTGGTGTTTTGCTGTAGGTGCTGTAATCCTGTCCTTTCACGCTCCTACTCTGTGTTTTCATATAGTGATGTCCTGGTGTTTTGCTGTGGGTGCTGTAATCCTGTCCTTTCACGCTCCTACTCTGTGTTTTCATATAGTGATGTCCTGGTGTTTTGCTGTGGGTGCTGTAATCCTGTCCTTTCACGCTCCTACTCTGTGTTTTCATATAGTGATGTCCTGGTGTTTTGCTGTGGGTGCTGTAATCCTGTCCTTTCACGCTCCTTGTACTTGTCTGTTTTTTCATATAGTGATGTCCTGGTGTTTTGCTGTGGGTGCTGTAATCCTGTCCTTTCACGCTCCTACTCTGTTTTTTCATATAGTGATGTCCCGGTGTTTTGCTGTGGGTGCTGTAATCCTGTCCTTTCACGCTCCTACTCTGTGTTTTCATATAGTGGTGTCCTGGTGTTTTGCTGTGGGTGCTGTAATCCTGTCCTTTCACGCTCCTACTCTGTGTTTTCATATAGTGATGTCCCGGTGTTTTGCTGTGGGTGCTGTAATCCTGTCCTTTCACGCTCCTACTCTGTGTTTTCATATAGTGATGTCCCGGTGTTTTGCTGTGGGTGCTGTAATCCTGTCCTTTCATGCTCCTACTCTGTGTTTTTATATAGTGATGTCCCGGTGTTTTGCTGTGGGTGCTGTAATCCTGTCCTTTCACGCTCCTACTCTGTGTTTTCATATAGTGATGTCCCGGTGTTTTGCTGTGGGTGCAGTAATCCTGTCCTTTCATGCTCCTACTCTGTGTTTTCATATAGTGATGTCCTGGTGTTTTGCTGTGGGTGCTGTAATCCTGTCCTTTCACGCTCCTACTCTGTGTTTTCATATAGTGATGTCCTGGTGTTTTGCTGTGGGTGCTGTAATCCTGTCCTTTCACGCTCCTACTCTGTGTTTTCATAAAGTGATGTCCCGGTGTTTTGCTGTGGGTGCAGTAATCCTGTCCTTTCATGCTCCTACTCTGTGTTTTCATATAGTGATGTCCTGGTGTTTTGCTGTGGGTGCTGTAATCCTGTCCTTTCACGCTCCTACTCTGTGTTTTTATATAGTGATGTCCCGGTGTTTTGCTGTGGGTGCAGTAATCCTGTCCTTTCATGCTCCTACTCTGTGTTTTCATATAGTGATGTCCTGGTGTTTTGCTGTGGGTGCTGTAATCCTGTCCTTTCACGCTCCTACTCTGTGTTTTCATATAGTGGTGTCCTGGTGTTTTGCTGTGGGTGCTGTAATCCTGTCCTTTCATGCTCCTACTCTGTGTTTTCATATATTGATGTCCCGGTGTTTTGCTGTGGGTGCTGTAATTCAGTCCTTTCACGCTCCTACTCTGTGTTTTCATATAGTGATGTCCCGGTGTTTTGCTGTGGGTGCTGTAATCCTGTCCTTTCACGCTCCTACTCTGTGTTTTCATATAGTGATGTCCTGGTGTTTTGCTGTGGGTGCTGTAATCCTGTCCTTTCACGCTCCTACTCTGTGTTTTTATATAGTGATGTCCCGGTGTTTTGCTGTGGGTGCTGTAATTCTGTCCTTTCATGCTCCTTGTTCTTGTCTGTGTTTTCATATAGAGATGTCTCGGTGTTTTGCTGTGGGTGCTGTAATCCTGTCCTTTCACGCTCCTACTCTGTGTTTTTATATAGTGATGTCCTGGTGTTTTGCTGTGGGTGCTGTAATTCTGTCCTTTCATGCTCCTACTCTGTGTTTTCATATAGTGATGTCTCGGTGTTTTGCTGTGGGTGCTGTAATTCTGTCCTTTCATGCTCCTTGTTCTTGTCTGTGTTTTCATATAGAGATGTCTCGGTGTTTTGCTGTGGGTGCTGTAATCCTGTCCTTTCACGCTCCTACTCTGTGTTTTTATATAGTGATGTCCTGGTGTTTTGCTGTGGGTGCTGTAATTCAGTCCTGTTGGAGATTCCCTCCTCTTTTTTGGCAATCATTCTCAAAATGAAACCAAACCGACAAAGAAGCTTTATATTTAGGGAATAACTAGCTTCTGATGTTATGTTTGCGGATGGTAAAAGCTGATTTCACGGTTCACGAGTTTTTCTGGCGACGCAATTGTGGAGCCAGAAAAACGGATGTTTGCACCATAAAATCCTAGTTATTCACATTCTAATATAATCTATAATTTTGTGAATATAAAGTGAAATGTGACGTTAGCAACGTCAAAGTCTAGTATGTTCTCGTTTTACAGCCGTAACTAAGGAGCAAACGGCCAATGAAATTCGACGTTGCATTAGCGACATAGCGTTGCATAGCGACATTGCATTAGAATACATACTGTTCTTGTTCAATCTACTTTTCCTACCATATACATTGTATTTAGATTTTCAGACAAAAAGAAATCTTTTAATTAGCATTAATGTAAAATTTCTACTTAGCCTACATAATCATAAGCTTCTTGTTTTCACTGAGAGCATCAGAAGTAATCCACGACAGGCCCGTGTCTTCTATTGTACTGTGGATTTAAGAATATGATGATTTCATTATTGTAATCCAGCGACATATTTGAGAAAATTGATGGAAACAAAAAAAGAACACTGTCATGAAGTAATTTCCATTTCCTTTAAGGTATCCGATGTACAATAGGGCATTTTTCCATGCCTGGTAAGGTAATATAAACTATATATTTTCTGAAAGGTTATAAAGCCCACTTCTCAGAAATAATAATTTTGGGGCCAGAAAAACAAAGGGGAATAACTTATGAAGCATTGAAAATGTCTATTTTCTGTATATAACATATGCAAAATAACACAGTTGTACAAGAGTTTTTCCCCTTTGATTTTTAAGACCTGGGAGTCTTATATCTGAACTCAGGGCATCATTACCTTTCAGAAAATATATAGTTTATAGTACCTTACCAGGCATAAAATTTACCATACTTTACAATGGAGAGTATTAAAACGTTATGTAAAATGACTCAATTGTACAACGGATACCTTAACTCGTTGCATTCGAACAAGCTATTTTTCTTCTAGTAATTAGACATTTCAAATATACAAATAATATCCTGATCGCTATAATAATATCATAAAAACCAACCTATCAACAATAATTCTATTGTATAAACAACAACTAAGAAATCTACTTCTAGTTATGTCTTATTTACTTACATTTCCTCTAAATTTGTGTAATATTGAAGTGATTCTTTGTTAAGGCGAGTCAAGTTCTTCTGATTCTCAATGCGTCTGAAAAGAAAGTGTAAGACGTCAAATCACGTGATTCTGAAGTTAAAATTTTAAAAGATGTCAAGCTTAATTTGGATCAGCTTAATTGTCCCATTAATCATTTACTTCATATCAAAATACTAATTTTTTTTTTTCTTTTCTTGGAGTCTTCCGCAAGTATTTCCGCATATATTGTTGTTAACGGATGTTGTCAGCGCACTCACGCATGCAACAGTTTCGCATTTATTTGCTGCATTGAAGCGGCTCCTTTGATGTCGGTTGTCAAACTTGTTGCAGCTTCATCAATCGCTGAAATGATGTCTGATAACTTAATACCTAGAGGAAGAGAATGTCCCGATGAAGGAAATGACTCGGATATTCAGTTAGAAGGGAAAAGGTTTTGATGACTTCAAAATGTCAGTGGAAAACTTTTCTCATACCATGTTATGATGTAGAAAGGTAAAGCATAGACGCCTTGTGTACGTATCTCAAAACAGAGGAAGAGGGTATTTTTTTATTTAATGAGAAGAAAAAAAAAGAAATTTATGATATATTCAGAGACCAAAATGTAATGTCTACGAGTTTGAAATAACCATGTTGTTGTTTCCCTTGAATGTTATTTTGATTGGTATCGTATTACTTTATACCGATACATACATGTAACATTATATTTTCTTTATGTAGAACTAATATGGAATGTCAAATATCATCAAAGCAAGATTAACTTTACATTGTTCTTCATTAAAATGTTCATGTCTACATAGCTACATTAGGAATATGACACTGCAATAATTAAATATACAAGTAAAACTGTTTAATTGGACTATGAAGACCCACACACGACAATAGACATAAAGTAAATAAAACACATAATCTATCTGATCAGTTAATTGATAGACGTTTATTTCAGTCTGTATAATCGATATTCCAGATGTTAAAAAAAAACATCGTAAAGAGGACATTACCACTGGTATGGTCCACGCGATTCCATACTATCTGATACACACAAATGCTGTAAATCCTACTTGATGAAGTGTGGGCGATCTCGAAATGAGAGACGCAATATCGTAACTTAGAAATTATCGATTGTCAAAGAAAATCTTGATTTTTCTATTTTGCATCGCGTTACCTTATGGAGATTGAGAATAGAAAAAGGTTATTTAGTTCGTAAATACTGTGATAAAAACTTTATATTAAAACGAGGAGGATACCTTAGATATTGTCTACGTATTCAATAAAAACGAAATAAAGTTTTAATGTTTCGTGTTGTGAAACCTGGGGTGTTTTGACGTCATAAAAAGATGAAATAAGACCCTACCTTGCTGAAAAAAAAAGAATTTTTAATTGCATGCTGACCATGCTCGACTTTTTGAAGTTACTTTCTTTTTCAATGTTAAACGTCTTCAAATTCAATAGCATCATTTAAGAACAAATAAATTCGCAGTATGGACCAGACATGCAAGTTTCGGTACTTAACCCTTGTCAGTGGTCCTCAATCTAAACAATGTATTTATGGCCAAAAATGTGAAAGTTATCATTTCCAAAAATGTCCGAAAGACGTAGCAGAATGGATGGGATATGATGCTTCAAGCCCCACGTTTTAGAAATTTCAAGAAATTTTGATAACAGAAATTTTCGTCTAAGCAACATTCAAGATTAAGATTACTTTATTTTCAACTTCTTCTTATTCTATTAGGTCGCATAGACATTTGAGAATGAAGACAGGTTCTTCTGAAAAACTTTGTTACATTCATGATGTCCAAAACCGTTTAAAAGATTTTTATAAAAAGTTGGTATGCATGCATAAATAGTTTTCAAGAACAGAAACTTATAATATTTGAGTGATCTGGAAAAAGCAGAGAACAACTGCAGTAGAAATTATGTCATCATGAAGACAAGTCCCACTTTGGTCTTTGAAAAAGCTAGATAAAGAACTTTGTGTATCTGCTAACCTTCAGTTTTGATCAAATTCACAGCAATGCCGGAAGAGTATTTTCTTTCTTTTTTTTTTTTCGCTCTCTGTTATGAAGTCATCAATAAATAAATCAATAAATGACTGTCAGATTTAAACCAAAATGAGCGTACTTAGTAAATAGACTAGGTTACTTTAGGTTTTTGTTAAGTTTCATTGCTTTAAGAATGTAATTCTTGAAGAGGGATAATGTGCGGAACCTATTTGACCCAAACCTGGTCATGCTTCCCCTTAATAAGACGATATCAGACAAAAATGCTTAACAAGCGGATAGAGGACTTTCAGTGTTTCATGTATCGGGGTTTATCGAAATTAACCACGTGGTTTTCAAAATAGTCAGACATATGAAAAATAAAATAGCAATCCTAGGAATGCTTGTGTCGCCTGCGAAGTGGCTTATTATTTTGTTTTTGTTTTGGGGTTTTTTTTTGGGGGGGGGGGGGGGGGGGTGACAAACGAAATAGTCAAACAGTTACTTTAATCACTTGAGCCTTGGACTCCGGTGAGCTTTAAAAAAAATTATGGTGTAACATTAGTTAGGGTTACATTCGATCTCAATCCAATAGGAAAAAAACTGTTTCGTAACGATATATCCTGTCTGAAGTATCAAGAACTTGAGTTACATCACCTTCAGTGTAACATGAGCTATATTTTCCTTTTACTAATTTCCAACATGTGGTTGAAAACCATTAATGGTCATGTAATGGTTTTCAGCCACATGTTGGAAATTAGTAAAAGCCAAAATTATCAAATTAAGCACTCTTCATTCCTTTCCTTAATGTTAAACGTCTTCAAATTAAATAAGTTATATTTTTAAAATCATAAAATCATCACATGACAACTAGTTTGTTAGGGTTTCAATCCACTCTTTGTTAAGTGAATCTGTGAAATCCTTTTAGCACATTTCCTGACGTCCGTCTGTTGTATGTCGTCGTCTTCGTAGTCCACTTTTCGCATTTTCGATTTTTATGCTGAACTAGTCAAAGTATTTTATTGAAACTTGGTATATTTAAACGACACCATTTCATATCTCTGGAAATATCATTCAATTGGTTTGGATGGATCTATGAAGAGTTCCATGTTGGGACACATTGGTCCAAGATGACTGCCCTCGTAATGAAGATTTGGCAGAAAATTTAGGTGAATTTTAGTCCTTTGCTCTTCATTATTTCACATTATTCGGATTTCCTCTTTTTCGGCCTTGAGCGTCACTGATGATTTCAGAATATAATATATATCTTAAACGTCTTCAAATTCAATAGCATCATTAGAACATCAGAACAGAGAAATTTGCAGCATGGACCAGACATGCATGTTTCGGGTATTGGGATATGATGCCACAGGACCCACGGGTACTGATGCTACAGGACCCAAAATTTCAAAAAATTTCCACCAGCAGTGACACTCAACAAGTGGTTCAAATGTTTAAAAACGTCTTTATATTCAAAAACATCATTTAAGAACAGATAAATTTGCAGCATGGACCAGACATGCATGTTTCGGGTACTTAACCCTTGTCGGTGATCCTCAATCTAAACAAAGTACATGTAATATTGCCAAAGAGTGTGAAAGTTATTATGTCCAAAAATGTACCGAAAGACGTATTGACAATTTCAACCCCTAGATTGGTATCTCTGCTGGTGGACTGTTTAGTCCCCGAGGATATCGTTCGCCCAGTTTCACGTTGTTTCGGCACTAGACTTGAAATATATTTGTAATTTCTCCGTCACAATATTTAACGAATATTTTCTGAAAAATAAGAGTTATCTCCCTGATGGCATAGCTCTATCCTTATCAGATTATGTTCATCATTATTACTCTTTTTCGGCATCACTGATGAAACATGTTTAAATACATATAATGGTGTACTAAACTGTTATGAAAGAACATGTATTTCAATATTGACGATTCAAACTTAATATCTTTCAAAGAATCTTAATTATCATTTTAATATATTTTTAAAGTATAGGTTCGTCTTATCAGGCTGGTGGGGAAAAGCCGTAAGATTTTTGTTGCTATTTTTCTTGTGAAATGTGCATAGAGAAGGTCTGAAGGATTTTTTTTTTTTTTTTGCCTATCGGGATAGTGAATAAAGATTTTACGGTAGATATCTTTAAATAGGTTATAACGAGATTTTTTTTCGCGCTAGAGTAAGTTTCGCGTTATTTCGCGAAAACTTTGCAATAAAATGCGGAAATTTTTCTCATCTGGCACTTATGCCTACACGTGGAGAGACTTTGTATGGAGAAGAAATGCTATGTGACATATTAAACTTTATCATCATCAACACCTGAATGGATAAATAGATACATTGTAGATAAATAAATAAATAAATAGAAGATAAATGCAGTACTAACCAATGAATTATTGGATTAAAAGTTATCTACATGTGTATAGTTTTTATAAAGATTGGTAAAAAAAATCTCTTTGTAACTGCTTTATTTGTAAATCCAAAGTAGAGTGTTTTGAAGAGCGTAATGCGAGAATGTTTTATACTCAGAACGTAAGCAATGAAAATAAAACCCAACAGCATGATCAACCAATTATTAACAAAAAGCGAAATCAATGAAACCTATGATTTTTTAGTATAAAGAGGGACTGTAATAATCGTACTTACATGTAGTACTTGAATGAGTGTGTGGGAGTATACATTTTATAGCAAAATCAAGTCATTGACGTATTACACATTTTTACCTTTACAATTAGTGTTTTTATCTTTCTTTTTTTTTTTTTTTTTTTGGAAATTACAAAGACCACGTCCAATTCATGGGGAAACTTGAGCATGTTGACAAATAGCTTCAATATAACCGAATAGAAATAACGTGGGAGACGGGCAAAATATTGAAGCTAGTTGACCAAAAAAACCCGATTTATCAATAATAATATATTTTATTATATGCATGGTCAAATCAATGTTTAAGCTTTTCTCAGAAGAATGATTTCCAAATTGAAATTGAAAAGATTAGATCGTAATCATATTATTTACGTATAGTAACATACTGACATTCGGTCTGGCATTCTAGCATCGGACCTCTGTAATTGATACCTGCAGGGTATAAGCTTTTATTTTATCGTAATGTTCTTTTCATCTTAAATATGTTTGTTGTATGCACACTTTAAAGAAATAATCGTCATTTGAATTAAAACTGTATCATGGTTTGCTTTAACAGTTCGAGGTTGGTCTTTTTTGCAATTTACTTTTCTCTTTTCATTTTTTCTTTGTTTCAACATCACTTATATACCAGGTCATTCTATCGTTTTTGCACTTTGAATTCAGCTATACTTCTATATAAAAGACTGTTGTAGTACGATGGTTATAACATGTAACTTAACATTCATAACACCTGGGTTTTTTTTTTTTTTTTTTTTTTTTTTTTTGTTTTGTTTTGTTTTGTTTTGTTTTGTTTTTGTTTTTTTTGATTTTTGTAAATGGTACTGAACTTTCCGTATACCCATATTTTCAATTCAGTGGCGCCACCTATGACGAGTTTTATTTTCATTAGTTGTTTTGGTTGTTTCCTTATTTTCAGTTAGTTGCCTTACAAGGTATCTCTTGTCGATTGTAATTTGATGTACTGTGTGTGTGTGTTCCCGCTGTGGTCATTACGAGGGAGTAGTCTTATAGGAGATCTTTTCCTTATACTTGTATATGTACACTATAACATCAACTTCAAAAAAATAATCTGTACTCAAATAATCAATGGAGAAATTGATAGTTAATTTGAAAATGCGCTAATGAATACTTACATTTCAATGATCTTTTTCATGTCCTTTTGTGAGGAGAGCACGGGTATGTTTGTAATGGTATCATCCTGCGTACACTCCATCATATAGATATCTTTATTCTCTATGGCCTCGCACGTGCAGTGAGGGGCACAATGTATAGTCCGCGCCCCATGGATGGGACCAATGACCGTACCCCAAATCACCACAACGCTTATCCAGGCAAGCTGCTGACTACAAGACATACCTATTATCTACAGGCAACCAATCCATTAAGATACGACTTTATTCCTTTTTTTTTTCTCAAAGTTTAAGATACATGACAAATTCTTTGGTCTTCTCGTGTGTTAGGTACATACTAACAAAATGAGGACTACAGGAAATGGAGGTCAATACATGTTAGCATGACACACTTCTATCTGTTGACAGAATGACATTCGATATAATCGCCGAGAAAATATTGGATTCTCTTTCATCCCCAATATTTCTTACAGCAGCCGTCTGTCGGAATTTTGAAGACAAAGTCCATTTTTTCACACCTTTGGGCTGTAGATTATAAAACAATTACCCGAGAGATCGGCCAAGGAATTGTTGATTCCAATATATAATGCTCGAGGGAGCGTTCGAGTTAGCAGTGAATATTACAGACCGGTTTATTCCATCACGAACATTGTTATTCCAGCTTCACTCTCCTTGTTCTATTTCTATGTCCGATTGCAGCATTGTAAGTTGACTAGGGTATAGTTCTATGGTTTATATTCACTTGCGAATACTATCGATTTTGACATCTCACCAAATGAAGAAGAGAAAGTTGTATGAATTCAAGTACCAGTGTTTCACCAGTTCAAGATTGTATCAACTTGGAGACTTTTAACTCAGATCAAATCAATGAAATACAAATACTTAGTATTAATCAAAATAAAAGCACACACCACGTGGTATAGAAGGTTTAGACTTTTCCTTATGAATGTTGACAATACAATTTAGGAGAAAAGCGTAAAGGTCACTGGCAAGGACAGAAAAATAAAGGCCATTAGGCATTTAATTGTTCACAGTGCTGCTTTTGCATATTGTTATTTTCTAGTATTCATATATTATTTTAGAAAAAAAAGTATTTGTGATATTAACTGTGTTAACACGTCGTGTATTTCAACACTCCTTCAGTTTGGTTTTGGGTTTTAGTTTGTTCATTTTTTTGTTGTTGTTGTTGTTGTTGTTCTTTTTCTGATATATTGTTTCTATAGAAATTTACCTTACCTATGAACTAATTTTTAAAATGAGTTTCAGTAGTTGGCTTTAATCAGACTGTGAGCAACACAACTTTTCGTATCGAGAAAAATAGCAGGTTATTCCTTGGCAATAGAATTTTTAACAATATCGATTGAAGACCGAATTACTTTGCAAAGGATTTGATGATGAAAGTTAAGTTTTTCCTAACAAAAAATAACCTTGATAAATATTACAAGGCCATTGCCTTGACTTTTATTAGATATGAAAGTACAGCCCATTAGGAGTTGTTTTATCAGCTTTAATCCCATCTTTATACTCCACAACAAGGAAGATGAATATATAGGATTTAAATATTTACCCGTACAGAAATGGGCTATTTTTGTTTACAGATGGTGATTAAAATTCGATATATGATAGCTATGGGAGGAATCTTAATGTTTTCAGACATTGGTTCCCCGAGGGGATACTCATATTGATTCAATTAACCCAGTATATTGATCAAGGCTTTATAAATGGCTGTGGACAAATTAAATAATTTATGCTTTCTTTTCATTGGAGATACGAAATAATCCCCATAATGATTGTTATTGTCCCTTTTGATTGTTATTGTCCTTTTTCGGTATACGACAATGCTCTGACCTTCCTGAAGACTTCAAGTTATATTTATAAATCCTCAACAATCACGAAACAAACGGCTTGGTCAACGCACTTTATGTACAAAGTTCTCATAGCATGCAAGCTACAAGATGTATAATAATAATAACTAGAAAGGTTTCTTGTTGCGGTTGCAACAAGAGTGTCTTCCTCCTATACAATTTTTGGTTTGGAAATATGAAGGACGTCACATTACATGTATTTATATTATATATTTAAGTTTTCAAATAGCAGTAACATTAAATTTTCAAACCGATAATTGTTGGTGAGCAACCATTTGATTTGGGGGGGGGGGGGGGGGGGGGGGGGGGGGGGGGGGGGGGGCAGGAATTCTATTACCAGCCGGTAAAATTTTTTCAGCAATTTTCTGAGCAGGCCATTTTTTTCAGCCATTACCAGAGTCGGAGGAAAATTTTCGCCGGTTCTTCGGGCCGGATTTAAACAAATTGTCAAATGTTGTGAATGTCTGTGTAAGTTAAACTCCCGCTGTTACAGAGTATGAGTTAATAACCGTTCCTTCAGATGTCTCTTTGCAATAAGCGAATTTCAGACAGATTGTATGATGTTTAAATAGAACCTTTTCTAGATTTTTGTGCCTATGCGTATTAGGTCTCTGGTAGATACAGCTATGTGAACAGTTTGTATTTATATTAATTAATTTTTTGACTTTAAATTGTCTGGCACAAAGGGCCAGCAAAAATTTCCATATCATGCAATGTATCCTTACTTTTGCATGGTCCGGGAAAAAAAATTGCCGGCCCTTTGGGCCGGAATATTTTTTTCAGCATTTTTCAGAGCCGGGATTTTTTTTTTGCAAATTCTTCCTGCCCCCTTCCCCCATAAAAAAGGCGAGCTCGTAGCTGTAGAACCAATTTTCTTGAGAAGAGAAATGGTAATAACAAGTTACGTTTAAAATATATATATATAAATACCATGAGGTTCTCGCTGTGCATGTTCAAATTTGGACCCCCCCCCCCCCCCCCCCTTTCCCTTTTTTCAAAGTTTATTTTGAATTTCCATCATGGCGACATCGTTCAATATAAACAGAACTGTTTTCGAAAAACGAGGGGAGGGAAGAATGTTGGAGAAATTGTTCATCAATTTGTAAATAAACCAACCGAAAATTATGTTCGAACGTTTGCTAGAATTAGAAATTAAACTTGATGTTCAAAATATAGTTATTGAAGTTTAGAAACAGGTTTGTAGGTTAGAAATCGGAATCAAACTACCACTTTTTGTGTGTAAATTCTGGTTTGTAGCTGATCTCTTCTAAATTAATCAACTGTTTTAAAATCAAATTGTGTATATCGAAATGTATTTATGAAATGCATATTCATCATTGCCGTGAAATCGGAATTTGAAAATCTCAACACTGCTTTTCTCGAGTCGGACTCGGACTACCAATTTTAGTGTGCGCCCGATCTGTTGGCGTGAAGGTGTATCGAAATACCCAACTCAAAATTTCGATGCTCATATCTTTTCAATAGTAAGAGATAGGAAAAATCAGAAAGACTAAATAAGACAGATATATGGATAAAAAATAATAATATTGAAATTTTTAGGAAACTTCATAAGCTTAATTTTTGTTTACTATTATAAGCAAAAAAGTGTCTTCCTCCTATGAACTTCTGAATTTGGAAATATGAAGGACGGTGAAGGACGTCATCGTAATAAATCGTTACAGTGTGCATCTAGCATTTCATATCTTGCATGGCTGTCGACTTTCAAAAAGAATGGAAATTGTAGATAGCAAAATACGAGATATTTAAGCTTACAAATAGCAAAGCATGAAATTTTCGGTCCTTTTGAGTAATTCGACGCTCCCGTCAAATATTTGAATCTACTAAAAAACATGATAAAAAAATAACAGAGACCAAAAATAAAAAAGACCAATCTAGCTTTTACTCCAAACGTTACGTTGGAGAACTTTCATTGTCCTAGCTTACAGGGTTCTTGAGAAATCGCTGATCCAATTTTCCACGGTTACGAAAACAATAGGTCTTCCGACGGAAGTCGGAAGACCTAATAATTTCGGGGCCAGAAAACTGACGAAGCATTTAAATTGCCTATTTTCTCTATATAACATATGCAAAATAACATAATTGTACAAGAGCTTTCCCCCTTTGATTTTTAAGACCTGGGAGTCTTATATCTGTACTCAGGGCATCATCAGATTCACCTTTCTGAAAATATATAGTTTACAGTACCTTACCGGGTATGAAATTTACCATACTTTACAATGGAGATGATTAAAACGCTTTGTAAAATGACTCAGTTGTACAACGGATACCTGGCACGACAACTACCCGTATGTAAGTGATAATAAACAAAACGAATCTGATATAAACAACCACTTTCATTGGGAAATTCACATTTGCCCAGAGATTTTTTTTTCAGATTTTCATGGGAAATTCTATTTTCCCTTAGGAATTATGATTCTTCAATGGGAATGTTAAATTCAAATGCAAAACTTACAAAAATTTAATTTCCAGTTAGGGAAATAGAATTAGAAAGGTGTCTAATTCCATGAGCTAAATAAATTTCTCGTAGGGATAAACGATAATCAATCGTGGAAATATTTTATTTTCCACTGTAATGTTTACCTCTGATTAATTCGAGGGATGCACAAAAGGCTAGGTCGTTTTCACCAAAATGACATACTATGGTCTACCTCTACTCGGCTGACTGCCTATCGCGATCGCATAGGGGTCTTACAACCTTTCAGAAAATACGTCGGAGGCAAGGGCGTAGGAGAAGGGGGGAGCAGCGGGGGCACATGCCGCCCCCACTTTTTTCCCCCACTTTTTTTTTTTTTTTTTTTTTTTTTTTTTTTTTTTTTTTTGCAATTTCGACTTCTGCGCCGAAATCACTAGGAGGATTTTGATGAAACTTGGTGTGCATGAAGTTTATTCCATATAAGTTTTAGACTGCAAAAAGGGAAGGGGTTGGTCATTTTTAACATTTTAAACTTCCCCCTAAAATTGCTTATTTTCTTCTCATCATATTTATTGTAGAAATGTAATTGTGGAAGAACTATTTCAAAATCATATCTTTTAGATTTTTACTGATTTTTAAAGAATTGCAAATAGGTGTATATTCTATGCCCGACAGAAAACTGCATCAATGCGCGTAGCGCGTTGATGCAAAAGTTTTCTGTCCAATTTTTCGGGTGATACCTGCATCAACAGAAAAAATATAAGATTCATTTCTTATCATTTAATTATGGAAAACAGACTGTTTTCTTGGATCTAAGAACATTCAATCACCGCACTATATTTCGTAAGTCGGAAGGTTTCGCAGTGATACTTCTGCCAAAATAAGTTATGGCAGCCGCCATGATTCAAACAGCGAACGATCGTCCCTCTACATCTTTGGAATAAGGACCAGTTTGAGCAAATTCTATATGCACTGTTAATTTTTGAGTAAGTAGAAAAGAAATGGCTCCCTTGAAATGATAAGCAAACATCAACAAATTGTATTTTCAGCAACGAGTTCATTCGTGTTTGAGGGAACCCCCAGTTCTAAAAATAGTGCTATAAATAGACTTCCGTGAAAAACTGTGTTGATCGATGTATCAACAAAATTTTTCAGCCAATCAGAATCTTCGTTTCTTAAAAATGACAATGGAAATTAAATGATATAAAGATCAATGGACAAAAAACAAGACAAACGGACAGACTCATAATAAAACGAAGCGTCAAACATTCTGAATTAGATTATCAAAAGTATCTTATTAGAAACCATGCCATCTCTTTAGATATGAGACTCAACAATATGAGAAAATATGGAGGGCGATTCTACTCTTGGGGGGAACCTACTCTAGGCTCTAGGCTACTCTAGAGTATTCTGTCGGGGGGGGGGGGGGGCGGTCTACAATGGGGGGGGGGGGGAACTATAACAACGGACATTTCAATCGAGTTTTACAATTTACAGCCTTATAACCTTATGTTTTGTTTAAGCCATGTCTAAACAACTAATTTCTGCCCCAGTTCTGTTAAGATATAACTCTAGACGCCTGCAAAATTAACTTCGAAAGCTTTGGTTGAACTAAGCACAAAAGTAACCCTAGTAGGTGTTCTATATATACTATATATTTCAAAATCGAGGAATGAACGCATTTTTTTTTTTTTTTTTTTTTTTTTTTTTTTTGGCTAATTCAGAAAAACAACAGACAGATATTTATTTGACAAACTCTTGGCCATAAACAAGAAAACCAAAGAAAAAAAAAGCGCCTCACCTATAACACATGACGTAATATTAGCATATACATGTACATTTGTATTGAGAAAACAATATCCAGTGTCAAAATCGATGGCGATTTATCCGGATTTGCCGAATACCCTTTACAAAACAGACATCATACACAGTAACATTTTTGAATACAAGCGGAACTTTTTTTGCTTTGTATGAGTCACTGCGGAAATAATCTTAATTAACTACACTATCTCCATTAAGGAAACTGAAATATGTTCCTGTCGAAGTACATGGTTTCTTGTTTTTAAAGCTTTTGACAACTGAACGAAAACTAAACCCTTGTCCTGTGCTCTACGCTACGGAAATCGGAACTATATTCATGATATTAGTGAAGGCCTAAACCGTAAAACGTCGACAACATCAATTCAAGGATAATTTTTAAAAGAATAAAGCGACGGTAGACCTTCTAATTTTTCTTGTCGTCTGGATTTCATTAGTTACAATTTTGATGCTGAAGTTCAGAAAGGTGTCTAAATATATGAAGACTTAATTCTTATATAGATAATGCTTGGTTGTTGAGTGAGATCGGTCAGCCACAAATGAAATCGACCTTTCTCCACGATAGACCTAAGCACAAACTACTTAAGCCAATTTCGCCCTAGGGCAATACAACAGACTATGGTCTATAAATGACATAATTCAATTTAGCACCTAAACCAATACGCGACGCAATACGATCACTCCCTCCCATACCGGAAGCTCATTTCTATCTCCAGTAAATGTCCGTACTTCACGGATGCAGATTTTTTCCCCGGAGGAAAAAGATCCCAAGTCGACCAGAGAGAGTGTTAAAATCTAGGAGTAGGAGTTTGATAGTACGCAAAAACGGGGAAAATAAGCATTTTCAGCTTTTTAAAGAGGGTCATGGCAGCCAATACCCTCTCACCCCTAATCCGTATACATACAGTGATTACAAACAAAAAAAAATAGCGCGAATTAGTCAGTTTCCCTGGCTATTGTTGTTGCATGCTTCGAACAAAATGAAAAAAAAAATTACGAGTATTTCTAGTAAATGCTGTTGTGATTTAGTATTCAATTGAAACTAACTAGCTTAGAAATCAACAGTTACATTAGCTAATATAGGGAATAGAGATAATTACAGATCGTTTTCTTAGATCAAAAAGGTAGCATTTTACCCGTATATGTTAAGTGGAATGATAGACGTCTTCAAATTCAATAGCAACATTTAAGAACAGATAAATTTGCAGCATGGACCAGATATGCTCGTTTCGTGAACTTAACCCTCGTCTCGTCAGTTATCCTCAATCTAAACACTCGAATATGGCAAAAGAGTGTGAAAAGATCTGCACCGAAAGACGTAGCAGGATGAGTGGGATATGATGCTGCAGGACCCACGTTTTAAAAAATTCAAGAATTTTTTATCAAAAAAATTTCGAATGCGTCGAAGAACAGCTCAACCGAAGTAAATGCTTAGACATTCATTACTTTTTAATATCTACTGCTTACTCATTTCAATTTACCATGATTATCATCAAATTGATGTTGCTAATCTCATAATCTATATACATCATTGTTCTTATTTCTGTGAAATGCGTTTGATGTGAATAACAATATGTAAATTAGATGTGTTTGCGTGAGAGATTATATCTGTTTATACTGTAAGCGAGTAGGCTGACATACAGAAAATATCCTGAAATTCAAAAAGAAACATGTTTATACAGAGGCGTAAATCTATTTTATAATACATTGATATTGTCTGACTTAGTAATAGAGTGAACTGGGAGAGCGACACAATGCGACCATAGCAAAGATGTCAATAAGACTAACAGAAAAAGACTCCATAGTGAACTTTACGGTGAAAAGAATTATAGGAAATGGCGGGATAAAGAAGAAAGATCAGCACGGAAGCTAGAGAAAGGATGGTTCTATTACCGTACAAGGCATCAGTGAATTACACTCTCTGCAGGCGACCGAGGAAAACTCAAATCTAAAAACACAGTACTCCTCTCGATGTATGACATAAAGTGAATCATATGCCCATTTCAGAAGTCCGTGTTCTATGCTGAATGTCATAAATCTTCCCCGATTCCCAATTATGGAGTTTGAACGGAACACCGTCACATTGTGGTCCATTATCAGACATCTGTCAGGCATGATTCTTGGATGAGACGATTTTATCACTTGGTTTATCACATATGTACTCATTGTAGATAGACCTATGTTCTCTTTTCTTCGTCTACACTTTACAATAACCATGCCACATTGAAACTGTAGGTATTTTGTTTACTTTGAAGCGCAAATGTCGACATGGCGTCTTTCAAATTGTGTTGAAGTATTTTAAATTCGATTTCGTTGTCATGCGTACCTGTCTCTTTAAAGAAACACTGGGTTTATTTTTATTAGTTCATGAAAGAATGTGTTTGTCTTCATGTGATTTTCCTAGCTTCGGTCCTAAGTCTACTATTTAGTTAAATGTTAGCCTTTGGCAATATACGAGTTCTGGTTCAGAGAGTAGAAAATGATAAGTTCTGCAGCTCAAATCGCAGGTCTTGTGCTCAATGGATTAATATAGTGTGTGACAATGTCTGAGGTCCTAAAATCAATTTACTGTAGAGGCAAGCAAAAGTTGGCGAATGAGATTGTTATTACTGAGCATTGGTATTCGAGTATGGATGCAGTATTAATATGCGTTATATATGTTCATAATAAGTAAGTGTATGATAACATCAAATGTCTCAGATTCACCATGAAAAGATAATCAGACTAAGTATCTGATAAAACAAAAGGGAACAACGAGACACATGACACCATCCACTCCAAATTTACCAACAACCAGTAAAAACAGATAGACAGTCCCGGATGGCAAATGTAGCCAAATTCCATCAACTTCGGTTGATCGTTTCTTCAACGCATTCGAAATTTTCTCTTATCAAAATTTCTTAAAATTTCTAAAACTTGGGTCCTTTCCCATTCATCCTGCTATGTCTTTCGGTACATTTTTGGACAAATAGCTTTCACTCTCTTTGGCCATTTTACATTGTTGAAATTGAGGATCACTGACGAGTGTTTTCTCGAAACGTGCATGTCTGGTCCATGCTGCAATTTGTCTGTTCTTAATATTAAAGGTCTTCAAATACAAAAGCATCATTTAAGTACATATAAATTTGCAGCATGGACCAGACATGCACTTTTCGGGTACTTTACCCTCGTCAGTGATCCTGAATCTAATCAATGTTATATGAACAAAGAGTGTCAAAGATGCTATTGAATTTGAAGACGTGTAACATAGAAGAATAATTCATGCGACAATATTCATGGTCTGGTTGCAAGGTCTACGTTGTAGATGGTAATTATCACCTTTCCAGACGGTGCAATACATTGTATTTTTCACTGTGAAGCAATGATTAAATAAATGATTGAACCAATCATTGAACTATCGACTGAACCGTTTATTGTCCTTAACTGACCTGAAGTCAACTGTCTTCCGTTTTGAAAAATGGAAACGCATTTTTCCTTTAAAATTATTAGAAACATCACTAAAAGCGCATTCCGAAGGAATGAGAAGGACACCCCGCGACTCATAGGTTAGAATTAATTTCATCAAAGTCATCTAGGCAAAGGCAAGGCAAAGGCGGATCTAGATTTTTTTTCCACAGTGAATGGGGGGAGGGATCCAATTAACCTGTAATCATGCGCGGATCCAGCATTTTTGGTCAGAGGGGGTCCAAAATTTTAGGAAATCTACCTATCATGTAGGTACATATATATCGGTGCACATGATGGGGAGGGGGGCAATTCTGAGGGGGGGGGGGGTTGTTAGCTTTCCTTTCACGTTTATTTTAATGAAATTTATTTAGATATGAAATATTATTTTTGTCTTGATTCGATCGAGATGATTATTTATAACATTGAATATTATACTCCTTATATCGGCGAGCGGAGCGAGCCGCAAATTCTTTTTCTTAATTCACATTTTGTCTATTTTTCATGAGAATAAATAGATAAGAGATGTGCCAATTTCCCAAATAATCAGACATCTTAAAATGACAAAACCTTGAAAAAGATGAAGGAGGCTACGTCCTATGAAGTAAGGGAAATTCTTTAGTATGAACAATTCAAAATAATTAAGGAATTTTGCAGAAAAAATAGTTTTGTATTTGTAAATGGCGAGCGAAGCGAGCCGGAATTTTAGGTTTCAAAGCCCTTTCGTGCATTTTTAGACCCATTTTAATTAGAAATGGGCCAAAGCTGGACCCCAACTCCGAAAATCTCAGGGGGGGGGGGGGTCCAGACCCCCGGTCCCCCCCCCCTCTGGATCCGCGCATGTATAATTGTGAAGAAAAAATCATTTGAAAAAGTTTAAACGGCAAATTCTAGGGAGGGGCGGGGTCCTGAACCCCCTAGCGCCCCCTAGATTACCACTTGAATGAATAGTATCCGCTACACACGGAGCCATGCAAAACTAAGATTTTGTACTGACCGGATGCTTGAATAGCTTGGAACAGAACACAAATAATAGCGGAAGATTCCAACAGTTTCGAATATTTTATGGAACATTGTACAGAAAATCCCCCATCCTACCTCCTAAAATTCGCTTGTTAGGTATAGTCTCATTAGTTAGTATACCGTATTAGTTTCTTTTATTTTCTCACATTCAATTCAAATTCTGGAAATAATTCTTCTAATTTCTTTAATGTAATTTTCTTTCAAATCAAGTTTTAAAATGCGTAAAATTCTTATTTCTCTTCGATGTCACTGTTTACTGACCATGGCACGAGTAGTTTTCTCTTACCGTTACGTAAATAGGAATGACGACTTATAATTTCTCATCGGTGATAATTGTTTGATGGCTTAACAATTGCCGTGCAACAAGTGGGTTATACAGTACAACTGCTCCTTGGGCTACGCCCTCGGAGACAGCAGTATAACCCTTACTTAAACCATTTTCAGACAATGTAATAAAAATTCTTTATCTCGAATGTAATTTGATCGTACTGTCCAATCGTGACCAACAAAACATGAAAGCCACCTTAAAAATGAAATTAGATAACACTCATTTCAAATTTTCAGTTGCTTATTGAAACATGTTTCCCCCCCCCTTTTTTTTTCAAGTAATCAACTCAACTTATTATTTATCTTTATGTATTTTTTTAACTTTGATAAGATCTATGGCTTATTTATTCGGAAGATCACCGTCAAAAAATCTTATTCGTGTTTCTGCATATGCAAGTCGATCTTGAATCCATTAAATAGCAATACAATAAATATAACTCCCTAGATATTTAGAAAGGAAGTCTGAATAAAGGTTTGTTTAAGTAGGCATGGAAAAATGTCTTAATGTTTGCTCAATACTTGAGTACATGAATTTTCAAATTTAAGAAAAGCAATGTTTAAGCACATGTTAATGAATGGTCATTGTAACTATTTCTTCTATGCTTTTGTCTTTTACCGTATGAAGTAAATGATACACAAGTTATGCAATTGTACGCAATCAAAAATGATAACGACGATGATTTGTTCTTCTATTCTGTTTTGTCTGGTAGATATAGAAATGCATTTCGATGACGTACTGAAGAATGTTGGAGAGTTCGGGAGATACCAAAAGATTCGAATATTTCTTATCTGTCTCGTTTCCATGTTGTGTGCATTTCATGCAATGAACATGGTTTTCGTCGGAGCTTCCCCGAAGAAATCTTGTCACGTTCCTGATTACAATTTGACAGAGAATTTAACATGGAAACAGTTTGAGGAACTTGTCACACACGACAAAGTGGATGAGGACCATCTACTTAAGAAGTGCCATATGTACGACGGTGCAGCCACCATACAATATATGCAGCAGAATAATCTTAGCTTTACCGACATGAAACGACACATCGAAAGAGGAGCGAAAAGAATTCCGGTTCGAAAATGTACATTTTGGGATTTCTCCGAGGAAGTCTATGGACCAACAATAGTCACAGAGGTCTAACTTTAATCGTTTTATGTACTTTTCATTGAACCCTTCTTTGTATGACATTAAGTATATCAACATCTGGAATTGCTTTATTCACTAATCTTTCATATACCATAGACGCGCATTAATTTGATTTTCAAATTTTGAAGTAAGGTTATTCAACCAGTACTGGTGTTGATACAGTTTTCTTGGAAAATCAAGATGACATTTAAGTCTTGGAGAATAATAAGCCAATAGGACTAATCAAGAAGACCCTCGTGTACTTTAGTAACTCCCTCTTAATGGAATGCAAAAACTCTCATTTAATCTCTCAAAGGACACATTTACCAAAAATTGCAAATGATCATAACAATGATCAGACTTCATTGGTGTTAAGTATATTCCTAGAACCAACTTATTTCCGTTCAATACCCCTAGAAAGGCTAGATGTCTCGCAGATAAAGGAGACGTAAGATTTAGAAACGGCTCTTTGATAACTTAATGGATCCAATACAATCTTTTTTCTCTTAAATTGCGTTTTACTTGCAACTGTCTTGATGGAGGAAAATTTGAAATGAATCTCCGACACAAATATGTCAGGTAATCTTAGGATTAACGATCTACTAATTATCACTTCAGCGCATGAAGTTTATATACTGTTTTCATTTTCGTGCTTAAACATCGACGGCGGGTGCGGCTAGCCAACAGGGGATGCTTACTCCTCCCGGACACCTGATCCCACCTCTAGCTTGCTAGGGGTCGTCGATGCTTAATTTTGTACTCTATTGTGAGTGCTGTTGAGATTATCGTCAGGATCTTCTTTAACTCATTTGTGTCACACTTATGCCCTTTGCCGTGTGGAGCTCGTAAACAAGTTCCCCGCGAGGGGTTTGACAGTAAGTGTTTTGAATATATTTCCCTGACATTGTCGCCATAGCACTTTCTATATAGACATAACGTCAGACAGCGCATGAAGTTTATATATTGTTTTCATTTTCGTGCTTAAACATCGACGGCGGGTGCAGCTAGCCAACAGGGGATGCTTACTCCTCCCGGGCACCTGATCCCACCTCTAGCTTGCTAGGGGTCGTCGATGCTTAATTTTGTACTCTATTGTGAGTGCTGTTGAGATTATCGTCAGGATCTTCTTTAACTCATTTGTGTCACACTTATGCCCTTTGCCGTGTGGAGCTCGTAAAAAAGTTCCCCGCGAGGGGTTTGACAGTAAGTGTTTTGAATATATTTCCCTGACATTGTCGCCATAGCACTTTCTATATAGACATAACGTCAGACAGCGCATGAAGTTTATATATTGTTTTCATTTTCGTGCTTAAACATCGACGGCGGGTGCGGCTAGCCAACAGGGGATGCTTACTCCTCCCGGGCACCTGATCCCACCTCTAGCTTGCTAGGGGTCGTCGATGCTTAATTTTGTACTCTATTGTGAGTGCTGTTGGGATTATCGTCAGGATCTTCTTTAACTCTTCAGTATGGCGTAGGGTGGGCATAATATTCACTGCTGATTGAAAATAGTATGATTGTTACACGTCTTCAAATCCATAGCATCACTTAAGAACAGATAAAGTTTCAGAGTGGACAAGACACGCACGTGTCGGGTTCTTAATCCGCGTCAGTGATAATCAATCTAAACATGAAATAAAGCCAAAGACTGTGAAAGACCGAAAGACGTAGCAGGATGGATTGAATATGATGCTAAAAGGACCCACTTTTCAGAAATTTAGAGAAAATTTGATAACAGACATTTTTTAATGCGTTTGAAGAGGCGATCAACCGAAGTTGATCTTACTTGGCTACATGTGCCCCAAGGGGACTCCTGGTCCTCTATCAGTGACACTCACTAAGTGATACAAATGTTACATGTACGTCATCGAATCCATATTATGCGAAACAAAAAAATAGAATGAATTTTGTTTAAATAAAGTTATATTCTACTACTATAAGCACAAGTTTCAGGAAAATTCTTATACCTGTGAATTCAAGTCTGAATTAATAAGCAAATCAGTTTTGGGGCAATCTTGTTAACCTGGTGGCGGCATTGCAGAAGGCAATTATTTTTTAATCAGAAAAGAAAAAGATGTCGACTTTATATGGGTTAATAGCAATAGAAAAAAAGCTGATTACGATTTTATTTCTCAAGGAGCTATATTAATTACAATATCTAATAAAATAGAATTTTGAAAAGAAAATTTCATTTTTCCATTCAAATATAGAAAATTTACAATGTTTTATAATACGTCATCTTCTCTCAATATTCAAAGGATGTAAGGGTACAGATCGTTTTTTCTATTTCATCTTTTAACATTTATTGTCTTGGGAATAATTATATATGACAACTGATATTGAATTCAAGAATGACAACTGCAATATATCATCTGATCTGCAAACATTTCTATCTTCAGTTCCTATTGGTGTGTGATAATGCTTGGTTGAGAAGTACATCCAAGACTCTATACTTTGCCGGTCGACTTGTAGGGGCTGTTGTTTTTGGGCAGCTATCCGATATGTAAGTCGTTTTAGAATCTAAAAAAAGTTATAGTTAACAATCATTACTGATTTTCCTTTCGTTACTTCGTAATATTATATCATTACAAAGTGTTAATTAACGATTCTTACAACTAAAAATGGTTTTATGGGTGTTTTCTTGTGGATGCTACAATTGAGCCATTTAGGAGATCCACTCTTTTCTATTGCATTGTCGTCAAAATGAGATCTATATGTAATTCGAATTTAGTGCTTTCAGTTGCCTCTTGTTACGTCAAATCAACACATCACAGACGCAGTCCAAAATTCAAACGTCACAAACATAGAAATGACAAATATGGATAATGACCATCTCCCCATTAACTCTAGAAAATCGATAACTCAGAAAATCACGGAGGCATACAAAAAGGAAACAAACAAAACATCCACCACATGAAAAGAAGCGAAGTCCCGATATGGGAGAGAGACCAGGTGCCCAGGAAGAGTCAGCATCTCCTGCTTGCATGCAACACCCGTCGCTTCAATTAGGTGAAATTGTCACATCCGTTTGCTTCCATTTCGGAAGATATACGCATATTATGTGCTTAAATGGTTCAAATTGTCTAAGACAGAATATCATCCACCACTCTGGACAATGGGACATCATAGTGTATGACGAGTTCCCTGTATCGACCGTAGAATTTCTTCAGTGACGATGTTGTCGGTCACAAACGTATCCCTGATTGAGAAGCTAAAAGACGCATAGCTCTCAGAACAAAATTTGTGTATTTGGTACTTGCTCTGGCAAAACGTATCAAATGAGATATGAACACGCCATAAGCATGCGATGAAGGGATGTAGCTACTCAGAAAGGGAAAGTTTGTGATGCTGCAATTGAAGTCGTCACGTTTGTCATAGAGTGAGGTGTTCATGTGACCATCAGTGTCATAGGACAGCATTATGTCCAAATAGGATGCTGAATTATTTGTCTCTGTAGTTTCTTTGACTAGGATAGGTTCTGCTAAGGTAATCCGCAGATAAATCAGGTTTGGTTACTGTCGCATGACAAAATAGTCATTAATGTTAAACGTCTTCAAATTGAATAGCATCATTTAAGAACAGATAAATTGACAGCATGGACCAGACATTTGAATACATGTTGTATTTTCAATATTTCGAATTTGTCATACGACAGTACGTATTAGAAAAAAAGTTGGTACATTAATTGTTTTAAAAAAACTTGCTGACCATCAAACAAAAGAGAAATAATCAAATTCTAATTCATTCTGTTTGTTTCGCGCATTCTGATTGGTTCGCAGGATTTCTACAAGCACGTATAAGGATAATTTACATGCCGCAAACTGACTCACTTGACATACTATAAAATGTATTCCTTTCTAAATTTGCACGTTACTAGCATGCAAGCTTTAGCGCACTTATTACGTTTGACGTCATGAATCCCTGTGCTCTTTGCTCCAATGACGTCATAATTTGACGTAAAGCTGCAAGTTATAAGCTTGTAATATAAATCATATATTTTAAACTATGTAAGCTGTATCGTTTCTTACTTCAAGTTTCATTATATTGATTTAATTAATTGATTCCTTTTAATGATAATTTTAAATGTCTATCTTCAAACCCAGTTACCCAGTTACCCACTTAGCAATATAAACATGTCACAATACTTCATTTTGTTCCCGATACATTGTGTTCTTAGTTATTTTTTCCATATCCACAGTAAGTGTTTTGAATATTTTCCCCGACATGGTCGCCATGGCACTTTCTATATAGATATAACCTCAGACACTGCAATGCATGTATTTTATATATTGTTTTCATTTTCATGCATGAACATCGACGGCGGGTGCGGATAGCCAACAGGGGATGCTTACTCCTCCCGGGCACCTGGTCCCAGCTCTAGCTTGCTAGGGGTCCGTCGATGCTCAATTCGGTGCCTTATTGCGAGTGCTGTTGAGATTATCGTCAGAATCTTGTTTGACTCATTTGTGTCACACATATGCCCTTTGCCGTGTGGAGCTCTTAAAAAAGTTCCCCGCTAGTTGTTTGACAGTAAGTGTTTTAAATATTTTCCCTGACATGGTCGCCATAGCACTTTCTATATAGATATAATCTCAGACAGTGCAATATATGTATTTTATATATTGTTTTCATTTTCGTGCATGAACATCGACGGCGGGTGCGGCTAGCCAACAGGGGATGCTTACTCCTCCCGGGCACCCTGTCCCACCTCCTCTAGCTTGCTAGGGGTCCGTCAATTCGGTGCTCTATTGCGAGTGCTGTTGAGATTATCGTCAGGATCTTCTTTAACTCATTTGTTAACATCTTTTTGTCAGTTCTCCCAAAGTCTATACATAGCTGTGTTGAGTGTCACTCCGTTGGTATTCCTCTATCCCTCTCCTGTTTTAAGTTCATTACTCGTAATTACTCGCGTATAGAGTGATGGTAGGGCGTTATCATACTACGGCATCTAAACCTCTAGAAACTCTAGACTTCGATAGTCTTGCAGTTCCTTAAATTCTTATCCTTTTCGAAATCATTTAAGAACAGATGATAAATGTTCTTTTGGGTAACCCGAAACAGCTCAGCATTATCTTTTAGAATTGTTAAAATATTACAACATAAGAGTTTCAACTATTTCTCAATTGCGTTATCAAATAAATATAAATATTCTGCTTTCTGTAAATCCCTTGTATGATAACGATACCAACGGAGAGATATTCAACACAGTCCACAGTTTAATATCACGTTCAAAAAGATTTGAATGATTTCATTTCTACAAATTTCTGCCACCATGCTGATTAATTCTTTTGCCTTAGGTTTTCTTTTCTTCATTATGCTTTCTTTCATAATCTTTTTAAAAAATTTGGTTTATCTCATTAAGTTGTCCAAATATTCATATTGCATTTTCAATATTGTCAAAAGGAGAGAGCTAAGCATAAGTTTCAAAATTATTGCTCAATCTTTATCTTGTGCTTATGTTAACCAATGTGTAATTTTGCTTTTCAAATATATATTGTTCAAACCAAATGATGCTAATGAATTTGAAGACGTTTTACATTTGTACCACTTGGTGCGTGTCACTGCTGGTGGACCAGGAGTCCCCGAGGGCACATGTTGCCAAGTTCGATCAATTTTGGTTGGTCGTTTCTTCAAACGCATTCGAAATTTCTGTTTACAAAATTTTCTCAAATTTCTGAAACCTACAATTTAATTTTTTTCTCTCTCTCTCTTTTGTTTGATGCTCAGCAAGTTTCTTTAAAAAATAATGTACCAACTTTTTTTAACTAAAACGTGCTGTCCTATGACAAATTCGAAATATTGATAATACGGCATATGTATTTAAATTTGCTTAGTAACTATTTTGTCATGGGACAGTACCTATTACCTAAATCTGATTTTCTATGTTGTGACGTTTGAATTTTGGATTGCGTCTGTGATGTTTTGATTTTACATACAGAAAACAAAACACCATCAAAGGAGTATCAAAGGAATCAAAAGGTCTAGCAAGATAAATCAATTAAAGAACGATGAATTGTGATTGTTTGAGTTGAGTACGTTTTGCGTGGGTACGTTTGAATGAAACAATTGATATGTTTCAACCAACTTTTGAATACGCTTTTGGTTGGTTAGGTATTGCTTTGAATTCCGATTTGTTTTCTCCTTCGACCGATTTGACAAAGGCTTGATCTTTACAAGAGGAAGTCATAAATTGCATCGCCTGAATACGCACAGAACGCTTAGTGAACGCTTGTTCGAAATATAATGAACTACTGATATCTGACTCCTATGTCGTCAATAAAACGAAGCCTATCAACCAAATTTCATTAAGCATCAATCGTGAAAAAATAAAAATCGTGATTGTTGACAACTCTGAGTGTCATATTTCTCTTCTAAAACCATGCAGGAAGTTCAGGACAGCAATGTCAATCATAAACTTATAAATACATGAACATGGCGATAATCGGAATAAAAAGGGATATATTATAACCTAAGTCGTACAGATATTCTTCCGTTTCAGGTTTCCCGTAGGCGAACTGATTTTCCATCAGTCTGCTGTTTCTTCCTGTTGTAATGATCTCGAATGATCCCCTTATTAACTCAAATTAAGGAATTATAATCAAACCTTCATTGGATACCTATTGCATTACGCATATCATCTTAATACACGATCTAATCAAATATTTAGAAAGATGATAGCTCCCCTAAGGTATCGTACTATCCTTCAAAGAAAAATCTAGAAGCCTACGCTTTTATACCTCTCCATATTGAAAAAATTGAATCTTTTTGAATTGTGGCAACTTGCAACAAGGTCATAGGCGGCACAGGCTTGAGTTCCGCTTTTCTTCACTTTGAAATCTTTTTTTTTTCTTTTAGATTTCAAAGTGAAGAAAAGCGGAACTGAAATCGGACGCATGCGTAGGAGATTGTAATTGTGGATGACCTAACCTCTGTATTTCTGTTTTAAGAAACACTTCGATAATAGATCACTTGCCAAAATTCATAATTCAAAATAACGAAAAATGTCCGAGGTAGGCATGCAACTCAATTTTTCATCTAACATTGTCTAGAATGACCATTTTAAATATACTCTTCAAAAAAAAGAAACGCATATAACAATATTACAATGTATTATTATTTTTCAATATGCACAAGCTATTGATTATGTGACCTTATTTGTTTACATTAATGATGCAATAGAGGAAAGACAAGCAGTTTAGGGCTTAAGTGTGAGTTTTTGATTATCATTAAGTCTCTTTTTATGTAAAAACATGAAAATTTTGAATTTTCGACTTTTTATGTTTTTATGCATTTTCCATGTTTATGAGGAATTTGAATTTTGCTCAACTCAAAGTTCATTGATGCCCATATAAAATTTTGGACTTTATCTTCTTCAGGTCACTTCCGTTTTAATGCAATGTATGCTTACAATGTCCGATGCAATGCGTTTTAACATTGCGACGTGATCGAATGACTCCCACTTGTAAGTGAGTAAAGTTCAAGGATCAAAAAGTCAAATTTAGAGAATTTTTCTCCTTATGAGCCAAATTTTTCTCGATAAAACTGATTCGCAAATTCATGGAATGCGGCGAACTCTGGATGCCGTCATAGAATAAAATTTCATCATGTGTAGTAATGCCGCCATTATGAGATTGTCGCTGTTAAGTATGGCGTATCCGTTTGTCCATCGAATCAGAACATTTTCAAATGATTTGGAAAACAAGCGCATACGGATCTCCGAAAAATGCACAATTTGGCCTCTAAAAGAACATCGAGGGCATACCGTTTTTGAGTCATTTTCACTAACATTTTAAAACACTAAAGAGGTTCTCGTTGAAAGCTTAGGGTTTGAAAATACCATTATGTACTTTTAATTTGATTTTGTCTATTGAAATGATAAATGTGATTATTTTATATGCGCACTAAGGGTGAAATGAACAAATAATATGCATTACTTTTTTTGATGAGTATAGCATCCATTTAACTAATTTTGTCGCTATATTTTTCCTGTATTCAAAATTGTGATTAAAGCAATTCGAAACGATATATGAGCAAATATAAAGCATAAGATAGTCAGTAACATATCAAACGTATGGTATCTAACAAGATTACTATAATTCATACAGAGATTCTAACAAAACATTGGGTAGAAAGTTACTAGAAAAATCGCTGATTCTCAGACTAAAAGTATGCATGATTCAGCTGTAACGGAGGAGACAGCGAAATTCCTCAATTCATTTATTTCTCTCTTATTACATAGACAACATTAACACAAAGATAAGACATATATTCCCCTGTTGCAGCTGTAACTACTCCCTTTTGTGTCATCATGCTGTCATTTTTATAAGCGGTTGTTAGAGATTTTTCATGCCTTTTCTTCTCTTAACGATTTGCGATCAGCCACGATTTGCACGTGTTTGTTTGCTGCATTCCGTATATAAATTTTCAGATGAGATTGATGTATTCTTCTCCAGTTTTGCTCGTACCCTGTGAGACTCATATGTGAGACACATAAGTTGTATCAAAGGCTACAAATGACCAATGATAAAAGAGAATCTTGTTGTGACGTCACAGTAACGTCGTCAAATACATGGCGGTGTTAAAATGGCATGAAACGTTGTTTGAATTCGCTTTTTTCTTATGTTTCATAGAAGAAGAAATAGATTCTTTCACTTTCTACTGAGTGAGACATTACACTTGTGACGGAAATTTTCCCTCGTTCCACTACACTCCACTCGGGAAAAGATGAAATTTAAGTCACCCGTGTAGATTTGTATTTCTACAGATTTACACGTTCTGAGACAACTCTGTCTCGCACCCGGATGTTTGTCTCGAACCCCCTATTGTGACGTCATAGACGTTTACGTAGGTTTAGCAGTGTTTGACGTCACATGCAGCAACATTTCATGCAAAACAAGCAATATTTATTCATGCATTATGTGAAAATATATGGGTGAGAGAAAAATAATCAAACACCCCTTTGTGCAGGGACAGGGAAATCACTAGGGCTGGGACGATACATCGATATATCGATAAATCGCGATACGGTGTTCCACGATACGCGTATCGATACGTTGGAGCTATATCGTGATATCCGGACCCATTTTTAACTCCGTTCCAAGGCATGAAAACACTCGGTAACTAAGTCGATTGAAAGCTTCGGGCTAACTGAAACGCGTGACTTATTGACTTAAAAGGGTAAAGATGTTTTTCTTGACTCATCTTCCTATGTTTTCTCTGGATAGTATGCAATTCGCACAATGTCTTTCAGTATAATTGTCAATTTTACATGCATATAGTTTGCGCTACAGGCGGAAAGATCGCCTGGATATGCGTATGCGCTTCTAAAATTTTTATTAGAAATGCATATGCATAATCCAGCCTGTGGTTTGCGGGAATCTAGCCGCAGAAACGGCCAACGGCTCTTGGATATTTTGTTGGTCCGTGTCGTTGTCCGTTTCCGCGGCTAGCGGTAATCCTACAGATATTCTCATGTTCGTTTGAAAAAATTAAAGCGGCGAAAGTAAAGTTTTCAGAATCTGTATCTAACGCGATCTACATATTTACAATTTTTAGATAATATTGTCCAGAGAAAGTACCTGATGTCTGGATCATAGAGTGGATGAGAGTGAGATCGAGCGACGTGAAAACGGCATGAAATAACTTATGTCCAGTAGCTATTCATGCGTGCATGATCCATTCATTTATCATCGATTTTTTTAGATTAAATCTCTTCCATTTAAGATGATTCCATATATTTATCTGAAAGAAAGAGTTCTGAAATCGTATGTAATGCTAGTTACTTAACTTTGTAAATTTTTGATATAAAACTCGTGTCAGTCCTTGGTTGAATGTCGGAAACAGCCTTTCGAAGAAGAAGAAAAAAATCTGTCTACTTCAATCTTTATATATATATATATTATATTTTCTATTCACGTCAGCGACAACTTTAACTCGAGAATAAAATAATAAAAGATTAGTAGATTACGTCCACGTGGTTAACGTACAGGCTCTCTCTCTCTCTCTCTCTCTCTCTCTCTCTCTCTCTCTCAAAATTTTGTTAACATAAAATAAAACGTACAGAGATGGAAAACCGCTTGTCCTAAAAAATTAAAGTGCAGGATGTAGCCATCGAATAAAATCAAACACATTCAACGAACAATTATGCTGTAATCCTTTCCTTATTGTAGAGAAAGGAGCGTGTGTTATGATTGCTATACTTTTAAATAAGATTTCCTCATGAAAAAAAATTCAGTCTAGGATTATTCAAATAGGAAGGGGAACTGAAAAGAGAGATATAAAATGTAATTCCATGTATTGAAAAAAAGGAGGAGGGGGTTACATAAATTCATGAACTTTTCATTTTCAAACTGAGTCTCAGCACGAGGCCCTCTTCATGGCTTATCTTGTTGATGCAGTTACTGAGAAATGAACATACAAAAAAGTGTATAAATACATGTTAAGGTGAAAACATAATTGCAAAGGGTACAGATTTGTTCTTGTAGCATGACTTGTAGCTAACTAGCCTCTGTCTATCGGTAATATCTTGTGATGCTATGGTTCAAAGTTTGAAAAGTTTGTTTAATTGCTTGGGATTATTCCAGGATTTAGAAATATATAGTCTTTATCAAAATATTTTAATGTTATACTGAGTTTCATTCTATACAGCCTAAATCCTCATTATAGCAATATACATCAGAAATATCGTGATACATATCGTATCGTAGGCACTATATCGTGATACGTATCGATACGCTTGAGACCCGTATCGTCCCAGCCCTAGAAATCACACCCTCGTATCAAAGATTTGCAACGTCCACGACTCGGCAAGCCTCGTCGTGGACTGCAAATCTTTGATACTCGGGTGGGATTTCCCTGTCCCTGTACAAAGAGTTGAAAGATTCTATTAGTCTCACTCAGTAGATCGTAATAGAACATATTAATCTCTAGATTTATCCGTCCTGAGTCAACTCTGTCTCGCACCCCCGGATGTTTGTCTTGAACCCCCTATTGAGACGTCATAGACGTTTACGTAGGTTTAGCAGTGTTTGACGTCAGATAGAGCAACAAGCAATGTTTATTTATGAATTTTGCAAAAATATATGGGTGAGAGAAAAATAATCAATCACCTCTCTGTACAGGGACAGGGAAATTCCACCCTCGTATCAAAGATTCGCACTTGATTTCCCTGTCCCTGTTCAAAGGGGTGATCTATTCTATTAATCTCATTTATTTCAATATTTCCTGGTATGAAAAATTCAATTTAAAAAAACAGCACTCTTAAAGTAGTTTTCAAGATAAATTGATCTGTTTCTAAGAAACAATTTGCTCAGCTTACAGCCCTTTTTCAATTGTAATGTTTGATACGCTTCTACACAGTTAATCATATTACTGTTTTCCCCATGCGTCTTCTTTAAGGGGCAATCATTTTTCGTTTGCTTGACAAAAAAGGTCCATCATTTAGATACTGTAGGATCTGATATCGTACCTATGCATTTTGAGTATACATTTTTAAAAAGATTTAAAAGAAAAAACAAAACAAAACGACATATCTCCGAAAGAGATATGTCGCAGACATATAGGATATCTTTATAGATTATTTTTTAAATTAGAGCATCTCAGAAAAAGAAGCAATTATGAAAAACAATTCTTTAAAAGAAAAACTCTACTTTCTAAAATTAAACCTAACTACTCGATAGCCCAATCAAGATGTTTCTGTAACATAGGAAAACGTTTCATCGAAACATGATATATCAAATATGATTATCTTGAGTTTTCTTTCAGCGTTCAATTAACTACAACCTATATTGCAAAATATTCAAATAAAAAATTGATAAATGCAGTGTAGAAATATATGTATATATATATATTCCACTCGACCTCAATTTGAAAATACAAGCATAATCCATTTATGTACACCATTTGTATGTAGCAAAGGGCTATATTTTCTCTTTTCTGATCCAATTTTTTTTAAATTGTCTTTTCTATTAGTTTCTCTTTTTTCGTTGATGGTTGCGATTGTCTTGTAATATGTGCATTTTGCAGAGCCACATACAATCAATTCCGTTCTTACACTGGACTCTGTTGTGTTGTCTTTCGTGTTTCTATTGTGCTTTTGTCTCGATATGTTTTTTCCGCTTTTATCTCTTTTTGGCCGGATTGCGAAGCAAAATCCGGTCTATGAAATGACGAAGTCCGTCTGTCCGTCCGTCAGTGCGTCAACATTTTGGTTAAAGTGTTGCATTTAAGTCCGTTGAGAGAAAACTGTTAGGATGAGCAACTTGAAACTTGACATGGTGATAGACCATGATGAGACGAATCACAGCAACAAAGTTTGACCTAGTGACCTTACCTTGGAGTTTGACCTATTTTTGAAAAACTTTAACCTTGGCCATAGCTTTTGAATGGTAAGTGATAGGGCTTTTATATTTCACTTGTGTATTTCTTGTGAAAAGGCCTTTCCATGGCTACCAAAAAAATTTACCTTGTGACCTTGACCTTGACCTTGGAGTTTGACCTACTTTTGAAAAACTTTAACCTTGGCAATAGCTTTATAATGGTAAGTGATAGGGCTTTTATATCTTACTTGTGTATTTCTTGTGACAAGGCCTTTCCATGAATACCAAATTTTTTACCTTGTGACCTTGACCTTGGAGTTTGACCTACTTTTAAAAAACTTTAACCTTGGCCATAACTTTTGAATGGTAAATGATAGGTCTTTTATATTTCACATATGTATTCCTTGTCACAAGACTTCACCGTGGATACCAAAAGTTTTGACCTTGTGACCTTGACCTTGGAGTTTGACCTACTTTTAAAAATAACAAATCTGGGCTATATCTCATGAACTATAGAGGCTATGGCTTTGAAATTTCACATGCAGAATCTTTATGACCAGACCTTTCATTTGGTATCATAAGTTTTGACCTTGTTACCTTGACATTGACCTTTGACCTTCTTTTGAACTATAAGAGGTAGGGTTTTGATATTTCACATATAGATTCCTCATGACCAGAACTTTAATTTTATATCATGACTTTTGACCTAGTGACCTTGAGATTGACCTTTGATCTACTTTTATACTATAAGAGGTAGGATTTTGATATTTCACATGTAGATTCCTCATGACCAGACCTTTCATTTGATATCATGAGTTTTGACCTAGTGACCTTGACATTGACCTTTGACCTACTTTTGAACTATAAGAGGTAGGGTTTTGATATTTTACATATATTTTCCTCATGACCGGAACTTAAATTTGATATCATGACTTTTGACTTAGTGACCTTGACATTAACCTTTGACCTACTTTTAAACTATAAGAGGTAGGATTTTGATATTTCAGTTGTAGAATTCTCATGGCCACACCTTTCATTTGATATCATGACTTTTGATCAAATGACCTTGACATTGACCTACTTTTGAACTATAAGGGGTAGGGCTTTGATATCTTACATTTAGATTCCTTATGACCATAGATTTTTTCATTGCGCAATAATATTAATGACCTCTGACCTTTCTGTCTATGCAAAAATGTATACATCATCTAATACAAACACGCAATCCGGCCTTACCGCCTTTAGCGGTTTATGGTTTATTGTGAGAGTGCATTCCGCTGTTTTCACTGTTGTTGGATCTCCCTCCTATCTTATATTTCAAGAATGTGTATGCCTATTTATTTTGATTTTTGTATTATGATTTTTTGTTTGTGTTTTTTCTATGTGTCGTTGTGTGTTCTGGTTGTTTTGTGTATTTGTATCGCCGTTGCAGCTGTTCCAGTTTGATGTTGATGTTTTCCGTCTCTCCTTTCTACTAGAAAAAGACCCGCGCAAGCGCGGGAAATATTGCCATAGATAGGTTGACATATTTGGATACATTATGTATGACTCAAGTATGAAATACATCAGTATAGGGATACTTTTCAGATTTATAGGCGTTATCAGATATTGTTTGGCACTGATATCAAAAAGTTTACCACATTAAATTGAATAATATAATTTTCATTGTCACCGGTAAGCGGATGATCGCAACCAAATGAACGTCTTCGCAATACGTCAGTATCAAAAACCAACGAATTCCTCTGTATCAATGTTGTCTTTTAAATTGTCTGTGTTACAAACTAAAAATGTTTAAAAAGAAATCGATTTGAAGCGAAATGTTGAACGAGAAATATTTAACTGCGAAAAAATGCAGCGAGGAAAAAAACTACTGCTTGAAGCTTTGCAGTAACGGTCGTCTTGTGGAGAAGAAACAATACATTTTGTATTTTTCCAAAGAACAGATGACTTCACCGTATATCATATGCTTAATATTCTTTTCACACCATTTATCTCTATCCTCTTCGTTTCGACGGAGAATCGGCTAATTCGTTGCTTTAGTTATATAAATATAGGGGAGAGGAGGGTAATCTCGGATGTAGGGTAAACTCCACTACATCGTGAGCAGTCATATATACCGATTGTATATATATGCAATCACGAAAAAAGCGTCCGAGATTACCCTCCTCTCCCTTATTGTGTGCAATCAGAATTTAGCATCTAGAGAGAAGAACTTGCAACGTACATTTTGTGCATCAAATTTGCTTGTGTCCCTTCTATGTGCTTTGTATCTATGGTGGTTAATATGTATTTTACTGGCGCTTTTGTGTCCTTGTAATTCTCATCGTTGAAGATAAATATATCAAGCAAGGCTGTCCTCATAATCAGAAGATGATGTTGACTTTGATACATTATCAATTTTTAAAAAACTTACTTAGACTTATTTTTTCGAAGCAATTAACGCAAATTTGACCATTTCTGTTGAGAGGATTTCTGTTGTCATCTTATATTTTTAGATTGAGGATCACTGACGAGGGTTAAGTACCCGAAACTTGCATGTCTGGTCCATGCTGCAAATTTATCTGATTTTAAATTATGCTGTTGAATTTCTGTCACAATTTTTGTTTACGACATATTGATTTCAATTAACCTCCAGTGGGTTGTCCTTGAAAAAAAAAAAACAACTCCCGCTTTCAAAGTAATTCGATATATTGATCAAGCAAATGTAAATTTTGTATTTAGATCCACTTATGAAAATAGTGTCTCTTCAAAACAACCTTAATTTTGTATTTAAATTCACTTATGAAAATAGTGAATCATGAATACCCAATGTACCATGAAATGTTTAAAAAATGTCGCCTTTCTTATGGGTACTACTTGTATTTCTTCTTTATTTCAAACCTAAGTAATCAAGTCCTGACTCTGTCTAGTTATTTCATTTCCATACAAGGAAACTAAAAAAATGGATTGCATTTTATGCATTATCTTTGACCTAGTGCGACCATGTGTGTAACGTTATCTCAAAAGGAAAGCAACATAAATGAAAAGAAAACATGTGATGGTTAAGAAATCGAGTCTGATAATATGTCTGTTACGGATATAAGTCCCTTCTTATATCCACCTAATTTTTCACTTTGGTAAAAACAAAAACAACGTTTAATCAAGAATCGACTTGAACAACGCCTACATATTCTCATAGGATTACGATATTACCTCTTCAATATTTAAGATGACATTGTGATTTGAAAAATGCATTGACTACAAAAGTTTAACAAATAAAGATATAGAAAATAAAAGAAATATTTTAATTTCAGGTTGAAATATTGCGTAGTTATTCCATAAACATAATTCAATTTCATTTGAATTACTTGCTTGTATTATCGATACAAGAATTTTTTTTGGAATCTAATAACCATTCCCTTTTATTGAATGTCTGGAGCTGACAACGGCTGTTGCTAAGTCTTAATTTTTCCATGTCAATTTCACTTTCAGTGTAGGTAGACGTCCTATGTTTTTCATTGGTCTGTTGTTGTTATTAGTAGCAGGGTGTACCGCGGCGTTCTCTCCCAATATGTACGTCTTTGTACCGGCCTACATCCTCCAAGGTGCCTCTCAGACTGGTCTCTTTCTGGTTGCCTTCACCATGTGTAAGTGTGGCTGAACTGGATTCCGTACATCACTGATCTGACAACGAGAAAATAAATCTCAGAACTCATTTAAATTTCGATTGAAACTTTGCTATAAATGTCTATCCTAATTTTCTTGAAATTGAAACGTCAGTTGTATTTATGACCTCTATCAGATCTTTAGAGATTAGAAATTCCCATGTACGTTTGGCTAAATATTGGGAAAATACATTTCGGCTTCAAAGAGATCTTCAAGGTGACTTTTTAATTTTATGTCAAATTGATCCAAAGAAAAATAATTAATGAACATGTATTCGGTATCTTCGAAAACCAGAGTCACTTCCCGTTTGTGACGGTATCTGACGTAGACTAACTGTGACATCATCAAATTCTATGGAAACGATCATAAATTTAATTAAAACTCTGGGAAATGACGGTTTAAAAACGAGGTTACCATACCATTTTCATGACGTCATAATAGTTTTACGTCAGATACCGTCTCAAATGGGAAGTAACTCTGTATTCCACAAAGACTGAATATGTATCTATTTATAAATCAATACATTAAGATAAGTGTTCATTGAAGAATAACTTCAGCGTACCTTATGCACATTTCAGCAAAAAAAATATCATCAGTGATGCCCTTTAACCAAATTGATAAATGTTCTTATCTCAGCTATTCATACCAAAGATATTACATGTAAGCAATGACTTCGTCTGGTCAAATGAATTGAAATATCCCTGGAGCAAATTTCTTCAACAAAAACTTAAGAACACAACGCAACATTAAATCATAAAGATTTAAGATTGTCTGATAGCCCATGCCTGTTCGCATAATTATCGATTGCTAGTATAAGTTTTTGCCTTTCATAAGTTGTATTGATATTTTCATGTATGAGGGATGATTTCGATTTCAAACTCAGTTATTCTGTCTCTTTAAACAGGTTCAGAGTACGTAGGCGAGCGACATAGAGTGATTGCTACGTCCTTGATGCAGGTGTTTTATAGTTTTGGCTATATGACATTGTCAGCCATTGCTTACCTAATTTATAATTGGAGGTTCATTGAAGTAGCAATTACGGTACCCGTTGTTTTCTTTGCTTTTTATCTATGGTGAGTATTTTCACAACACTGGCTGTAATAATCGCTGTTAGTCTGTATTCGTGTAAGAAATGTTACCTTTGCTGATAGTCCCTTTTAAAATGTTTCAACAGTGTAATTTTTATCCATGTACGTATTTTTTATCTCCAATTTATGGTCTTTTGCTCTTTATGTTATTACTCAATTTAAATACAAAAGATAGCCCCATACATTTGCATTATTTAATGTCGATGTTGATGATAAGGATGTCCTTACTTCAGCAGAATTTCAGCAATGGAAATCATTTGCATGTGTAAAAAACTCTGATTAAATGTAAATGCTGGTATTTTTCTGTTAATTGTCGGTGTTTTTTTAACATTCCTTAACACCAGTTTGAGTTTCTGACTAGTTTGTCATGATTTTACTGATACATATTTGCAACAGCCTTTTACCAGAATCACCAAGATGGCAACTGTCTAAAAATAGAATCGATGAAGCAAAGTTAACAATGCAGAAAATGGCTACAACCAATCGGATGGATATAGCGGATGACGTGCTGGATCAACTAAAAACCGTATCACAGGAGCAGAATATCACCACCAGGAAGACATTCGTAGATCTTCTTAGACCAGTTCAGATGTTAAGGCTAACGATCAATGTATGGTTCAATTGGTAATTAATGCATATAGTTGTTATCGATATCCATGTATCCATATCATCCAGTACGTTAAGCAGCACAATTTATAGGGAAAACAGTATTTAGCTTGATAATGTAAATTAACTTAACTTCAAAGTAGATCAAGAATGATTGATATTAGTATTTGTATAACTTTTTCATTCCCTTGAAAAGGTTGGTGAATTCCATGGTGTACTACGGACTGACCCTAGGTACTGGATATTTGGGAGGATCGCCATACATCAACTTTATGATTGCTGGAGTCGTGGAGCTTCCTGCTTTCTGCCTTTGTCTGGTTTTACTAAACAGATTCGGGAGGAAGAAACCATTAACTGGAATGATGTTACTGAGTGCCACGACTTGCATTGCGTCAGGATTTGTTCCTAAAACAGAAAGTAACAATTGTTGATTGACAATGTCCATAAAATATAGAAATGTATTTTATGAGAATAAATCTACATGAATAATTACTCAGTTATAAAAACAAAATATCACACTCAAATGTTATATCTGATTTCAGACCTAGTCAACCTTAAGATAGCACTGGCCATGATTTCGAAGTTTGGTATAACATCGTCGTATAAGATTGTCTACCTTATGACGGCCGAAGTTTTCCCGACAGTTGTCAGGTAAATAGGTCCCCTATCCTATATACTACCATAATAGCTTGAAAACACATGTTTTGAAAATCACATAAAGAAAGCTTCGTAAATATTACCGTAAGAATGTATTCCGCCTTTTTTATATACTGAGCAACTTCACATTTGGGATGAAATCGGACGTCAACGTATCAAAAGGGCAATGCAATTCGCTGTCTGTGGTCATCTTACAGTTAGGAGCTTATTTTTGCACTATAATTGTGCACCCTTTGAGACCTCTTGGTAACTGGGAAAGTGGGAGGGTTGTACGCACGTAATCCGGATAATCACACCATTTGCTACTGAGTGGCAGATGGCCGTCCTAAGTCGGCACCGATTGTCCATTGGTCTCGTTGGTTTATGTGTAGTCTTTTGTGTTTAATGTTTCTACGTCCTGTTTGATGTTCCTTGTCCCTTCTGTGTCTCTTGCTGCTTGTTTACTCTGTGTTTTTTGCATGGCGTGTTTTGATGTTTTGTTATGGGTGCTGCAGCCGAGTCTTGTTGGAGATCCTCTCCTTTCTGCTATAGAAAATTGGTATTGGAACATGTTTCCCAAAATTCGATGCAGTTTTCCATATTATCCGATGATGTTCCAATTAGTTTACCTCAGATACTGTCCAAAATGGGCAAACAAACGAGCGTTCACACTGCTGCTAGAGCAGCCTCCTGGACAGAAATTTGTAAATGCTTTTACTCTATGTCTTCCGAAATGGAAGCAACCGGATGTGACAGTTCTACCGAATTGAAGCGGCGGGTGTTGCATGCAAGCAGGAGGTGCTTACTCTTCCTGGGCACCTGGTCTCACTCCCATATCGGGAGTTTGCTTCTTTTCATATGGTAGAGGTTTTTGTCTGTTTGATTTGGTTCCTGTTTTATCCTGATTGTGTATGCCTTCGGTTTTTGATTTTCTGAATTATCGATTTTGTGCTGTATACAGGAATATGGTCATTATCCATATTTGTCATTTGTACCAGACATGCATATGTCAGATAATGAATCCCCATTACGGGTACTTGAGGAAACATAAAGTAATTCTGCATACATGAAATAGTTATTGTGTTTTCAAATGAGAAGGGTCTTGTTAATGTATACATCAAAGAAGTACCCATCAGTTATTCAGTCTCAAAGTCGAGAAGGTAAGGCAAAATCATAAGAGTGTCCATTGGAACAATTGTCAATCCTGGAATGAATTACATTCCGAATTGTATACATTTCTTAAACGCCTCGGAAGACTCGCTGGCCCCTGGTGGTTACTCGAGTTAACTTGGGGTTTTTTTGTTTTGTTTTGTTTTGTTTTGTTTTTTTGTTTTTTTTTTTTTATGAATGTTGTTTGTGTCAATCATGTGGGTGTTTTCATTGTAGTCGATTTAGGATAGTCTTGATGACCTTTGAACATATCCTTTAGAATATTTTTAAAAAGAAGAACTCGATTACATGAAACTTGAACAACAGCTGATATGAATATGGAAAGAAATTAATTGGCAGTCGACTTGAGGAACTCATATGCATCTTACAGAAACAAAACACAAAAACAAAGGTTTCTTCTTTTTCAAAATGTAAATGGATTTAAGACGTTAAGCGGATTAAAGCCGTGGAAAAACATGTCACATGGAAAAATCAGAATCAAGAATTCAAATATCATGCAAACTATGGTCTTTTACATAAATTTCGCAGTTTTCCTTACTTTTTTCGCAGCCTTTGCAGCTATTGAATTGACACTTTGTGTATGCCTTCATAATAAAGAATTACAGATCCAGTATAAATTTTGGAACAGTTTACTTGTGTTTAGCAGAGTAATGGCCCTTGGGCATAGAAAATTTCATCAATTTAAAAGTTTTCCGAACTTTTTTCCGCAGCCTTTTCAGCTATTAAATTGAAACTTGGTACATGCCTTTATAATGAATAATTACAGATCCAGTTCGAGTTTCGGAAATATTTACCAATTCTTAGCATAGTTCTGAAACATAGGACTTTTCCAACAACTCCATTGTTTTCCGGATTTTTTTCCGCAGCCTTTGCGTTTGATTTGAATTGATGGAATTGAAACTTGGTATATGTCTTCATACTAAATATTTACAGATCCACTCTGAGTCGGGAAATATTGACTTATTATAATCAGGGTTAAGGCCCTTGAACATGGGAATTTTCAACAATTTACAGCTTTTATGAACAGATGGGTTTGCGGCATGGACAGGATATGCACGTTTCGGGTGCTTCATCCTCGCCAGTGATCCTCAGTCGGAACAATGAAATACATGTATGGCCAAACTCTGAAAGTCATGTCCTTAAATTACTGAAGGACGTAGCTAAATTGGTAGGATTTGTTGCTACAGGACCCATTTTTGAGAAATTTCGAGAAAATTTTGTGAACTTTTATACTCTGGCCATATTGTGTTGTTTAGACTGGGGACCACTCATGTCTGGTCCATTTTGCAAATTTGTCTGTTCTTTAATGATGCTGTTGAGCTTGAAGACATTTGACATCAGGAACATCGGAAAAGTAAGCATATCCTACTTACTGACAAAGGTGATCGTTTAATTGGCCTCAATTCAAAAGGTTTATTTTTGTCATTTATATTTCTACTTGATTTGCTGCTTTCTTTTGCTTTTGTCTGTACAATCTCTTGCCTTTTTGTTATTTTGTCCATATGTTTATGCTCACCGAAAACATTCGGGGAGCGTATAGTGGCTGTCGTTCCGTCCGTCTGTCTGCTCATATCACCTCAACCCTACATCAGAATTCCATTTTGATATTTCACACACATATTCATTTGGGCAAGCTCAGAGGTCAAGGTCATTTCCATGCTAAAATTGCTTTTTCTGCATTAAATTTTAAAAATGATATTCAGTAAAAATTTGTGTCTCGTCAAAATGGTCTAGAATTAAAACAAAATGATTAAATTATGCAATTTTTTTTTCATATATAATACCGTTTCCATATGTTTAATAGCGTTTATTGGAAATCGTTAACCGAAAGGGGAGGGGGTACACAAAATAGGGGTGATGTAAAATAGATATTACGCAAAAATAGGGGTGATTGTAAAATAGACACACCTGATGTGTACACCAATATGTACATCGAGACGGTCACCGAATTTGTCAAGTTTCCATGGAGCTGTTGCGACGGGTGTTGCATGCAATCAGGAGACGCTGACTCTTCCTGGGCACCTAGTCTCACTCCCATACCAGGAATTCGCATCCTTTCATGTGGTGGAGGTTTTTTGTTTGTTTGCTTTAGTTCCTGTTTTATCCTGATTTTGTATGCCTTCGGTTTGTAATTTTCTGAATTCTCGATTTTGTGATGTATATGGGGATATGGTCATTATCCATATTTGTCATTCCAAGTCTTTTTAGCAGCCTTTTCAGCTACTGAATTGATATCTGATGGATGGCCCTTGAACTTAAGGCCAATGGCTTATGTTATGGTATTGATTGCCAATGTTATATGCCTGTGTATTCAACCTTTTTTCGGCCTTTCTCAATGAAAGCCTAGAGCTCTGTATGACAAGCGTGATGATTTCAGCTTCCACATTCATGAGTAGCAACATTCCGTCTTCTCTTGCTTATGGCGTTTTTGTTTCTCAGCTTCTACGATACGCCAGGACATGTTCAAAAAAGGATTTCATCGTTAGAACCAGACGGCTTGCAAGTAAGCTACTTGTTCAGGGTTATATTTCACAACGGCTGAAATCATCATTGAGGATGTTCTTCGGTCACTACGGGTATATCAGATCCCTCTTTCCAGAATGATCAGTGACATTCTAGATTGCGACTGAATGGATGTCATCATCACCGAGCAAGACATATTTACCTGATATGTACATCGATATGCGCATCGAGACAATCACTGATTTTGACAAGTTATCATATAGCTTTTGCGACTGGTGTTGCATGCAAATAGGAGACGCTGACTCTCTCCGGATAATTGGTCTTACTTCGGTATGTTGTTCATTCCGAGATACGCAACTGTTCCAATGGAAATTCTAATGATTTTGCCTTACCTTCTCGACTTTGAGACTAAATAACTAATGTTTATCATACTATTTGTTAGTGTGAATAATGACCATTAAATCCTGACGGCCTTATCTTGCAGCGATTGCATTGTTATTTTGGGAAAATAAAATTCATAATTACATTCACTAAATTATTTACGAGAAATAAATTTCCCTCCGGGTGTATATTACAACGTTCGTGTTGCTATTTTTCATAAATTGACTTTGTTAAATGAATAAAACAAACTACATGAATGACCATCCTTTGAATTTTAAATTTGCAGAAACATTGGTATGGGTACATCCTCCATGACGGCCAGAGTAGGAGGAATGCTGGCGCCCCAGATTCTGGATCTTAGAATGTATTGGTCCCCTCTACCATCAATCATCTTTGGAGGACTGAGTTGTTTGGCCGGTATACTTGCCTTGCTCTTACCAGAAACTAAGGGTAAACCATTACCACAAACAATAGAAGACATTGTCAACCCTCAAGAAATACTCAACAAGTCGCCAAAATCTATTGAAAATGATACCATTAACAAAGTAAACAGAGAAATGTTAGCTGAAGAGGATACGAACAGTCCTGAAAACAAACGAGAAGCTGCAATCATCGCTATGGAAAACATAATTCAGACAAACGCCTTCGGAAATGAAAGTCCTCTGTCTACTGATGAATTTATTTTTGTAAAGAACAACAGGGATCAAAATCAAGAAGCCATGGATGAATGTGTTCTGAAAGGGGATACACAGACAGCACAGCCGGACCCAATTTCAGATATGAATATTCTGAAAGTAGTCAAACATCCCAACCAGAACCAAAGTCAGTCATTAAAGGTGACATGGATTCACAGCTGGTACCAATGGTAGACACCGTGTGTACTGAAGGTAGAGAAGAGTCTAAACTAGAACCCACAGATAGTAGCGAGACATACCCAAGTATTGTAGTCAATATTAAGACCGAGAGAAAGGGGGGATCAAACTCCTTGGATGAGCTCGTTAGAAATGAGAAATCGTTGGAGAAAACTGTCGATAATCTTCAAAATGAGAGAGATCAAGAAAATATGGTTAGCTGTGCTTATTCTGCGAGGAACGAGAAACCACATCTAGAACCAATTGTAGATAGTGTTAACAATGAGAATGTTGAGATACCTCAGGAGAGCGGAGAAGATATTGTTCATGACGTAAGAAATGAGATACAAAATTTAGAACCTGTGGTAGGTATTGCTTATAAAGCAGACAATTAGGAAAAGGAAGCCATCGTAGAAATATTGCACTCTCAGAGTAACGGGGAACACAAATCTTTGCTTGACATCACTATAACCAAAGAGTAAAGAGATATAACAATTAGCACTTAACCAGTTGTTGTTACATATCATAACCAGTTGTTTTGTTAGTATTTTAAGAAAATAAAAGCAATGACACTTTAGTACATGCATGCATATGATCATACGACATTAAATCTGACAATAACAATGTGTCTAAATTGTAGAGTTTATTTTCTTCTATACAAAAGTCAAATGAAAAGATTAAAAATACTCTTGTTTAATTGAATAAAAAGAAAGAATCCAAACAAGACACACAGAAACGCACACGACAAAGGACATCTGAATTAATATATAAGTCAAAAGAACGGAGCAATAAGCAACAATAGATTCATCAAAAGACAACAGATCTTAGCAATAAATTAAGAAAACCACCATGAGCATCAAAGTCGTATGAGAATGGTTATGTGCTTATCAAATCTGCAAATCTGGATTATTGCGCGGTGCAGTCCTTCTTTCTTGATACACTGGGTCTAATCAGATGTATTATAAATTTTGATACATCCACATAAAAGCATTCTAACTGTAAAGAGAAGGGAAATATCCTTATCCTTCGCAATCTAAGGGAATAACGTGCGACTTTTTTAAAGAAAGCAAGAGACCCATATTTCTTGAAAAGATGTGTCATAACAATTACAAAAAGGTTTAGTGGCCGTATATCATGCATAAAAAATCATCACGTATTGTGCACGGTAGACTTTGTCACTTCAGAAATTTCTAAGACAACAGAATGAAAATATAAAACATCATATGGTTTCTTTATCAACAATGCTGAAATATATTCAGGTGAGAACCATCTAAACACCGAATTCGAGGATTTCACCCATTTTCATCTTTTCTGTACAGCTCAAGTGATGACTTATTTTCCCAAGCAATATGCTATCTCCCCTTGAACACCAGATCTATTCTCCATTGGTGATTCACTTTTTAATCTTGACATTTTTAGTTTGTTGTTTGATTAGATGCTTTTGTATGTCTTTGAACACCAGATCTATTCTCCATTGGTGATTCACTTTTTAATCTTGACATTTTTAGTTTGTTGTTTGATTAGATGCTTTTGTATGTCTTTGAACACCAGATCTATTCTCCATTGGTGATTCACTTTTTAATCTTGACATTTTTAGTTTGTTGTTTGATTAGATGCTTTTGTATGTCTTTGATTGCTAATATGGTATATATGTGCGCTTAATCTTTCTGCTTTGGATATGGGTACCTTTGTGTATCTTAAAGAAATATCCTTGTGTTGTTATCATTAATGTTTGATGTTTGTGCGAGTCTCTTTCGACTGTTTTTGTCTTATTTGTATGATGTTCTCGTGCATATTGTTGTTTCCTGTTGCGGGATTGTAGTTTGATGTCATTTATGTGTCGCTTTCTTGTGTGTCTGTTCCGCTGTGTCAGCGCAGGGTGGTCATGCTGGACATCCTTTTCTTTTCTTCGACTCATCGTAAATGTTCAATTCTAGTTGTAAATTCATTCATCAAACTTGTTCTTTAGGCCCATCCTTAAACATTCGGTCTCAATACTTTTAAAACGAAGGTTGGATGATTTATCAAAAACATTTAAAATTTTCTAATCAATTAAAACTATTTTTTTTAAACTTTGATACTACATAAATGTATACAAACTCATGGAAAACGTGATTGTGTATTAGAGCTTTTACTTTATATTTCGTGGATACATGTAATGGTTTAATCGTTACTTTGATGTGACATTATTAAACAGAATACATAAATCAAGAAATTATTTCTGTGTGTGTGGTGTTTTTCATGATCTCCTAGACAGATTTCTGGGTAATCTCCATTATCAAAGGAAAGGATAAAGGCAATGTATTACTTAAATATCTGTATGAATTATTTCACTGTATTAATAGACATTATAACTGTCGAATTTGACCTTTGGCTATATACAGTGATGATTTCATTGATGTTAACTGTCCAACAATAAGCCTTTTTCCTTCACGGATATAGAGGAAGCCCTACATATCACCACAAAGGCGATAATCCCAGTACAGTTATGTCATAACTTGAACTTTCGAACCTTAATAAACGATTTGGTTTTTTTTTTGTATTTGTGTATTTGTGTATTTGTTTTGGACATATGACTTTGGATAGACTTTTACAATTTTATGGCACTTGACGGACTCTTAGGTCAGAGACAGGCTTTCTGGAGAAGTCATATTTAACTAATGTTCAAAACGAATGATTCATTTTATGTTTTTTTTCCAATAAGTGATGTTTCCTAGAAATTGTCGGTATCACCACGGATACTAACTGTACCCAAATTGACTCATATATCTCTACATAAACAAAATCTTAAATCTGTAGGGTAAAAAGCAATCCTTCACAATCACATTCACAAATATTGAATGATAATCCTAAGAATAATTTTTCTGTGAGAATTCGAAAAAAAGTACAGTGATTAATGATTCAGCTTCTAACCTGGATATATTAGGAAAAGGCTTAGCTTAAATAACACGGACGTTGTTCCTAGAACAAGGTTCCTTTCAGAGGAGCTTTATTCTCATGTTTATGTTTGCGATCGCTTGGCAACATCGATGAGAATGTTCTTCGCTCGATGCAAGGAGCATATAAAGCAGCGTGACTCCATGTTGTATAGAATGTATAAAAACAACTGAATCACTGCATTGACTAAATAATGTAAACGTGGTTTATTTCGCTGGGGGGGACATTTCGCGATAATGACAACAAGACGTTACGCTTGGCGGAAATACTCGCGTTATGAATGTTCCTTTGCAACAATGCAATAGGGGTTATTTTCGTGTTGGGAAATTTAAGCGAAATCTCTTGATCTGTTTTTTACAGAACTAAGGTGACGGGTTTGAAATAATGACAGGAGATGCTCATTTTACCGGTCATCTGATGTCATTTTCTGTGCATACATAATACTATTTCGTTTATTTTGTCTAAATATTTTTGGCCTGATCATATAAAGGATAATAGCATGTTCGATGGATATAACTTATTCATGATCAATACATCCACCGGAAAAGAAAATGTTTCCATACAACATCATAAATATCAAAGCGAGTTGAGTAAAATTCTAATGCTTTTGGGTCACGTCTAGAAGTTTGTTCTTTATACATTCATTATTCGGATTTTCTCTATTTCAGACTCTGGCATCGCTGATTTTACATTAATTCAAGAAGGGAGGAGATCTCCAGCAAGACCCCGTTGCAGCATCAACAGTAAAACACCAAAACACCCGATGCAAAAACACAAAAGACGAGTACAGCACGAGACGGAAAAGAGACACACGACATGTAAACATCAAACACAAAAGACTACACATAAACCGACTACACATAAACATTGGGAACACATAATTCAAGAAACGCATGTATGCTACACTTAAACTTCAATTGAACATTTCTTTTAATATTGACCATTTCACCTACTAGGTTGTCATAACTGTGATTGGACTGCTAGTCACCAAGGGTATCGCTCACCTAGTTTCACAGTGTTTCGGCACTTAACGTGAAATATATATGCAAATTATCGCTCACCAAACTTGATAATTATTCTTAAATAGGATACTTCCCTTAATGAATAGCTTTATTCTAAGCTGATTCTCTAGATTAATTTTTGAAGCCCAGTAAAGAATTTTGCTCTTCATGCATATACTGATTGGATTTCCTTTATTTTAGCATCAATCATCACTGATGAGACATTACTTGTTGAAATTCGCATATGGTGCACTGAAGTTATTTCAATAGAACATATATATCAACATTGACAATTTCAACCATAAGGTTAGTTTCGCGCGCGCTTAGTTTCACAGTATAGTCGGTAAACTCCGTATGGCGGATTCGTATAGCATATTCTACGGTCTTTATGGGGAATATATATTCTACGGTCGATATGGGGAACTCGTCATACACTATGATGTCCCACTCTCCAGAATGGTGGATGATATTCTGTCATAGACCATTTGAACCATCCAACCAAAGATTGTACTTTATGTCTTCCGAAATGGAAGTTACCGGATGTGACAGTTCTACCGAATTGAAGCGGCAGGTGTTGCATGCAAGCAGGAGATGCTTACCCTTCCTGGGCACCTGGTTTCACTCCCATATCGGGAGTTTGCTTCTTTTCATATGGAAGAGGTTTTTGTTTGTTTGCTTTGGTTTCTGTTTTGTCCTGATTTTGTATGCCTTCGGTTTCTGATTTTCTGAATTGTCGATTTTGTGCTGTATGCGGGGATATGGTCATTATCGATATTTGTCTTACATAGCAGGTCGCTCATACCACAACGCTATGGTGACAACACAGGCTGGTATGAAAGAAGGGAGGGGATCTCCAACAAGACCCTGTTGCAGCACCAACAGCAAAACACAAAAACATCAAATGCAAAAACACGAAAGACGAGCATAGTGTTAGACGGAAGAGAGACATACGACATGTAAACATCAAACACAAAAGGCTACACATAAACCGACGAGACCAATGGGCAACCGGTGCCGACTTTAGACGGCCATCTGCCACGCAAGTAGCAAATGGTGTGGTTATCCTCACTTCTCCAATTACCCAGAGGTCTCGAAGAACGTACAATTATGATGTAAATCAACCTCCTCACTGTAAGATGACCTCACACAAACAAGACCTCAAAACGTAGAGGTACCAGCATCACAGATGAATATGAAAATTGATATAAAAAGAGTGCGTGCGTAATACAGTCCGTGCTCTGCCGGCTGTAGCGAGCTCATGTATGTAATCACCCGAGGAGTCCGACTGACATTCAGAGAGGACAGGTGGTCGCGGCCCTGTCTTCTCTAAAGAGGTTTGGACAGGGCCCGTCATGGAGTCCCGTCGTCAAAGTCAGTCAGAGTGCAAGTCTCAGGGATGCGCTGGTACAAGACTGTAGATTGGTCAAGTACCAAGCCTAGTGCCCGTCTGGTGACATTAGGATCACATCCACGGTATGAAATGCGTTTGATTATTCTGACGCATTTTCGATGGTTATGCTGCCTACCTTTGATCCTTCTAATTTTGTTTATCATATCACCATAAAAGACAGGTTGTGTAATGCCCAAAGTAATGTACTTTGTTGCGTGTATAGATCCGAATTTTAAAAGAAGTTGACTGTAATTTTTGTAAAATTTCCAGAAAGTCTTAACTAGTTTATGAAAGCGGAAACATTGACCTAGAAGGTTTTTGGTAATTTGTAAATTTCTACTGTGAAAATCCAAAATATCAGTACATGCTCTAGATAGCGTACCGGATGAGCTGTGATATGTAAATGCCATATGCTTTGTATGCTTGGCGAAGCCGCCGTACTGACTTTATAAGTTATCTGCACCTATATGGGTGTCTTATGGTCGAAAACGGACAGGGTCCGCTGCCTCAGATTGACCCAAATTCACATAACAACAATAGTTTCACAGTGTTTCGACACCTAACTTGAATTACGAAAATTCTCCGTCACCAAACTTGATAAATTATTCTTAAACGAAGGGCTATTTCCCCGAAGAACATATATTTCAATAAAGACAAAAAGTCTTAATAAATTCGGTTTGCAAATTTGATTTGTTTTTCTTTTTGCAACTGTTTTTGTCATTACCGAACGAATTGTCATCTCATAAATGAGTACTGATAATTTATTTTAATATTGCGAGTGCTCAAAAGTACACATATCCATTGTGAAGACGTGCTTCTCTTGATGGCTCAAGAATAAGACATATCACACTGTACTGAATGAATTACAGCCTACAATTCATTATCAACGAGAATAGTTCTTAGATCGGTGAAAAGGCTATGGAGACGGAACATTTATAGATTTTTCATTTCTTCTTCTCTTGACATCAAACTGAGAAATGCCTTAAGAACAAGTACATTCATATCAAATGCTAATTTTTCACAATCTAAAAACATTGAACGTATTGACAAATTAACGTAAAATGAATTATGAATGCACTTGTACTTCCTTTTTTCTGTCGAATTCGTTGTAGGAAGTAAAACCTCCAAGAAGTTGTTTTTCCGAGCATGTATTTATATGTTTGACAGTAAGTCTTTTGAATATATTTCCCTGACATTGTTGCCATAGCACTTTCTATATAGACAGAACGTCAGACAGTGCATGAATTTTATATATTGTTTTCATTTTCGTGCTGAAACATCGACGTCGGGTGCGGCTAGCTGTTGAACAGGGGATGCTTAAAAATTACTCCTCCCGGGCACCTGGTCCCACCACTAGCTTGCTAGGGGTCCGTCGATGCTTAACTTTGTGATCTATTGTGAGTGCTGTTGAGATTATCGTTAGAATCTTCTTTAACTCTTATATGTGTCTAATTCCATAATAATACCACAGTGGTGGGGATATCATAGCTTACTCACAAATCTTTTCCACTGCACAAACTCTCTACAAGTATATGATAAAAATCCCAAAGGTGGACAAATTCATATATTAATCTTTTATACACGATCGTGGCCTTTGGGTTCTAGCAATCTGGATTAGACCAGTGCAACTTTGAAGATGATTTTTGGGGGGTTTCTTTTATTCATGCATCATGAGAAAGTCAAACCAAAAATCGTATCAATCAGAACATGGAAGCAGCCTTGGTGAAGGAAAAAGATATTAAAGAAAGGAGGGGATATTAAGTGACGATTGTGTACAAAGACAGTGTCAACCCTTGGTGTTTTTAATATATACATGTAGAAGAAAGGGTTTCTGCAAAAGAAAGGGTTTGTAACTAATTGTCGATATTGAAATACATATTCTATCATAAAATTTCAGTGCGCCATATGCGCATTTCAACCAGTTATGTCCCATTATTGATGCTCAATGCCGAAAAAGAGGAAATCAAAATAATAAGAAATGATGAAGAGCAGAAGCCTAAACTTGACAAACTATGCCCGTCAAAGAACCTGTTAGGGACACAGCTATGCCTTTAGGGATATACCCCTTAGTTTTAGAAAATTTCAATTTACATGTATAATCCAATGAGTTAAAGAAGATCCTGACGATAATCTCAACAGCACTGACAATAGAGCACCAAATGGAACATCGACGGACCCCTAGCAAGCTAGGACCAGGTGCCCGGGAGGAGTAAGCATCCCCTGTTGGCTAGCCGCACCCGCCGTCGATGTTCACGCACGAAAATGAAAATATATTGAATACATGCACTGTCTATGGTTCAAGTCAAGTGCCGACACGCTGCCAAACTAGGCAAACGATATTCTCGTGGACTAAACAATCCACCGGCAGAGATACCAACCTTTAGTGGTTGAATTGTCAGTATTTAAATATATGGTCTATTATATACATTTTCAGTGCACCATATGCACATTTCAACAAATTATCTCTCATTAATTATGCTCGGAGTCGAAAAAGAGGAAATCCAAAAATATAAAACTACGAAGAGCAAATTCTAAACTTGACAAAAAATGTCTGCCTGAAAACCTGCTAAAGACACAGCTATGCCTTCAGGAAGATAACCCTTAGTTTTAGAATTTAACGGAATTTTGTGAAATTATGAAGAGCAAAATTCTAACTTGACCAAAACAAATCTGCCTGAGAACCTGTCAAGGACAATTTTCATTAAATTTTGTGACGGAGATTTTACAAGTACTGTATATTTCAAGTCTAGTGCCGAAATACTGTGAAACTGGGCGAACGATATTCTCCGGGAATAAACAATATCCCAGCAGAGATATCAACCTAATGGTTGAAAATGGAACAGGAAAAACTTTTTATAAACAATACACTTTCGTTTAACACTTCAATTCTATAACTGAAATATGTTTCATATCTTGATACCATTCATTCAATCTTCTTCACTGAAATGCGAAAATAATCCGCGCCATATTCAAGCTTTCTTTTGTGTTAGCGTTCCCTGTTATTGGATTTGAACTATAGGTATTATAAATCATTTTTTCTGTGATGACGTGTGAGTGAGACATCCATCTGTAAGTTATATCATTAGTCCCTAATATGAAATCGTATAACATGTCCCTATCGGATCCTTTGTGATACATTTCTCAGCTATAGCAGAGAAAGCCAATATTATTCTTCTAGCGTCTATTTTTCATCAAGGAATTGGTTCCATGTTATTCATGACAGCAGCTTTATTAGGCTCTGATAAGAAGGTATGCCTCAGCCACGAAAATAACGTTGCCCATGGGCATGAAGGAAATACCTTAATTTTGTTTCTGTCTTTGCATGGCAGAGCGGTTACAATAATGATACTGATAGTTCTAAGTACTAGTAATCCGATACTTGGTAACTCCGAATACAACTTACACCCAATACACTTGATGCCATGTTTTATGTTCTCTTAAGTTTCCTTCATTTTGCCATAGGGTAAGGATATTCTATGAGGCAACCGTCCTGCAAATTTCGTATATTTTTTTAAATTATCGATCACAACAACGACAGATGTATTCAAAAACTTAGCTATAATTTTTGGTAGCCAAGTATATATGTCATGTATTTTAGCAGGCACATTCTATAGTTTAAAATTTGATACTGTGTTGACACTGAAGACATTTAACTTTTCGTCACAACAATTGAGCACAATACTAATAAATGACTTGAATATGCAATATTAACAGACCATGGGAGTTAAGATAAGCAGTTCTTCTGTCTTGAATGAACTTTTAAACTTAAAATTAGCATGCTTTTTGTTCTTTTTCAAAAACCGAATATCTTAGTTTACATATACATGTACTTATGTACCTTCAAATATTGTTGGCATACATTTTGTTTCGTTGTCAGTATTAACTTACAAATATAAACATGGTGGTTCTTTGCAAAAATATTGGTGTTATCTCCTCTGTTCTACTGACAATATGTATATTCAGTTTAACAAACGCGTCTAGCGAGGGAAAACAAGACAAGAAAGCTACCAGCTCTGAGTGTGGTATTCGACTTAATTCTCCGTTTGAAAATGAAGTGCGACTTGCTTCCGACAGGCTCAGTTTCGTAGGAATCTCATTTCAATTTGACGACGTCATATTCTGGACGTCGCAGGAAAAGGCAAAGTCTTTAGCTTATAAATGGATGTTAGTGGAGAACAAATTAACCTTCAGTGCTCATATTCTCTTACAAAATTTTCTTTTATTTCCTCTTTGGACATTAGAGCGTATCACTGCGGTTATGGATATTGAAGTGAAGTCAACTTATCAACATTGTGTGTTTAACTCTTCAGCATACTTAATCCAACTACAAAATCTTGTTCTACAAAATCTGACTGCATCTTACAGACATCCCTATCTGTGCAGTCACAATCTGCTTTCAAATGAAATCGTGTGTTGTCGACATTTACTCGGGTCAAAGAAGGAATGTTCCAAGGAGACGTATTTACGATTCAAGAAATTACTTCATTTCTTTCGTATTTTTCGTCAAAATAATAGTAGTCCTCCTTTTAGTAGGCTTTCTGCCTAAGAGCCTGTATGAAACACGGAATGGGTACAGAGAGTATGTCCATGTCTTAAATTCCCCACTGGAGATACAAGTAGCAACAAAGAACGCACCACCGGATATAGCGCGAGCAGACGGTAACATTCTTGGAACTACGTCATCTACACGTACGAGAAATAATAGGTATCTACATAAAGACCATATACAGAAGCTATCCGACTACGTCAGACACAAGAAACTGGATCAGGACCATCCACAAGTATTTAAACTTCATGCAGTGTGGATCAAGGTCAATCAAAACCGACTCTTATCAGTGAACTCTGTTCCCGTAAGAGTGATCAATTTTCTGTACAGACGACTGCTCGAGTGTAAATGCTACATGCAGGGTATCAAAGGAACAAAGAGAAAGGAAGAATCTAATACAGAGTTCGTATCATTGCATGATTGTTGTTCACACAAAATCTGCTTCGGCAATACATGGCAAACATTTTCAAGAGAAAGTGCACGCATTTTTATATTTGTGCTAGTTAGTCTGCTACCTTGGATGTTTTACATTCTCTTGAGTCTTTGCGACGATCAACATTCAAGTACATTGCCTTTCCAAAAGTTTACTTTCTTTTTCTGGTCCAAAAGTATCAACACTCTACCTCTTTACATCATGTGCTGCGTGTTTTGGGTTATTCCTTTTATACTTTACTCGTGGATTAGCCTTATTAGTAATCACTGTTTCAAACTAAAAACAGGCAATATCTTCAGAAGAAATATAAGAATCGTGAAAAATCCAGCTAATGTAGGATGGAGCTGGAGTGCGTCATTCTTCCTCCGTCCATTTGCTTCAAAAAGAAACTCGAATATTATGTTTTTCAGTTCTTCGTCTTCTGTTGTGCCTATTAAGTACAATACTGGCAGGATTCATCTTGATTCTCGTTAATTTACCGACACTATATCTTTACATTAGGTTGTTGTATTCTTTTTCACGTCAGATATATCTTACACTGACAACATCTAAAGACAAATTCAAGGAAAAGGGTGGAAAGCCTTCTTCGAAACATACCCTGAAGGAAAGACTGAATATCCCGAACACCGATAAACGCGATGACCTCGGCAACAGATATGAACTTGAAATGAAAAACTATGCCCGACAAGCTACAGTGGATTCTTCTCTGCTTTATCTGGATCATTTTTCTCTTGTTTTCTATTTGTCCATTCATTGACATGGTCATTGTCACCGTAGATATACTGCTGAATGTTATAATAGGAACACTAATCGGATTCAAAGTTACCGCTTTGTTTGTGTTGACTTTTGTTTCTTTGATATTCTATCGTCACGTCATATTTACACCAATCGAATTAAAGTTTCAAGATTTCAGCCGTAAACTACAGAAGTATTTAAAAGAAAATTATACCAAAACTACCCTCAACACGATCGTTTCCAGTAGAGCCGGGCTGATGGGGAACTGTGCCATACAAGTTATACCGAAATCTGACGGATGTAAGAAATGTCTCTCTAACTATGCATTGTCATCAGAAGATGGAGTACCTAAATTAGAGGCAAAATACATGGTTCAATTTCTTGATAAACATGCAAATACACATATAGCCAGAAGTTTTTTCTTTGAATGTTGCTATATGGATCACTTTGCTTGCCCTGGGTCAGCATCAGATCTCCTGTATACAGCCAGTAGAAGCTTCGTTTTAACAACTTTTTATCTGTTATGTGTCACGGCAGTACTAACATTTTTCGGAGATCTTCTTGATTTGACATTTTATATTCAGATAGTGGCATTCATATCTGCAGCAACTCTGCCTTTTATTATCAGAAACTCAGTGTTCGGTCATTCCAATGAAAGTTCTCCGAGAATCGATCAAAATGATGAAGGATTTAGGTTGCGTCTTGAAAACCTCCTAAGAGAGTTCTCCCAGAAGTGGACAGTCATCGATTTTGAGATCTCTGAGATACATGTAGATGACCTGTTACAAATAAGTACAGACAGCGACTACATAAACAAATTTGAAAGTTGGTTTTCTACGCCATCAAGGGAATTTATCAGCGTGATCATTCGAGACCATTTCAATGGTAATTTTTCATATCAGTCGTTTGATAATGACTCTCTATCTTCTCACTTTGAACTGTGTAACGCTATAACGATTTCCCATATTATTCAACACAGGGACCGTAAAAAGAAACATTTATGTACATATCAATTCGAAATATCTCCTTTAAAATAGCCAGCTATTAGTTCGGTATGATTTTACGATTTCGTCTGTCATTTATATGATTCCAAACCTATGTATTTTCAGAGATGGATTCTAAAAGAAGCAACTTTTGATGATCAATATGCTGATTTTGTCATTCTGATTTCTTTTATTTCCAGAGAGATTGCCATTTCTCACTTCCTCAGTCCGTAGCTCTATATCAAAGCAAGGAAAGGGTAGTTCCGAGTTCACAGATAGGACTGTCGATATTCTCCGTACACATACCATACAGTATAATGGACGACCACCAGGGATCAAAAGAAAAGAAGAGAAAGCAGATAGCATTCCCAAAGGTAAACACCAAGAGCACAGTTCAAACTTGTATTCGTAAAAAAAAAGAAGTCAGTATTTGTTAACACCCCATTAAAATAACCGACTGAATTAATTTCGCCTTACTTATAAGTTATAACCAAATATGAAGTTGTATTTTTCACACTGTTTAGAAAGAAAATCTCAGCAGAGACGTAATGAAATTATTCCGGAACATAATCGTCAGTGGGACAGCCATGATAGCGACATTGCCGACCAGCTTACTCTGCATCAAGCACCATATGCTTTCACAGCAGGTAATACTAAGCTTAGCATAAAATATTGTCTTTCCTTTGCACTGATTCGACATTTAGAAGGCGGGCTTTGATCACTCACTTAACAAAGCCCATGCAGAAGGACATGCAGCCTCCAAGATGTTATTACACACAATTCAGACTACAATGCGTGAAAAGTTGGAAAAGTTATAATTCCTATTTTCTAACTTACAAACGTCCAACTTTTTTTTTCAAAACAAAAGGTAAAATTCTCACGAGGATGAAATTTACAAGATCTGTTGATATAAATTAACGGAAATGCTTGAATGTAAAAGGGGTTGAGATACAAGATACTTTATTACCAATGGCCCAGTTAATGCTTTCACAGCATTGTGTTTAATAATATTTATTGTAGCATTTGTAATTATAAACACCGTCGGTTTGGAGAGCTCTACAGAGCTCATGTTATTTGTTGTACTGTTATATTACCAACTCAAAATAAAATTTACTTACTTACTATTTTAATGTCACAGTCAAAGGTATACCTCCGTATTCTAAAGAAAGGCATGGACAAACAGACTTAAAACAAAATGCCTCGAATCTTCAATTTCAGCAACATTTTACAAAGGATTTTCATTTTATAGTATTCTTTCCTAAAACAAATTTTGTTTTAATTCTAAACCTAACAGGCGCAGAATACACAACGGATGCACGAGAAAGGCACAAGCACCATCCACAGCAAACAGGACAGGAGATTCTGGATTTTATGCGGACGTTGACTGACCAAGGCGATGGTCAAGATATACATAGGACGGACATGGAGTACGTAATATAGCAAAATTGAGATAGTTGAATACAAAGGTGTCCCAACTGAACGAGGGACTCAATGTATTTGCATATGTACAGAAGCAATTATTGAAGACAATATTTATTTGCACAATTTGCAGGACTTGGGGAACTAGATACTGGAGCAAGCAAAGTCAAAGAATTGAGAAAACATGAAATTTGATAGTCTTATGACTTACCATTCAAAGTTAATATGAACTATTTGTGACAAAAGAAGGGTAGACGAACTGACAAAACAGATTTTTTCATGAGATGGGACAATAGAGAATAGACAAGTAAAACATATATCAAAGTTGACTAAAGCTAAAAGTAGCTAAAAGTATCTATTAGTCTTTCGCCATTTTTAACATTTTATTGATTATGATTATGATTAAGTTTGAAAGTTTTATTCTTGTCTCTATTTCATGATTGTTGCTTAAACTTTTTCTTATAATAAAAAATGATACATAAAATTGTTCCGAAAATGTGTACCAATTTGCGTTGCCATTATACGAAATGAAATGTCGTCCTATGAAACAGGTGTAGTATAGAAAGACTATTTTTGAGGGATCACATTTGAATAGCAGTTCCGAGGTGCAACAATGAAACAAACGGGTGATTCTTACCCTGACCCATGGGATTAAATCAACCGCAAGATTCTTTAAAGATTATGCACTGAACAAAGTTCGATATGAATGACAAAAACGTCCCCTACCGGCGGCATAAATTTATGTCCTGCAACTCTGCCTACTAAGAACTCTTCAATTAAACATGAATTTTAATTAAACTTACTGTCTGTGCGGCTCAGTTCAGAAAAAAAGAAAACTGAGGTTTTATATCCTTTTTTACTTTTTTTTTCCCTTAAAGAATTTCATATAGTGGATAGATCTCGAATTCTCAGAAATAACGGTGTAAGTTATATATCCGTACGACCAATATAGTACGCATACAGTAAAAGAAAATGGTTTTATATAGGGAGTTTTCTATGTTAATTTTAGCATGACGTAGTTGACTTTCTCCTTAAGTCGAACTTGCTCTGTAACAATCCAAGGCCAAGCTATTTATCAAACTCTATGTGTTGCAGAAAGAAGTCTGGAAAACTGATTTTTTTTTGTTCTTTTTTGCATCAGGAGCATAACTCCTCGAAAAAAGTTATACGTGACCAAAAGTCAAACTTACTCTGTAACTATCCATGTCCAAGGTATGTACAAATTTCACCAGGATATCTTATTTGTTGCAGATCAAAAGTCATTAAAACTTCCGGAAAACTGACAAAACTGAATTTTGCAAGTCATCACGGGGCATAACTCCTTGGAAAATAGATCAAGCGTGACAAAAGCAGCAATCCCTTCTCTAGCTCCATGCACATCTTTATATCATGATCTTTCATTGTATTTAGTATCAATGAAATCCATCAAATAGTTTGGAAGGAGCTGCGATAACAAGGTTTGACAATGAAAATGCATGAAAAATCTAAGTCCAAGGGCCATAACTCTGGTCTCCCTTTTTTACAGCAATCCCCTTTCTTCATGCGCATCTACATATCAGCAATCCCCTTTCTTCATGCGCATCTACATATCATGATCTTTCATTGTGTGAAGTTTCACTGAAATCCATCACATACTTTGGGAGGAGTTGTGATGACGGACGAACAGGGTGAATTGACTTGTATTTCTTGGAGTAAAAGGTATACCCAAGAAATGAATTGATTCTGAGTAACTGTTTCCCTTTAAATGTCCAGAAACAATGTGGTATGCATGCACATGGACGGTTACATCACTATATACCTCCGCCAATTTTTGGTGGTGGTGGGGGGGGATAATAGGCATAACTGGCACAACTTTGTAAGTTCCTAGGTCATCATGATATTTTGAAAGCCATGAGAATTTGTACTCTTCAACCAAGAGAATCCTGGGATTTGATGCTTGCAAAGATTTGCTAAAGCAGCCCATAAAATCTTTGATCTATTGAGAGATAACTAAGTATATATTGTAGATAAGAAAATTTACTCCAAGTCAGAAATAATATAAGAAAAAACAATGCTGTAAAACCATGAACAAATCATTCATTTTTCCCATATTCTTATACACAATTCAGTAGTTTTGAAAATTCTAAGCCAAAAATTAAACAGTGTGTTTCTGACATACATAGCATATCAATGCCATATTGACTGGTATTTTGTTATTGCCCAACAGCAGTCTAAAAGGTTCCCTGAGGCATACATAACTTGTGTGATCCTTATTACTTTGTAATGCTGCTTTTAAAAATGTAAAATCTGCTTATACACATATTAATTGCATATTACAAATAAAACAAGAGACCAAAATTAGCATATATCGCTCAGATGAGTCAAACCATAATTTTGTGAATGGCAAGTTTCTTCATGGCTATTGCTTGAAAGTCATGCATGTGTTAGCTTATTTGATTCATTGGTGGCCATCTTGTTTGAGGATCAGGTCTTTTAAAAAATACTAATTTTTCGTAGGGGACTTGAGTACATGTTTTTGACAGGACAGACGGATGACTATGACAACAATGATGATGAATGAATGACGACAAATTGCTTTGACAAATAAATGTCGCTATGCTTCACAGGCGACACAAAAAGTAGATATTATCAAAATTGAAATCGTACAAAACGTATAAAACAATGATGTAGAAGTTGGTGAGACAATGATGTTTCAATCTATTTAACATTGGACCTTCCAATAAATGCAATTGCTGAACAGAAACCACAGGCTTTCTGTAAGAATTTATCCAAGACTGAATCCAAACTCATTCATGGAATTTGAATGAACAATATCATCACAACCTGATAAGAAAATGCTTATGTCTTCCTGCAACAAAAATGGCTACAGGATAACGAGTATTGAATATATGCAGATCACCTGAATGTAATGATCCTGATAAAAAAAATTGTTACTGTTCTACATCAAAGTATTGATCAACATAGAGATGCTGGTTTCTGTATTGAAACTTAAAATATATAAAATAAAACAATTCATCTTATCAAATACATGTACCAAGAAAATAAATCACTTCTATTATTCATGATATTTTGGTTATCATAAGTTGAGCAAAACAGATTTGGACAGAATATGACATTCAGATGAGATTCTCTAACTCCTCTTCAAGAATACAAAACAGAAAAATCAACATAAACTGATAAAGAAGAAATTATCATCTATCTATAAAATGCATAATTCATTGAAACACTAGTACCTCCATTTCAAAATAGTAGTCTACTTCATCTTTTAGGTTATTCAAATCATAAACATAATATGAATATTGAAATGATCACACAACACATTTCTAAAGCACATTGTCGTTTTTTGCAGTTCATAATTGTATTGGGTAATGATGACTCGAGATTAATGTTACCAAAATAACTACACCTATTACATGTATCTGCAAGCTCAATGTAATTTGAAATCAATTTATTTGATCCAAAACTGACTATAAACTAATTGTAGAACAATTTGTTTAATCCAAAACTGACTATAAACTAATTGTAGAACAATTGTCCTGGACAAAAAAGTTAAGTACTTGAAACATCAGAGGATCAGCATAATTGCATAGTAATAAGTTTTAAGTTTTGAGTTTTCTGTTGCATAGTTAAATTCATACAACTTCTAATAATAAATAAATGTACATGTAAATTACAGCAGTGATACTTGTGTAAACAGGTAATGGAAAACTATTACGTGTATATAGGATAAATTTTTGAAATCTCGTAAATGCATCAGACAAGTGAGTATTTAAATGAACAAAAAATTACTAACTCAAAAATTACATGGATACATGTTTGTACAATATAAATTCAGTGTAACATTAAGTGGGTATCTAATACATGTAAGTTTAAAGGTCTGAGTTTCCCGTTGCAAGTGCTGCGACTATTCAAAACCATTGTCATACATAAATATTCTCTGTTTAATAGACACTAAGTAGATAGATAAAGCTTTGCATAGTACATGTATACAGTGATTTCTTTTTTTTGTATGTAAGTATGTATGGTACATGTACAAATATACAAAAATACATGATAATACTCATCTAGACAACTCTACCTTTTGTATAAAAATCAAGGCATATAAACAGGGGAAGAGCACTAAATCTAACATAACAAATTCAAGAACACTTTGAATGCATCCCAAACACTTAGCAAACTTTTGTTTCAAATGCATACTGTTTGTTGTAAGTTGGGGTTTACCCGAGTATTTAAAATATAGAAGATTCTACCACGTGTACAATAGGAACCATGTAATTTCAAAGCTCTTTCATGTACATGTATTCTAAAGCTTATACCATGCTGACTTTCAACACTGGATCGGAGACCTCTCTGGCTCCATTATCCTTAAGCTGACTGCATTATCCTTTAGCTGACAGGATTATCCTATGTTGACAGGATTATCCTATGCTGACAGGATTATCCTATGCTGACAGGATTATCTTGTGCTTACTAGATTACCCTACAGCTAACTGGACTATCCTTCATGTAACTGGATTACAGAAACCTGTCTGGATTCTTCTTAGGCTTTCTGGATTGTCCATACTGGCAGTACAGCTGGATTATACTAAAGCAGGGTAGACTATCCTTAAGCTAATTGAACTTTTTGAGTTAGAGCATCCTACTGTCTAGATCAGTTACTCATATCATGGCTTTGTTTTGCCTCGGACTAGTTTGACCCAATGGGAATGCTTGAATTTGGTCATGTGACTGCCCGACAAATTCTTGTGGAAAGTCAGTTTCAAAAATTTGTAAGGCAATGGCCGACAATTAGCAAAACTGGGTAAAACTTTACAGCACTATTGCTTGGTAAAGCAGGAGGACAGTAGGAATCACCATGTCAAAATGGTCCTCGACAAAACAAATCAGTTATTAGGTTTGTTACTGACCTTACACGGAAATCTGTCGGGTTGATAAAGCCCATAGAAGGCTCGGCGCAAGCGCCTCGCCTTCTATGGGCTTTATCAACCCGACAGATTTCCGTGTAAGGTCAGTAACAAACCTAATAACTAATATTGTGAAGTCTGTGAGTAGTACTCTGCTCGTCCTTGAGTTTCTCCACGTCTGAGCGCAAGTCTGCTACTTGCTCTACAAAAAGATACAGTAGATTTCATCAGTAATTAGCACATATAAAAGATTTGAACTTCTTGTATCTTTCTCCAATTTTTGACTCTGACCTTGTCACATATTCAATTTGAGTCAATTTACAAGACCAAAAAGAAAATACTTCTAAATGAATTAAAACTGAATTAATTGAAATCCTTCCAGTAAGTTCATAGAAAAGCTCCAGATGAAAAGAAGGATGAACTTAATTTAACCTTGACCTTTGAGCTTTTTATTTCAAACTTTACAAGACTGTCACCTATAATTTTTTATCTGTACATAAAATATGAAACCGAACATTTATAACAGAGTTATTGCATCAGATGCATACCATTTACAAAAAAAAAGGAAATTGATCTTTCACATTCCATTATGATCCTTTAATGAAATAAGAAATACATGTATAACCAGAAGTCTCTCTAACCAGAAGTCTCTATGAAGCTCTACTGATTACTTAACTCCTTTACAGAAATGAATGCCCTTTTTGGACCCTGAAGGTTAAAGCTTAAAGCAAATACATGTTATATTAAGGTGCATAACTATAGGTCATTGAATCATCATGTACACAGTCCTTACCTTTAAGAAGACAATTTTGTTTCCATATAGCAAGAAATGCCTTGGTCATCATCAGATGAGATTCTTGACAGCTTTGTTTACATTGACCTAAATAAATAAAAAGTTATGAGTGAAATGCAAAACTTCCAACTCCTTATCTTTAATGCCTGATGCAATACAAGATCCAAACAAAACCTACATTTGTGTTTGTAATGCATATATTATATATGTGATCATGGATTTATTTAATCTTGAATAAACTTAATCTATGTAAAAATAACCCCCTATACCCTTTCCATTGTTTCATGAAAAAAATGCATGAAAAGTTTAAAAAGAAAACAATCATTTTTCAGTTGTGTTCGTTGAGAAGTGGAAAGGGGGGGGGGGTCATTATAGTATTTGCAGAGTATCTGTCAATTAACATAAACAGTAACATCAAACAAGATTATCTTCAGCTATTCTCAATCAAGTAATAAAATCAGTTTACCTTAAAAAAAATTACTAGAATTGAAAAATTTACTGTCATCGTCGGTCCGTCGACAATCCCTTAAAGTCCGGTGTGAAAATTGTCATTAAATTAATTAATGATTTACTAGCTTTTACAATTATACTCTCTAATTTCATGCTGCTAGCTTCTGTTACTCTACAACATTATAACAACAACGATTTAGTTTAGAAATTATTCAATGTATTGACTTGGTTATAAAGGCATTATATAATTTGTTAGATTTTAAGGCAAATGTCTGCCAGAGTCAACATTTTATCTTGGGAGTCCAAAAACACCATACATTGTCACAATTGACCCTTCCGAATGCGGGAAAAATTAGAGAAATTCCATGACGTCACAATGCAATTTCGATGTTTGACCGAGGTTCAAAGCTTGCTTGTCTGAGGTAAAAGCATTGTGACGTCACAAAATTTTGCATTTTTTTCCCGCAATCGGAGGGGACGATTATGATTTTATTTATACTTTCATTCAGCTGAAATAAACAAAGATGCCGATATTTACATTCACTTAATTGTAGCTGCAAAAATAATTGCTGTATAGCAGTCATTTCCAAGACGTCACCATGTTTCTTTTCTAAAAAGTTAGCATTACTGTCAGAAGTGAAAATATTGGCTGTTTACCTTATATCGGGTAATTTTGGCGCAATGGAAATTTTGGCTTTGTTGGCGGATGCAATAAAGTCGCCAAATTTAAAAGTGCCAAATTTTCCATCCATAAAAGACGAAATTTATTCAGCTTGAGACCCGCCACTGTAAATGATATTGTTCGTTTTCCTCCAGGTAATGACTTTATTTGCGTAGTATTCACCTATTTTGGTCATGTCGTAATTACAGGTACCACTGTTTACCTTCAAACAAACAATTAACGCTGGTACAAACAAATGGATCCCTCTGCCAATACAATCACCTAATTAGCAATAAATTTATTTAGGCGGTCATAAAACATTGATACGCCAATGTATTTGACTATTATAATTTTGCGGATGTTTTTAACAATCCACCAATTTTAAAGCGCCAACATTTCCAACGCCCAATTTGGACCAAATTCGCCAAAATTTCCAGACGCCAAAATTACCCAATATCCGGTATCTTGTGGTCCCATATAATTGAAATGCAACAATCTTACAATCATATCAAACTATGAAATCAAGCTGAATCATTTCATATTTGATATTTTTTATATACAGTCTCTTCCCTTTTGGAAAGAATAAACTAGTTGTCACGTCATTAATCTATGACAGCCATTGTAAATTTCAGGGAAAACAGGGAAAAATTTATCTGGTACATGTAATTTCATTATAGCATAATGCATTTACATCAGATATTGTCTCAATTGGGAAGACAAGTAACTCTATTTATTGAAAATACAAAATTGTAGGGCCTCTTCACTGTTAGATTTTTTGAGCCTTTGACAGATACTTACAACTAAGCAGAGAGATCTGTCTATCCATATCGGTGTCCTCTTCATAGTCCATCAAGGCGCTCATAATCAGCTCCGATATCCGGTTTTCTTTTCCTTCGTTATTTGCAGAACATGATGGAGAGCTCATTAAAGGTGTCGTTATATCACTTGTCGCCTGATGCACCTCAGGGACAGCTGGACAGTTCTGCGATTCAAAATCCTCATTAACCTCGGCTTTAATATCAAACTCCATTTTGGATTCCCCTTCCTCCTCCTCACAATCTTCATTTTCATTCAAGGATAGCTCAAGAGGTAATATGTCATCTTCATCTTCCTCCATTGTCATCACTTCGTCTTCATCAACAGAAACTGTGTCCTTGTCGTCATCTCTTTCGTAACATGACGTGTCATCATTTCTCATGTCAGTTGCTATTTCAATGGGAAGAGGTTTAATAGTAGGAGCACACAGTTTATCTACGACAGGATTAATCCGTTTAGGTGTTTCATCCTCTTGTTCATTTTCATTATCTGCTAAAGCTAGAATGCTTTTACATCGCTTTTTGAGATCCAACAAAAGTTCTTCCTCTAGTAAGAGACAGTCCTGTTTCAACGTTGGTAGATTTGATTCCAGCTTACTAAAGAAATCTACTTCTACGTCAGTACATCTATAAGCACTAAATTTTCCCTTGACGTCATTGTTCCTTTCCTTAAGACACTGTTTGATATCTTCTGCATCAAATATCGTATTGAGATCCTGAAAGGGGATATATCTAATACCCTCAATTTCCAGAAATCGATAGAACTTATTTGTCACTTTTCTTACACCCCCAGATAAGAGGTTTTGATTTGTGTCTACAGATTTACCTATAGCGGCTTGAGTGGAACTTCCCAAGGCCTGATCGGGAACACATGACACCTGCACTACACTTTCACCATTCCTACAGCTTTCCTGTTTAATGATAACTTCCGTTGTACGATCACCCTCACCTTCTTGATGATGAGTACTAGTATCACAGTCATCCTCCTCCATATAAGGTATGGTTGCATCGCTGTCATAGTCCTCGTCCCCTGGGGTAGGGGGTTGCGAAATAGACGAAAATGTGGTTTCACCGGTTTGAAGATTTGTACATGATAAAACATGATATGGCAACATATTTGTTCCTACTGAAGCATCTACAGTCTTTGATGGGTCACCTAATGAGTTTAATGATGGTTGATCAACACTATCAGATGGCACATCTAATTCAGATTGCTGAGTTTGCGGTTCTGAGCTCTTTCTTTTTCTCTTGTTATTATAAATAAGTTTTGGCAAAGTCTCATCACGCTCCTCTGTTTGTATACTTTCTTTATGTTTCTCATTAGAGTCAGATGCACTTTCTTCAGTCTTTTCTTTTTTTATACAGTTCAAACGAGACATGTAGAGTAACTTCTTTACTCTCTCACCTATTGCAATTCTTTCATTCTGGCTGAAAGTCAAACTCTTCTGCTTCTCAACATCAACATCTGTCTCCAAGTTCTTTGATTTTTTGGATTTGAAATTGAATTTGACAAGTCCCTTCTTTTTTCTTTGTTCCTTTGATGAAATACAATCACTAATAGAATCTTCACAGCTGTCTTCACTTCTGAAATCGTTCATGGTTTCAAATATGTTTTTCCTTGGTCTACCTCTCGGTCTTATGGCACCTGAGCTTTTTATAGATTCACCGGAGTCTTTTCCTTGTCCACTTGCTCCTCTTCCTCTTGTACCCCTACCTCTTCCACTCCCTTGTCCCCTGCTCCTCCCTGAGCCACTCCCTCTCCCTGTTATGCTGCCTCGTCCACTTCCCCTACCTCTTCCCCTTCCCATGGCACTTCCTTGACCCCTCCCTCTCCCTCTTCCCCTCCCCCTCCCTCTACTTGTTCTGTTTCCTCTGCCCCTACTATTATCTATAACTGCTGCCTGATGAAGATCAATGAAACCCGAGGGCCATTGGGGTTGTGTACCTGAATGAAAAGGAATGATACATACATGTACTTCTTTTAATAAAATAGTACAAGATGATAGTAACTCATGCTGAAGGTATAACAAAATTTATTTACATGTTTCAGTTTGTAAGTTATTTCTTGGCATTCTAGTGTTTGGTTCTTCATTCATGCTATCATGAATATCATATAACAAATATTATATATTTCTACATTGTACCTTGCTTTCAACAAAAATTTGGTTGTGCATAAATAAGAACAGATAAAGTAACTACTTCTGTCTAAAAATAGCACCAACTTACCGACAGATTCATCATCAGCCGTAGACGCTATTTCCATATTAAGGTTATCAGCACTGACTCTGTATCTCTTGCCATTATGTAATCTGTACATCATTATGTTGTCTCTGTCAGAAAAGGAGTCAATCTGGAGGTGGTCATCTGAACTACTAGGGTCCCTGGTTACACCACTGAAAGTATCAAACATCCATCAGGATTTATGTGATTGATTATGTTTATATGATATGCACTATGAATAATGTTCTTTCAGAATTCAAGGATACCCTACTATTTCCTTCTCAAAGTACACAAAATTTAATTTCATATGCATGAATACTTACTTTGATCTTTATAATTCCAAATGAGATTAATCTTAATCCTTTTTGTGAAATTCACATTTTTTTATTTGGCTGTCAATAATGCAGATTAGTAAGAACTTCAAATACCCAGATTTTAAGAAGTTGTGTATATAGACATCAGTCTGGTGATAATTACTCTTTGCCAGGTAAGGAAAGGACAATCTACTCAAAGCAATTATATGTAATTATCTTTATCCTAAGAGCAGAGGAACAAAAGGGGTAGAATTTGCTTAAATAGGATTAATTATATCCAAGCTTTACTCAGGTGCTTTTTCATCTTACATTCTGACTGATTACTGAGAATACAAGAGTTTTCTCAACAATTCTTTTAATAATTTAAGCATGCATGTCACAATTATTTCCAAAACTTTCATGAATAGAAATAGAGAAGAAAATTTTTCACAGCCCTTAGATATAGCATATATAGATTGTTATATGAGAAGCCAAGCTAATGCCAGTAATGAAGGGTGAAAATGAAGGGTAGTCCACAAGCAAAGAAGTATTGAAGTCCCCAAGACACTATCACCTACAACTTATAGTTGCAAAAAGCTGCATTAGGATTACATTCAAGGACTTTGGGACATTCCTTTTACCATGTTTACCTTACAAAACTCTACAATATACACAAAAATAACAGGTATATATTATAGAGGTTGTATATTTTATTTATCTATTTAATATTCATTCATTCATTCATTCATTCATTCATTCATTCATTCATTCATTCATTCATTCATTCATTCATTCATTCATTCATTCATTCATTCATTCATTCATTCATTCATCCATCCAGCATTCATTTATTCATTTTATTATTTGGTTTTTGGGGTATCATTTATGACAAATAATATAAAAGTACATGTAATGACATACATTTTCTGTACATACTTTAAACATGTACCTTTGTAAATTGTACATGTATCATCTCTATATGTGAATTGTAATTAGTTAATTCTATTTCAAATTCCTTGTTAAATGTACTTTTTGTACATTAAAGAGAGTTTAACATTAATAATCAATTGGGGATAAAACAAAATTATCTATCAAGCTGAAAATGTAAAAATGTATGAGAAAATTTGACTAACAATGCATGCAGTATTCAAAAAGGCAAAAAGGTTATCAAACAAACCAAGCCCCACTTCCCAAAAACTACTCTCATCACGATAAAATGTCAAAATAAGAAATATAGTATCAGAACCGATACTTGATCCCTTTTAGTTGAACAAGTTATACACATGTCATTTCAAGAAAAGAACCTGCTATAAACCTTAATCAAGTTACACCTTCATGTATATTGTAAATTTTATATATATATACTGATTTACCGTACCAGGTAGTAATCAACCTCTATTTATAGTGAGAGTCTAATTTCTAAATTTTGAGCTAACACCTACATGTGTACTTGTATTGTTTTGTATATACCATTACATTTATGTGAAATTACATGTACATGTCCTGTTAAAAAAGATACAATAATTGAAATAACAATAAAAGATATAAAGACTTCGTATCAAAATCACATAGATGGTCTGCAGAGCTGCATGCATTGCATTTCATTTTTATAAACTATTGCTATCCAGTGGCTGCTATCTACTTTACTAACTATCAAATATTTGATAATTCTATCATACATGTATCTATACAATAGTGATGAGTAGTGATGACTTTTAGTATTGATTATCAGGACACTATCGGAAACTAATTATCAATTGATTATCGGAACTGTCGAAATTTTAATAAAACACCGCTAAAGACGGTGTGGCCGGATTGCAAAGTAAGTTTTTGTCACTAACTTGGTCAAGGTCAATAGGTCAAATAATACGGCATAAATTGAAAGGTTTTGTCAGAGGCAACCTACATGTATAATATAAAGTTTCTACAGCATACAGTTCTTAGATTTTGCTTCAACCAGAAATTTTAACCAAAATCTTTAACTAGGTCAAAGTCAAAGGTTAAGGTCACTAGGTCAAATGTTACGGCATTAATTGAAAGGTCTTGTCATGGGCAACATTCATGTATAAAATAAAGTTTCTACTGCATACAGTTCCTGAGATTTTGCTTCAACCAGAAACTTTAACCAAAATCTTTAACTAGGTCAAAGTCCAAGGTCAAGGTCACTAGGTCAAATGTTACGGCATTATTTGAAAGGTCATGTCATGGGCAACCTTCATGTATGATATAAAGTTTCTACTGCATACAGTTCCTTAGATTTTGCTTCAACCAGAAACTTTAACCAAAATGTTGACAACAGACGGACGGACAGACAGACGAACAGACGGACGGACATCGTCATTCTATAGACCGGAATTGCTTTGCAATCCGGCCAAAGATCATGCTCAAAACCAGTGAAATGCCATTTTTACCATATTCATACACTGTGACTGTATAGAAATGCAATTTTAAAGTGAAACCAACATTTTAATTTGTTTTTTTACCATTGCTATTTTTGTCAACTTAGCTTCATGTCATTTTGATTGCTTTTCACATAAACAATTTGGATTGTAATTACATTTGTACTTAGTGTAACGATCGATTGTCAATTTTACTATCGATTATCGTAAATTGAAGGGGTTTCAGCAATCAACTATCGAAAGTTGTGGACTTAATCGTCACATCACTACTATACAATGTATTTTATAGTACCTTATAGAGGAATCTTGTGGTGTTGCCTCTGGAGATACTGCAGACACTCTGTTGTGTCTTACATTTGGCATACAAGGAGGTGAGATCAATGTTGTGATGCCACTTGATGCTGTACTGGTGGTATGGCTTGGAGGAAACTGAGGAGGCACATCAGTAAGGTTGTGAGTTTTTTGAGAATGGGACTGATACCACTCACCCATCAGCTGTCTGTCAGACGTTTGGTCTGGAGCAATAGTAGGAAATTGAGCATTATGAGAATTTGGCACATTACTTTGCATAGTTTGTTGCTGGGATGTAGACAGATTTAATGCACCACTGACAGGAACTTGAAAATCACTAGAACGAGCATTCAAATTTCTGGCAACATTAGAATATCTACGAGTATCTGATTGTTGCTGCTGTGATTCAGGTACTAATTGCTTAAGGTTGCCTTGAAAAAATTTTCTGCAGAAATCTTCAAATGGAATTCCATATGAAGGGTTCTGTACCAACATAGATACATAAATCTCCTTCAGATAGGGAAAACTGGGATTGCAATGTGGAGGTGGTATTCTGACATTCCCATGATGCTGCAAACTGACACTTCTTCTAGTATCATTACTGTTTGTGGTGCTGGTCTGACTATGGGATGATATAGTTGATGCCACTGTGACAGGCGCACAGCTTCTGTAATCCTTGGACATTGTGGTGCTGACAGAAGGTTGCCGTAGATTATTGACACTAATGTTGGCAAGACTTACTGAATCTCCACTGATATCATTTTCTAGCAAGTACTTCAAAACTTCATTTCCACTTTGAAAAGGCTTGTATGATAAATCCATATCTACCCTTTGCTTGAATCGTCATGTGACTTTATATTTAGTCTGTAAAGTTTCTGCACTATTTTATATGGATTATCATAAGAATGTGAAGGCATCATCCAATTTCAAATGATATATCACACAGCAGCAAAGTAATTAAAGAGTATCCGGTATGATTGGACAACAGGATCATGTGAGTCCATCTTCGAGGTCGAATCTTCATGTCATACCTGAAAATAAAGAGGAAGTCAATGTAATCCATTACATGTATTTCTAAATTTTCTGTAATAGGTAAATTTTGTATGTATAGTGAATCAGTGTCTTAATATGTGTTTAAACTTTTGTTACAGGTATGCAACACACAGCAAGTGCATTCATCGTACATTTTATGCCCATGAATTCAATATGTATGCACCACAATTGTCAGTTTTTCAGGTATAAAGGTGACGTTAAAATTTACATCACCAACGGTTCAGTTTGCAGGTTATCGTAGAACAGCAATCTCAGCATGTTTCTGTAGATCTTATGCATTATGACCTCACAAGCATTTACATGCGAAATGCAACTGAACACATTCCTTTCAATAGTTTCATCTATAGGAATCACATTGGCTGTGCATATATACACTTTTACAATTGTAGGATGGTCTACATGTACCTTCAGTAAACTAATCTCTTATTAAAAGAGGTAGCCGTGGAAACGGCCAACGGCACTTGGATATATGGTTGGTAGGAACCAACAAATATTAAAGTGTCGTTGACCTTTTTCCGTGGCTACAGAAGAGGATACCAGGAATTTAATTGGGCAGCAATTGGCAACAATAACAAATTGATTATGTGTGACATAGAAGCACCATGTAATTTTTTGACAAAACAACTTGTAACTGTTTCTACCGATGATAACACATTTTTACTTCTCTGGATACAAAATCCCCTGAGTTTTTTTCCTGGAAGACAAATTTGTTGTCTCATCAACACTATTTATTCCTTAAATTATTATTTCAGTTATCTTTCTTTGATTCTTAGCAACATGTACACCAATTTCGATTGATGCCTTTCATAAGTGTTTGAAAGGATATCAATAGACATATAGTATACATGTACTTACATGTAGACGGAAATTTCTCTTTACACTCCCAGTCAAGAATATAGTGTTTGATTCTACTTACATGTATACGGGCCATTTGTGTGGTTGCATGTATTTATTCAATAACAAACTAAAGTGCTTTCTATTCCTACATATTTATTACAGGCATTTTCAGGGCATTAATATTACTCTGGGTCCAGGGTCAAGGGTAAAATTTAGAAAATTGTGGTGTTAATGAAAATGGGAATTTCCAGATTCAAAGTCGGTACAAGTATTTCATAATTTAAAAGGGGACATTTTAGGACCCAATCCCTCCACCTCATTCTGTTTACTTGAGCATGAACTACTTCCTATTGTTTCTTCAGTTAAAAGTCCAATACATACGAGTAACACTGACTTCCACATTGTTTTTTCCTCAATTTTGGGGGTCGATATGTGGGGGAAATATGCGCGTGAACAACCCAAAAGGGGGATTTTTAATAATTTAAAATTCTTGCAAAAACTGTATTAGATAGCATCAATATACATGATATAATTGGAATGGCTTTAAAATACAAACAGGTACATTAAAGGAAGCATATTCTTCTATTTGGATTCTGAATGTGTTGAATTTCACGCATTACATTGTGTATTTTAAAACGATTTTTTTATGAGGTGAAATTTCTCTGACAATTGAGGGGAAAATATATACTCCATAGAGGAGGGAATAGGGTCGAGTATCGCCAAATTATTTTTGGAGAGAAAAACTGTGTGCAAATGTTCTTTTGAATGAAAGAAGCAGTACACAACAAACTTGAAAGGCATATGATTTTTTTTTTTTATTTGGCAATGGCAAGGGGTCTCTCGGGTGAACGACAAGAGTGGGTTGACATCTAGAAAGCATGCAGCTACAAAATCTTTCAGTTATACATATCAGAAGTGATTATGAATTAGCAGCAATCGATCTGGGGCAAGATGTGACCTACTTTTGTTGTAAAATCTGGAAAAGTTGTGTACATTCTGCAACCCCCCTTATAATTCCACAACGCCTTTGCGCGATTCTTATGGTAATGCGTATACACTTACTTTATTGAGAAAATATGCTGAATGAGAATGTACTACTATGCTTTCAAAAACTTAGGTCCCCTCGCTGAGTTGCTGCGGAGTTGTTGGATATTACCATTTACCTTCAAAGTTGACGTATATTCTATACTCAATTTTTGTTCATAAGTTAAATTTATTGACATGATTTTTGGTAAAGTAGTACACGGAATAGCATGAAACGGTCGTTACTGTGGTAGAATGTAAAAGCCGCCATTTTCATCAGATTTGTCACGTGATGCAAAACGGGACATTTGATCACATTTCGCTCCGATTGCTTTAAATTTCTTGTCCCGGGTGCCTTTGTACTGAAAGAAGTCGAAATTTATTGCTTTTTTTTTTAACAAAATTTAAATGGCTTGAAATAAAAAATTCACATAAAGGAAAAATATAATCTTAGGTCAATTCCGTTCTTAACCAATTCCATCCTTGGTCTGACCAGTACAAGCAAAGATGACTTCTAGCTGAGCATGCACTGTTTACTGAGTTCTTTGAAACTAGATCATAATTCTCCGTAAATCTGACTGGACCCCCTCCCCCCATCTAATATCTGCCATTCTGGGCCAAAAGAACAAATATTTCTGTTTCCACTTGCCTTGCCAACTACCCCCTTTTTTTGGCAGTTATCTAACACATAGTATAAAATATGATAAACTATCACAGACGAAAAGAACAAATAGTATACTTCCGTGTTTCCAGTCATCTTTCCTGCCTCTTTTGGCAGTCATCAAACAGAAAGTTTTACAAAATAATAAAAAATCTTGTAAGATAAGATAAACCGTCATCTATTAGCCTAAAACGCAAGAAAATAAAAAAGAAAGATTTTTTTTAATTAATCATATTTATTTTCTCTCCACTTGCACAAAAAGGCTTTGCCTTGATTCATATTATAGTGATTGCAGCTTGAGAAATTAAAACACTTCAGAAATACATGGCAAACTTTTATTTTTGCTCAGGTCCAAGTGCCTGTGGACCTAGTTACAGCGCAACAAGAACGCTATTTTCTTATTCGGTTATTTCCTGTCATACAGGAATCAGGAATAACGGGAAATATTTACATAATACCCCATATTAAACCCCCATTAGCAATAGCAGTGAGCGAAATCAACGGTGGCCCGATGGCCAATGTCTAAAGTAAATCGGATCGGTCTATAGCAATCGAAAAAGTCATAGACCAACCTGTCTATAGAAATTTGAGCATCAATTTAAATATTAGCTTTGTACACTTAAAACACCTGTTTTACATCGAAATTAATGGTTGGCCGATGACCAATGTCTACATTGTACAGTAAATTGCTGCGGTCTATAGGAATTGAAGTCACTGTAGACTGAATGTCTATAAGACTTCAAAAGCAAATTTCACACACTGCATTAGGCAACTAGAATACCGGTATTCAATTAACTTGGATTTCTACACTACCGGCATCGCGTGTTTTTACCCTGTCAAATCATCCCCGCAATCTTTTTTGACCCAGGGTTTTAAATCCCCGCGGTCATGGATTAACAATGGAGTTGAATCAACGCGGACATCGATCCTGGCAATTCACCGCAACGATCGCCGGGATACGCGGTGGCGATCGCCGCAGTTCTCGGCGGCAATTAATAACTTGTTATTTACCTGTAACAGTACTATAACCATTCTTTTATATTTTACTTATTCTTTTTTAAATTTACGTCCTTTATTTTGATGTATGAATGATAGAACTAGTTATAATGTCCAGCTGTGTTTATCTAAGGATTAGAGAACAATGGGCAGTCTACGGGAGCGGTACGGTCAAGCAAAAATGGGTTTAAAATCTCCGTCTTTCGACTTTGAAAGATACATCGACTAGAGCCGAGGCTTTACGACATTTTTTGTATATCTTTACTGTTCAAGTCCAAAGCACTGGAGACCGTTTTTTTTTGTAGATTCTTCCGTTTGAGATTACTAGTTAGCTGTGTTTTATTTTCGTATGTTAAAATGTTGAAAAACGTCCATCTCCCAATTAGTCAAATATAGCCTTGATAGCCTTATTTAGTTATTTATTGTTTATTTGGTTGTTTTGTTTGCGCAAGTGAGGCGATGTATAGTAAAACGTTATCCAAACAAACCAATTATATATATATACGAAATTACGAAGGTGGTAATAGGTGTGAAACGATTTCAATAGATAATTCACAATGTCCTGCAAAGTTTACAATTATAGAAGATTTTTTATAGATAACATGTATCTAGAAGTTAAACTCCCATTTCACAATGCATATATATCTTTTCATAGAAAAAAAGCTCCGTTTTATGCGCCAGGGACGCAGGACTCAGAGGTAGATTAATCACCTGTGGCCGTCCGGGAGAAGGGGGGGGGGGGTAATTTTCCTTTAAAATGGTAGAATAAATTTTCTAGCCTGTCCGTTTATTGACTTTATACATACTATTTACATCTTTAAAAGCATTTTGCGCTGTAATGCAACCCCCCCCCTGTCCATGCTAAGTGTGAAATCGCGACCCCCTCCCCCTTCACGATTCAAAAAGGCGTGAAGCCAAAATTACTAATTAGATCATTAGATTAATACAGGGGTAGACGATGTTTGTGTGGATCGAAATAATCCGGGTGTCTTCCTGTCTCTTCGACTTCCGTAAAAAATATATGTAAACACTTTTATTTCTTTCTCAAGAAAAAAAGAATTATATCGTACGTAAACATTATATACAGGAAACCTTATTAAACTTTGAGCGTAATTTTATTTTCTTTCTGTCACAATATGCCCAATTTTCTTCGGACTAAAAAAATCTAGACATTATGATAGACAAGATTTGAATTGAGTTATATTTGGTCACTCAGTCTTATTTTCAGATTTTAATCATACATATCATTGATTTTATGTATTTTAAAAAGAATCTCAATTTCATGCAGTTAAAGAACATGCAAAGTTTAAATTCAATTCTTCGGAAAAAAATCCAGGTACATACTATGTAAAATTTATCTATTATCTACGTCTTAGTCATGTTGGTACAATGTTTGCTTATTATTTTCTTACTTGAAGTAAATAATTATCATAAAATTGCATATATTCTGGAAAAGTCGCTTACGTCGATATTTCCATGTACATGTGACTAACAAAAAACCTCCTTAGTTCTGCTTGAGTGACGACGTGTCGCGTGTACGTAGCTGTCAATATTGATTAGGGAAAGGTTATATATTGGCTTGCCGATATGTCTGGTCTTACAAGGTGTGAAGACTTCGCCTCTCCCCGTACAGGGGATGATTGTTATACAGGTAGAAGCGCAGGGTAACTGAAAAGGTGTTAACAACTTGTGAGGCATCGTTTGTTGATTTAGTTTTGGTTTGGCGTTCACCGGTTTACTTTTGGAATTCAGTGCGAAAAAAAGGGGGGGGGAGGGTTATTGTATTACATCTGTTTTATTATTAGGCTATCCTAAATTTTTTTTTTTTGGCTTTTCTTTGTATGACGGTCTTTTTTTTTTATTATTATTTTACTTTGTTTACATGATTCATCTTTCTCTGGATACACGTCCTTCATCAATCGATTTCTTTTTTTTTTTTTTTTGCGGACTAATTTGACCAGAACAAGAATCACGCACTTTTTCTTTTCTTTCCTTTTTTTTAAGTTGCATTATCTTATGGTCTTCAATTGGTTTTCTCTGAAAGTCCAATCATCGTGAATTGAATTATTGCTAAGGAGCGATATTTTTACAATCAATGGGCAGATCTAACTCAAGGGGGGGGGGGGGGGGGGCTATGAAAATCAGCTTTACTATAATGGCAAATTCCAGGAGGTGGGGACTGGATCCTGACCTCCTATCTCTAGATCCGCGTGTTGACATACAATTCAAAGCTATACCCGTTTAAAGACAGGTGCTCATAAAGCGATTAAAAAAGGTAAAAACCCCATCCATTGATTTAAAAAAAGAGAATTTAAAAAAAAAGGGGGGGGGGGGGAGTGGCGCGTTAATGCAATCGCATTTGACAGGTAGGGTCTTCCATCTGGTTCAGGTCTGGCAGTGGGGATTACTAACTGACGTGTTTTCACACCTTATCGGCGTATCATCTACCTTCAATCGCCGTTTGATTTACCGTTCTGGAAATCTGAAGGGGGTTGGGGGTTGGAATGCGACTTTGTAAAAAAAAAAAAAAATGAAATGTGACTTTGTAAAAAAAAACCAAACAATATTGAGAAATAAATCTTACCAGCCCCAAGTGCTGGCGTAAAATTCTGTATTTTATTTTAATAGGCAGCGACTGAAGAAAATATTGCAGAAATATTAGATGCCGCAAATGCATGTTCACGTAGCTCCCTCTTGCTATTTCTAATTTTTTTCAGTAAAAAGCCAGGGGAAAGGGAGGGTTATATAATTCCAAACTCCCCGGTCGAGCTCCCTTGTACATATCTATATGTCGATATCACAACTCACTCTTCAAATTTGATTACTTCAAATTGTACCCATTGACTGACCACTTAAAATGACATGATAATTTTACGGACGAACGCATACACAAGTACCTTTACGTAGATAAGATACGTAAGTGGACGTTGGACATTTAAATCTCAGGCGCAGAACGAGGATAAAAAAGTATGTCAGAGAAAAATCAATATTGTATAATAATAGAAAAGAACCATTATTTTGAGCGGATCAACACTATTGCGTCCCCGGGGTCAGACGAGTACCCATGACAGTGTAAAGATCGCCGCTCTAATGGCTTTGTTTGTCCAGCAATATACCTGTCACCTGTATAATTAGCACTAATTAATTTGTTTGGAAATTTGATTGTCTGGTCACTACAGACGGCGTAATGCTTAACGTGATACACAACTGAGGATTTTGCATTTCAGCTGGAGTAATCTTTCATATAGCATTTATTTTATCAACGCTAGTTTAATATGTTTTTAATAATAAGAAGTGAACAAGGACCGACGATTCATTGCATCTTTCACATGCCTATTATAAGCACCCGTGTAAAGAGCCTATACAGACATAATTTGATCATGCTTCAATTTTAATGTGAATAGATTCTGCTTCACCTGGACTTGACGCCAGAAGATGTAAATTTTCATTATTTTGACCTGCTTATCCGATATAAAAAAGAGTCGGGATGAAAATAAAGTAGATCGACAGGAGCTCGATGCCAACAACCCTCAATGACACCCGCCCCTTCACGTCTCTCTATAGTCAATATATATAAGGAAAGTAAAGGCGGATATTCTTGTGGATCGTTGGCATCGAGTCAGGTTATCAGAAACATTTTTAGGCTCAATTTACAAAATGTACTTATGTTTCATGTCCTAATGTTTAAATCATTTTATTTATACATGTCATGCTTAAAAACAAGTTTCTATTCATCCGTAAGAAATAACACCTGGTCAGGTAACACCTGGACAGGTAATTGTCAGCGCGGCAATCAACCGCAACGCCACCGCAACTCCCGGCGATCTTGGCACCGCGATGAAGTGATTTGCGGGGGTCAGCGGCGATGCTGAGGTGGAATTCCACCTTAAATAAGCCAGCCGCGATAGGTGGGCTCAGTAAAAAAACGCTTTGCCGTATGTGTATTGTGACGTAACGTTCAATTTTTGAATGTAGCTTAAGCCTTTGTATGGGAGAATTTACAAACATTCAAATACATATGACACTATAACAGGCAAAATGTGCGATGTGCATGCAAATAAAAATGACCGATAATTTGTGTTAATGTAAGTATAAGTAATGACTGTCTTACCTTTGGTGTTATTGGTTGTATAATTCTGGTTGGACACATGCAAATTTTCAAGCGATTCATGGACTTTGCACGTGACCAACCAGAATTATACACCCATGAACACCAAAAGTAAGACAGTCATTTCTTAAATAAACGAATAAGAAAATAGCGTCTTCCTTGCACTGTACTGGTCGGGCACATATTATCGCCACTTTTTTCAACGTTTTAGTCTCTAAAATCTTTGTTTCTTCATGCAAGTTAATGAAATTTGCAAAGAAGGAAGAAGAACCCTTGATACATATTTCTTCGAATTTTCATGAAAATCTGATGATTGGTTCTTGTTTACTAGTGATTCTTCAACGTAAAGGTTTGGCCAAGTTTGAACGAAGGGAGGATACATATTATCGCCACCTCCTCCAGTTCTCACTGAAAATCTTGAGTTTTTGGACAAAATTTACGTTTCTTAAATCTTTGAACTTTCTTCTTTTTACTTCTTTTTACATGTGTAAAATTGATACAATTTTTTTCAAAAAACAAAGCGATAATGGAGAACAAAAGTGACCTACCCTTTCCCCAGAGAGGCGGGGAAAATACATTCAGATTTGCCGACTTTCTATCATAAAATACAGTATTTGCAGGGAATGGAATTATTTGAATTATTGTATACCTTTTCATGTATCAAAGATGTAATTATGGTGAACAAATGAAATTCCTACATCAACAATATGCGGAGGTATAAATGAAGTGGCGATAATATGTGCCTGGCTATAATACAGAGGTAGGGATGGCCGAGTGGATAAGGCATTCGACTCTCACGCAGACGACCGGGGTTCGAATCCCGGTGCGGTCATATGAGTGTTGAAAGTCAAATCCATTTGTTCGTCCCTACCGAGTCTCCTGACCGGGCCCGGTTGGGTACCCACGTTCATGCTGCGGAAAAGGTATCCAGGTGTGATGGCACCTTATAAAAGCAGTTGGAAATACGGACCATCCAAGCAGTACATAATTATACAACCCTCCTGCATACATGCATACACCACATACACAAATGGAGGGTGGGCATGAAATGGGGTTGCACTCCGCCCCTTAAATAATAGAGGACGCAGTCCGCGCCGCAGGCTTAAAACACTATAAGGAGGATTTCTTTCTTCTACATATTGAATGTTAATTTTTCCGGTGAAAGTAAGAGGGGTGCAGGGGGATGGGGGGTTATACATTTGTACATATTCCTGATACGACAACTTCATCACCCAATGAAATTTGAAAAATAAACATTTAAAGGTTTAATTGAAATGAATAGTCAAGATACATGTAAATCTTACAATATCTTGTAAATACTTCAGAAAAAAAGTAAAATTCTCTTTTTAATTTTAATGGTTTGTGCCCACAATTTTCTTGCCCGAGTTCTCTTTTCCTTGGTTTTCGTCAAGGTCCAAGGACTTACAATATATACATAGATTAAGATTACATCACTTGATCTCTTCTCATCTGTCATTAAGCATTGCGATTTCATATTTTATTACTGATTGCTTTGTGACATCAAACCGGCCGACATTGAGAATGATTTCCCCGCATTTACGAGTTATTTGCATGCATGCTGTCGATTAAGAAATTTTCTATAAAAATATCCCCTCTCCTGTAGATGATTATGGATTTCAAGAAAAAAAAACGTAAGACTCAAGTAAAAAAGATGCTGGAAAAAAATAATAAGAACACATATTGTATGACATATTTTGTTTATTATTAACTTAGTAAAAATATCCAATGATGTATGGTGAAAAATCATTGAAATCATAATTCATCTGCGTTCTCACAATGGCTTTGCCATAATTCATATTAGAAGAGGCTATGAGGCACCCCAAAGTGAACGGCCTGGCTAGAGTACGCTGTAAGTTGTAACGGGCAGTTGGCGAATGAGTTCCCCGCAATACATCAATACAGCCAAATGACCCAATAGGAGATTAGCAGGTGCCTAAACAGGAAGAAAGAAAACTGGAAGAAATATGTACCCGACCAGTAACTACTGTGGACCAAACACTTGTTATCCTGTTACTGTTAGGACAAAAACAGAGGAAATTCGATACATTTGAATTGTATTTGTGAAGGATTAATTTCTATATGACGGAAACAAGACCATTATCAACATTACCATTGCTTTCTACATCTGCTTTCCCTCAATTCTCACTAGCAATCGTATTTCAGAATAAACAATATCTCAAAGATATGACAAGTCGAACTATGGTTATTCGTTCCACTTTGCTTCAAGTTCCAGTACATCATCTTATATATGGAGAAAATTCGTTTTTATTTGGTTGTTTATTTGAGGCCAATTTTGGCAACAATTAAACCGCAACGACAACAACAAAAAACGCAACAATAACAACAACAAACAAACAAACAAAAAACACGATTTGCAAAAATACAGTAAAAGATTTTTTTTTCCACTGAGCCTGGGAAGGTAATGATGCCTTTACTCATATTGCAAGTCTTTTTGGATAAAAACTATGAAAATAAACAAAAAAAGGGGAATTCCATGGGGATATAGTCTAGGGCAAGGACATATTCTCAGTGGCGGATTCAGGGGATGCGGGGGGGGGAGAACGGCACTGACCCAAAATTTAAAAGAAAAAAAACTATATTTTGGTCCATTTTCAGTAAAAATCGGCAAAGTATTCGCCCCTTGACCCCCCGCCATAGGGGGCGCTGGATCCGCCACTGGCACTCTATTACTTTATTTTAAAAGTCGAGGTTTATTTAGAATAGCGCGTATGACGAGATCAAGCTTGGAGCCTTCTCGGTTGAGTCTCTGTCAAAACAAGTTGATTTCGATAGTACGTTTTTCTCTCAAAATAAATAGAATCCCCCCCCCCTCCTCCATCACCCCACTAATTTATCTCAGTAGGGGCTACTGCATGCATGCAGGCGGTATACACAAGAGACGAAATATCATGGATAATAATACAAAAGCTAAGAACGCTCGTATAATGGCTTTCGAAAAAATAAAATATGAATTATAAGCACCGTTGATCACGAAGTATTTATTGCACTTGTACATAAAAATTATCATAGATTTAAAAGTGTAAATGCTTTTCACTAAACTTGCCTTATTTGCAATCTCCGTAAATCCTTCTGTTCACACCAATTTATAATATCTGTATATATGCATGCTTACAGTGAGCAGCAGGGTGCTATTGACACGGAAATTCACAAAGATGTTTCTCTTGATCGAATAACGAGGTCAGGAGATTATCACAGTATGATATAATATATAATCAACTACTTGTATATGCTATTTCAATTACATGGCACCTTATTTATGAAGACCCCTGGGCATTTATTACTCAATACCACACAGCATTAAGAAACGAAATGATTCACCAATATTATCAGAGAGGTGGAGTTCTGTAGTATCTCACTTAGGGCTCTTCTCTGTTACAGTCGTATCAGTAACACGAATGGTCAAAGGTTCTGATAACGTACTTTACCACGACATGTCATCAAGGAATTTAGGATCTTTTAAAAGGGGCTTCACACGACTTTTTCGTTGATCTCGTTTTCGTTCACAGGGTCCGCCAAGTATCACTTAGTTACAACCCCTCTCCTCTGCAAGTCTGTGCGGTGATTAAAAATACTAGAGAATTCAAAGTCTTTGTCAAAGTCCAAGGTCATTGTCACCGATGTAGCATCCTCGATACATCATGGTATTTGCTCATTCGCACTTCTGAGCACAAATACCACGGTGCCGGGATGACATTCAAAAGTTATGCCCAACGTCAAAGTTTTTCGAAGTAGGTCAAACTCCAAGGCCAAAAATTATATAACCAGTCGAATAGTCTTACCACAAGAAATGTACATGTGGAATTTAATATGGATTCTCTGTAAAAACCTAAAACAGCTGGCCACGGCATGTCATGGATTTTGATGAAACTTTCTGTAATTATCATACTTAATGTAAAAACAATGAAAACAAACCATATTGTTATATTTGAACAACGGTTGCCATGGTAACGGGGTCAATCTATTTGACACCCCATAAATATGAGAGATAAGACATATTGTGGCATTCTGTTGCCATGGAAACCATGGTCAAAATTTACTTTATGAACACAAAAACTTTTCTTTGTAAGTTCAACTCTAACAAGAATAACTTTTTCGGGGGAGGGGGTTATCAGGTAGTTGTTGATATTCAGTCAAATTATGTAAAAATTTAGCAAAAATAAGGTCTAATTTTAGGGTCATTTTGGGCCTGTTTTTGATTATTTTGAAGGTTGAAAACCATTATTTGGTGAATGTTATGGGTATTTAACATCACCTTGCCAAAATAAATGTCTATAGCTGGAAAAAATCAAGAAATAAAATTTATGGTGAAACTCACCATTTTGTGATGAATGCCAATAAAAATCCGTTGCTATAGCAACTTGGAATCCATATTACCATATACCGCATATTTAAAAACATTATTTTTTCTCATTTTTGAGTCCTATGATTATGAAATAGCATACCTGTATACAACTTATATTTATCATCATCAATTGACCTTCAAATCATTTCAAGGTCATCTGTCCAAATCTCAAGGTCATTTCTAACTTTAGACTAGAATTAAGACAAAAATCAGGATTCCCAATTAATCTAAATTTATTTCTCTAACTTATTTCATTAGATATTTTGATTTTGAATATTTACAGTTGAACAACCGATCAAAAGAAGTAGAATTCATTACAATTTTGTTAAATTGTATTTCACTTCTATGTATGACATACTTTCAAAAGAGCATAAAATTGAGATTTTCTCAAATTTTCTCATAAAATATATGACATTTTTTGGGGTCTTCATTGGACTTTGATAAGTGTGATACTCATCCCAACAAATAATACATTTATCATACTTTTACCGATAATTGATTGTTTTGCCAAGGTTCCATACTGTTTATTGTTAATCATGTCTCCTTTTAGTGAAAAACCACAAAATTTGGCCTTAAATAGCAAATATTTTTCAATGACCTTGAAAATTGAGCAAATGACCTTGACATTTCCTCAAGGTCATGATAGCATCAAATGGTCTTTAATACATCTACATACCAAGTTTTGTAACGATAGCAGGCATACATCTGTAGAAATTAGCTTTTTACTTATGACAGGTATTTACACCTTCGTACCAAATGTTGCCATGGTTACCTATTTCAAAGGCATGTAAACAGAAAAATCTCACTTCTAGATAAATTTCCTTTGATTCCCATGAAGTCTTAGGATAATACTCTTCAGGAAATAGTCAACTGTATTTCAAATCTTGTGCAATTGCATTATTACTCTTGTCAAAAGTAAGTAAAATATAGGTAAAATAAGGCCTAAATAGGCCGAAAATGGCTCATTTTGAATAAGCAATTTTTCTTGAAATTGAAGCAAATTTACATGACACACAGAAAGAAGGAGCATCGAAAAATCAAATTGTATCAACTTAAGAGGATTTAAATAATCTTTTCGGAAAAATACATATACATTCAACATTTGTTTCCATGGTAACGGGATGCATAAAAATGCCTTGTTTAAAGATGTTTTTATACAAAACCTTGGTTACCATGGCAACGGAACGTCGGAGAAAAAAATGGAAGGTCAATTCGTTCTGAGGACATCATATTTACCTTATACACAAAAAATATCCAAAATCTGAGACATGCCGTGGCCAAACATGTCTGATTTTTTAGGTTTTTACATAGAATCCATATTAAGAGCCTTATCGACTACTATTCAGAAATTAAGGTCAAGGTTTTTAAGGGGTTTTTTTTTCAAACATCTAATGACGTATACGGCGGATCTGTACGACAAACAAAACACTAAGTCTTTCACTTCGCCCTTACCAAGTTTACAAAATTTGCCAAGTGTCTCTGACAAAGAAACAAACCGATAATATATAAAAATGCCATTTGTTTTACATAAAAACAATTCATAAATATAAAAAAGAATAATATACATATCTTTCATAAGTGAAACTGGAATGTGACAAATATGCATTAAATGAATGCATAAAATCATGCATATACTTAATGAACTATGCATAGGAATATTGATTAAACGAGAATTTTTACCAGAGTCCGAAAGGGACCGAAAATTTGTGTATTCGAGTGTTTATGTTTTCCTGGCCTTTATCAACACAGAAAAGGTTTTAGAGCATGCCAGCATACCGGAACATTTCAATTAAGACTGATTCTGTATAACGTGAGAGCACTGGTCCTTCGTTATCTTAGATAGAATAAATATGTCATCAAACGATGTTAAATACATATAGCATTCTCTTTGTTAATGATAACTATTATTAAAGCAGCTATGGTATGGTATCTGAACACAGTTAACACAAGCATGTTTTAAAAACATGTCAAAAATATTTCAGCAAATGTTACAGAAACGTGATTTTGTATGGTTCCAGAAATATCAATGAAACATTTTTGGAAACATTTTATTTTGTTCAACACTCTAAAATGTTATTAAAACGTTTAAAAGATATTCTATACAACTGCACAGTGTTTTAAAAATGTTCTTGAAACGCTTTGTCAGAAATGTTTCAACAGAAACCTGCTTGAAACCATTCGAAAATACAAAATGTATTTCGAAAATGTTTTGTGTTACCTTGGTTTGGCTACTTTATCCACTTAGAATCTCTCCTCGAAATAAATATGTTTGATTGAATTACTTGTCAATATCTTTCATTGAACATCTTGGATAAATGTTTATCAGCTAAGGTATTTGCAAATCTCTGCATTCAATTCCCAAAATGTAAATGTAAAGTTTCCGCGTAACTACGAGGGCTGATTGATATGTTGTGAGCCTCGGTTTTCTGGGATGCTGATATATTATCTCCAAAAAGGTTAAACAACAATGGCACATACGGGAAAGTATTAAACTTTTAAAAGCGCCGCGGAAAGCTCACTAGTTAAGGTGTGTTGTTCCATCGGGACAATGCTCCTGAACACAAGTCTGTCATTGCCATGGCTGCCATTCATGATTGCAATCTGATTAAAACCAGATCACTATATGCTCCCAATTTTGTTATGTACGCGACATAAAATCGGAAGCATGTAGAGAACTGGTTTTTATAAGATCATTCATGATTGTGGCTTTAAATCTGACTGAACATCCGCCTTATTCATTTGATCTTGCTCCATCAGAATTGAAAAAGTGAAAGGGGTCATTTCTGAGGAGATGGATAGGGTAAAAGGGAGGGGGAACAGGCGAGAAAAGGGCGAGGGAGGAAGGGGACGGGAGGAGGGATGGAGGGCGAGGGAAGGGTGAAAGGAGGAAGAGGAGGGAGGCGGGAGGGGGAGGAAGGGGGAGAAAGGTACCCCCTCCCCCCAATTTCTGGCACCCACTTTCAGTCCGATGACGACGTCATAATTGCAGTGGATGACTTTCTGACCAGACAAGATAAGGAGTTCTTTAAAAAGAAAAGAGGTATTTAGGCCCTTAAACACCGTTGGCAAAAGTGTATATAGATACTGAAGGGTATTATGTAGAAAAATAATGTAAAATGTCTGATAAAATTGAAATCTATTTTGTAACAAAAATATCGTCTTATCAATATATCTATCTTACCTGATAGTCCGATCTCATGAAAATTGTTGATCATGTTAAATCTTTCATTTTCTAAACCACTAAAATGTGCACCATATGGACATATATTTAAATTGACGCCTGCTGCATGTATACCAACCAATCAAATTTTGAGAAAGGGCATACGTGTGTGATTGCTGATCAATATGGTTTTATATTATATTACCTGTTATAATCTGTCTTTGCTTTATAATGACACGTAGCGGCTGTATTTTAAAATTGGTTTCTACTCTCAACACATTTTAAGGATCCCGGGGCCAAGGGAGGGGTTTTATGGGATCGGATGGATTGTGGTCAGGAATCACTTGAGCCAAAGGCAAAGGTTCAAAGTCACCGGATTAACCATCATCCGTCCGTCTGTCCGTCCTTCAATTAACTTTTCACATTTTAAACTTCTTTAATTCAAACCGCTTTAAAAGAGGATTTTTATATCTGAATTCCAAGTTAGTCATGTCGGTACGTCCGATTCCTTCAGGAGTGGATACAGGACGGGGTCAAGAATTACATGTGTATGTATGACTCAAGTTTGTCGACGGTCAAAATCTGATTACTAGTTTTCTTATTTTACTTATCATAATGCAAAATTTCGAGATTTCTTTTCTTCCTCTCTTAATAAATCAGTTCATTATACTTAGATTCAAGATTCAAGATTTATTGATTTCCACCAAACATGTCGGCATACATCAATACATAACAACATACAGCTCAAACTAAATATACATAAAACTACAACTTTGATGTAATTAATGTGCAGTATACCGTATAACAAGAAATTTTCGCGAGATACTAATTTTCGCTATATTCGCGAGTGATTTTGAATCGCGAAAATTTATATTCGCGAAAATTTGGGTTTGATAAGGTATATTATAAATTGTTATATCCTTTACATTTGTTAATATTGTACATGTGTCATTCTTCACTTTTCCTGAGTAAACGTAATGTGGAGTGAATTGAGTGTATTCCTACGAAAGAACTAACTAAAACTTCAATAATGAAAGATACAAAACAGTAACATCATATGGACATATTTGTTTGTAATTTAGAAATCGCGAAAAATTGTACTCGCGAAAATAAAGACACCCTATTTAACCATAAAATCGCGAAATTGATATTCGCGAAAAATTCTGGTTATACGGTATGCATGGTCATAAACTTAATTAATACGTAAAGATCTTACATAAGATATATATTTTTCAATAAATGAAATAGGTTTCAGTCATGAATGCAGTGATAATTTCAATAATTGAGAAATGGATTATACAGATTCATACAGTTTCAATTTCTCTGAATATATCCGACCTATTTTCAAAAGCAGAAAGTAAGTAACAACACATACGTTTGCAAGTAACAATATCAGATGGGTAAGAAATATACAAATAAGCGAAAGATGTTAATATATAATGCGAAAGAATTGAATTGCGAAAAGAAAGATGAATTGTGAGAAGAATAGTGAAAGAAAGAGGAATGATTATGTGATTTTGAGTTTTATATGATTTACAGAAAGCAAAAAGGAGAGGGTGCATGTGGTCATTTTCAGCTTTTGTACTTTGACTCTTAAAGTTTTCTCTACAAATTACCTATTTATAGTCCGTGAGCCAGAGGGGTTGGTCGGTACCATCTGAAGTGAATAAACCTGATGTTCATATAATGATAGATATACCCAGGAGATTTCAGAAAATGCATGATAACATTCGATCAAAGGTAGCTAAAGGGGTAAACAAGAGTTATTGCCTTACGTATAAGCAGATAAATAATTATTTAGGAAAATTTTATAACTTTTATGTGGATGATGATTTTAAAAACTGGAAAGTGAGAATATATATACTGAGTGTTTTGGTGCTCTTTCAAATGAATTATGTTCCTACGTTTACTGTGTGTTTTGTGTAGAAAAACTTTTTCAATTTGAGCAAATTTTAATTTCTTCCTTTTCTTCAACGCATTCGAAATATTTCTGTTATCAAAAAATCTTGAAATTTCTAAAACGTGGGTCCTGTAGCATCATATCCCACCCATCCTGCTACATTTTTCAGTACATTTTTGGATATAATAATTTTCACGCTATTTGGTCATATTACATTGTTTAGATTGAGGATCACTGACAAGGGTTAAGTACCCGAAACGTGCATGTCTGGTCCATGGTGCAAATTGATCTGTTCTTAAATGATGCTATTGAATTTGAAGACGTTTAACATTGCATATGATCGTTCAACGATGATTTATTATAAAAGGTATCTACAGTGGCGGATTCAGGGGGTGCGGAAGGGGCGCCCGCCCCCCCCCCCCCCCCCCCCCCCGACACGGACCCAAAATTTTCCCCAAAAAAAGGTATATTTTGGCCCATTTTCAGTCAAAATCGGCAAAATTCGCCCCTTGACCCCCGGCAAAGGGGGCGCTGGATCCGCCACTGATCTAAAATGCTTCCTTTTTCAAATGACATACAGTACACTGTATATCTTATATTCTTAATATCTTTGCAAAATCCTCAAAATTGTCTTGTTTTGTACAGAAAATTTTATACAGAAATCTGTGTTTTCTGTTATTAATTTGAAGAGCCCTAATTGAACCCTTAATTATCCATTATGAAATCAATGATTGAAAGCTACTTTCTAGTGTGATTTTTGAATGTAAAATATGGTTTTCCCCCAAAACACTTTTCGACCGTAAAAGATCTTGGCTGGATACGCACCTTGCAGTGACGTTACCTTCGAATTCTCATGCAAAACATGATCTTTTTAAGAAAGCCAATTTAATTTACAACTTATTATCTTGAATTTTCAACTTACTACTGGTAGCTTGAATTTTTAACTTAATATCTTGAAAATTCAATTTACTATCTTGAAAATTCTACTTAATTACTATCATCTTTCAAAATATATTCAACTTACTATCTTGAAAATTGAAGAATAGTATCTTGAACATTCAAGATACTCATCTTGAAAATTCTAATCTTACTTACTATCTTGAATTTTCAAGATACTACATTTATCTTGAATTTTCAAGATACTATCTTGAATGTTTAAGATAAGTATCTTGAATGTTCAAGATGAGTATCTTGAATGTTCAAGATGAGTATCTTGAATGTTCAAGATACTATTCCTCAATTTTCAACTTATTATCTTGAATTTTCAACTTACTATCTCGAAAATTCAGGTAAACATCTTGAATTTCCAAGTACTTCGGCTTGAATTTTCAAGTTACTGTAACGTATTATCATATGTTTAAGTGTTTCCCACGATTTACAAATCTTGGTATGCATAGTTCTGATAATATCTCTTTCTCACATCCATAGTACCGATCCCCAGAACTTAGATGTTATCTCTATATTATATGTCTCTGTAGCATATGGTCAGTATATAGTTATTACCTAGATGTAGAAGAATAAACACGTAGAAATATACCACGCTCTTATCCTTTGTTTATTTTTACGCCCTTTTGTCTACATCTTTTCAGTAGATTTTCCAGATTCGCGTCATGATTAGCCATTGCTTCCTGATCTGTGTCTCCAGATCCCCATACGACAATATCATCGTGTACAGCTTTAATTCCAGATAGGCCTTCTAAAGCTTCATCAATTCGACGCTGAAATTCCTCACTTGCTGGTTTTATACCAAAAGGCATACGTAACCATCTGAATCTTCCCCAAGGTGTTCCGAATGTAGTCAGCAAACTACTTTGTTCATCTAACTCGACGTGCCAGAATCCATCTTTGCAGTCTAGCACTGAGAAAACTTTTGCCTTGTTTAATTCGGGAAGTATGTCTTCTATAGTAGGAGTAGTGTAGTGACTTCTTTTAAGCGCTTTGTTGAGAGGTTTCGGATCGATGCAGAGACGCATTTTTCCGGTTGGTTTCTTTACTGCGACAAGTGAAGATATCCAGTCTGTAGGTTCTGTGACAGGAGTTATCACACCTAGATCTGTCAGTCGCTCAAGTTCCTCTTTCAGCAGTTTTTTAACGGCTAAAGGTACTTTTCTCGTTGGTATTTTGGTAGGGGGTATCGACTTATCGATATCAAGATGTAGCGTACCTTGAAATTTCCCTAGGCCCTGAAACACATCTGTGAATCGCTCCAATATATCGGTTGATTCAACGGCAGCGATGTTTTCCTGATTGACGGTTATCATTTTCATTCCTTGGATAACCTTAGATCCGAGTATCGGCTTGAGATTTCCCGGTACGACTACCATTTCAATGCTATATTTCTTTCGGTTTTTTGGATTTCGGACGGATACACGACGAGTTCCTGTCGGTTTGACTTCTGTTTTATTGAACATGACCAATGTCATGTCGTCCTTCCGAAGACCAGAGAGGTTGTCATCACGGTACAGAGATTTGTACAAACTTTCATTTATGACATTGACTGTAGCACCACAGTCGAGTAAAAACTTTACACGTTGCCCTTCGATTTCCAGCTCGGCATACAAGCGCTTTTGTATGTCGTTTATTGTCTCCACTTGGAGAACCTCTTCACTTGACGAGTCGTCGTCTACGAAGTTGACTTTCTGCTGTCTTTTGGCTTTACGGTCGTTAAACGGACATTTTTTTGCGAAGTGATTTAGATTGTGACAGATGGAACATTCCTTACCCCACGCAGGACATTTTTCCTTCCTGAATTCATGTTCGTTTCCACAATAAATGCATTGTCTTGCACTTCTTACCTTCCGTTTCTCTGTTCGTACGGGTGTTTTGTTTATCTTTTTGTTTTTCTGTTTCTTGCGTATAGCTTGTACGTCTTCCGCACCAATTTCTTTCACCTGAGTTGCAGATTTTTCATTCGCGCGACAAATGTCTATACATCTGTTTAAATCTAGTTTCGCTTCTTGTAGCAATTTTTTCCTGGTACCGTTATCTCTTATTCCAATAACAATTCTATCTCTTATCATTTCATCCTCTAATGTTCCGAATTTACACGTTTTGGAGAGTGATCTCAAAGAAGCTACATAACTGTCGATATTTTCATTGTTTTCTTGATCTCGTCTATTGAAGGTATAACGTTCATAGATTTCATTTGTTTGGCCTATACAAAATGTTTCGAAAGCTTCAATTACCTTGTCAATGTCTGTCTTGTCGTTCTCATTTTCGAAGTGAAATCCATCAAATAGTTCCAGTGCAATAAAAATAAACAAGGATAAAATGAAAGTAAAACTCGACTCTGTTTCATATCTTGGACATGTAATCTCAAAAGATGGACTCAAAGTTGACCCTAACAAAACTAAGGCAATAGTGGAGATGCCTACTCCTACCACTAAAGCCGATATTCAACGATTACTTGGAATGGCAAACTATTTACAGAAATTTGCCCCGAATCTGTCAACGGCAACTGCGCCAATACGAGATTTGCTGAAAGAAAACAACGAATTTCTGTGGGATGACACAGTACATGGCAAAGCCTTTCAGGAAATGAAGAACATTCTATCAACAGCACCTGCTCTAAATTTCTTCGATCCGAAGAAATCTACTGTCATTCAATGCGATGCATCAGAACGTGGACTCGGTGCATGTATATCACAACAAGGAAGACCTATTGCGTATGCTTCAAGGGCTCTCACTCCTACCGAAGTGAACTACGCGCAAATAGAAAAGGAACTCTTATAGCTGTTGTGTTTGCCATGGAGAAATTCGAACACTATACATTTGGTCGCCATGTAGTTGTGGAATCTGACCACAAACCTTTGGAAATCATTGTGAGGAAAAGTCTTACAAGTGCGCCTAAACGACTACAAAGAATGCTGATGAGACTTCAAAAGTTCGATTACGAAATTATCTACAAGTCTGGGAAGGAAATGTATGTCGCAGATACCTTGAGCAGAGCATACCTGAAAAGCACAAAGGGAACAAAGCCGTTCGAAATGTAACGTGAAACTAACCGAGCTATTTATATTATAAACAATGAGATGGGTTCGCCTCTGAATTTACGCAGAGATGCTTGATTTTCCTAATGACTGTCTGTCACTAATATTCATTTAATAAACAATGATAACAAGTAATCAAATATATACATGAAATGATTGGAGTAACAATCAATAAACAATATATAAAGAACAGCAAATGCAAGTGACTCTGCACTGCGAGGCTAGTCACTGGAGGCTAACCTCCCAAAGGTATGTCAACACAGGCACGTCAACGAGTGACTCGCCTCCACTGGCTTACAATATTACTACAAGGCGCGACACCAGTGTGTGTCGCGTCAATCAAGGCGGTATGCCTTCAAGCCAGTAATATAACTACAAGAAGGTAAATACAGCTCTATTCGGGCTACGGCCTTTTTCAGGCCTTTACCTTACTTCGTACCTTTGTAGCTTTGAGAAATCGATGTGATCAATTCAATCATCAAACGCAGAGTGTCAGAAATAAGATGTTCTCGGGTATTTATACTGTTGGATTAGTCCAACTGAGAAAAGGGACGGATAGGATAAGGACGATTCCATTTGTCTGAATCAACAAAACGTTTGTTTATATTATTCTATGTACAGAAAGCATTCTTGTGAGTTTGACAACGTATATTTTTGCTACACAACCCACGCCTCCGATGACATTCGTCCTCGAATGTATAATCACGTAAAGTAAAACAAATTAAACTAAAGAAAACATGTGATCCCTTTATATACATATATAAACAAAATGTAAAAAAAGGCAAGTATATGGTGTTTCTTCACCATGTAACAAATGTTAAAAAAAGTAACATGATAAACACTCATATCAAAAACGCTGCACTATGTGTGAGTTACACATGTCAAGGGAGTCACATATTGTAGAATTCCTCTACCTCATGGATAATTTCCACTGCCCTTCCTCCTTCAGTGTACTTCGTGACTGTAATTGTCTTCTCTCTTTTTCTATACTTTTCGCATTGTACTCCTACATCACATGTAGTAACACCGTCTGACTGCGTTGACACTGACTCAAATGGCACGACAGCTTGTGAACCAGTCTCCTCAAATTTTCTCTTTGATAGGACTTCACTTTGAGTTGTTTCTGGGGACCTACGGATAACCAATCTGCCAGAGGCTACAGGAGAAGGAGACGTATGTTTCCTATAGAGTCGTCCAGCAAGAACAGAACTGTCCTCTTGATCAGATTCCGATTCATCCGCGGAAGAATCATTATTCTCTATCAATGCTCCGGGATCCTGTTCCTTCCAATAAGACTCGTCTCCAGATTTTGATGCACACGCACTTGAAGATGCTGAAGGCGTTGCTGCCTGTACAGGCGTTTGACCCAGTGGAATCAGCTGTTGGTTTGTCGTCAGTCCCTTGTGAACTCGCTGAAAGTGTCGCTTCACATTACATGGCCTATTTGATGTGAAATCGCACACATCGCAACTGTATTCTGTCAGTGCACACAATGCTACATGCTCTTTAAATTTCTCCTCATTCGGACACACTGCTGAACACATTGGGCATCTCTTTGCACCAGTGACCTTTGTCGTCTTCGTGTTCACCATCTACAACAAATGTACAAATTATTAGTTCCCTGTCTCATAGTCTTTAAGCCACTGCGGTGGTCTTTTAGTTCTAAAAGGTCGGGATGAGACATGTTGTTCTTTGTCAGTATGTTCAGTGACATCGTTACTGTAATTGTCATCATTACCAGAGTCTACTGATTTTTCTATAGTCTGGTCTGCAGCATTTGTATGCAAGTCCAAACTGTCTTCCTCTAAAGATTCACCTATCAATGTCTGGGAACGCAAAGGTCGCATCCTGTCGACATGGATAACCTGGTCCATACCTTTCTTACCACAGTCTACTACATAGTTTATGTCAGACATTTTCTGCTTGACTGTGAAGGGACCCTTCCAGTAGGACGTGAACTTGGGTGACTTACCCTGTTGGACTCGAGGGAAAAAGACACATACTTTGTCTCCTGATGAGTATTTCTCCCAATGCAGTTTTCTATCATAGTAATGCTTTTGCCTCTGCATTGACTGAGCTGTATGTAACCTGACGTGGGAATGGGCGTTTTCCATTCTCTCTTGCAGTATCCAACACCATTTGTTTTGTGGTATTGCTTTGACAGATGAAGGCATCTCAAACATGACATCTAGAGGAGTACAAATCTCTCGTCCTAACATTAGGAAGTTTGGCGTTAACCCAGTCGTTTCATGCTCAGACGAGCGGTATGCCATCATCACATATTGCAACTGTTCGTCCCAGTCAGTGTGGTTCTCATTTACAAAGGCGCTTAACATGGCAGTGAGCGTGCGGTTGAAGCGCTCAACCATGCCATCTGACTGAGGGTGATATGGCGTAGTATGAGTCTTATTGATTCTCAGCAGCATACACATCTCCTGAAAGAGGTTACTTTCAAATTGACTTCCTTGGTCGGAATGTATGGCTGCTGGTACGCCAAACCTTGTCACCACCTGCTCAACTAGTGTCTTGGCGACAGTTCGAGCTTCCATGTTAGGCATGGGAAAACTCTCAGTCCACTTCTTAAAGTAGTCTGAAATTACGAGTATGTACTTGTTACCTGACTCTGTTAATTGGAGTTCCCCCAAGATATCTATGGCAATACGTTCCATTGGATAGCCTGTTTGTACAAGCTTCATTGGTGCACGTTTGGTTTTGTTCTCACCCTTTCTTTTGGTGCAAAACTCACAGCCGTTTACATATAGTCGGACATCACTTTGCATTTTAGGCCAATAGTAACCTTGTCTGACCTTTTCTAACGTTTTCTTTATACCTAGATGTCCTGCCGTTTTCTCGTCATGACAATATCTCAGTACTACTCTTCTTTTACTGAGAGGTACCAGTGCTTGGTATTTTGTCATGTTTGCTTCAAAGTCCTCCCATTTACGATACAGTATGCCATCTAATTGACATAGTCTGTCGAACTGACTGTATAAGGACTTCAAGTAATAGCTTTCACTCTGCACTACCTTCGAATCAGGGCGGACCTTACTGTTTAGCCAACCTCTGACTTTAATTAGGTCCTTGTCCTCTGCTTGCATGTCTCTAAGTGAATTGGATGAGTGCGAGGAGGCACTGTAGACCTTGTTCGCTAAGGGATCTACATCGTCTTTGTCCCATTCTGTTATATATCCGCATTGGCGACATGGCACCCTACTCAATGCGTCAGCATTACAGTGCTGTCTCCCAGGCCTGTGCTGGATTTCAAAGTCGAATTCCGACAATATCTCTAGCCACCTTGCTAACTGATTTTCTGGATTTTTGAATTGCATCAGCCAGCGTAAGGAGCTGTGATCAGTCCGTATTAGGAATTTCCTACCATACAGGTAGTGACGAAAGTGCTTCACAAAGTGAACGACTGCCAACAACTCTTTTCGAGTCACGCAATACCTGCGTTCAGACTTTGACAGTGTCCTACTGGCAAACGCACACACTCTTTCAGTACCGTCAATATTCTGAGACAGAACAGCACCTATCGACTGATCGCTCGCATCAGTGTCTAAAATAAATGGATATGCAAAGTTTGGATTTGCCAATATAGGGGCTGAAGTGAGCGCTTCCTTTAAAGTAAGAAACGCTTCCTGACAAGCTTGAGTCCAATCAAACCGAGTACCCATCTTTGTTAATTTGTGAAGAGGGCTAGCCAGTGATGCAAAGTTTGGAACAAACCTGCGATAGTAGCTACATAGACCAAGAAATGACCTTACTTCAGTGACATTACATGGTACTGGCCAATTTTTGATGACCTTTGTCTTATCACCGCTAGTAGCTATGCCATCTTCAGACACAACATGACCTAGATATTCGACCTCAGATGCGAACAGGTTACACTTCTTCGCTTTAAGTTTAAGACCTGCCTGTTGGAGTCGGTCAAACACTTGTGATAGATTTGCTATCATTTCCTCAAAAGATTTTCCTAGGACTATAATGTCATCAAGGTAGACTAAGCATGTTTCAAACTGTAGTCCCCTTAAGACAGACACCATCAAGCGTTGGAATGTTGCCGGGGCATTGCAGAGCCCAAATGGCATTACTGAAAATTCATACAATCCCCTACGTGTAGCAAAAGCTGTCTTCTGCTTGTCAGTGTCATTGACCGCGACTTGCCACTAACCCATGCAAAGATCTAAGGTGGAAAACCATTTAGCACCCGAAAGATGGTCTAGTGACTCTTGAATGAGGGGTAAGGGATATGCATCCTTAATTGTTATGTCATTCAACCTTCTATAATCTACACAGAAGCGTGTAGAGCCATCTTTCTTTTTGGCAAGGACAATCGGGCATGACCATGGACTGTTAGATGGATGGATTACTTTCCTATCTAACATAGCCTCAATGTGTTTGTCTACCTCCGCATGCATATGCTCAGGCAACCTTCTAGCAGCCTGCTTTATCGGATGTGCATCACCTGTGTTGATAGTATGTTTTACAGACTCTGCTCGTCCAAGGTCAAAGTCATCCTTTGCAAACAAACCTTGGTACCTTAGTAGGAACTGCATGAAAACAGAGGATTGCTCCTCGTTTAGCCTTTGTGAAGTCTGCTCGTACAGTCGAGATAAGTGATCAGGTATCGTACCATTACTGAATGAATCACCGACTGGTGAATGTAAGACCTCGTGTATGGGAGTATACTGTGCTATGACAGTTCCCTTCTTTACTTTTTGGTCCTTTTCATGCAGATTCATAAGTCTTACAGGGACTTTGTCTGCCTTATCTGTCAACGTGCGTGCTGTCAATGCACGGTCAGACTTAGTAAATTTGTCAATAGGTTCGACCATACCAAGTCCTAGGTCTGTCATGACCTTTCCAGATGTTGTCTGTACAGGACACATAGTAATTACCTCGGAGTAGCTAGGTAAAATGAGGTCCGTCTCCAGGAACACTCTATAACATCCAATGTTACCAGCTATTTTCAAACGGATTTCCTTCTTGTCAATAGTCATGCAGCCTTTTACTGTATCTATCACACACCCATGTCCTTTCATAAAATCTAGACCAAGAATACCGTCTATACCAATGTCTGCTACTGCTACCTTTTGGTGTGTTGTCTTGCCATCTATGTCAATAGATAGTGTTGTAACCCCTTTGATAGAGAGCTGTGAACCGTCAGCAATCAGTATGTCTGACTCCATTTTGTCAAGAGGGAGATCACCAAGTATGTGCGGAGCAACAAGACATATAGTAGCTCCAGTATCAACCAGCAAGTTGACTTCTTTGTCATTAATCTTAGCAGTCAGAAACATACCAGACTGACCTGTCAAATTAGTGCTACCCATAGAACTAGAGTTCGAGATGACATTGCTCGATCCAGCTTTCTTCTCTTGACCTGACTCTTGTTGCTTAACTTGACCTTTAGGTCCACCATTTCCCTGCCCGATTCTCCTTTTCTTTTGGGCATTGAGAAAGGCATAACACTTCTTTTTAATATGTCCCTCTTTGTTACAGTAGTAACATCTCAAATTTGTTTTTCCTTGAGACTTGCTGTCTGAGCCGTCCCTTACATTACCTAGGGTTTTATTTGACTTTAACGACTGTATGTCGGCCCTTATATCAGTGAGAGCTTTGTTCGTCTCTTCAATAAACTTTAATACTGGGGAGAGTTCATTAGATACCCGACTCTCTGCTGCTCGCACAGAAACAGTGTCTGCGCGTCGTTTCTCGGCGCTATTGAAAGCATCTAACTCTACTGCTAAACAGACCGCCTCGTTCAAATTTTTAGGCCTAGACTGTTTAATTCTTATACGCATGTCTGAATTGTGTAGAGCCTCAATAAAGTTCTCCATTGCAAGAGTCTCCCTGACATCTGACGGTGCCTTAGCATAGGCAAGGTTTGTTAACCTTCTTATATCCTGTCCTAATTCAGGAACAGATTCTGACGCCTTCTGACGTCTATCTTTTAATTGTGCCCTATACAAGTCCATCTGATTAGAAGGACTGTACCTATCCTCGAGTGCAGTACACAACTCTTTAAAATTTTTACGCGATTCTATCGGTAAATTCCCTAGTACTGCCTGGGCACCCCCTCGCAAGGCGACCGCTAAATGAAGACCCTTTTCGTCCTCACTCCACTCATTGAGTTGTGCGCAAATGTCAAAGTGTGACTTGAAATCTATCCACGATGACTTACCATCATAAGTCGCCGGTTTGACGATGTTTTTCTTATATCTCGTATCAGCGACCGTAGTATTACCTGCACCTGCGCCTGGAATTGTGACTTGCCCAGTATTACTATTTGTGACAGGCGCGACATTTGCGTTCCCTAGTCCGTCATCACTACTTTGTCTTACATGGGAAGGTCTAGTACTACTGCTATAAGTACTTGTATTGGCACTTTGAGCTATGTCATTTAATAGATCAGAAAATGACACTCTACGAGAGGTCGTCCTGTCCCTACGTCTCGTCACATTTGGTAAGACAATAGGGGTTGACTGTCGTGACAATTGGTACTGTATTGATGCTATGTCACTTTCCAGTCGTGATATTTCATCTGTCAAGTCAGCAGCCGTAGCCATTATGTAAATAAAACTATTCAGAAAACCGAAACAAATGGCACGCGAATGCAGTCAGTTACAATAAACAAGATTATTTACAATCAAAACAAATCAAGCGAGGGCCCACCGCTGCCTACCAAAATATGTAACGTGAAACTAACCGAGCTATTTATATTATAAACAATGAGATGGGTTCGCCTCTGAATTTACGCAGAGATGCTTGATTTTCCTAATGACTGTCTGTCACTAATATTCATTTAATAAACAATGATAACAAGTAATCAAATATATACATGAAATGATTGGAGTAACAATCAATAAACAATATATAAAGAACAGCAAATGCAAGTGACTCTGCACTGCGAGGCTAGTCACTGGAGGCTAACCTCCCAAAGGTATGTCAACACAGGCACGTCAACGAGTGACTCGCCTCCACTGGCTTACAATATTACTACAAGGCGCGACACCAGTGTGTGTCGCGTCAATCAAGGCGGTATGCCTTCAAGCCAGTAATATAACTACAAGAAGGTAAATACAGCTCTATTCGGGCTACGGCCTTTTTCAGGCCTTTACCTTACTTCGTACCTTTGTAGCTTTGAGAAATCGATGTGATCAATTCAATCATCAAACGCAGAGTGTCAGAAATAAGATGTTCTCGGGTATTTATACTGTTGGATTAGTCCAACTGAGAAAAGGGACGGATAGGATAAGGACGATTCCATTTGTCTGAATCAACAAAACGTTTGTTTATATTATTCTATGTACAGAAAGCATTCTTGTGAGTTTGACAACGTATATTTTTGCTACACAAACAGTGCTTAATCTCACGAAGCGATCTAAAACGGAAGAAGAAGCTGAAGATATCGATATGCGAGAATACACCTACATATCAGATGTCACTCTCCGAAAATTAGAAGAACATTCCGAAACTGACGAAACAATAAAAATGCTCAAGAAAATCATCTTACAAGGTTGGCCGGAAGATCGTACATTACCGACAAGACTAGAAATATACTATCCATTCCGAGAGGAATTGACCGTACAAGGAAACCTAGTCTACAAAGGCGATAGAATCGTTTTGCCAGGAAATTTCAAATCTGATATCTTACAGAGAATTCATTCAAGCCATATAGGAATCCAAAACTGCGTCCGTAGGGCAAGAGAAGCTCTATACTGGCCGAACATGACTGCCGACATTACGAATTACGTAAATCAATGTGCCGTATGTGCAGCATATCAGACTGACCAATGTAAGGAACCGCTAATATCTCATGAAATCCCAGACAGACCGTGGCAAAAGATCGGTACAGATCTTTTTCAATTTGATGATCGTAACTACCTCATCACTGTGGACTATTACTCTGATTTCTTTGAAATAGATCGTCTGCACGATAAAAAGTCTAAGGAGGTAATAAGCAAATTAAAGGCACACTTTGCTCGTTACGGGATACCAGAGATCGTTATCTCAGATAACGGATCATCGTTCAACAGCCGAGAATTCCTCAGCTTTGCAGAAAAATATGAGTTCAATCATATTACATCATCGCCTCTCTATCCCAAATCGAACCGGAAGGTCGAAAATGCCGTGAAAATCGCAAAACGTCTTATGCGAAAATCTCAAATAGACAACTCGGATCCGTTCCTCGCACTTTTGGACTGGAGGAATACACCCACCGAAATTATAGGAAGTTCAGCAGCACAAAGACTCATGGGACGCCGCACTCGCACGAAGTTACCAATAAAATCGTCTCTACTCGCACCAGAAACACAAACAAGTTGCTTTCTTTAAAAAAAAAGCAATAGGTGAACACAAGTATAAGTGTTAAAGCAAAATGCTTTGATTGCTGTTGATCATATTAGTATGATAATAAATAAAATTGACTAGTTTCCAGAATTTCCCAGTTTTTGACTTATATATAAAAATTCATGGGCACTTTCCTGGGAGCACATTTGCTAGGTTCTCTAGATAGATATATAACTCCATTTAGAAAATTACACCGAAAGGTACATGAACTTAATGCAGGAAACATTTTTGCAATTACCGCTATTCATCCATAACCATGTTATTGTAGCAAATATTTATATTTTAAAGGACTATATATGGTTTGTACAATAAAGTTGCCCCCTTTCAGGGCAAAATCTTAAATTTTCATGAAGTAATGAATTTGTACCAATATTTATTCTACAATGTAGGCTACTTACGATACGATACATAAACTTTAATTTCCTTTCTCAATTTCTTACAATTTTCAAATTATTTTTTTTTAGGCTCTTGACAATAATTTACAATAGCTGCACTTGTGAAAATGTAAGCATGATGTGCATGGCCCTGATGGTATATCCAAGTTGAATATAAATGTTACTTAAATATCACAGCTACTCTGATAAGAAGGAATTAAACAATGCGCACTCTCTGTAGAGTAAATGTACAAATCTAAATTCAAAAAATTAAAGAGGGCGCTACTGAAATGAATTTTGGTGGCTCCGCTGGAAGCATCACTTATGAGAATTTAATATTCGAAACACGTGTCTGGTGCAGGAAAAAGTTGATTTGGAATTTTCTTCGTATAGGTATAGAGTTGGAACACTTTCGAATAATTATTATTTACACTTATTTCATGTTGCAGTGTGGAGCAGTTAAAATCGTTCCCCGTGATCTGATGTTTAGAAGTGTATTAATTACTTCTTTCCAGCTCTGTCGCCTGAAAGAAGCTTTGTTTTGGTCCTTTATCGATTTGACATCATAGATATGTTTTTGCTATTTCGAATAATTGTCATTCCATTCAAAACTATTACTGAAATTAAAAGAGGTTAACATCTTAGCACCATCCCTCCTATGCTATTTTGAGCATATCTTTTATTTGGATATGCTACTGAATCCACCCTACAGGAAATGTGGAGCCGCGCAATCACTGTAAATTAAATGTTCAAATCTAAATTCAAGCAGGAGATGCTTACTCTTCCTGGGCACCTGGTCTCACTCTCATATCGGGAGTTCGCTTCTTTTCATATGGTGGAGGTTTTTGTTTTTGTTTGCTTTGGTTCCTGTTTTATCCTGATTTTGTATGCCTTCGGTTTCTGATTTTCTGAATTATCGATTTTGTACTGTAGACAGGGATATGGTCATTATCCATATTTTGTCATTCAAAACATTAAACAGGGCGCCACTGAAATGAATTTTGGTGGCACCTCTGGAAGCATCATCGATGAGGATTTAGTATTCGAAACACGTGTCTGGTGCAGGAAAAATTGGTTTGGAATTTTCTTCATGAAGGTATAGATTTGGAACACTTCCGTATTATTTCTGCAAGTTTATTACACAACTGTATTATTACTATGACTAATTGCAAAAATATATATGTAAAGTAATTACATAATTTAAAGTATCTTTATCGTTTTGGAAAATTGCAGTGTTTTAAAAATATGTGACTAGTGCTAGATGTCAAAGTACAAAGTATAAAATAGATACATAGTGATAATTAATCACCATACAAGTCACATATTCTTAAAACACTGCAATGAGTGAAGAGAGGGTTTCGTATAACCTCCCGGTGTTTAAAGCAATAAACAGTATTATTTCAGGCAGGATGAAATTGATATTCCTGGGAGATGAATGATTGTGTGCCAGAGACTTTGAGGAGTGGATATTATTATCAATGAATTCATGTCAGTTAAAAAATGATTTTATGAATATTGATGGATATAAAAATATATATACAGTATATGTTTAAATCTATGTATATACAGCGAAGACCGTGCAAATTTTATACATATATCGTGTGATACAAATTCAAATTCTTTAATGGCGAACATATTTATAAAATGGTTATTGTCCATGTATACATGGCAAAAATACATTTTAATATGCTACATTATATTACATGCTGCGAGTCAATAAATGCTACAGTATAGCTGTACAGAGATGCATGTTCTATTTTTATATCTACTGCGAGTCAGCTGTTAGAGATGCATGTAAAAATATATCGTCTGCTACATATATAAGCGCCTCGCTTTAGAATAAATATGGCGCCTCTCATATACCGGAACTTAATTCTCGCAGATTTTCAGAGGGGTGAACACTCAGGTGTTCACCCAAAAAACGTAAAGGAATCAATCGAGAAAAGGAAGCAAAAGTCAAAACAACATTATGACAAAAACGCAAGACCGCTACCCGAATTAAATACAGGAGATGTCGTTAGAATTAAACCTTTTGGAAGAGAGAACAAATGGACAAAAGCAAAAGTAGACGAAAAAGTAAATATCCGTTCGTATCAGGTTACAACAGAAGATGGTAGAACGTACAGACGTAATCGAAGACACTTGCGTCCGACAAGTGAAATGTTTACAGACGACACACCCTCTCAGAGCATCGAGCCGCAAACTCGCGACGTAAACAAATCTATCAGCAATCAAAACATTATATTTACATTCCTACTGCGTTTCCCTTATATAAAGATACCAAACCAACTGTTGCTTTATTTCTCGATAATCGCAAGAGCCTATCACGTGACTCTAGAACAGATTCAAAACAAACGACGCCGTCTACCCCCAGTGATTAAATGTGTCAAAATCTAGGTCAACCACATGTACACTTCCAAGAAGTGTGACGTAGTAAGTCGATCACGCGTCAGTAGACGAAGTTCAAGGACGAACTGCATTGTTGTCTGCAGAAAGATGCCCTCTTTGGATGAGCGAATATTCAGGCATATGTGGATCAAATATTCAGTATTTAGGATGAGGATTTGATTCACCTGTGTCATTATCAACAGTGAATTTATCTTTGCTTCTTATGGATTCATAATATCAGAAATACTTCGAGTATCAGCGAATCTCTAGCCATGATGTTGAGGTAAGTCATGAAAATACCGAAAGTTTTCGCGTTTTCGACGGCTGTACTCGACTTTTGCATTATTCTAATTACTTCCAGATGTAATAGGGTATTTACAGAAGTTTGTATACAATAATACCGATTAATTGCATATGTCTAAGCAGTTTAACAGTGTGTTAAAAAGAGTTTTCAAAAGTTTTCCCTTCAGTTCTGTGAAATTTCTCCAGTTTAACTCTCCGCCATGTCTGAATTATGTTGGACAAAAGTCACGAATTTTCACGATTCATTTTTTTTCAGTTTTAATTGAAATGTTCAAAATACAGCAAGAGGACAAAATTCAGTTTCTCATTTGTCAACAACGTTTCCGTACAGAAGGTACTACTTCGAATCAAGCGTTTGCTCTTACGTCAAATGGCGTTCTCCCTCCGCAATGATATTTCAAATGTAAAGAAACTGGCTGAAAAATTGGCAGAAATAACTTAGTTAACACGTAAAATGTAAATATAAGGATTGTTTTTCAGCTTTTGCGCTTTATCGGTGTGTATTGGCAGTAGGGAATGGAAACAAAATTCATGAAAAGCACTTCGTGCTTTACATATTTTGTTTCCATTCCCTACTGCCAATACACACCGATAAAGCGCAAAAGCTGAAAAACAATCCTTTAAACGATGAAAGTGCTTCCCAAGAAAACCGCTATCCAACACGTGAAAGGAGACCTCCCACGCGATTCAAAGACTTCGTTGTTTACAAGTGATGTTATCAGCAGAGTGTCTAATGTGCATAATAATCCCATACTGCTGACATATGTAGTATAGATAATATCCTTCATATATAAATGTTTTATGCATGCTAATTTGTAATACAAATGTATCATGGTAAATAGATAAGTGACCATTATCAATTATAAAGTGATTTTCTTTTTCAGCGAGACATTTCAAAGTGACATTGAATCATATAGATTCTTATACAAAATTTTATAATTATTTTTTTTCTCTCTCTGTAATATTTTTTATACGATTTATATAAATGTTTTAAAGTTACTTTGAAAAGGGGGATGTAACGTATTATCATGACATATGTTTAAGTGTTTCCCACGATTTACAAATCTTGGTATGCAGAGTTCTGATAATATCTCTTTCTCACATCCATAGTACCGATCCCCAGAACTTAGATGTTATCTCTATATTATATGTCTCTGTAGCATATGGTCAGTATATAGTTATTACCTAGATGTAGAAGAAAAAACACGTAGAAATATACCACGCTCTTATATCCTTTGTTTCTTCTTAATGAAACATAGTGGATCATAACAGTTACTATCTTGATTTTTCAAGTTACTTTCTCGATTTTTCAAGTTACTATCTTGAAATTTCAAGTTACTATCTCTGATTTTTCAAGTTACTATCTTGATTTTTCAAGTTTTTATCTTCAATTAACAAGTTACTATCTTCAATTTTCAAGTTACTATCTTCAATTTTCAAGTAACTATCTTCAATTTTCAAGTTACTATCTTGAATTTGCTTACAGTGCGAATATGCTCTATACGAGTTAGGCACCATGTGTATGCACTACTAAAAAAGAGGCACATAAAAGAGGCACATTCGAAAAATTGCTAGGCGATCTTTCGGCCTGTGGGCACCAAGATAGTAAGTTGAAAATTCAAGACAGTAAGTTAAAAAAAAAAAAATCGAGTTATTACATTGAATTTTCAAGATAGTAAGTTAAAAATTCTAGTTAGTTAAGTATTCCGCAATTTTTTTTTATTTTCGGATTCGGAATGTCTTAAAAAAATATTAGTTTCATTTTCGAGCAACTAGATAGCAAGTGATGTAGCGCGGTTAAAACGAAGAGAAAGCAAAACTGTATGCATACGGTACCTTCAATCACTCAAAGAGCACTTTGCAACTATGCTGAGTACGTGTAAACGTAAGAAAAGGTATACTTTACTGGTCGGGAAGTAGTCATCGCCGATCAGTAATTCACATCACAAGCTGCCGATGTTTATCTATTAAAAAATATAAATCAACCTTTTTATTGTTTTTTATCATACGTACAGGGAAAGAGGAAAAGGTATTTTACAGAAATCGGGTCGAAAAATTTAACCTAAAAATGTTGACATGTTTTTTCACCTGCTGAATCGTTTATTTTAGTTTTCATATGGAAATCCAGGCATCGTTCGATTCGTTTACACTTCAGCTATTTGCTTCTATAACGCACAAGTCGAAATAATGTCACTAGAAGACACAGCACGGCCGTTTTCCTGCTCCCTTACCGAACCTCGATCTACTTCACCTCTGCCATTGTCGTTTAAATCACGTGATCGCTAATGACGTGTGCAACTCCGGGCTGAAGAAACAGAAATAAAATATAATAAATAAAAAAACGTCAAAATAAAATGGAATGTTTTGCAAAATTTTGTTTGCCTTATCAGGCCTTGAATCTCGTGAAAATCTTTGGTTGTCATTCGGGCAACCTGCTTTGAATGTCAGGTTGCCCGAAACCATTTTTACTTGCCCGAAATCATTGAACTGAAAAACTATGCTGTCATTCTTTATTTCCGGTATTTTGAACATTTTACATAAATTCCATTAATATTATTCTTTTTCAATTTCTTTTTCAACAAATTCCTCATTGAACTCATCATGCTTGTGTGCCTCCGAGGACTCGAGAATATTTACAGATTCCAATTTCAATGATTTACATCTTTGACAAACTTGGTGACTATGCCACTCTCTGTGCATATTAATTTAGAAATCATTGAGGGCGCATCACCGTCATTGTCCCTAAACTTCAGCCTAGAGTCGTTTTCGAGAATTCTTTGAGCGACTTTGGTTTCCTATGACTTTCATAGTCCCTTTTTTGTTTTCTTTTTATTTGGTTCAACACCTGTATAAATTTCTACATCACTGTTAAAAAAATATTTTTCATGCAGGAAATTAACAACTGGATTATAAAATCGGGCTGATAACGGACCGTCGTACGGAAACTTTAAACCATGAATCATGAAGTCCGTTATCTGAAAACTCCTAGTTTTTCTGATTCTGACTTAAATCAAAGATGATTTAAAATTGTTATTCATTATTTCATCGAGGTAAGCATACACTAAATGTCTGAAAATAGGTCGTCAGTCGGACGAATTGGTCTCAATTTTAGGTCGTCCCACAGGTAAGTAGGTTGTTTTTGACGATCGGACGACCGCAAATTTCGAGCCCTGCCTTATTTTTTAGATTAGACTTATGCTACTTCATTATTTTTTAAAGCATTTATAAGCTTTGAATACATCGTAAGGTTTGGAGGTGTGTCTTATGACGTCACGCACATATTTCTGTTATTAGCGATCACATGATTTAAACGACAATGGCAGCGGTGAAGTAGGTCGAGGTTCGGTAAGGGAGCAGGAAAAGGGCCGTGCTGTGTCTTCTAGTGACATTATTTTGACTTGTGCGTTATAGAAGCAAATAGCTGAAGTGTAAACGAATCGAACGATGCCTGGATTTCCATATGAAAACTAAAATAAACGATTCAGCAGGTAAAAAAACATGTCAACATTTTTAGGTTAAATTTTTCGCCCCCATTTCTGTAAAATACCTTTTCCTCTTTCCCTGTACGTATGATAAAAAACAACAAAAGGTTGGTTTATATTTTTTAATAGATAAACATCGGCAGCCTGTGATTCACATGCACATGTAGAAATCAAATATCCTGTATCATGTGTACATGTATGACATTGACCCTTTACAGGAGAGTAAGAGACAAGGCGTCCGACGAATTTTTCAGCCAGAGGTAGCATCTGCAATTTTTGCATTTGAAGGGCAAACTCAGGGGCGGATCCAGAACCCCATCTGCCGGGGGGGGGGGGAGCACATACAATTTTTGATGGGAATCACTAGCGAGGGCCGAATGGGGGGAGGGGGTTTCCCCCTCCCTCCCTTTGGTGGGGGTTTGGGGGGCCTCCCCCGAGAAAATTTTGAAAAAATGAAGCAATTTGGTGGCATCTGAAGCATATTTGAACTGAATTTAGAAGGGATTCAGTCAGTGTCACTAACGATGATAAAGTAAAGTAAAGTAATTTTTATTTAGAGTCGGCAATTTGTACATACATAACAAATAACATGAGCTCTGTAGAGCTCTTAAACCGCCTATCACAGAAGCAGACATCACAAGCATTTAGCATACAAAGACAATTAAATAAAACAAGACATAAAATATACAGTATTACAAGACATAAAAGATATAAATAGCATGACAATGAAAAACATAATATATATATATATATATATATATATACATAAAAGCACACTTAAAAGTCCAAGCAACTTAAAAGTCAAAGCACACAAAAAGTCCAAGCATCAAACAACCAGCACTAAGCAAGTGAAAAATAATTCCATTATGTTACTCATGATACTATGTTGGAATAAAATTAGAAAGCGGGAGTTGATTTGAACAAGAGGGAGCATGAGAGACAGGCAATCCTTCCATCTCAAGCGTCCTCAAGTTATGTAAAATTAGTATATTTAAAAACATTGTCGGCATAATCTGATGCTGTATTGTTTTTGCATGGCATGCAGAAGTCCAAATGTTCAGGATTTTCTAAGGAAAGGGCGGATCAAGTAAAGTTTTAAAAGGACAGAGAGGTCAGCCCTTGGAGGCGAGGGGGGGGGGGGCGTCCAGCCGTTAATTCACGCAAAAGCTAGGGAAAAAAAAGCAATTTTTGCAAATTCCAGGCGGGATCTAACCCCCCCCCCCCCCAACATTCACTCTAGATCCACGCTTGTTTGTTTTAAATTTTTGTAAGGTGAAGAACATAAGTAAATGATAAATTTCCTTGAAAAACAAGAGATCGTGGGTGCCCCATGTTCTGCATCGTCCAGATAGAAAGGTACATGTATAATTATTCATTGGCAATATGATTCTAAAAATAAAGAAAAACATGCATTTTTGACTGTTTGCAAAATTCTTTGAGGTGCCGGTCCAAATCTGATCAAACAATTTTAATTGTTCAATGACCTCAAAAAAAAAAAAAAAATAAATAAGTAAAAAAGTAAAAAAAAAAACGATCTTAAAAAAAAGAAAAAATTGTCAATTTTATAGAAGGTTATATCGAAGATTTGATAAAGAAATATGTGTGTTTTATGACTTGCATAGGAATTCTATTCCCGATTCAAACCCTCAGATGAAGAATTTAAAGTCCGATATGAACATGATTCAATGTAGCTTGTTGATATGGCAGTAATGCATCCTTCCCGGTTTGTAATCTATCCCCGAGAAAATTTTGGAAAATTTTATTCAAATCGGTGGTTTCTGGGGTGTTTTAGGGCTATTTCTGACTATTTTCATAGATATTGTTAGGAAACATCAGTTTAATGCTTCCAAAAGCAAGTCATAAGTGCCCCTTTGTTGGGCACTGCCGGGGATAACCTAACATGCCGACCTTCCTATTAACATTAAATGTAATATTCCTTAATCATTGTTGTTATTCTTAGACTTCAAATCATAAGATAATTTGAATAGCCAGCATGAAAGGCAAGCAAGATCGATCCATATCTGACCATTTTGAACAAGACAACTATGATCAAACATAGTACATTTTCATGAAAATGCTTGAGATTCCACATGAAAAGCATGTTTTATGCTATAAATAACTGTTTCTAAATGTATTGGAGCAAAAGTATCGATACTCGTATTGATGACCAATATTGATACGTACCAATATATTGACCAATCCCTAATAGGGATGCTGCAGATACAATGGTGCAATGAAGGTACTGAAGCTCAGGAAAGGAGATGATGTTGCCTTATATATAATTGATGAAATGTTTCATTTTAGATCACCTGAGCAAAGTTCAAGTGAGCTACTGTCATGGTGTGCTTTCTGTCCGTCGTCTGTCCATAGACTTTTCCATATTATCAACTTCTTCTCCAGAGCCACTGGAGGGATTTTGATGAAACTTGGTAGGAATGAAATACTCATGGTCCCCTATATTGTTGTTGTTTTTCGTAAGGATCCGTTAAGTGATTAACAGGTAAAAGTAGTTCACAGGGGGTACCCTCCTTTGATTAGCTTCTTCTTCAGAACCAAAGCACATACCGACAAATTGAAAGCATCATGATGATCTAGAGAGATGTCCTAAGAAGTGTTGTTGATTTTGGTTCCACTCCGAAGTCAAATATGTCATGCGTTTTTGATATCGTTTTGGACTTTGTCAACAATGCTCCTTTTTAATCATTTCTTAAAATAACTTAATAATAGTATGATCTTCTGCACTTCATTATTGCATGTTTGTAATATCTTATATAAATTTACTAAATGCTCTGATATACATATTATATGCTATATTCTTATTTTTTTGAAATTTTGTGAATTTAAATAAAATTATGAATAGATATAAGTTTACTGTGCACATGGACCCAATTATTAAGGGTTGTTGGTTAAGACCAGGTTCAAGCACCCCAAACAATTTTTTCTTCCTCTTTAAATGCCGGTCATAAGACAGGATGTATTAATGTTTTTGGCGCTGTCCGTGTCCATCCGTCAGAGGTCATGTTTTCCGGACTTTTTTCTGAAGGTTTTTAAGATACTAGTATTGGATTGAAACTTGGAATGTGACTTGATATCAAGTGGCGTAAGATCCAGTTTGAGTTTCGGAAAAATTGACCTATTTTTAGCAGAGCCCTTCAGCATAGAAATTTTCAACAATTTTGCAGTTTTCCGGACTTTTATTCGCAACTTATACAGTTATTGAATTGAAACTTCATATATGCCTTTATGATAAATAATTACAGATCCAGGTCGAATTTTGGCAAAATTGACCTATTTATAGCAGACTTATGGCCCTTGAACATAGAAATTTTTAATAATTTTACAGTTTTCCAGACTTTTTTGCGCAGCTTATGCAGTTATTGAATTGAAACTTTATATATGCATTTATAATAAATAATTACACATCCAGTTTGAGTTTTGGAAAAAATTGACTTATTTTTAGCTCTACTGGTCATAGACCAGTCGAGCTTATGCGATACCCCGTCGTCTGTCCGTCCGTCCCTCTGTCCGTCCCTTTGTAAACAATTCTTGTGCTCGCAAATCCTCTGAAACTATAAGAGATAGAAATGTAACTCTTTTTGCATTACACTTGGTCTGTGGTCTTGTTGTGCACCTGACATTTTGTTTGAGCTCCTGACCCCCAGGGTCCTAGAAAATGGGTGGTCATTTTCTCCCATATAACTCTATGTAATCTTGTGCTCACAACTCCTCTGACACTATTAATGATGGAGACTTAATTCTTTTTGCAATATGATGGGTCTGTGGTGTAGTTGTGCACCTGATATTTTGTTTGAGCACCTGACCCCCCAGGGTTTTAGAACCAGAATTCTCTGACGAGACTGTAGCTCTCCTGGTTGAATTGTTTTATTCACTCATTGACAAGTGAAAAAGATACATAACACTTAAATATCAATTACCAATTTTTAAACCAAAGACAATAGGGAGCAGGCACTCTAACAAATTATAAGTTGTACAATAAAACAACATATCCATTAGTCTGCAACTAGAATATCCCTCATATCCCTAATTAATAATATCCGAAATATAGTACATTGTATTTACATAAAAAAATGCTACACCCATTTTCCAAGATCCTAGGGGCCTGAAATGACACATCAATGACACAACAAGACTATAGATCCATCATATTGCATAAAGAATAAACAATCCATCACTAATAGCTTTAGAAGTGTTGAGAGCACAATTATAAAGGTGGAAATTACCACACCAATTGTCTAAGACCCTGGGGGTCAGGGGATCAAACAAAATATCAGGTGCACAACAAGACCAATGACCATAATATTGCAAAAACAATTAAGTCTCCATCATTTATAGTGTCGGAGGAGTTGCGAGCACAAGATAACATAGAGTTACATAGAAGAAAATGACCACACCCTTTTTCTAAGACCCTGGGGGTCAGGGGCTAGAACAAAATATCAGGTTGCGAGCACAAGATAACATAGAGTTACATAGAAGAAAATGACCACACCCTTTTTCTAAGACCCTGGGGGTCATGGGCTGGAACAAAATATCAGGTTTACAACTAGACCATACACCCATCATATTGCAAAAAGAATTAAGTCTCCATCATTTATAGTGTCAGAGGAGTTGCGAGCACAAGATAACATAGAGATATATAGGAGAAAATGACCACGCCCATTTTCTAGGACCCTGGGGGTCAAGGTCTCAAACAAAATATCAGGTGCACAACTAGACCACAGACCAATAATATGCAAGAAGAAATGTAATCTTGTGCTTGAAACTCCTCTGACACTTTAAATGATGGAGACTTAATTATTTTTGCAATCTGATGGGTCTGTGGTCTAGTTGTGCACCTGATATTTTGTTTGAGCCCCTGACCCCCAGGGTCTTAGAAAATGAGTGTGGTCATTTTCTCGTACAAAAATGTACATAGTTGTTCTCTCAACTCTTCTAAAGCTATTAATGATGGAAACTTAGTTGTTTTGCTACTTATAATTTGTTAGAGCGCTTGCTAGCTATGCAGGTCTTTGGTTTAAGATAAAATAAAAATTGTTGCTTATGTATCTTATTCACTCGTCCATGAGTGAATTAAACAAAACAACCAGGAGAGCTACAGTCTCATCATAGACTTCTGGTTAGCAAAGTTAGGGCCCTTGAACATAGAAATTTTCAACAATTTTACAGTTTTCCAGCCTTTCTTTCGCAGCTTATGCAGATATTGAATTGAAACTTCATATATGTCTTTATAATAAATAATTATAGATGTAATTCAATTAAGTCTCTGAACAGTTGACCTTTTTTTAGAAGAGTTATGGCCCTTGAATTTAGGAAATTTTACAGTTTACTGAACTTTTTTTCGCAGCCTTTGCAGCTATTAAATTGAAATTTGGTATACACCTTCATAATGATGAATTATAGATCCAGTTTTAGTTCATGATCAATTGACTGTGCTTTTGTAGAATTATGGACCTTGAACTTAGAATGGCTGTCGGCCCTAGGATCTTCAAATTAACCATGTTGGTTGACTTCAGCAAGTCAAAGAACCAAATGAGTTTTAAGGTTTACAATGGTCAAAGATCAACACATGTTCCTTCATATTTCTTACACAAGTTCTCTTTTTTCTTGTTTTGATCTCTTAATCATGTTAATTGAGAAATCATGTGTTAAGGTCAAGTGATTTTGAGACTAGAATTGACATAATTGCATTCACAAAATTATTTATGTGAAATTAATACCCTGACGGGAGTATCTTGCAGTATTGGCGTTGCTATTTTCCTTTTTTTTCGCAGCCTTAGCAGCTATTGAATTGAACCTTTATAATAAATAATTATAGATCCAGTTTCAGTTTCAGAAAGATTGACTTATTTTTAGTAGAGTTATGGCCCTTGAACATAGACTTTTCAACAATTTTACAGTTTTCTGGACTTTTCTAGAAAGTATCATATTGTTCTATATGTTAACTTCTGCACTGTATTAATGAGATACTGATGCTTTGTTACTGTAACCATACACCTCAAAATATAGTGCAGCTTCTAGTTCAGCAATTTGCTGTATGACACATGCAAAATGCAACAACAAAAATATTCTACTTCTTGAAAAAAGTTTCATTTTCAGATAGAATAAATGCATCACATTTTCTTATTTTCACTGCACATTGGTGACAATAATATATTACTTTTCAGTGCTTTTATTACAAATTAGGAAAGATAACTCAAAGAGTTGCATAAAAGTTACAGAGTTGTCTTCCTTTTATTCAACACTGAGAAACTAAGTAGTGATAAATAATGTGTTTTGAAGAATACCTCTTGTAATATAGATAAACATACTTTGTTTTTGTAGAGCACTTTTGAATGGGAGGTGATAGGGCTTTGATATTTCATATGTGTATTCCTTGTGACAAGAGCTTTCCATTGATACCAAAATTTTTGACCTCGTGACCTTGACCTTTGACCTACTTTTCAAAAACTTTAACATTGGGCATAACTTTCGAAAGGTAAGTGATAAGGCTTTCATATTTCACATATGTATTCCTGGTGACAAGACCTTTCAATTGATACTGTAAATTGGTTTTTATTCGTCAGATACCAATTTTCGTCATTTTCGTCAGTGCCTTCCTTGACGAAATTACGTACCAACGAATATAAATATTCCTGACAAAAAATAAATTATAGTAAGGAAACATTTAATCAGTCTCTTGGTAAACTTAAATATAAACCTGGAGCACTGCCGAGGAGGGAGGAAGCTGAAGACTCCCGAGTTTTGAGACATTGTTAAAAAGTGTTATTACGACATGCAAATGGAAATTAAATCAATGAAAACTGAAAATGAACACAAAGTCGTATATAATGTAGGGCTGTGCAATTTTATTGTCATATCGGTGCACCGCGATATTTTTGTTTCCAATACGTACCGCGGTACGTTTTTCGAAATACCGGTTCGAGTTCAATATTTTACTTCATAGTGTAATCGTTGCATAGAAAGTATCCTGGTCAAAAACGACAAACAAAAATACGTTTCAAAAATCGAATTCATCCTTATTTCAATAAAATATATGTTCTTATGGCGTTTCATTGAGCAACCAGAGATTGACGTTCTCAGTCAGAGGAAATATGAGCTGACGATATGACGATCTCTCATTTTATATTCTAAATTGTTTCGCAAGTTAACGGTTTTAATAGTTAACTTCAAAACAACATGATTCTTCTTAATTGACTGAACTCAGCTAGTTTCCCATCTTTTGACATTTTTTTGTTAGTTCTGACCGTCAAGTGGGGTTTTTTTTCGGCCCCTTCCAAATGCCAAATTTCCTATATTTTTCCTCAAAAATCACTCTTAAATTCCCGAAGAGAAATTGTTTTAAAAAATCACATGAAAACCTACAAGCAAATAAATGAATTAGCAGTGTTAATAAAGGATACTTTATAATTATAGGGTTAGACTTTGGTGAGAATTTGTATTAGGAAAAATAACAATTTTAGAAATTTTCCCAAATGGGTCAGACAAAGGCACCTTCCCCGAATAATAAAAAAGAACACCTGGTTACGTTTCACATCATTATCATGTTTCACATTGGCTTGTATTGATGAAGCCTGGCTGCTTTCTTCTTTTTTTTTTTTCTTTTTTCAAGTTTCAACTGTTTGTATTTGTGAAAAGAACACGACTTTTATTTAATTGTTTACGACTTTATTTCTCTATTTTCTGTGATCCCAAACATTGACTAAAGACAGAATCAGCAATAATACTGATGATAAAAAGATAGACTGTGTCTTGTTATAGTGTTTTTCTGTAAAAAAAAAATGCTATTTATAAAAGGATTAAATATTGCAATAAATCGCAATATGAAATCTTGTATCGCAATATATCGCAATACGTTTTTTGGGCCGCAATACCCAGCCCTAATATAATGTACTCCTAATTACAAAATAAGTAGGGCTGAGTATCGCGGGTCAAATGTGTATTGCAATATATTGCGATATTTGGAAAAATATTGCGATATATTGCAACATATTTATAACATCAAGAGCCCTTATGGTTATTTTTTTTCCTACCTCATTTTTCCTTCAAAATTTTATTTTAAAATCTGAAAATGTCTTTGTGATATATTTGACATACCTTCTTTAGCATACGAAGTCAATCATAGATGCATGAATATCCGGTTGAAAAAAAAATTAATCCAGTTATCGTAAGCTATCAATGTGATAATTCTGCTAAGACATCGGCGGACACTCGCGGACTACAAAAAGTAACAAGGAAACTTAAAATGACACCATGATGCTGTACGTTATAACAATCATAACTCAATATATACTATAAACACAATACATGTATAAGAATCGAGCTAAGATGATGAAGTCTTTCTTGCAAATTAGTATACCAATGTCCAGTATGTTGATGAACGTTTTTAAAGGTCGAAGAAACGTTATTTTAGCTATTTCTTGAAATCTATTTTGCTGTGTAGCATAGAACGGTCACTTCGTCATGTTTGTTTAAATGTGGATAGTCAGAAAATGGTAGAACTGATCGTTTTTTGCCCATAATTTTCAAAGAAACAACATAAAAATATGAAGATAAAGTAATATCGTCAAAAACCGGTTTTTGAAAACAAATACCGTGGTACGTATTGCGAAGCCTCGTACCGCGATATACCGGTACCGCGATAAAACCGCTCAGCCCTAAAAATAAGGTAGGTGATATACATGTCTCTAATTGTTTGTTTACCGATAATTGTTAAACAAACAATGAGAACAAACACATACGACAGATTTGACTATTTGACGGCTGATCTAAATGTTAAGTTGGCGTTTGAACAGACGAATTTACATTTTAGGGACCCTTGGTTGACGAATTTACGTACTGACGAAATGGTCATTTTTAACAAATTGACGAAAATTGGTACCGACGAAAATAAAGCAATTTACAGTACCAAAATTTTTGACCTCGTGACCTTGACCTTGAAATTGACCCACTTTTCAAAAACTTTAACATTGGGCATAACTTTTGAATGGTAAATGATAGGGCTTTCATATTTCACATGTGTATTCATTATGTTAAGACCTTTCTATTGATACCAAAAATGTTCACCTTGACTTTGACCTTTGACCTGCTTTACAAAACCTTTGACCTGCTTTACAAAAACAAGATTTTTCCATCGATACCAAAAATTTTAAACCAAGTGACCCTGACCTTGACCTTTCACATAGATGTACTTTAAAACAGAAAATATTGTTTATACATACAAAGATGCCACCGGGGGCATTCGTGTTTCACAAACACAGGCTTTATTATTATTATTTTTATGCCTACGTAATCGAAGATTCCGGGGCATATAGTTTTTAGTCTTTTTGTCTGTCTGTTTGTCCACAAAAACTTTAACCTTGGCCATAACTTTTGAATGGTAAGTGACAGGGCTTTCATATTTCACGTGTGTATTCATTATGACAAGACCTTTCCATGGATACCAAAAATTTTGACCTTGTGACCTTGACCTTGGAGTTTGACCTACTTTTGAAAATCTTTAACCATGACCATAACTTTTGATAGGTTAGTGGCAGGGCTTTCATATTTCACATGTGCATTCCTTGTGACAAGACCTTTTCATGGACACCAAAGATTTTGACCTTGTGACCTTGACCTTGAAGTTTGACCTACTTTTGAAAAACTTTAACCATGGCCATAACTTTTGATAAGTTAGTGACAGGGCTTTCATATTTCACATGTGCTTTCCTTGTGACAAGACCTATCCATGGATACCAAAAATTTTGATCTTGTGACATTGACCTTGGAGTTTGACCTACTTTTGAAATACTTTAACCTTGGGCATAACTTTCGAATGGTAAGTGATTGGGTTTTCATATTTCATCTGTGTATTCCTTGTGACAAGACCTTTCCATGGATACCAAAATTTTTGACCTTGTGATGTTGACCTTGGAGTTTGACCTAATTTTGAAAATTTAAACTTAAGCCATAACTTTTGAACGGTAAGTGATAGGGCTTTCATATTTCACATATAAATTCCATGTGGCAAGGCTTTTCCATGGATACTAAATTTGACCTTGTGACCTTGACCTCAAATGTGAAGCTACTTTTCATCTGTTTTACTGACAAAGATGCCAACGGAGGCATTCGTGTTTCTCAAACTCAGGTTTTATTTTATTTTTTTTTAATTTTGTGATTTTTGTGTCTGCGAAACATAAGGACACTTTGGGATAACTTTGCCCGTTGTCCGTCCATCAGTCAGTAGGTCTGTCCGTCTGTCAATTGATCTGTCACTCTTAGGGTGTCACAACCCATAACTTTTGATTGGTAAGTAATAGGGCTTTGATATTTCACATGTGTATTTCTTGTGACAAGGCCTTTTTACACATACCATAATTTTTTTTACCTAGTGACCTTGACCTAGATATTTGACCTACTTAAAAATATTAAGATTTGCTATATCTTTTTATTGGTAAGTGATAGGGCTTTGATATTTCACATGTATATTCATTGTTACAAGACATTTCTAAACATACAATAGTTTTTTTACTTTATGACCTTGACCCAGATATTTTAATCTACTTTTTCAAAAAATTAAGATTGCCTATATCATTTGATTGGTAAGTGATAGGTCTTGATATTTCATGTTTATTTCTTGTGACTATACCTTTCTAAACATACCATAATTTTTGACATTGCGATGTTGAAAAAAAATTAAGATTGGCTATATCTTTTGATTGGTAAGTGATAGGGCTTTAATATTTGACATGTGCATTCTTTGTGGCCTTGACCTAGATATTTGACCTACTTTTCAAAGAATTTAAGACTGGCTTTATGATTTGTAAGTGATACTGCTTTAATATTTCACACTTGTATTTCTTATGATGAGACCTTTCTGTTGTTACCAAAATTTTTTACTTAGTGACCCTGACCTAAATGATTGACCCTCTTTTCTGAAAATTTGAGATTGACCATATCTGTTAATGGTTGAGTAAGAGGTATGATATTTCACATGTGAATTTCATTTGACAAGACTTTTCTACTGATACATGTACTAATAATTTTGAACCAAGTGACCTTGACCTACATATTTCATCCACTTTTTAAAAATAAGCTGCTTGGGAGGCGACACAAGCATTCCTTGGATTGCTATTTTGATTTAAATGATATAAAAAATTATGTTTATGTGCATATGGACCCAGGGTTGTGGACTCAAATCCTGGCACTGACACTATCATTATGCGGCATTGTCATGTCATTATGTTTAGAGAGTGCATGGGTATCAAGTGAGCGTTGAGTCCCCTGGGGCTCTTGTTGGTATGGGGAAATTCGAATGGGTAAATATATATATATATATATATATATATATATATATATATATATAGATAGCACAAAAGAGGTGAAAACAACCACGTTCACTATTCATACAATGTCGGATCAGCCCAACAAAGGGCGAATGCACGTCGCTTGGAAAAAAAAGATATAAAAGCACAAAAAAAGGTACAAGCGACCACGACACTAAACGTGTTTAAACCCAGCGGAAGGGACAGTACATCCCTTGAGCCCTCTGGATACACGAATATGTACCTGTTTAAACACGTTTAGTGTCGTGGTCGCTTGTACCTTTTTTTGTGCTTTTATATATATATATATATATATATATATATATATATATAGACAGCACAAAAGAGGTGAAAACAACCACGTTCACTATTCAGACAATGTCGGATCAGCCCAACAAAGCTAGCATGAGAGTGTGTGTATGTTTTTTTATGTACTTGTGTCCGAACGGAATGAGGGACGTACTGTCCCTTGTTCCGTCTGGATACAAGTACATATTCGTGTATCCAGAGGGCTCAAGGGATGTACTGTCCCTTCCGCTGGGTTTAAACACGTTTAGTGTCGTGGTCGCTTGTACCTTTTTTTTTTGTGCTTTTATATATATATATATATATATATATATATATATATATATATATATATATATATATATATATATATATATATATATATATATATATATAAAAGCACAAAAAAGGTACAAGCGACCACGACACTAAACGTGTTTAAACCCAGCGGAAGGGACAGTACATCTGACTAGCATGAGAGTGTGTGTATGTTTTTTGTACCTTTTTTGTGCTTTTATATCTTTTTTTCCAAGCGACGTGCATTCGCCCTTTGTTGGGCTGATCCGACATTGTCTGAATAGTGAACGTGGTTGTTTTCACCTCTTTTGTGCTGTCTATATATATATCCAGAGGGCTCAAGGGATGTGCTTTTATATATATATATATATATATATATATATATATATATATATATATATATATATATATATAGTCAAAATCAAAGTGACATAATGACGATTAAATTTGTTTATTGCACTAAACGTTTTCGCCTGTTGGCTCTTCAGAGTTGCAATGAATATAAACAATAACAATAACAAAGAACAGTAGGTAGGCAGCGTCTATGACGTCATCATAACGTTACAGTTAGGCGCATCACGTACAAATGTCCCAGACGTTGGCGCACTTATTATTTACGTATATTGATGCTTTAAGAACAATAATAAATAGCTTTTTGTAAAGAAGAAATGAAATCATAGTTTAACAATTCAATTTAGGTTTGAAAATCTCTATGAAATAATCTTCTTTGGCTTTACGTAATTGTTCATTGTCCTCTTTTACTTTGTAAAAGGGGAAAATAGAAAAACTTCCCCCACCACACATATCAAAATGTCCGCTACAAGGAGTGTTTCTAGTGGATGGATCCCTGATCTGTTGTTTGTGTACGCGTACACGGTCCGCCAATTTCGTTCCCGTTTGTCCGACATAATTTTCGCCGCAGTTTGGACACGTCATCACGTAAATTAAGTTCTTGGATTTGCAATTCATTTTTGCGTTTACGTGAAATACTTTTCCATTTTTAAATGTAAATGATTGACCGGTTTGAATGTACGGGCATGTTCCACAGCGAGGGTCCTGGCATTGGCTAACGACGTGTGTTTCCGTTTCGGTTGTAAATCTGGCTTTGGTGAGAAGTCTTTTTAAATTAGGTGGTTGTCTCCTGCTATTAATGATATCCTGTTGGTTGATGAGACTCCTCAAATTGTCGGACTGATGAAGAATTGGTAGACAAGTTTTTGCTGTTTTGAATACGTTTTTATTTCTCGGATTGTGTGTTGTTACAAATGGAATGATTTTATGGCTATTTGTGTTACGTCTGCTTTTCTCTCTAAGTTCCGGTAGCGGTATTTCCTTTGCTCTGTTTGTGGCTGCGTCAATTAGATTTACGGGATACTTCTGTTTAAGTAGGAAAGACTTTAGTTCTTTTAGTCTTTTGTCTCTTCGATGTTGGTCTGAAACTATTGTACAAATTCGTCGAGCCAAGTTGAACGGGATGTTACGTTTTGTGTGAGATGGATGACAGGAACTGAATATATATATATATATATAAGCACAAAAAAGGTACAAGCGACCACGACACTAAACGTGTTTAAACCCAGCGGAAGGGACAGTACATCTGACTAGCATGAGAGTGTGTGTATGTTTTTTGTACCTTTTTTGTGCTTTTATATCTTTTTTTCCAAGCGACGTGCATTCGCCCTTTGTTGGGCTGATCCGACATTGTCTGAATAGTGAACGTGGTTGTTTTCACCTCTTTTGTGCTGTCTATATATATATCCAGAGGGCTCAAGGGATGTACTGTCCCTTCCGCTGGGTTTAAACACGTTTAGTGTCGTGGTCGCTTGTACCTTTTTTTTGTGCTTTTATATATATATATATATATGTATGTATCCGTAAAGTGACCCTTACTTACCTGTGCGTAGATAAACAACTTTCTCATCTTGATTAAAAAATTTATAAAGAATTTCCATTCCTTTCCAATTCATGTTTTACCCGGCGCCCTTTGTTAGTGAGAATTAAAAAAATATTGCGACCTGGGTGTCATGGTTTAACCGAACCCCGAATTGGATAAATACCAGGCGCGGGTCATGATAACACGATGGCATAAAGTGCTGATCGAGGGAAAAACTAAAGTCCCAATAAAAAAATCTTGCTACGCCTGATAGAAACGACTCAGCTTATTTATGTCCTTTCTGAAAAGTTAAGCACTATTTCATGGCGAGCATGGAGGTAATTTCTATGACTCTTCAGTAATTTATGACCAGCAGCTGGGATGGACGGCGGAAGACCGTGTTGTTATTACATAATCATGTTTACGTTGAAATATGAATGCTTTATTTATTTTTGTTTTAGAATATCCGATCACTGGAGAATATGTTGAATGACATAGGGAGTGTTACAGGGGAAAGAGGAACGATGCAACGCGGTAAGTCGTTTAGTAAAACTACAGGTCTATCATGTTTATAGGTCAATGGGATTGATACTTATGCTTCATACAGATGCAATAAAGGCAATAAACAAAATACTAAAGTAACTAAAAAGGCTGCATAACAGTTTCTCCAGATTTTCTTCTAAAAGATTAAGTTTTTATTCAGTCCCGCAGCCAGTTTCACAAAAATACTTGCGAACAATTTCAGGATTTTTTTTTTTGAACTAAGAATAAAAAGATCGACATTTGGGGCGACATTTTGTTTCTGAATTTAGATGAAGTATGTCAAAATGATATTAGAACACATAGTACAATCTAAATAGAAAATCGTTGGAATGTTTTAATGACGAAAGTTTAATAATTCCTGTTTTTTGAGAGAACTTTTGTGAAACTGGGCACTGGTCTTTAGAGAGTTGTGTTATTTTGAAAGTCCCCATTGGGGAGGCTGCAAACTTTCGCAGAATAGACGATATAGAGGGTTGGACAGGGTAAAAGGGGGGAGGAAGGGGCGAGAGGTGGAGGGTTTTCTTACCTCTTGACCTTGAAGTTTGACCTACTTTGAAAAAAAAATAACCTCGACCATATTTTCTTAATCTTGTCACAATGTGTGATAGAGTTTTCATACTTATGATACTTCGCATGTGCATTCCTTGTTGCAAGGACATGGATACCAAAAACTGCAGTAGTTGAAAGACTTTATATAACCTTGCCCATAATTAACTTATAAACGATAAGTGTAAGTGATTTCATGTTTCACATGTGCCTTCCTTGTGCCTTCCTTGTGGCAAGACCTTACCATGAATACCAAAATTATTAACCTTGTGACCTTGACCTTTCATTTTGTCCCACGTTTTGAAAAGTACCTTGGAGTTGATATATCAAATCCATGATATATTGTTAGTCGAATTTCAGTTCATGTATTCAGCTATCTAGATATCTGTTTATTGTTTAAAAATAATGATAAAAACTCCCTTATCATGAGCGAAAAATCATTGGCGGGACCCTTTATGACTTTGTTAGCATTCTAATTAGGGGTCTGGGCGCATGATACTATTGTAGTTTTTTTTTTTTGTCCTGTCTGTTTGTCTATCTGTTTGTCCGCCAAATCTTTTAACCTTGGCCATGATTTTAATGGTAAGTGTAAGAGCTTTCATATTTCATACACATGTATGTATTCATTGTGACAAGACCTTTCCATGGAGACCAAAAATTTTGACCCTGTGACCTTGACTTTTGAGTTTGACATACGTTTGAAAAACTTTAACCTGATTATAACTTTTGAATGGTAAGTGATAGGAATGTCAGATTTCACATGTGTATTCCTTTTTTGGCATGACGCTTCTATTGGCACCCATTTCTCCCCTCATGACCTTGGAATCAGAGTTTGACCTTCAAAAATCAATATTTTAACTGATAAAGGTGCCGACGGGGGCATTCGTGTTTTATATACACATCTTTTTTCTTTATTTTTAAGAATAAAATATTCGTTGAAAGCATACTCATCTTATTATAGTAATTTACAAAAAATATCATTTTCAACATTTATGCACATCAATAAATTGTTCTACAGAATAAAGGTCGCATGACCATACCCGGGAGCAAATCTAATCTGCACTCCTTCCCATCTCCCACTCCATGCCATAGGTTCCCTTTAAAGTATGGTCTGGTCCTTGATTCTTGGTCCATTTGCCCTTTTGCCAATTTGCCTTTTGGTCTCTTCGTAGAAATTGGTCTGGTCTATTTCAGGTCAGTTTATGCTGTTTTTGTTTACATTTTGATATCAAGGACCAGACCATACTTTAAAGGGTACCCATGCCATAGTATACCCTGAATTTGATACGTGCGCACTGCGTATTTATCGCAAATAGCGTCAGGATTTACTATTTGATTTATGATCCAATTCTGTAATGCCATCTGGGGGAGATTAGTGATTTGGATTTCACTACGCGGAGGAATAAAATATTGTAGATAGCTTCACGCATGTTCAACTGATTCAACCGCCTGTGTGTCTCCCTTCAAGTATTTTGAAGTCAGCTCATCCCCCGTTCTTCAAGAAAACTTCAATCTTTTATCTTGTCTTAATTTGTAAAATAAATTTATGTATATTGACATTTGACTTTTTATGCGCCTTTCTACTCTAGGTCGTTTATAGTTTTGCGGTGTCTGGCTGTCCGACCGTTGGTCATCAAATTTTGTGGGCGTGGTGCAGACTGAACCACATTTATGGATGTATACTTTAGGTTACAATAGTGTAGATTTGACCTCCAAAACTACTCTTCTATATCCAAAAGTTGACGTCATTTACTGACTAAAAATAAATGGATTATATAGAAAGGGAAATATCAAGAGAAAGATTTCATTCGAACTAAATGTTACATATAGTCAAGGACTTAAAAACAGATTAACTGTTTATAAGTCCTTGATATAGTATATACCTTGCCGATGCCATTTTCACTCTGAAAACGAGAGTGAAAGTGAAAATATAGAGATTTGGACATGTTATTCAAATGGACATTACTCCCATTTTGACTATTGTTCCAGGAAAAATCTTAACATTAAAATTATGCTGATTTGCCATATCTGTCTCAATAAAGATGAAATTTATTTAGGGTTTCGCCGATTCGTTAAAAATAAGAGAAATACACCATGAAGTACCGATATTCAGTTTCACAAGTCCTCACATTTTGAGCCCCTCACCGGAAATCACCTCTACTTTGTGACTCCCTCCTTTTTTAGCTCACCTCGACGAAGTTGAGTGAGCTTATGCTATATCCCCTGGCGTCCGCGTCCGCGTCCGGTTAAGAAGTTTGGGGTAGCTCAGTATTTGGCAAAAGTACTGATGCTACAGTAGCCAAACTTGCACAAGTGATTCATCTTTGGATGCTGAGGTGAACCCATGCATCGGATGCTGCATCTGACTTACATTTTCCGCTGGAGTGACTCGGTTAAGAAGCTAGGGGTTTGCTCAAAGTGACTTGGTTAAGAAGTTTTGGGTAGCTCGATCAGTATCTGACAAAGTACTGATGCTGCAGAAACCAAACTTGCACAAGTGATTCATCTTGGGATGCCGAGATGGACCCATGCATCTGATGCAGCATCTGACCTACTTTTTCCGCTTGAGTGATTTTGTTTTTAAAAACCAATATTGAGCAAAGTATAAGTGCTACATGTACCAAACTTGCATATTGGATGTATCTTTGATCAAACTTTCATAAAATGACCTTGACCTAATTTTCCGCTTGAGTGATTTTGCCTTTAAAAACCAATGTTGAGCAAAGTATATAAGTGCTACATGTACCCAACTTGCATATTAGATGTGTCTTTGATCAAACTTTCAAAAAATGACCATGACCTACTTTTTCCACTTGAATGATTTTGCCTTTAAAAGCCAATATACATGTACTTAGTAATATGTTTGAATAGAATTTTGCTGCCACGATGTTGGCTTCGTAATCTATGATTACCTATGTTTATTCTTATATGTATATCTATTATCTAAAAATAAAAACCCATGAAAATCTCACAAAAATCTTACAGAATTTAGGCTCTAACGATACCTTAAAACTGCCTTCATTTTAATTATCATGCACACTTTAGCGATATCAGTCTCTAACACTTTATGTAAAGAAAATTGACCGGGGCCAAAATAGCTTGGAGACTATAGGGTTTACACTTTTGAAACCTTATTCATCATAGGCATTGCCATAAGGAATCTACATGTGAAATGTCAAGGCCCTACCCTTTACAGTCCAAGTGATAAAGCATTTGGAATGTAGGTCAAATTCGAGTCCAAAGCCACAGTCTCAAGTGAAAGACCTTGTCAAAAGGAATCTTCATGAAAAATGAAAGTCATACGGCTTTCAGTTCAGGAGATAGAGCAAAGTTTTGGAAAAGTTTGCCAAACTTCAATGTGAAGGCCGCTAGGTCAAAAATCAAGGTATCATATGACACCCGGTAAGTCTTGTTGTAAGCAATCAAAAGGTGAAATATGGAAGCTCTATCCATTATAGTTCAAGGGTTACAGCCAAAGTTAATGTTTTTGAAAAGTAGGTCAAACGTCAAGGTCATGGTCACTGAGTAAAAATGCCATATCCCATGGGGCTATGATATTTTTGTCCCCCGCTTTCGCGAAAGCGCGGGGACATTAAAACCGGTTCGTCTGTCCGTCCGTCCGTCCGTCCGTCTGTCCGTCAGTCACAAAAACTTTAACCTTGTGCTTAACTTTTGAATGGAAAGTGATAGGACTTTGATATTTCACATGTGTATTCCTTGAGACAAGACCTTGCCATGGGTACCAAAATTTTTGACCTTGTGACCTTGACCTTGGACATTGACCTACTTATTAAAAATTTTAACCTTTCCCATAACTTTTGAATGGAAAGTGATAGGGCTTTCATATTACACAGGTGTATTCCTTGTGAAAAGACCTTTCCATGGATACCAAAATTTTTGACCTTGTGTCCTTGACCTTGGACTTTCATATTACACGTGTATTCCTTGTGACAAGACCTTTCCATGGATACCCAAAGTTTTGACCTTGTGACCTTTACCTTGGACTTTGACCTACTTTTGTGACCTTGACCTTGGACTTTGACCTACTTCTTAAAAACTTTAACCTTGACCGTAACTTTTGAATGGAAAGTGATGGGGCTTTCATATTACACATGTGTATTCCTTGTGACAAGACCTTTCCATGGATACCAAAATTTTTGACCTGGTGACCTTGACCTTGGAGTTTGACATACTTTTCAAAAACTTTGACCTTGACCATTACTTTTGAACGGAAAGTGATGGGGCTTTCACATTTCACATATGTATTCCTTTTGACAAGACCTTTCTGTTGGTAACAACATTCTGACCTTGTGTTGGATGTTGACCCACATTTAAAATCTTCAACCTCGACCATAAGTTTGGTAATTTGGTAATTTAAATGATAGGACTTCAATATTTCACATGTGCATACGTATTACTTTTTATAAGCCCTGTCCCTTGGTAACAAACAAAAGTTTGGACCCTTTGACCTTTTCTTGGAGTTAAATCTTTTATATTTTAAATGTTCATAATATATATGAGATATATTATGAAAACTTAAGAAGGGGGGGGGGGGGGTCTGTAAACATTCCTTAAAGACAAACACCCAAAAGCGGGGACCACAATTCCTTGAATTTTATTTTACGTATAGATTCCTCATGACCAGACCTTTCATTTGGGACCTTTACTTTTGACCCAGTGACCTTGACCCTAATGTTTGACCTACTTTATGAAGATTTAACCTGAACTATATCTCATGAACTTTGAGTTTGACCTATTTATCCCCTACCAATAGATATAATGATGCACATGTTCGTCTGTCCGTCCGTCACACATTTTGGGACATTTAAAGGAAAACCGTTAATACAATCAATTCATTTCTTTGATATATCTTTTACATCAAGAAATGAAGGTCAACGTGGCTCAATAACGACATGCAGAGTTATGCCCCTTGAAACTTAGAAAAAAACTTAGAATGGCTGACACATTTTCGACTTCTCTTATTGATTCTGCTGTACAGAATTTCACGAAACCTTACAGGAAGTAAGAACTGAATGTCCTCTACCAAGTTTGTGTTTTGGTAAACAAATATGGCCGCCTAGGGTCTGTTTACACATCACCAGTACTTTCAGATTTCTACTTTTATCGTGGGAGCGTTGTGGCCCATGGGCCTCTTGTTAAATTAGCATGGACATATCTCACTACAGGTTTTTCATAAAATTGCCATTTTACTATCAAAAACCTACACGTCGAGCAAAGTTCTTATTCATAGACTTACTACATTTTGTATTTGGGAATTATTCTTTATCGTGATACTAGTATTTCAGATTTAGATTCCTCATGACCAGAGCCTTCATTTGGTACAATGAACATATAGTGACCTTCACATATGACCTATTTTTTTTTAAATCTTTAACCTGGACTATTTCTCCTTATTCAGGACTACTAATATTTCTTCTCAACGTAAAGTCTCAGGCAGGGCTTTGCTATTTCACATGTATTCCTCATGACCAGAGCAGTGATGTTGAAAGTGCCAGTCGGAAAGATTTGACCGGCAAAATTTCATTCGGACTGGCGAAGATAAAAGTTTTGCCATACAATTCTGTATTTGGACTGGCATCATTTTCAAAATGACTGGCATGTCTCAAAAGTTTTCAACATCGATGCTTTTGACCTATCGTCCAAACTATAAGAGATATGACTTTAGTATTTCACTTCTAGAGTCTTGCTTATTTTGATTTTCAGGATCAAGACAGATGCCACCAAGGCCACCTCCCCCTCCATATTACAGTCAACGCACCATGGCATCAGCTCCTGTCAATTATATGTACCAGGACAGCCGCATGCTGTACAACCAACCAAGATTTATTCCTGATTTTGGCTATCCCAACATGAATCTTCCAAATATGATGACATCCCAACGATTCAGAAATACCCTTCCTGTTCATTCTCCTCCATATGGTATCAATCCAGTACCATTACCTAGGTATGGATCAGAACTACTTCACCCTTTACATAGTTACAGTACCAACCTACCATCTATCTTTTGTAATACAGACATGGACATGCCCAGCAGACAGTATTACATGGCATTGTATGAACAGCTTGTTTTGTCAAATCCAGATTATGGCAAGGTTCCATTCTGTGATTTCTATCAAGGATGTATAGCAAGACATGCAGAAAGACAGAAGAAACGTATACATGAACTTCAGCTACAAAGGCAAGAAGTATGTCAGACTAAAACACATCCAACTCCTTCATCAGAAAGAACTCTACTAGGTAGCTGGTACAGAACGCCTGATGTTATCTCATGTCAAATGGATCAGTCTAGGCAAACTGGCGGGGCAGATACAAGCAAAACTCCTTCGATAGAAAATTCAACATTTCAAAATATGAATAATCATATAACCAGTAGCTTAGAGAAAGTGTCTACTTCCTCAACCCTTTCCTCAAATTTGCCAAATACACCAGAAGAGGAAGGAGTTAACCCTCGTGTGAATTCCATAATGTGTGAGAAGACAAACATAAGGGGGATGGACAATGTCAGTGAACCGACAGTACAAAGTAATGCTGACAAAGAATTAGTGCCTAATGTTATCTCTGATAGTGCCGAAGTTATGGACAGAATTATTACTTCTGATGAAATAGACAAAGGTAGAAACTCATTTTCTATCATATCAGAAAGTGAACATGATCAAGATCTACAGGAGACACCCCTTGATATGTCTGTACCGAAAGATACCACCGCACAACAACGTAAGATGTGGTGTCTATCAAACTCAAGTAAAAAGCCTCCCTCGAAAAATTCTCCTTTGAAATTAAGGTTTCAATTTCGAACTCCAAAGCATGATGAAAAACAGCTCAATGGAGATTTTAAAAATGTAAAGAGAAAGAAGAAGAAAAAGCATTCAAAACTGTCACCAAGTTTCAAAGATAAAACTAAAGCTAATCTTGATAATGGTGACTCAACTTCATCACAGTCTCTACCAGAAGCAAGACATTCAGAAAATAATGACAGAATAAAAGAGCATGAGAATTGTAACAGAAATCAACAAGAAGAAGGATTACAAGCCGATGTGACTGAGGATTTGAACAAGCAGTCTGAACGTGTAACTACTGAAGGTATGATAGAGGGAGATATCACCGAGGCACAGATTATGCAGAGTACAGTAGATGACAATAATAACTCAGATAGCAACGATAGTAAGATTACAAAGGATGACCGCAGCAAGAAGGATGTGCGAAGTGATGTTATTGACTTTGAATCAGTAACTTACAGTGCAAGCAGCTCCTGAATCAAGAAGGTTGTGAATCAATGGCAGGATCAAGCATGGATGTTGATGAACAGCAATCTGGGAAAGATGATAACACTACAGGAACAACACAAATGGAAGATAGGGAACGCAGGGCAACAAATGATACACCAAGAAACAACACTGATGAAGACATGACAGAGTCGTGCAGTGATGAGGAGGAGGACCAGAGCTTAAAGTGTACAGGGGAGGATGGAACGGTGCAAGGAAAGAAGAGGAAGAGAAGAAGAAGCATGCAGTCTATGCCGTCTTTGTTCTATGCAAACTTTCATTCCAAGAAACTGTTATGCCTGAATACAGGGGCAGCTCAATTCTTTATCATGCCTGAACTGTTGGTGAATTGTTTCAGTGAGCAGAAAATTCCACATAGATATGGGATTCAGGCATTTAGTCGTGTATTGATTTCGAAAAGTAGAGATTTGAACATACCTTTCGTTGAACTGTCTGTGTACAGGAAGCAAGTAGAGCATTATTTACAAGCCAAAAATCTTCTTCGGGATGGAAAGCACATAGGGATCATCCAGATCAGTGATGCACATCGCCTGTACCAGTTCTTTAATGGCATATTGCACTGTAGTGATGACTGCATGGTACCATGTGAGGAAGTTACATTCAACAGGATGGGATTGATAGAACATAATACAGAACTTGATACAGAATTTCTGTTTGAAAAAAAGGTACCCAGCAACTCTCCAATCAGCAAAAGAGTCAGACAGGATGAAGTTATGGAATCTGAAAATGTTATGGATAATGAAATCCCAGAGAGAATTGTCAGAGGGGGTGTAGCACCTCTGTGGAACAGACTTTTTAGATTCATCATAGTAGATGGGGAGAAATACTTTCTCCACACAGACTTGAAAGATTTCTTTGGTGAAGAAGATGTAAAAAGATGTTTGAAAGAAATCAGTGATAAGTCATCAAAGGTTAAAAGTCTTCATTGCTTACCAGAGGAGGCCTTATTCATCAATAAGCTGGAACCTGATATGCCAACAGTTGAAGAAGGATCTACTGTACTTGAAGAGAAAATCATCTTTGCACTTTATGACTTAGAAAAAGAATGTGCAGAAAAGACGGAAAATGACGAAGTACAAGTGACTGACTCAATCTAACATTGAGGCCCAACCAAGTAGCATTTCTCAAACAGAGTGTTTGGAAGGATCAACTGAAAACAAACTAGGCTCAACAGACATATTGGAAAGCAGCGAAGACAGAATAAACTCAGACCCCAATATTAGCAATATGGATACATCTGAAAAGACTTGTACAGATGTTGTCCACCACAGTGACACCACAGAAAATCTTGAGACCCATATGGTTCAGTCAGTGCCTCATACATCTAGGAAGGATGCAGAAAGCTGTCATGAAGATGCTACTAATCTCAAGAGCTCGTCCCATGATCAGGATTGTGCAGAAAATCTTGGAACAGGGCATCAGGATTGTGCTCCAAGTCTAAAACCAGTACATCAGGATTGTGCACAAAATTTAAAACCAGTGAATCAAGATTGTGAACAAGGTCTAAAACCAGTGAATCAGGATTGTGAACAAGGTCTAAAACCAGTGAATCAGGATTGTGAACAAGGTCTAAAACCAGTGAATCAGGATTGTGCACAAAATTTAAAACCAGTGAATCAGGATTGTGCTCCAAGTCAAAATCCACTGAATGAGGATTGTGCACAAGGTCTAATACCAGTGCTTCAGGATTGTGCAAAATGCCCAAAACCAGTTGAAGAAGAAAATAATCTGGGAACAAGGGCTTTAGCTATTTGTGGAACAGTCAAGTACCAGGAGATGGAAATCCCTGCCTCCAAGATGAAAGACACCCTAGTGAATATGATTGATTCAGTACTGAGTAAGAGGACCACACCATCATTTAAAACCCCTAGTGACAGCCTTATGAACCTTATATGTAAGTAACAGCAAATAAACATTTCCCCATTTATTCAAAATTTATAGTTAGGAAGTCAGGGAACCTTATAGCAATTGTTAGTTTTCCCTTTACCTCTGTCTTCTTTCAAGCCAACATAGTTTTCCAAACATCTTTTGCAATAACCTGAGAAATGAAATTTGATGTAACACAAACCATTTTAAGACAATCAAGTTAAGATTCTCTTTAATGGATCCATAATGACCATTATTAAAGTCTGAACAACTTCTTCAGGTACATGTATATGTCATTTCTCACAGCATCACAATGTATTTGTATAAGAGATTCTTGATTCCTTCTACACGAAATTCTATAAATCATTCAGAATTGGTGTTTTAACATTAAAATGTGTTAATGTCTATTTTGCACTTTGATTTAGGCTGCTGTCAAGATACTTGCAAATTATACCACACTAAGATGCACACAGCTTTCCTGAAGATGGTTGAGGAAAATAACTTTATCAAACGTATGTATATACAGGATCTCAAATTAATTTTCATTTCATACGATGTATTTTGAAACGAGTTGTGTGTTTTATATCCCCGAGCCTTGGCGAGTTTCATAATATATGGTATGAAATGAAAATTCATTTGAGATTCTTATTATCACATGAATCGGCCGAAAATGTTTATTTCCAACGTGAAATCAACGATTCTGAGAACTAGAGGTGAACCACGCCGCAACCTAGAAGTGTCTGCTACGTAGAAGTTCCCCATCGCATAGATGTTCTGTGCGTGAAGAAAAAAATATAGTACTTTAATGCAATAATTATTTCAACAACAAAAATTTCAAGTATTGATATTGTATGTGCATCTTAATTTTACATATGACCGATATTTGAAAGGTCACACTTGTTAAGTGTAGGTGATGAGGCTCCAAACTTGACCAATCACATATAAGCAGAGCAATATGTAACGTGAATTCATAGCATGTTATTATGAAATGGCTTTATGAAATTGCATAACGGGTGTTTCATTTGATAAATAACTTTATTAAATCTTTTATTGCAATGTGGCATAAGTATGAAGATTGAGATTTGCTCAACACAAATTCTGCTGACTTTAATTGGCTAAAGAAGGATAAAATGCAATCATACTATTTTCAATACGATAGTTATTTAATCGATATTAAATTAGAAATGAAAGAAAATGAAGATTTCTATATTCTTCCTCTGATGATAAGCTCAGTGCTGGCTTTTCATGATACCAGATTCGACAAGGTCATGCATGCTCTTAATTTCTTTGTATTCCTGATACTGAGCCAACATGAGTGATGCTCAAGTGAGCTATCGTCAAAACCAATGTCTATCATCATTACGATGGTGATAATATCTGTCAAACACATTTTCATTTTGTTGCATGATGAATTGTTGTATTTCACATGCATAACTTATACATGAACATGAAAAGCAGATAATAAACTGAGGACATACTTAGCAAAGTTTGTATTTTCTACAGAGGAAATGACCACACTTAGGAAAAACCTGAAAGATTACAGAGATGGAATGAGATTATTAAGTTCAGAATGCCAAAAATTTAAAGGTGAGCCTAAATAAGAGTATAAATTGGTATGTGAAGAAATACAAGGCAATCTTGAACAAAGATCAGTCTTTGGAAAGGGATAGGGTCATGAAGCCCCAAAATCGGCCCTGTTTCTTAACCTTTCATTAAAAGCGGGAAACATTGATTATATTTTACGTGATATATCAAGTATTTCTCATTAAGTTTAATTTTAAGGAAAATTGCAGGGCCGTTTTAGGGGCTTCGTGGCCCTACCCCTTTATTTCACATGGAGATTAATTTGCTAAATTTTGCTACACATGGGGACTTAATACTTTTGCTTTGACTTACTCTTTAGTAATATGTTTTCATTTTATTTCATAAATTGGATGTGTATGTTTCATATATTATCCAGACAATGTGAAAGCATTTAGAAACCTCCAAGATGAAGTAACACCAAAGATTCTGCATTCTACATGATGTTCAGCATTTTATCAGGAGACAGTGACAGAAGGTGAAGATGCCAGAAGAATTCAACCAGGACCATAATAGAGAAATGGATTATTCATTGTTCTAACTACATAGAATAATAGTTGGTGAAGTAGCAATATTTTTAGTTTGCAAAGATGAAACTCTATACAAACTCATTGTGATTCCCTCAATATGAGGTCATCCATTGGATAAACATGTAAAATGACCCATATTGATTTTCTATTCTAAAGGTCCAAAATTCAAGTTCAAGCTTTTTCCTGATTGTTTCATGACCTTGACCCTGTTTTTATGAAGATGTTCCATGACCTTGAGCCTGTTTTTATGAACACATAGATTAACCATGCCCACATTTTATTTACCAATTTTGCAAGACGTGTTTCACAACCTTGACCCTGATCTGAAAGGAAAGTTTTCATGTACTTATAGGTTAATTATTGCCACATTTTATTATGAGCAAGATTGTTGATTTAATAATGTTTTATGATATCAGTTATATTGCTATTCAATACTCATATTTCTCTCTAACCTGTATTCACTCGGGTTGATGTTATGGCGTAATAAGGATTCTTTGACATTGTCTACTTAAAATCAACGTTTCTTTACCGGTATTTAGTTTCAATTTAACACTATATCACATATATATTGGTTGATAGACAGGTTGTAAGGTGGTATGAATATATTTGCAAATATTTGATACAGACAAATTTTACTTTCTATGGGAACTATTACATTTTGTATTTGGATATACTTGCCATTTTCAATTTATTTCGTCAGACTGAAAATATAAGGAAACGTATGTATACCTCCAGTTTGGCATATGCTTTTTTTGTCCGTATAAAACAGAACAAGTGAAACTGTGGATTTATAGTGAGATGCTTTAAATGTGCCTTAAAATCCATGTTATATTACTTAGCTTAGAGAAATTGATGTGTTTCATGTGTATATATCTGTTCACAAGTTGTGTTGATTTTTTTTTAAAGCTTTTAAGAATTCCACAAAATAATCATATTGATATGTTTGCAAAGTGTTTGAATACCTGTTAGAATATCACGGATATCTATTTTTCAATGGTTGTTAATCTGTTTTACATTGTTTACACCTATGAAATCCAAAATATATTTTTGTGTAATGCCCCTGATATTTTCATGTTTTATGATATATCTTGCGTACCAGTGGTGTCCCAATGTAATGTGCTATTGTCAAGAAATCCATGAATATTTTTAAAATAATAATAATTATATCACACAGATAAATAATTTTAAGAACATTTACTTATGGGATACCAGTCCTGGCATGTTTTCAGCATGCTTTTATATATTTTCCTACCTCAATGTAATACTGAAAAACTATCGATCATTAGTATATTGACTTTTGCATCTGGCAGTATGATGGCCATGTCATTATGTATATTTTTATCTAGATAAATCCTAGAAGCATTTCATTGTGTCGGGTTGTGGGTTATTAGTAATGTTTCATTGGCTATAAATTTTGAATTCCCTACCCCCCTTGGATTTCATTTACAAATTGATCGTTGGTTTTTGACAAAGAGAAAGTTTGGTAATTGGCAATTGGCATATCTGTGAAGAAGCCTAGAACTGATTGGTCTTTTGATGACGTACCATTTGTAAATGAGTAGTTGGCATGTAGTAACCTGTATTCCGTATTAATATGAAATCCATGAAAGTGCCCTTTACTTAACTAGGATGAACTATCCACCAAAGTGTTCATACTAGTTAGATATTTTATAAGTGTATTAATTTAAAAATGTGTTGTTTTTCCTATGTGTTCTCATTGATAGTTCTACTTATAACCAAATTGTGTTCTCATTTGATAGTTCTACTTATAACCAAATTGTGTTCTCATTTGGTATTTCTACTCATTGCCAAATTGTTTTCTCATTTGATAGTTCTTCTTATTACTAAATTGTGTTCTCATTTGCTAGTTCTACTCATTGCCAAACTGTGTTCTCATTTCTTAGTTCTACTCATTGCTAAATTGTGTTCTCATTTGATAATTCTATTTTACTAAATTGTGTTCTCATTTGATAGTTCTACTTATTACTAAATTGCATTCTCATTTGATAGTTCTACTTATTGCCAAATTGTGTTCTCATTTGATAGTTCTACTCATTGCTAAATTGTGTTCTCATTTGATAGATCTACTTATTGCTAAATTGTGTTCTCATTTGATAGTTCTACTTATAACCAAATTGTGTTCTCATTTGATAGTTCTACTTATTGCCATATTGTGTTCTCATTTGATAGTTCCACTCATTGCTAAATTGTGTTCTCATTTGATCTTTCTACTCATTGCTAAATTGTGTTCTCATTTGATAGTTCTGCTTATTGCCAAATTGTGTTCTACTCATAGCCAATATAATGCATTTCTAGTCCTAACGAATTCTCATTTGTCATTTTAATCTATTTCTAGTCCAAAAAAGTTTGCTCAATTTTTTCCCCATCTAGTTGTTTTATTTGTTAATTAAAATGTGATTAATAGATAGGTCCTTGGTATTAAGGATTTACTCAAATATCTAACCTTGTGGAACATGAACTGTTCTTTAATTTGATATTTGATATTGTACTATTTTGAGTCATGTTTATATTTATACATAATTATCTGCCCATGAGAAAAGTAATAATATATCAATCTTTTTGAATAAAAGCTGGATAAATGAGATGGTATTTTGAATTTTTCACAGCTGCTAATCCAAAGATGTGCCAAAATATAAAAATACTGATGGAGATTCAGGTTAAGTATATGTCTTTAATTTACATGTGCCTTCGTATGAAATCCACATAAGTGTTCCTAACACCCCTCCCCCCTCAAATCATTTTTTACAGCATATGTTTTATTTTCTTATTTGCCTGTTGTCAGGACAAAACATTGGCCATTCACAAGGCTATAATACTCATTACCTTTTGTTTATTATTGTTACTTTAGATATTTCTTTTTCAACAGCATTCAGTTTTGCAAAAACAAGTCAAAAGGACCATAATACATGTATAAGTGATCCAATGAACGAAAATCTGTTTGAAAATGTGTGATTTATAGGGAAATTTAGAGACAAAAATGTATTTGAGTGAATCTTGTTTGTACATGCACTTTCAACTTTGTCCACATTATGTCCATACTTTTCTTTTCAAATTAAGCACAATTGAGATTTATTTCCATTTAAATTTAGTACATTAGTGGGACTGAGTCATATGTAAAACAAAGTGTATTGTACCTATTCTTTTAGTTTTTGCTATATCATGTTGTACAGAATTATCCATTTTAGAACTTTTCTTACGTAGACATTTATATTTAGTGCTTGTTTACCATTGCAGTTTATATTTAATTTCACTTAATTGAAGTTTGTGGAAATATTGTTTTTATACTGTCTGTTGGACTTTCTTTGTTCCTTCTAAATGGTAAATTGATTGACTTTTGACATGTGTTTTGTAACATTTTGACCTTGACATCGGTGTTTGTCCTACTTTGAACCTAGGCAACATATTTTGAACTATAAGAAATACTGTAGAAAAAAGATTTAATAAAAGCTTTTGTTTGGTACATGTACCTTTAACCTAGTAACTTTGACTGTTGATCTACTATTTAAAAACTTTAACCTGAATTATATTTATGCACTGTAATTGATAATGAATTTTTAAATATTTCACATTAAGTTTTCTTTTGGTACCTAATTCCAGTGACTTTGACCATGGACCCTCTTTTTGAAAAAAAAGTTGTTGTGGGATATATCCTGTAGCACCATGGATGGACCTTGATATTTCTTATTCTAATGCAATGTCGCTATACTGTTGAATTTCATTGGTTGTTTGATCCTTAGTTATGGCAGTAAAACGGGAACAGTACTAGGCTTTGACATTGCTAACTCCACATTTCGCTTTATATTCACAAAAATATATATTGCTTTAGAATGGGAATAATTAGATACTGACGTTATGTTTGTGAACGGTAAATGCTGATTTTTACGGTCGTAAAATCAGCATTTAACGTCCCCAAACATAATGTCAGTATCTAGTTATTGAGATCAGCCAAGAATTTGACCTACTCTTATATTTGCTATACCTCCAATTTGAACCATAGATAATTAGGGACAGTTCTTTGTCATTATATCTGTCGATTCCTGTTAACTAGAGATTTCAGTGTGTGACTTTTGACCCCACATGAAGGCAAATTCATGAAACAGTCCTGCAAATAAGAAAAATATGGTGAATTTAGAACAAAAATGCACTTAAACATATCGTTTACATTTTGGTGTTATCAAATTTTTTACAGCTGTTTTCTTTTTAAAAAATAGACCAAATTTGAATTTTCCCATTTCACAAGACTGCAAGTCTAGTAATTTGTCTGAAAAAAAAGAGTCCTCTTAGCTTTCTATTTTTGAACTACTTTTAAAAACATTTCCCCTGGATGTATCCTTGGAATTTCGTATGTAGATTCACAAGATTTAGAATATTAAAACTTGTCTATATCTTTTGAATGTTAAGGGATTTGCCTTTGGTATTCAACTTGCTTGGAGGGAAGGGGGAGGGGGGCTTTTATATTCTACATGATGTGCATTCCTTGTAACAAGACCTTTAGTACGAATCAATAGATGAGCTTGTGACCTTGACCATGCTTACTAATCTGATATTCAAGCAATTGATCAAATGCCGGTTTTGGCATAGTATTTCACATCTACTTCTAGTTGAGATTATCTATCTATCTATCAATACCACTCACCCTTATATATTTATAAGTATTTGTTGTAATATTAAACAGTCTTTCTATTATTTAGTCTTTTATCATAATCTTAACAAACTGTTGTTTATCAGAAGTTTGAATTTATAAATAAAAACCATTTTAGGCTGAAGGTAAATATAACTTTGAAAAAACATGAAGAATAATTTTCCGTTTGATGAAATCTACTGATGTTAACGATGAAACAATATATCATCTTCTTCCTGGTACTTTTAAATGAAAAATCTGTTTCAATCACAAATATCTTTGTCACAGAAATATTTTGTTTTTAATATTCAAAAGTGTCACAGATTAGTTAAGTTTTATCATAGCTAAATGAGATGATAGAGATTTTAAATGTTATTTTCAAGGTTTTTTGGATATTTCTTTGTGTAATCCTTATATCAGAAACTGTTACAACATGTTATAATTTGGCATTATTTCATTGTGTATATTTCTAGTCAAAATTATTCTGAAGTAATTAACAATGTTCTCTTTTCACGAAGATATGTTTAAATTTACGTTTTCCTTCAAAGTTATTCATTCCATGGTGTTCAAATTGTTACTCAGTAAATAGAGAATGATTTTGCTTGCAGTTCTTTTTATACCCTCTGCCATATAGAGGTCGAGTCTATCCATCTATTTGTCTATCAGTGGACACAGATTTCTGCACCATAACTGAGTAATTCTTTGACCTACAGTGATAAAACTTCACACATAGATTGTCGATTGGAAAAGGGGATCCATATTGATTTTTAGGGTCAAAAGTCAAACTTAACAATGACATTTAAGAGCATTTCTGCACCATAACTCAAGTAATTTTTGACCTACATTGTTGAAACTTTACACATATTTTGCTAATGACCAATGAAGGAACCCTGTTGATGCCAAAGGCCAAAGTCAAGCTTGGTATGTATGAAAATTGGAGTTTTCATGTCAGAACTCGAGTAAATCACCTAGGGTGATGAAACTGAAGACATATTTTCGTGAGAAAAGGATGATTCCTATTGATTTTTTGGGTGGAAAGTAAAACCTGACATGCATGAAAAACCGTCACATCATAACTCTAAGTAATTTTGGCCTACATTGATAAACTTTACACATATATTGCAATATTTCAAGGTTGTGGGTTAAGATTAAAGGTCAAAATCAAACATGATAAGTACTTTCAGATAATAATATTATAGATTTATTCTCTACAGTATGAAACTTCAAGCAAATATTGTCCGTGAGGAAAAGAGGGGTTCTTTTGATTTTAAGGTCAAATGTCAAGGAGAGCCCTTACTCGAAAGTTTGGCGGTCTGCCACAGCTAGAGCACGGTCATTTGACGTGTGTTCCGCGTTGGTATCACTGTTAATAGCGTGTGTATAGCGTCTTATCACGAACGCTCTTAGCCTTGGACGTGGTCGGACGTGGAAAGTCGTGTTGATATGCACTATTTCAGTAGTGGAACGGCCTTGCCCCGTACAAAGAACAGCCATGGCAAAATTGTCACGTACGACCACGTCCAGCAGATTTATGTACGTGAATTTGACGTGGAGTGCAGTGTGACTGGGGCTTAAGATTATTATTAAGCAAGCTAAATATAAGCCATACTGGTGATTCTGACCAGCGTATTAATAATGTCAATAGAGCGATCACTGTTCTATAAATCACAATGAACCAGCAATGTCGTCTTCACTGACACACTTTCGCATGACCCTTTGCTTTTTTTTTGCTATAAAAATATAGATTATTGACACAAAGCGCTGCCACTCGTTTCTCTAGGTACTGGTGATAAACGAAACGGCGTGAATATTAATTATTGTACGGTTACAAAGAAGTATCTTTTATTATGACTTGTACATCAATATTTTGACGATTTAATTTCACATCAGATATGCATCGATTTACCCTAACGGCATGTGTTTGTATTGACAGATAACATTATCTGTTCAAAGGAATAGTAAAACTATGGTATCCGCGTGTCATCGATTCTATTTTCAGTATTATACTGCGTTCCCTAGCGCGGTAGAATATCTGCGAGACACAATTGGACAGTCTTCTCTTAGTTAGAGCTAAAATCAAAGTAATGCTATCTGAAAATCTATCAACAAATTACGGAAAGATACGTTTGGCAGACGACACTGATGTCGAACAGCCGCCATACTTCATAAGAGATCGATAAAATTTGTTCTAGATTATTATTTTCTAGAAGTATCATTCGAAGAATAAAAAAGCAGGAAGTTGCAAAGACCTTGTTGATATGATAAACGACAACGCCGTAAATGGTTACATTGTTATCTTGCATGAAAAACTACAGCACGACGAGATGCAGTGTAGAAACTCTTCTGCTACACTTGGATGTGAAAATCGATCCGTAGCGACAAATATGGCGGAGAGATTTTCCTATATTATGAATTCATTTAGGCTTTAGAAGGTCGAGCTATCTGGCATTAAATTTTAGCTTTTTTGCAACGATGCTGTTAACATGTTCCAGCAAAGCACGGCGGATTCTGAGAAAAGCTACACGCAGACGACACCTTTTCCTCAATACGTATCCATGACAACTCTCTAGGAATAATTTGTCTAGTAGCTTTTTCCGTTTTTATGGTAACAAAAGATGCCAAGCAGACGGTTGTGTGAAATTGAGTTGGACGTTTGCAAATAAATAATGACATGGCAGTGACTTCTATTGAACTACACCTAGAGAGCACGAAGCCTGTGTATTTCAGTGGGCAGCGAGTAAAGGGAGCATTGGTTCTTCACATTGGAGTACCAGTTATAATTGCAGGTAACGTTCTAACACATATTTTTTAAATAGGGTGTGGTCAAGCTTTTTAAGGTTCTATTGATGTATATTGATAAGTTAAAGCATTTTTAAAAGATTTTCACAGATTTTGTCTAAAATCAAATCAAGCATGCTCAGTGTTTTCTGTTTATGTGAAAACCAGTTGCACTGTGTCAACTTTAAAACTCTTTGTACGAGAAATTGTATGATTTGTGTACAACAGGTGTTGACAATGCCATCCTTCCCCAGTTTCTGTATGATGAAATGCATATTCCATGTATCCTGCGTATTTTTTTAAAGTTTCTTTCGTTAAGTTCTATCCCATCTCAGGTGTATGCATGCATGTCATGCAGCTGATCATGATGGCCAACTAAAACGGAGTTCTGATATAAGTGGTCGGACAAGTATTAGCTTTTACAAAAAGCTTGCCGGCAGTTAGCTGACATTATAATAAATGTTGTAAAACAGTAGTAAGAAAAATATGGAATAAACTATTTTTGTTCTTGTTGACCAATTGCAATTTCCGGGCTTTTCCATTTTTATTTCCGATTCAAGCGACGGAAATTTCCGAGGATCTGTGATTGTTGTAGGACGTATCGGTACAAAGACTTTTCGATGCACCTTTCGGATGAAAATGCACTAATACGATATGACTTTCATTTGTCAAGTCATCTAGAATCTTGAGCCGACCTGATGAAAGTATCTTATGCACAGCTTCTAATTAACCTTGACGAACATTTGCATATTTTGTGATTGTCCACCAATCATATTGCCTAGAGTTATTTTATCCGTGCAAGTATGTCACGATTGATTACAGTATACCGGCAGTCATGACTGCCGGTAATGAGTTCAAGAAGGTTTAAACGAATTCCTTATTTGCCTACAACATCGTACAGAGACAAGTCTGCATGCTTGTGTTAACTTCAACTAACTCTTTTCAGACCAGAATACTGGGATTTTTGATATGTGACACCCAGTGCAAGGTTTATCAGGGAAAAGTAAAATTCTGCAAAGATTTTGTAAGATTGCATGTCATGTAACAATAAAGGCCAACGCTGATGTAATTAGTGCATGTTGGGATCATCCTAGCTACACGACCAATCGATCCAGTGTCAATACTTGTACATGTTATTCTATGTATAGCCTTTTTATAGTAATCACATTCACAAGTTCAGTCACGACTGCTGCTAACTTTGTTACGTTTGTCTGATATACTCGTCTTTCATAACCGTTGTTCCAGCAAAACAATCTGTTCACAAAAAAATATTCAGATCTTCTTAGAAAGCAAGTTATACTATCATGAAAATAAGATAGTGGTATAAGTCTGTTGAAACAAGGCAATGGTGACAGATCATGAAACCGCTTCTTCGACAACAATGATTTTCTAAAGCTAAAAAGACTACCGTGCATGACCCTCCCATGGCATGAAATGATATACATATTCCAGGAACTAATATGAATTGAATATTCAATGACTTTTTCAAACATCGATAGGATGTTTCTCCCATCTATACAGCCTTGTATCAGCACACAAAATGACTGTGATAACGGGACTCCATGACGAGCCATGTCCAAACCTCGTCAGACAAGACCGCCTGTCCTCTCTGAAAGTTGGTCGGACTAGCTTGTCCGAAAAGTCCTATACATTTGCATTGTAAGCCTAGAGAAGACCATAGGTTTGTATGTCTGTTTCCTGAAGGAGAGGTCCAGGATATTGGTTCTTGTATTTTTATACACTACAGACCTATAATGACTGACATGCGAAAGCTCAAGATTGGATCATACATGAGCTTGCTCCAGTCGGCAGAGCACAGACTGTTATGATTTTGATATCCATTTACATAGTCATCTGTTTGTTACTTAGGCCCCTGTGTTTTTCTGTCTTGTGTGTGTCGTCATCTTAAGGTGAGGAGGATATTACCGGTAATACCGGTATACACAACAATTTTGCGTTCTTCGAGACTGCTGGGTTATCGGAAAAGTGGGAGGGTTGTGCACACATAATCCAGAGAACTACACTATTTGCTACTGAAGCGATTTGGTGTTTGGTCTTCCTTGCTTGTCTGCGTGTTTGGTGTATCTTGTTGTTCTGTTCCACTCTGTGTTTTCGTATTTGGTATTTTCGGTTTTGTGTTGTGGGTGCTGCAACTGAGTCTTGTTGGAGGTTTCCTCCTTTCTTACTTTAAGAAATTAAGTGTGTAAAAGTTTGAAAAGGATCCGGTGAAAAAACATCCAATATTTATGGTGCTAATCCAAGGTCCGACAAACTTGGTTATCGTAGGTACGATGGTCAGGACAATATATCATTTCACCATGTATTTTTTGTAATTTTAGGGGACTGGGTAAGGTGGAGTACGAAAATGTATCATACAAAAAGTTATTTATATCCTAGGACTTCACTCGACCCTATAGTTCCGCATGACACGATACGAAGAGTTCACTTGGCTCTCGAACTCTCAGATCCTCCTGTAAATTAGCCGATGTCGGGATAAACTGTCCAGACATATCTCAATGATACACAGAGGTCCCACAAATCAAGTAAATTACGGATACTTTGTTATAGCATGAGTAAAATATATCAATTTGTACAACAAACAATTGGTCCACTTAGTAAATACGGAATGACAGCAGCAGAATTCCACAGTGTATACCGACGTGCTAAAACTAGGAATTTGTTTGCCAAGGAAGAGAGGGTATTCCGTACTCTTTTCTTCCCGAGTCAATTTCAGTAATAAGAAAAAGAAACACAGATATCCATGGGCAACTGTCTTCTTTGTGCAGGTTAATTCACACTCCCGTCAAAGTCAAGATCACAAGATCTTGGAAACTTTAGTGCCAGAATAAAGGTCAACTGCCATTCAAAAGTCCTGCGCAATGTTCAGTTTGGAACAGATAGAGATAGACAGCTAAAAAAAGCCCTCCTTTCTTCGATATAGTGTTTCTAGACATCCGATGGACGGACCTGCTAGTCCGTACTACGGTATCGCGAATGGCGTCGATACCAGTAAAAGAACCTCGGCCATGGTTGACCGATTTCCCATTCCTTTTCGGCCAGACTCGGATCCATTTTCGGATTTTACCAAAAGGCTGCTCCTTGCCGTCATAAAAAGCACTCTGTGTGTACATATCTATTTCGATGTCTGCAAGTACGGTATATCTTACGCGACACTCCAAAGATTTTGTTTCCGGGTTTCATTGTTATGAGGTTTTATCGGAGATCTTTCCTTCTTTGGACTAAAATCATTTCCTGGTCGGAGCTGTTATAGATTGTTATAGATTGACAGGGGATCCTGAGATCGTTAGAGTGAGGGATTGCCGAGCCCATGGTAATCCATTATGTTATTTTCTTCCTGTCGTTGCGCTGCGCTGTGCGCCTTACACGTTATGTCATAAATGGTAGAATCAATAAAGAAATAATTCCATTGACCATGTATCTGATGTATAATAAATGAATTATGTGCTGCACGACAAAAACCAATGTGACATTCAAGTTTTCCTTAATGTAATGGAATTTATAATAAAGTAAATGAGATGATGTCACAAACTTGTATTCAAAGCGAAGACACGCAAACGCTTTTAAAAGAAAGAAGCATGAAATATGATGATATAATCCTTCATTTGTCATGACCAATATAACTGATTTGAGCACTTGACCTGTCTAACCTCGATAAAGACTGATTGACACGGTGTCTATAAAGACGCGGACTTGGCATTCGATATAGACAGAACAAAATCAGGTTACGAAGAGTCAGTATTCATGTAACATTTTGAGCCAAAACTGTCGCTCCAAAAGTCAGTCTGACTCTCCCACAAGATATCATTAAACGATGTCAACGTTTGAACAAAATATTAAAATATTGACCATATGTATGTCTCGGTGACACCGATCCTTGATCTTTGGAGTACATTGTCTGCAAGATACCTTGCAGCATATGATCAGAAGGCCCTCATAAGTTTTTAAAAGATGCGAATTTTCAAATACCACCCCCTTTAAAGAATGTGGAGGTATATACTGTCTCCAACTTATCTGGCTGTATTAGCTGTTTGTAACCAAAGCGTTGCACATTGATTCATCTTAAAACGGAATCCATGGAAAGCGAAAGTGGAGAATTTGAGTGGACCTTCTGACTGAACCCTCAGAGTGTCCACGATAGTGGCTTTGTGATGCTAAAATTGATATTTTACTCTCGGAAGAAATTCCAAATGATAGTAGCGTGTCCTAACAAAGGCGATGACTAAATATTGTCAAGAAGAAAGGGAAAGTTTGTGATACTGAAATTGAAATCGTCACGTTTACGCAGTATGATTGGTTTTAATAGTTCATTGGGGGTATTACACGGTTTGGATTGTATACTTGAAACAAAGTAAAGAACATTATTAACAATACAACCCTTGATGAATAGGAAACATGGTTCTATTTTTGCTTGAGGAATACTAATTACACGTACTCATGTATTTTTTTGGGGTGTATTTTCAGGTGTTGAGGTACGTTTTCGTGGTGCAGCCCGGGCCAAGTGGAGTGAGTCTGTACAAAGTGGATCTCATAGAACAGACATCGAACATGAAAAAGAAGAAATTTATTTTGACGACAGATTTTGTCTATGGGGAAAAGGTATACGTAAATTGTCTTACTTTTCAAACTACATGTATACATATCTTTTTTAGTATAACGTATACACCTATGGCATTTCATATTTAGATTTTTTAAATTTTCATTTGGTTACCAGTGTACTTTGAAAAGTCTAATTTGTACTACAAGGATGTCTATTGAAAGGTAAGGGACGTACTTTGGATATTTCATATGTATATTCTATTGGCCAGAGCTTCCATTTTGTACAATATCATGACTTTTGACCTTCTTTTCAACTTATATTGGTTTGGCGTCTGAAATTTTGGTTGGCTTCCTCATTCTAGGTTGTGATCGAGTGATACATGAGGATGGAGACAAATTATTATACTCACATTAATCAAATTAAAAATGATAAATAGATTACATAAAAATTAATCATCAAAAACTAAGTTTATGAAATACTTTAAAATCACCAACATTTATTGCAGTCAACGAACAAAGCCGGTGGGAGGGGAGAGAAGTTTTACAACGAGGGCGTCACATGTTTCCTTTCCAGTATAAAGTCCCAGAGGGCGTTCCTTGTTCCTTTGAGGGGCCGGACGCTCACGTTAGATACAGTGTTCAGGGAATCATTATCCGGTATAACGGAGAATGTATTAGTACTCAACGAACTATAAATGTGCTACGCGAATTTGACCCCCGGAGGGAACCAGGGGATTCTTCCGCTAATTCTGTAAGAACATTATCGGAATTAAATGTGATTTACACAATTAATTAATTCTGTCGTTGCTAATCCAATATATTACGTGAAACGTAGCATCACCTTTATCTTTGTCAAGATGTTATTTTACAAAAAAAAATTATTTTAGTTAGAGCCATTCCTTAAAAATATATTACATGCATATACTGTGAATATATACATGTAAGTAAATTGTCTTTACAGACTCCGCACCCCCTGGAGGACCACTCAGAAAGGTCTGTCCATACTGTTTGCTGTAGGCCAGGGCGTGTCTCGTGCTCTATATCCCTCCCCAAACGTGCCTATGTCCCCGGGGAGACATTACGAGCTGGTCTCGTTATCCATAACCTGTCCATACGTAAATCTGGTGCTGTTAGTCTACAACTTAAACAGGTAAGTATAGAGAATCGCTGATGGCTCTATAACAAACACGACGATTTCAATTTCATTATCTTTAAATTGTCCTAAAGTAATACATGTACATGTACTGACATTGCTCATAGCAAGTTTTGGATATTCCAAAATATTTTGATATTCCAAATATTAAAAAAAATATATAAATATATCAAAAATTAGGATAAATACATAAGAAATATATTATATATTTTTGGAATTTAAAAAAATATATATATATCCAAATTTTTGGGGTTGGAGGAGGTCATTTTCGCATCAATGGGTGGTGTTCTTGACAGTCCAGTATGCCTTATTTCCGGCATTCGTGGTTCGGTGGATATTTATTTTCGTGTATCGCACATTAATTTTGTTCGTATCATGAACCAGGTTAAGTTTCAATTGATCGTATTCAAATATTTGAATATAGCTACCAAAATTTGAGTAAATATCAATTGTTCAGTTTCTACCTCCCACGCCAGCTATCATATTTGCTGTACATCGTAATCTTCTACCGTGTTGGTGGAGATGTTTGCTCTTTAAATCCTATACCGTTGACCTTTTTGTACTTCCTTTTACCAAGAAACGAAAACAGAGGTGCCATCAATTTTTACACCATAATGACTATGTTCTGAGAGTCGGTTAATCTGGTGATTAGAAGCTAGGAAAAGAGGGATTACAACGTCTTTACTACGTGTTATCGTAATTAAGTTTCCGCCATCTGTCTGCAGGAGACGAGGAATATGACCATATATACACACAGGAGCCGGGCTTTGATTACCAATGTCTATTGATTCATCAATAACCTTTTCTTACGGAGTATTTCTCAAGGGAATCAAGTTATATTGTTCTCCTTATTGAATTTTTGGATGGCTTCAAACTTTTCTCAGATATAATAAGCCAATCAATTGACTCGTCGTTAAGTGTCAGTTACTCTGCACAAGCTAATATGGATAACAACCTAGAAGCAACTGACTGTAAAGATGTCTAATTGTGAAATATTGAATTTAAAACATATTTTGAGACAGGAATAAATTTATACATAAGATACAAATATAAATAGAAACTACTATAAGATCATGATGTCACTTAATAATTTTGGACCTAAACTTTTGGTATATATATAGTTGTCTTAAATTGCTGTAACATCAAATGCTGACTTTGCAAAGAAAGTTAACATTCCACCTACAAAATAATATAATTTGAAATCATGTAGGAACACAATCTATGCAACTTTGCTGGTTCCCGAAATCTGATTGGCTGACGAAACAATAGCTTTCAAAATGAATTTACAAAAAAGCAAACAAACAAACAAACAAACAAACAAAAAACTAACATGGGCAAAGTGCAGTAGGACAAAAACAAACATTAAGAGGATTAAATATGGATGATTGCAGTGAGAATTTGTTTTTGACTTTTATAAAAAATTGTTAACTCTTCGTAATACAGGAAATTTGATTATGCCTTGAACTCGTCGCTTTGAGCTGTATCAGTTTAACTTGATCCAGTGTTTTGGATGGAATCCTCTTTATTTAAGAGCAATGTGATTTGTCAAGTTCTCTTCACTGTCTGACAACCTTTATCAAATTAGGATTTTATGCGTTAAATTGTGATTTACTAATGAGAAATAACTGTCCGTATACACTATATTGATTCGAGACTACTTTAGCAGCAAACGTGACAATGAAAGACTTATCTGTGCGCGACATCGAATCCTAGCTACTACGGTTACACAGATCTTGGTAAAGGAATTTTCTATAGCGCAAACTACAAAAGCATACAACATAGACGGCGGCATCAAGGTTTTGGACAAAATCTGAGCAGATATATTCCTTTCTTATCAATCGAAAGGGAAACGACATGATTCCCCTTACAAAGAATACTAGATGACTGCGCAAGTAACCCCACCCCACTTATCACTTATTAATTGGGAGTCAAAAGCTCACCGTCAAACTTGCATGCTTGAAAACAGCATTTCCTCACAATATCTCGAGTTGTTGTATAGATTGCTTACAACACTAAAGAAATTCCCTTATGTCAATGTCAAAATCGTTACAGTTTATATGACTTTTTCCATGGCACCAAGGGCTGGAGTATTGACCAACAATTTGTCCTATATACCAGTTACATCTTGGACGTAAAGAATATACATGAACATGCAAATTATGGTGATTTTTTTTTCAAAATTCTACAAATGTAAAAAAAAATTGTAGTGACGTAGAATAAGTACTAGTAAGCTTGGGTAATAACAAAAGAGGATTATTTGAAAGCGATTTATATTTGGTATCTAGTATTAAGTACATGCTAAATCAGTATATTTATACTGTTGTACAATAACTAGGCAGCTACATTTATATTTGAGGTATAATGAACAATAAGTTTACGCAAAAAGATGTGACTGGTATATAGGACAAATTGTGACTCCCAATTAACAAGTGATCCTCCCTTTATCTCAGGCAATCTATGTGTGAAGTGGCATCCCTATAGGCCAAAATTTTATCACATTTTGGTTTGTGGAAAAAATTATAGATTTGGATCTTGACCTTTTGCCTAAATATAATTCCTATTTGAAATACAATCTATGTCAAATATAAATTTGGATCTTGACCCTTGACCTTTTGCCAAAATAAGATTCCTATTGGAACACAATCTGTGTCAAGACATGTGGAAATCTTTCTAAATGCTAAGTTGGATAATGTGATCGTTGTACCCCAACTTTCTTATGTAAAATGTAAATTAATGTATGGAGCTTCATCACTCTGGGTCAAGAATAGCTGGAATTATATTCCGATTGCTTTCGATTCATTCCGAGTTTACCTTGAACTCTAACCTTTGGACCAAAAGTCTATAGAGTTCCTCTCAAAGTCTGACATAAGCAATATACGCATGACACATTAGGTCCACATTATGTAAGTATTAGTCGGAAATACTTTATAATGCTGTTTTCAATACATGTTTGACCTCGACCTTTGACCTAAAATAAGTAGGAATAATAAGCAATCTATGTCCTTCATAATTTTAGGTAAAGAATTATTCGAGTTATGGCGCGGAAAAGAAAGTTTCCGTGGATTATAAAACATTCTATTTATTCTACTTTAATAATAAAAGGTTGCGTTTTCGTTTAGATCATATCATATGGTGGTGTACACACACGGACTTTGCTACTAAAGGATTACAAGGTGTGTGACAGTCTGAGACCGGGGCAGTACCGTACATGGAAGGAGTACCCACTACGAGTCCCCTCCCTCTGTCCCTCCCGACTGCATATGTGTAAGGTGCTAGATGTCAGATACTGCGTGGCGGTAGGTATTTTCGAAAGGATGACGATGAAAGTATTGGGTTGAGGGGCTGTTGCTAATTCTTGGTCTGAACTGATTTCCCCACTATTGTCTACACTGTTTTCATCTGCCTGTTTGATCAGACCATATCATGAAGTCAAAACAGTTTTTTACCTCTTAAAATTAATTTTTAAGTTTTTGTTAAAGAGTATCAAGTGATTTGCTTATATTAAAAGGAAAGTATCTGATATTCAAAGTCATGTCCGTATTTTACAAGGCATGCCGTTGAAAGCTTTTAAATCGTTGTGCACGGATTTGCAAAATAGATTTACTATACATGTATATGACATAAGATGCAGCCCAAAGTAAGCCATGTATTGTTAATGTTTCCAGGTGGAGGCCAGTTTTGCAGACACAGTTTTGTACGCTGCCGTTCCTGTTATCATAGCAACCGTACCTGATAGGGAACTAGAGTATTCCAAATGGTCATTCCGAGGTATGCACGCTTCCCATCCAACATTTTTTGTAAAAGTACATGTAAATCTAATACTTATTTTAGGTATACATCAATGTCCAAGTTGCTAGGTCAAAAGTGATGGTGTCAAGACAAAGTCCTTACCACAAGGAATACACCTGAGAAAAATTGACTAAAGTTTTGTCGACTGTTATCAGGGAGGTATATAACAAACTGATAGGAAAAAGATGAAACATAAATGAAACTAACGCAAATCCGTGAAAAAATAAACAAGAAGGACTTGAAAATCCTTGGCAGAACATTGGGTTGTTCACTAAATCTTGCTTGCAATGTGCACAATTTTTCATATTGTTCAAACAGATCATTTTTGATAGAACATGATCAGATTCGGTACTTCAGATCAGTACCAATGAAACACATTACTATAAATGAATTTCCACAATATTTTTTCAGCGAGTGAGCCACCATTGATGACAGTGGATTCTGTGACGGACTGTTATATCTACGGGTGCACGCGTACTGAATCGGAGGAAGAGGAGGTCAAACCTAAATATAAATACTTTGAAGACATACGAGACCCTCGGAGGGACAGGGACGTTGTCATCAAACTTCGTCAGAGTCCAGGGGTCAAAAGGCGGAAGGAGAAAGACAAGGCAAAAACCGATAGCTCAAAGTCACGTGTACGACTTAAAAGTGACGAAATCATTGCCGAATCACGTGCCTGATTTTAGCCAATCATAATATGTAAAACCATTTGATACCCACCGATAGCCAAAGCAAACCAGATTATTATTTTTCTTTTTATTTGCAACCGACTTGTTATTTGCGAAGGACTTGTTCACAAGTCCTTATTTATGTCATGTGAGTGACAATCTCATAACACTGAGCTGTGCTGTAACAAAACCTACTTTACTGTTGTGATATTAAAGTCATAGTACTTAGTAACTTGTTCAGATTTATAGAATAATTCTAGTTTGCTTTAAATTTTTGTACAACAGCTTTGAAAAGAGTTGGCACATTTTGTTACCTCTCCTCCATGATAATGATTGATACTAGAGATTTTCATGACAGATGAAAGGGTGATCTTGATTTGGAAAAACAGAATTAAGATTAACCTCTAGAGCTAATAGGTAGAGAAAAGTCTAAGAAAACAAAATGTGTTTGTGAAGCATGAATGCCCCTGTTATGTTCTTTGTAGAAATCTGGTTTTCTGTAAAATGGATCAAACTCCAAGAAGAAGGTCATGAGATTATGATTTTGTTCCCAAGTAAAGAGGGTGATGGTTCCTTGGCATCAATCAGCATTGGATCCTTCTGAATTTGTTAAAAATAAACTACTCTACTATAAAGGCAGTTTTACTAATGTCACCACTTTTAAATTATCAAAGGTTTCACCAAATCCCTGCATTGATAGACATCCTTTTCAAATAGTCTATATATGCCTGATAAACACAGAAACACTTCGAAGAAATTTCAAGTTGTATGCATTTACTTATAAGGAATAGAAAATTGTCAATATAAGGACTATGTAAAGAAGTTTTATACGTCTACAACAAGATTACAACGTTATAAACAGCACTTAAGTTTATGTATACAATGTCATATAAGGTGTAAAAATGTTAACTATACATTATAAGAGATTTCAAATGAAGCTCTATTCTATGGAGATAACTTTACTAAATACTAGTAAGGCCTTTTATTTTTTATTAAATGGTTTACGGGAGCGCCGACTCTAATTTCTTCTGAAAAAAAATAAAAATAAAAGTGGCGATGTCTCCTTTTATTTTCATACTTTCCGCCGACCGTCTTAAACTGTCAACTCGCAAAATAAAATTTTTATAATTTGCATCATTGAATCTTTTAAACGCTTCAATTCTCTATCCAGACATGTAAAGTGTTTCTGTATTTCTGATTGGTTCACGTATCCAAGTTTATCCAATAGATAGTCATGTTATGACCATTAAATTCTATCGAGAGATGGATCCGATTTATGATTATTTCATTTAATCAGTGCTAATTAAAACCAGGAATGCAGTAAAAAGTAAAAAGAAGAAGTGAACAGTACGAAAAAACAAAAATTCAAACTTAGCATCAATTGTTATGGAAGTTTCAAAAAATAAAAAAAAGATGATCCGTTTCCTCTTTTATTTTTATTTTTTTGGTCGACTGTGTTAAATTTCTCATTTTATTTTTATTTTTATTTTCCCCCCTCGACTCAATTTTTTTTCAAAATTTCCCGTAAACCATTTAATAAAAATAAAAGGCCTAAAAGGTTCGGCTAAATAAAATACATGTAGGTACAAAGTTAAACTGGGAAATACTCACTACTTGTGCATTTCATGTACAAGCAAAAAAAAGTTTGGGAAATTTGTTTAAAATCTATTATATTCATACTTACTCTACAATTATGGAAATTCATTTGAATTTCTTTATATTGCACGTAAAGAAGCCCATTTAACAAAATTAAGGTCACTCTGGGCAAGACTGATCCCATAACAAGTAAACAATGAACAATCTCTTCCATCATAAAGGGGAAGTAAAAAATCAATTTAATACTAGTGTGTTCAGTAAAACAAATTGAAGACTGGAGATCTAAATGAGAAGTCAGGATCGATTTTTTTGTTCTGAATTACCTACCCTTTCCTTACTACTCAAGCTTAGGAGATTTTTACTATCTGATTTTAAAATTTTAAGAAACTGCGATTTGAAAAAAAATAAAAAAGAGGAGTCGGAGAGAATGATATTTCACATCTAATTGTTAATCATGTCAGTAAGAAATATTAAATTAGTTGCCGTTAGCCGTAATATTTGCATGGTCATACCTTTGCACTGTGACCATTGGATCAAGATCCCTAGGAGCTGTGCAAAAGTTCTGTGAAATATTGTGTGAAAATATGTAAAGGGAAAAAATATAACAATCAAAAGTGTAGTAACAATATGTCAAAATGTAAAACTTGTTCAGAAGCTCACTTGACTATAAGGCTATGTAGCATATCACGTGACAGGCAAATAATCTCTCGCCCAGGAATTCCCTCCAATTAAACAAGGTAAATACTGTCTTAATCTACTTTATAAGAATTTATTTTAGGTCTATCGTATGAGTATCGTTATCATTTATATGATGGTAATCTATTCTGATCAAGAATAGAATTATATTCATAGAACACTTACACAGAAAATTTTGTTTATAATTACGTGCACCATATCATAACATATAAACAAAATAAAAAAAAAATCTGTTGAAGTGTTCTTTGAATATATCTTTATTCTTGACCAGAAAAGATTACCAGCATATAGATGATAGTGATGCTCATATGATAGGCTTAAAATAGTTTCCTATAAAGTAGACTTAGACTGTATTTACCATACTTAATGGAAGGGGATTCCCGGGCTAAAAAAAAAAAAGGTAAAGGTAAAGGTAGGGGTTTATAGTCTCGTTCGCTTCAGCCTCACGCGACTTCCACAATTACCTCCCTGGCGAGACCTGTACAATCCAGTGCATTCTCAACTCCCTTGGGAGTATACAAGCAGAGCTGCCGTTCAGGCGCTAATGCTTTTCATTCACATTGCCAGCTCGTCTCATGTGCTAGGTACCCGGTTTACTCCTGGGTAGAGAGAGTGCAACGTAGTGTAAAGTAACTTGCCCAAGGTTACAATGGTTTGCAGTGTCCGGCGACGGTGAGATTCGAACCCACGACCCATGGATTCGTAGTCCACCGCGCTAACCACTACGCTACCAGCTAGAGATTATTTGCATATCACGTGATACGCTACTGTGAAATTTACATGTTAGTTCTTCTAAGTATGAATTTGAATATTACATATGCACTACACATACAAATAACATACCATACAATACACAACATTCAATTCATTTTTGGTGTACAAAAGGTAATTTGATACATTCAGTTGTAAAGACTATGTCACTGATACCTACCGGTAGTTGCTATGCCTTATTTCATTTTAAATAGCTAAATGGTACGGCATTTTGAATTTGATACATAGAAACACTAACAATATTTTTTCTAACTTTGCATTAAGGCATGATTCTCCTACAAGTTTTCCATACAGGCAAAAAATAAATGGTTGACAATGACATATGGGATAACATAAATAATAGATTATAATGCTCATAGTCCTATTTAAAATACACATAAATATGATATTACCCATTCACAATCTAGTAAATTAAGACTACACAGGATACATCAATTTTGCACAAAAAGCACATTCAATACCCAGTGTAAAGGATTTCAGAGATATACAATATTGAACAGGGAATTTAACTAATAAGGGTTTCAAATACATGTACCACGTTTTCCTCTATACTTGTTCCAACTTAATTATGCATAAACTGTATGTATCAAAAGTTAAACATAGAAGTAAAACAAAGATTGTGATAAATATTTTAAAAATCAAGGTACAAGGTAATGAAGTAAAGCACTCGCATTAATAGAAAGATCTGATAACAAACAACATCATAATACCAAAAATAAAGATAACGAGATATCTTGTTGAAACAATAATGCCCTCATAATTGACTAAAGACAATATTATTCTTGCTATTGAAACATTCCAAGGTGAAGGACAAAGTATGACAAAATAAGGAAATGCAAGTGTAGCATCCCCTTGCAACTGCATGTTCTACATCAGCAAAATTACTACAAAATCAAGTCAATGGTGACCATGACCTTTGTCCATGTAAATCAATAGGTTTCATTCTCTCCCAGTCGGGAACATTTATTGAAGGTTTGATTACCTTATGGTGATTGCTTTGTCTTCTTTGTTGTTAACAAAGATTTAAGCCAAGTCCACAGTGACCTTGAACTTTGGCCTTGAAAATAAATAGGATTCTTTGTCTCCCCATGGGATACATTTGTGCAGAGTTTGATGTTTCGATGATGATTGCTTTGTCTTCTATATTATTCACAAGGATTTGAATTTTAAGTCTACCTTTGACCCTTGACCTTGAAAATCTATAAGATGGGGAACATTTGTGGAAGGTTTGATATTTCTACGATGATTACTTTAGAATCTATGCTGTTCACACAGAATCCGAACACAAACACTCAAATATATGGCAATGCTACATCTCCTGGACAACAGAGTTGCGATAGGAAAAAAAAGTTTTAGAGACAAGGCAAAATTCAAAAGTCAAGGTCAGGTCATGAGGCAAAGACCTTATCCATGTAAAAAGAATAATCAAAAGGAATATTTTTGAAATATAACAATCCCTATTTAATCACTATGCTATGAACAAGGTAAAAGGTTAAAAACAGTTGTTGGAACACCAAGGTCAAGGTTAAAATATCAAAGGTCTTTACTTAGAGAAACACACCTGTATAATATGGAAGCCCTATCCCTCTATGTTGCAAAAATTGAGAGATTAAAAGAGAAAGACTATCAGATGGGCAGAAAACTCTATGTAACCGAAATGAGCTTTCATAAAGAAAGAAAAGGCTACATTGAATACACCTCACACCTTATTCTTATTAACATATCTCTTTCAATCTATCACGAAATATTTTGAACACAATACTGTGTGAATCCATATGTTACACTACAAGACAATCATACACAACATAATTCACAGACATTGACAGTTATTTTAAAAGTACATCTGTCCATAAATGATTTATATATCCTTCTAATTTCATTGGTTAATTATATGTCAACATCCAGAGAATGATGGTGTTTTAGGAGAAGAAAATAATTACTGATCATGATGCCACATGATACCAGAAAAAAAACAAATACAAAATGTACATAAACCAGAAAACAAGTTACCCTGAAATTATGCTTTAACAAGTAACATATATTATTATGACAAGTATTACTGCTAGTATGACAAATACATGTAAGTATATTCCTAATAATTTCCCTTCAAAGCTTTAGGAACAAATGGGAAATCTATCATGAAACTTATGCTATTTGATTTAAAAATTTAGACAGTCACTATGACAACATACCTTCGTTTATAATGAAATTGACAACTTTAATAACCACATAATGTAAGAAATCAGTAAGAAATAGTAATATCAACAATAAATTCTAAACAATATTTCTTTCTAAAAATTCAATTTTTACAAATATGAAGATTGACAATAGTTGACTTGAGCACCATACATGTTGAGATTCTGAAAGCACTATTCAGCATGAACTATGAAGATATTGGATGACAGCAAGATAAGCACGACAGACATAATATCTGTAAAAAAATATATGCACCATATATGGAAGATGGCTCTAGCAAAAACCAATGAAAGAGGGCATGGCCTTGACCTTTTACATGTTTTCTCTCCTAACAAGTGTCCATACATGTATATCCAAATTTGGTTTATACAGAGAAGCAAGGGTTCTATCATTTGAGAGCCAAAATATTTGAAAGTCTACTTTTTTTAACATTGACCTTGGATTTGATCATTCCAAAATTTAATAACTTTTATAACCTCCGGAAAAAAAATCAAATACCCTTTGGATAGATAGATTTGTTAATGAGTAACCTTTTCCCTAAAACCATTACTTGGTATAAGTGCTTGCACCTTTTTATAAGAATTCATACATCCTTCAATGTATTTGGTTTGGATAAGATGAAAGACTCTTGTATTATCAACTGGTAAGTGAAAGTGCAAATTGAATGACTGACAAAGTAAATTCCAACTGCCATTACATAGCAGGGGCATGAAAAAGGCCAAAGTTAACCCATATTGCTTAATCCAACATTATTAGCCAGTAGGAAAGAAATATGTAGGACTATATCTTATGCATTTCATGAGTATTTCATGAGTATTCTGTGTCATCAAAATAAAATTATTATCAATACTTTTAGTTGAAATTTATCAGATACGAAATTTCCTACCTCAATGAACCTGTGTGAAAAATGGTGTAAAATATGTTAGGTAAATAGGTATGAATACTTAGGATAAGAAATAATGAATTAAAACTAAAATGTCAACGTAAATATTATTCATCTTAATTATTGCTGAAAACTATTGTACATAAAAGATGAACTTTGCAAGTGCAACATACATGTACATGTATGTTATCTTTTAAAATTGATCTAAAAGATAAAGTCACTAACACATTTTACATTGAACACTTTTGTTTGTCCATTTCCAAGGGAACCCATTGTGCAAAGTTTCCATTCCGGTGTTACCTTATAGAAATCTGGTTAAAAACACAATATACCAGAACTTGCAAGGACAAGAAGGAAATTACATGTATTAGAAAACCTCCTGAAAAGTTATAAAATACCTTCAGCAGGTCTAGAAAATAATAAAATGATCATTAGATGTCGGGCAGACAGGCACACATGAGGCTATTGCAATTACTTATGTAAGTTTCCTATAGGTGAGCTATGGTCCTAGAATCCTAATTAGGCTGGGTACCAAAGTTATAATAGGTGTAGTATGGTTTGAATTGGTTCTCCTGCGTATCATCCTCCGTTTTATTTGTGTAATTTCCACTGAACATGCTTTCTGCATAGCTTGGTGGTGCTGAAAATATAATTGTTTTGCAGCTACAAATAGTTTGTTATACTGAAGGCATTATTCTTCATTGCTTTATGTAACTTTAACTACATTGGAATAGTGTTTTAAGGTATCCGTTGTACAATAGAGTCATTTTACATAGCGTCTAAATCATCTCCATAGTAAAGTATGGTAAATTTTATACCTGGTAAGGTACTATAAACAATATATTTTCTGAAAGGTAATGATGCCCTGAGTACAGATGTCTTAAAAATCAAAGGGGAAAAACTGTTGTACAATTTTGTTATTTGGCATATGTTATATAGAGAAAATAGACAATTTAAATGCTTCATCAGTTATCCCCCTTTGTTTTTCTGGTCCCTAAAATAATTGTTTCCGATCAGTGGGCATTATAACCTTTCAGAAAATATATAGTTTATTGTACCTTACCAGGCATGGAAATATGCCCTATTGTACATCGGATACCTTAAAGCAAACATCTTTATCCTTTGTTGAAGAAATGAGACAGAAAGTTATTGTTGAAAAAGCCTGTGTGGCATCTTTGGTAGTATGAACACTATTTTCTGTTAAGTACATGTATGTGAGGTCACTGGGTTAAAAGGTCAAAGGTCAAGGTCACGAGGTCAAAAATTTTGGTATCAATGGAAAGGTCTTGTCACAAGGAATACACATATGAAATATGAAAGCCCTATCACTTACCATTCAAAAGTTATGCCAAATGTTAAAGTTTTTGAAAAGTAGGTCAAAGGTCAAGGTCAAGGTCACGAGGTCAAAAATTTTGGTATCAATGGAAAGGTCTTGTCACAAGGAATACACATGTGAAATATGAAAGCCCTATCACTTACCATTCAAAAGTTATGCCCAATGTTAAAGTTTTTGAAAAGTAGGTTAAAGGTCAAGGTCAATGTCATGAGGTCAAAAATTTTGGTATCAATGGAAAGGTCTTGTCACGAGGAATACACATGTGAAATATGAAAGCCCTATCACTTCCCATTCAAAAGTTATGCCCAATGTTAAAGTTTTTGAAAAGTAGGTCAAAAGTCAAGGTCAAGGTCACGAGGTCAAAAATTTTAGTATCAATGGAAAGGTCTTGTCACAAGGAATACACATGTGAAATATGAAAGCCCTATCACTTCCCATTCAAAAGTTATGTCCAATGTTAAAGTTTTTCGGACAAACAGACAAACAGATAAACAGACAAACAGACGGACAGGCCAAAAACTATATGCCCCCGAATCTTTGATTCCGGGGGCATAAAAATTAAAACCTTCAGACACCATGTTGACAGTTTCAGTCAAATATAAAGTAATGCTTATAACACCTGCCGACATTATGACAAAAAAATCAATTTAAAGAGTTAAGATTTATATTTATGAGCAGCAGTTATAGCTCATGGTTGAGATATCATTGTTTTGGTTGGAGTGTAAATTCTTACCAGCAATAAGTATATTTCCTGGAAGTGTTGTGTCAAGAGGAGGGTAATATTTATACTTACATGCAGTAGGTAAGGTTCCTTGTTGTGGTACCACATCATTGTTGTGGTGTTATTGGTATGGGTGGAGGGTAATATCTATACTTACATGCAGTAGATAAGGCTCCTTGGCTCCTTTGGTAGTATGAACACTATTTTCTGTTAAGTACATGTATGTGAGGTCACTGGGTTAAAAGGTCAAAGGTCAAGGTCACGAGGTCAAAAATTTTGGTATCAATGGAAAGGTCTTGTCACAAGGAATACACATGTGAAATATGAAAGCCCTATCACTTCCCTTTCAAAAGTTATGCCCAATGTTAAAGTTTTTGAAAAGTAGGTCAAAGGTCAAGGTCAATGTCATGAGGTCAAAAATTTTGGTATCAATGGAAAGGTCTTGTCACGAGGAATACACATGTGAAATATGAAAGCCCTATCACTTCCCATTCAAAAGTTATGCCCAATGTTAAAGTTTTTGAAAAGTAGGTCAAAAGTCAAGGTCAAGGTCACGAGGTCAAAAATTTTAGTATCAATGGAAAGGTCTTGTCACAAGGAATACACATGTGAAATATGAAAGCCCTATCACTTCCCATTCAAAAGTTATGTCCAATGTTAAAGTTTTTCGGACAAACAGACAGACAAACAGACAAACAGATAAACAGACAAACAGACGGACAGGCCAAAAACTATATGCCCCCGAATCTTTGATTCCGGGGGCATAGAAATTAAAACCTTCAGACACCATGTTGACAGTTTCAGTCAAATATAAAGTAATGCTTATAACACCTGCCGACATTATGACAAAAAAATCAATTTAAGGAGTTAAGATTTATATTTATGAGCAGCAGTTATAGCTCATGGTTGAGATATCATTGTTTTGGTTGGAGTGTAAATTCTTACCAGCAATAAGTATATTTCCTGGAAGAGTTGTGTCAAGAGGAGGGTAATATTTATACTTACATGCAGTAGGTAAGGTTCCTTGTTGTGGTACCACATCATTGTTGTGGTGTTATTGGTATGGGTGGAGGGTAATATCTATACTTACATGCAGTAGATAAGGCTCCTTGTTGAGGTGTTATTGGTAGGGAGGATGGTAATATCTATACTTCAGAGAGGTAGGTAAGCTGTCTGGTTGTGTTGTTTAAGAGGTGGGTAATATTTATACTTACAAACAGTACAATTTCTCATTTAGGATGTATGTGGTCAAGAGGAGGGTAATATTTATACTTACAAACAGTACAATTTCTCATTTAGGATGTATGTGGTCAAGAGGAAGGTAATAATTGTACTTACATGCAGTAGGTAAGGATCCTTGTTGTGGTGTTATTGGTGGGAGAGGAGGTTAATATTTGTACTTACATGCAGTAGGTAAGGCTCCTTGTTGTGGTTTTATTGGTGGGGGAGGAGGGTAATATTTATGCTTACATGCAGTAGGTAAGGCTCCTTGTTGTGGTGTTATTGGTGGGGGAGGAGGGTAATATTTATACTTACAAACTGTACGTAAATTTCTCATTTAGGATGTATGTGGTCAAGAGGATGGTAATATTTATACTTATGAGCAGTAGGTAAGACTCCTGGTTGTGTTGTTAATGCCGGAGGAGGAGGAGGGTAATATTCATACTTACGAGCAGAAGGTAAGGCTCCTGGTTGAGTTGTTACTGGAGCGGGAGGAGGATAAGATTCACCAGCTGGCTGTAATGCTATGTCCTTGGTATCAATAGGTGCTGGTTGATCTAAATAAATACAAAATATAATTCATTCTATAGTGCTATTTATAATATACACTACAGTGAGATATACAATGTACATACATGTATTTTCTCTAATTGCAAATATTTTGGAATGTCATGCACAACAAAGTTAATAAGACTTGTCAGAAGACAACATCACTTGCCATGTAGGTGTTCGATTTCAAAATAGCAATTTCATTAAATAGTGGGATGTGGCAAAGTGAAGGATTTTGAAAAAGTAGGTCAAATTCCAAGGTCAAGGTCAATAGGTCGAGTTAAGGTCCAAAATGAATGGATTGGTCATAAGGAATCTACTCATGAAATATCAAACTTTCAAAGCCCTTCGCCTTATAGTTAATGAGACATAGCCTGGGTAATTTTTTTAATAAAGAGGGTCAAACTCCAAGGTCAAGGTCACAAGGTCAAAGGTGAAGGTCTCAAATGAAAGATCTGGTCATGAGCAATCTACAATTGAAATATCAAAGCTCTATCCCTTATAGTTCATGAAATACAGCCAAGGTTTAAGTTTTTTAAAAGTAGGTCAAATTCCAAAGTAAAGGTCACTAGTTCAATGTTCAAGGTCCCAAATGAAAGGTCTGGTCAAATGGAATCCACATGTGAATAAAGCCTACGCTAACGCAGCAAGATATGCCTGTCAGGATTCATTAGTCATTATTCAGTTCACTTGAAAAAATCTAAGTTCCATTACTCTGTAACGACAAATAGGTTATCCCCACCAATTTTCTTAACATGAATTACAAATATCATGAAAAGTCTAAACAACCTTGACCTTTGACCTGTGACCTTGAAAGTCAATAGGGTTGTTAGTCATTTTTTACTTAATCAACATGGTAAAGAAGGGTTTGGACTCTACCTTGTTTACAAGGGAAACTGCATGTATGCATATATTGACCCCCTCCCCTTACTGACAATTTCTCAATTTTCTGACAAAAAGATTTAAAAACTTGTTACATATGAAAAAAGATGTATATATGAAATAAGATGTATATTTTCAAACTGGAAAAATATGAAGTTAAAAAACATTTTTACCAAAAATAAGGTTTTTTTTAATGAATTTTAAAAATATTTTCACCAAAATATCTTTTTTTAGCCCCAACCTGGGCTTTACCTTTGTTCTGTTACCCTGAAGATCAATAGGTTTCTTCATCTTATTAATCTTAATCCACATGGTAAATGTGAAGTTCCTGGCTCATTTGGTTTGAGCTCTATCTTATTTATAAGGTACAAGTATTCATGTACCTTCATGTAAGCATATATCATGTATATTGAACCCCTACCTTCCCCTTACACAAAATTTCTCAATTTTCTGACATAAGATAAAAAAATACCATTACATACTTTCTTCTTGAAGCATATGAATTTTCAAAACATATTGACTAAAAATAGATTTTTTATGAATTATTAAAATATTTTCACAAAAAAATCTTTTTTTAGCCCCCAAATGACTTTGACCTTTGACCTATGACCTTGCAAATCAATAGGGTTCTTCGTCACACTATACTCAATCCACATGGTAAATTTGAAGTTCCAAGCTCAACTGGTTTGGGCTCTATCTTGTTTACAAGGGTCAGACGGACGGATGGATAAATGGATGGACGAACAGACAGACAGACATTGCTGTACCATAATACGAGCGGTCTAAAGACGGCATATAAAAATCAAAACCCTACCTCCTATGGTTCATGAATTAAAGCCATGATTAAAGTTTTTTAAAAGTAGGTCAAACTCCAAGGTGACCAGGTCAAGGGTGAAGGTCTAAAATGAAAGGTATGGTCATAAAGAATCTGCATGTGAAATATCAAATCCCTTCTAGTTTATGATATTTGGCCCAGGTTAAAGTTTTTTTAGAAGGTGAAAGTCAATAGGTTAAAGGTCCAGGTCTCAAATGAAAAGTCTGGCCACGAGGAACCAACATGTGAAATATCAAAGCCCAATTCCTTATAGTACATAAGATATGGTCCAGGTTAAATTTTTTTTAAAGTTTGTCAAACTCCAAGATCAAGGTCACTAGGTCAAAGGTCAAGTTCCAAAATTAAAGGTCTGGTCATAAGGAATCTACATGTGAAATATCAAAGCCCTAATCCTTATACTTTGTAATACAGTCTAACCTGTCCATAACGGACGGCTCGGGGAAAATCAAATATTGTCCTTTATAGAGAGGTGTCCTTTATGCAGAGGTTCAGTTTGATATGCAGTTTGCATTAATTTCCGTCAATTTTTGATAAGTAGTTTTACAAGGTAAATTAATAATAAAACAGAATACATGTACTAATACATGTAATTGGGTCATGTAGAATTAAAAACATGTTTCTCAGATTATTAAGACTACAATAAAAGGAAATAAAGGAAGGTAGTGTATCTTTTTTATCAAGAGTACTCTTGCAATATAAGTAAAGCATTAAGTTTTGCAAACGTTTTTTTTTTTTACGTAAGAGAGTATTTCCTTGAGTAAACTGGGAAATAAAGTTTTAAAATGCCACTTTCCTCCCATTCAGTTTATGAGAAAGGGAAGACGTAATTCATGATAAATATCACGCGAGCGCCATGTCACGTACAAGGCTCGGAATGTATTGCGGTTTCTCATCTTGCCTATTGAAATCCCCGCGATTTACATGTTTAAAGACCCCTCACTTCTTCAGGAGGGCCCGTGAGTAGGACAGCGTACAGCGTGTATACGGAAGCCAAGGCTAGATTGATCGAATTACATGTATGTACTCGGGTACATAAAACGTTGTTGATAAAACGTTAGTTTAAATCCTTACATTTACGGATAACGTTGATGTAAGGATTAAACAGACATTTGTCGCGTGTCGGCGGTCCGTGAATACCTCTGAAATCATGAACGTCATTATCAATCGAATCTGAAATATAACAATAAATTCCTGATGCTGTTCAGCATAATTATTAGTATACATATGCTGTTTACATTTATAAAAAGACCGAGGGAGAAAAGATTATGCCGAACTCATTGAAAAAATATCGATCGTTAAATTGTCCGCGACGCATGCCGGCGTGTGGTCAGTAGCTATACAATAGATGAAGTCGGGATATATATTTCTATTGTGAAACGAAGGCTTTCTATTGTGAATACAAGGCTCTTGTAACTATTGCGATTTTCCATTATTACACCCTTCATCAAGCGTCAAAGCCTCTGTTTATACGTTCTTGTTTTAATTAATGTATACACAGGTAAACATAAATTGGCCACTAATTACCCGTCCCCTAATTACCATTAATTTGTGAAGCCACGATAGAAAAGGACGCGGATCGAAGGATTTTACAAAGGCATTGTGCGTTATCAGAGGCAGATCCGAGATAATTATGTCCGTTATAGGAGGTTATTAACACCGATTGGGGTACCAGAAGGGTGTCCGTTGTCCGGAGAACAGAGGTGTCTGCTATACAAAAGACATTTATAACACAAAAAACGTTGGGGGGAACTGAAATTGTCCGTTATGTACAGTTGTCCGGTATCTAAAGGTGTCCGTTAACACAGGTGGGACTGTATATAGCCCAGGTTAAAGTTTTGTCCATGCAATCGATGCCGACAACATTAGCTCAATGGACATTTGTCACGACTCGCTAAAAAGAGCATCAGAGGATTACAGAGTTGAGTATAACATTTTTTTTTTTTGCATATTCAGCTGACAAACACTTACATAGACTACTGACATTGACCTATTCATAACTACACGGACCTTGCCAGGTTACTGATATTAGTACCTGACTAGGTCTGCATACTAGTCAAAAATAGAAAAAAAAATCAAAAGTATGTGATTCCTGTGAAATTATTAAGAATATTTCTACACTTAGAGTTGCTTGTATATTTTGTCATTCTGTTTGTTTCACTTCTGCATTATTTCTTTTGTAAAATTCCACTTTTGGATGCTTGCTACATTTAATTATATTTTTATGCACATTGTGTATTCATAGACTAACTTACAGTTTATTTTAAATTTTCAATAGTAATACAATACATGTGAAATTCCACAGTAAATCTCATAAGGCCAAATTTTACTTTTACTTTTAAAAAAGTGTTTTCTTTAAACAATTTGCCCTTTTCCTATCCCAAAAAAAACTGAATATTGCATCCTAAACCTTTAAGTTTATCCTACAAGAAAAATTCTAAAGATTAATTTCAGTTATGAAGAGTATGGTAATTATCTAAACTTTACATCATACAAACCTTGGAATCCAATAGGAGGAGCGAATCCACCATATTGTGGTACAGTGTAGAGGTTGCGTAACGGTATTGTGCCTATTATTACAGGTAACTCAAGGTCAAGGTCAAAAGGTGTGTCCTCTATGTCAGCAGTAAACTAAAACAATAAAAGTAATAAATACACAAAACCTGTCTTAACAGGATCAATATACCCTCCAATTTACTTGCAGTGTGACTCAGGTAGTGTATTTAAAGGGTAAATGAAAAAATGAAAATAATTGATGTTAGAAATAATGAGCTTATATTCAATATCCATTTAAAATTCAAAGGAATATCGTGCAAATTCATTCTGAGGAAGGTTATGGTTAGGACCAACCTTGCAGATACGTTTTGTACATGTATCATCTTGATTCAAAGTCATGACACATTCTGGACAATAATTCTGTACTAGTGTCCATATAGATGAAAAGGTTAAAACATGGAGAAGACTGACGGACAGATAGTTGTTGAATTTACAGTTCACCTCACACTTTTGTTTTTCATTTCTAAATATTGCATTTAATTAGTACACCCTTCTTAAACAGTATGATAATTGAAACAAAGAAAAATAGATTAAGAACATAATTCTTTACCGTCAACCAGTGATCTATATCTATGATACTACATCCCCTTAGGAAAGATGGGGGACAGGGAGGGATCACTAGTGTCTCCCCTGTCCATTGGTCACTGCCTCCTCCTTCAATCCTTCCACGTTCAATCTTAGCTAGGTCAGTTGTCCTGCGATTTTTATGACCTCCTGAGGATATCAAAGTGGTTTTCTAAATAAAAGAAAATAAAATTTGTGACTTTATTGGACATTGGACAATAGCTCATATTTTAAAATTAGGCTTCAACCAGAAACATTAACCAAAACCTTTAACTGGGTCAAAGTCCACGGTCAAGGTCACATGTTACAGAATAAATGGACAATCCTACGTGTATCTGTATAATATTATGTTTCTATCACATATAGTTCCCAAGATTTTGCTTCAACCAGAAATTTTAACCACATTGTTGACGCCAACTGACCAGTCTGTCTGTCTGTCGACCAATGACCAAATGACTGACAGACATCATCATTCTATAGACTGGAATTGCCCTTGCGATCCAGTCAAAAATGTAACAGTTGCAAATGAATCAACCAAAGGTTACACAGATAGTAGCAAACCCCTCCAAACAACATATTTGAAACAACCTGTATAAACATGTATAATTATCTTGACTTTTGATCTTAAAAGTCAAATGAATTCATTCTCTATCCAAATTAAACAATTGTGGAGAATTTGGTGGTTCGATACACTCCTTTGTTTATCTTTTGTTGTTTTCACAAGATTACGGTAACCCTCCATTTTCCATTGCAGTCTTGTCTCTTGACTTTGAGAACAAATTATTCCCCACCATTTTTGCTGCAGAAGAAGAGCTAGCCCAAAGATTTGTTTATTATTTATGAGGATTACCTGGTATAGCTTAACTTTTGATTTGAGTATAGGTCTATCAGAATCATTTCTTATCTCGGCAAAGATTCTGACTCCCTCTCCTGGGACATATCCACGTCTCTCGATTCGGAACTGAGCCGTTACTGGACCAGTGGCACAGCACAAGCAGCAGATCATCTTAGACTCATTCATCTGGTTTGGTTGCTGTAATTATCATCATTATGTGAAACAACACTTATATTAAACAACTTAATTTAATTGCAATACATGTACAGACAAACTCTTACAATCTAGTCAGAGAGACCTAGTTTGCAACCAGTCAAATCGACATAATATAAATTAAACAAATTTATCCTCTTTGCAATATATTCAAACTGACACATTTGCCATCCAGCCTGCTAACCTTTCTTCAAAGCTAAATTTGAACAACTTCACCAATCTGATGTAATATACATGTATATGGTGATTAGTACCCATTCATATTTTGAACAAAAGAGAAACAGCTGCAACCAAACATTACACTGAATTTTTAAAAAAGCTAAAAAGGACTCATATAGATGCATAATTTTTTGTGTAATGTTCATACATGTAGAGCAAAGAACCATATTTTGCCAGGTGACCATACTTCGCCATTTCATAGTTAATTGCTTCTCATTGGGTATTGGAAATATTTGTCAAGTTTATTTTTCTATATTCTATTGATATGACAGTAGCAGTCATGTTTTGATATATTGTTGGCATCTCCTGCACTCAATTGTGGCAAAAAAAACCCCACAAAATCAGAAAAAAAAATCATAAAAACATCAAATTTAAGACATAAACATTCAAAATTTTTACAAAATTAAACAAAGAAAACAATTTTTCGGCATCTTTTCTTAAAAGTGGTGGTGATGTAAGATTTCCTTTTTGTGTGCAATATGGATACTTATCAACAAAAACGGCGAAATATGGTCATCCCCGAAAACATGCAAATGAAATATTTTAGAGTTCTGTAAGAAATCAGTTAACTGAGTAAAATCAATTATTTTTATAGTAATTTGTTTGAGAATGAAGATAAATTAAATTTTAGCAAAATCAATTATTGAATTGGCCTCCAAGTATTGAAAATTGCTAGGAAATATACGAAAAATACACAAAATATGGTCACTTGCTCTACATTATAAACTTTAATAAGTGAACATGGAGGTAAATTAGTATAGTATATAGTGTACCAAAAGAAGTAAAAATTTACCATAGCATTCTCCTCAAAATTAAGGTCTAGATGACTGAGGACAGTAAACGGTGTAGTAAGCTTGTAGTCCTTGTGCCAGCTGGGACGATCTATCTTTATCTTAACAAAGTATCGAACAGATCCATGGTTTACTTCAAAAGAGCTAGGTAGAGTTGGAGGCAGGACAAACTCGAATGGGTAATAGTGGTCACCTGCATGTAGGGTAACATCCTCACAGTCTCCATGTTTCCTATCTACAAGATACATCACATTGATAGCAATTGCATATTTCTTAGTAAATAGACATACATGTAAAGGAGGACAAGTGCCGCACAATTGTATAACTAGTAGCTTGACTTGTGGTCTTAAAAAATAAGTTTTATTGCCCTCTCCCCAATCCTAACCTTTTTGAACTTTAGTTCATTATCTTTCTTTGTCAAGCTATTATATACATGTACCACCAATACAAGTATAAATGCCTATGCTTCATTATTAGTCCCCTACCGGCAACGCCGATGATGACTTGGAAGATTCAGTTTTTTTCAGTTTTCCGGACTTTTTTCTGCAACGGATGAAGATATTCAGATGAAATTTGATACACAGCTTGGTCTTGGATAGTTACAGAGCAAGTTTAACATTCGTCACGCTTGACCTGTTTTTCGAGGAGTTATGCCCCTTGATGACTTGGAAGATTCAGTTTTTTTCAGTTTTCCGGACTTTATTCTGCAACGGATGAAGATATTCAGATGAAATTTGATACACATTATTTGGAAATTTGATATACATTATTTGGACTTTAGTAAAGCGTTCGATCTTGTTGACCATGACATTCTAATTAAAAAGCTATCTCTATATCATTTTCACGAAATTTCTATTAAACTTTTAGCTTCCTACTTGAAAGACAGACATCAAAGAGTTATGGTCGCTAATAAATACTCTAATCCTCTTCCTATAAAGACAGGTGTCCCCCAAGGATCGGTACTAGGACCGCTACTTTTTATTCTTTTCATCAATGACCTTCCACTACAAGTCAACAATTCCAAGACAGACATTTTCGCTGATGATACTACAGTCCATACCTCTGGTAAAGACATACAAGAAATACAAAATAACCTCAACATAGATGTTGAAAGTATCACAAATTGGTGCTCTCAAAATAAAATGATAATAAACACAGATAAATCAAAAGTAATGCTAGTAGCGTCATCTCATAAACAACCAGACTTGTCAGAATGACAACATAGCTCGCCGGTGGCAACCATATGTAAATTGCAACAACTACAATAAAAAAGGTCTTATCACAAGGAATGCACATGTGAAATATCAAAGCCCTATCACTTACCAATCAAAAAATATGGCCAAGGTTAAAGTTTTTCAAAAGTAGGTCAATCATCTCCAAGGTCAAGGTCACAAGGTCAAAAATTTTGGTATCCATGGAAATGTCTTGTCACAAGGAATACACAAGTGAAATATCAAAGCCCTATCACTTACCAATCAAAAAATATGGCCAAGGTTAAAGTTTTTCAAAAGTAGGTCAATCATCTCCAAGGTCAAGGTCACAAGGTCAAAAATTTTGGTATCCATGGAAACGTCTTGTCACAAGGAATACACATGTGAAATATCAAAGCCCTATCACTTACCATTCAAAAAATATGGCCAAGGTTAAAGTTTTTCAAAAGTAGGTCAATCATCTCCAAGGTCAAGGTCACAAGGTCAAAAATTTTGGTATCCATGGAAACGTCTTGTCACAAGGAATACACATGTGAAATATCAAAGCCCTATCACTTACCATTCAAAAAATATGGCCAAGGTTAAAGTTTTTCAAAAGTAGGTCAATCATCTCCAAGGTCAAGGTCACAAGGTCAAAAATTTTGGTATCCATGGAAACGTCTTGTCACAAGGAATACACATGTGAAATATCAAAGCCCTATCACTTACCATTCAAAAAATATGGCCAAGGTTAAAGTTTTTCAAAAGTAGGTCAATCTCCAAGGTCAAGGTCACAAGGTCAAAAATGTTGGTATCCATGGAAAGGTCTTGTCACAAGGAATACACATGTGAAATATCAAAGCCCTATCACTTACCATTCAAAAAATATGGCCAAGGTTAAAGTTTTTCAAAAGTAGGTCAATCTCCAAGGTCAAGGTCACAAGGTCAAAATTTTGGTATCCATGGAAAGGTCTTGTCACAAGGAATGCACATGTGAAATATGAAAGCCCAATCTGTATTGGTTTAAAAGTTATAAGCAAGGTTAAAGTTTTTGTGCACGCGCACGCAGACGCAGACGCCAACGCCAACGCCAACACCGGGGGTATGACAATAGCTCTCCGGACATTCGTCCCGGCGAGCTAAAAATCTAACCCAAATCTTTCAATACAAATTCATAATCAACTATTAGAAAATGTAGAGCAAGAAAAATTACTAGGGGTTTTTATCGATAAATCAATGACTTTTACTCAACATATAAACTACATCTGTAAGAACGTCTCTTCCAAAATAGCATTACTTGGAAGGATAAAAAAGTTTCTACCTATCCCAACCAGAAAATTGTACTATAACTCATACATTCTTCCGGTGTTTGACTATTGTATAACCATTTGGGGCAATGCATCAAAAACGCAGCTAGAAAGAGTATTCAAACTTCAAAAACGCGCGGCAAGAATAATACTTGATAAGCCATATGACCATCCATCTCTCCCACTGTTCCAAGAACTTGGATGGCTAACAATTTATGAGAGAATAGAGTATAACAAAGCATTAATACTTTACAAGTCTCAGAATGAGTTATTACCCGAGTATATTTCAAACCTTTTTCATTTCAATCAATCTGAGGCTTACAACCTTCGCTCTGTTTCAAATAATGATATGGTAATTCCTAGACATAAAACTAATTTCTTTCAAAAATCGTTACAATATACTGGTGCTCACATCTGGAATACTCTTCCTCAAGCTCAAAGATCTGCTCAATCCGTATCATGTCTTAAACCGTCTCTTCATAAGTACATAATATCTAAGCGATAAACCCCCCTTGAGTGGGTATCTGGATTATCGAGTTTAGTGACGATTATATCTTATGAAATGAAGTCAAGAACATTTTGTGTGTAAACCTGCATGTATACATGTATTTTTTTTTTTTTTTTTTTTTCGTTGATTAATTCGTTTATATTTACATGAAACTATGCATCTTTTAAAAGAGGGCCCTGTGGAAGAATAGCAATAGCTAAACAGGCATCCCTCTATAAATAAAGCATTATTATTATTATTATTATTATTATTACACAGCTTGGTCTTGAATAGTTAGCAGAGCAAGTTTGACTTTTGTCCACTTGACCTATTTTTCAAGGAGTTATGCCCCTTGATGACTTGGAAAATTCAGTTTTGGTCGTTTTTCCGGACTTTCTTCTGTAACAAATAGAGATATTCAAGTGAAATTTGATACCCAGCTTGGTCTTGGATAGTTGCAGAGCAGGTTTGACTTTCGTCACGCTTGACCAATTTTTCGAGGAGTTATGCCCCTTGATGATTTGCAAAATTTAGTTTTTGTCAGTTTTCCAGACTTTTTACTGCAACAAATAGAGATATGCAAGTAAATTTTGATACTCAGCTTAGACTTGGATACATGTAGTTACAGAGCAAGTCTGACATTTGTTACGCTTGACCTATTTTTCCAGAAGTTATACCCCTTGATGACTTGCACAATTCAGTTTTTGTCAGTTTTCCTGACTTTTTCCTGCAACAAATAAAACTCATATATGTTTAATTGAAGAGTAATTCATTGGCAGAGTTGCAGGACATTGATATATGCCACCGGTAGGGGACTATATCGCTCAGCGATCATAACATTTTTACATTTAAAGTGTGTAAATTACACTTACTATGTCCTATCAGGTTCATCTCATTGCTAAAGTACTTCTCTTTGGCACTATAATGCCTCCTGTCATCTCCAGATCCTTCTGACCAGCTTACTTTGGCTTTCCCTTTGAACTTCAGTATCACACCTAAAATAATTCATGAGAGGTAAAAACATATACAGTGTAAAAGCAATAAGAAGTATGGTGCATGTACAACTAGAGAACAAGATGTGTTTGTGAAAATACAAGCACTTGTCAGCACACAATCATGAATGAATGAATAGTACAATATACCGATTATATATGGTCCAACATACCTTGTCTGGAATTTATATCTATTAGATGTTACCTATCATTATTACCTGTCTGGAGCCGTTATAACATTTTTGTCAGACTGCAAATCATGTATAAATTGTCATTTCAAAATGGCGTCGAGTGTAAAATTTCTAACTTTTTAATTTGTAGATGTATTGTAAAAAATTTTCACCATCAAAAAGATCGTTCCCAGAATGAATAAACCGAAATGAATAAACCAGAAATAAAATTAATTTTAGTCGAAAAATAAAATAAGTGTGTTTTCCTAACACTAGTACCATAACAATGACTTTGATCTTTGACCTACATGTATTGACTCAACTTCAATAGATATCTTCTCCTCTTGTTACGTAAACTTATGTCCATTTCGGTTTGGATAGGTGAAATGGTATTTGAGTTATCATTTGAAAAAAATCATTTTAGTTGTACATGTTGTAGTTTTCCTTTAGAATAGTCACCTTGACCTTTGACCTAATGACGTCAATATCAATAGACATCCCATCTGATAAGAAAGCATGTATCAAATTTGGCTTGAATGGTGAATAGGATCTTGGATTTTATCTGGAAAACATTACATGTATTTTAAGCGGATTTCCTATTAGTATTAGTGACCTTGACCTTTTAGGTAATGAACCTAAAATCAATATAGGCTTCTTCCCCTCCTGATAAGTAAGCATCTATCTAAATTTGGTTCAGGAAGATATGATTCCAGTACGAACCAGAAGTCTCTGGTGAGACTGAAACCAGAGACTGAAGCTCTCCTGGTTGTTTCCTTAAATTAATCTAAGTCAAAGTAAGTGCCACACTCATTTTCCAAGACCCTGAGATCAGGGGCTCAAACAAAATACAAGACCGGCAAATGATTAATATAATGGAAAAAGAATTAACTCTCTATCATTATCATACTTTCAGAGAATTGGTGTTCACAAGATTACATGATAGAGTATTAGAGTTATACATGCACAGAAGAAAATTACCACATCCATTTCCCATGACCCTTGGGGGGGGGGGGGGGGGAGGCAGGTGGCTCAAACAAAATATAAGGTGCACATCTAGACCACAGACTGAGAATAAAGCAAAAACAATTATCTTTCTAATAATTATACTTTCTGAGAATTGGTGTTCACAAGATGACATAGAGTTATATACAAATGTAGGAGAAAATGACCACACCCATTTTCCAAGACCCTGGGGGTCAGGGGATCAAACAAATATCAGGTGCACATGTAGACCACAGACTGAGAATAAATCTAAAAGAATTATCTTTATATCAATTATACATTCTGACTTGTCAATAAAGTTTTCTTAAACGCTTTAAAATCGCTTTAAAATTTGATTGTGACAGGCGACACTATAATGAAAAGTTTACAAGAATGTGATCAATTTCTAACAAGGGTCCAAAAATCATAAAAACTTGCACCAGAAGGCTTCAGTCATTCGGACCTACTACAGAGAGGAGAGCACCAGTCCGAACGTAATTTTGTCTGTCAGGACCGGCAGATCAATGTTATGTGGAAAGACTGTAGTGGTTAACGTTTGATTATACTAGGTAACTCCATACTGAAAGATTAGAAGAAGAGCGTTAGATGTCTAATTTATGACTGGTTATTATACCTTTCTCTCTCCCTTCAGTTGTCGGTTGTCTCTTCGTTTTATCTTTTATGATATCATTTCATTTAGATTACATGTAATGATTACTGATAATGTTTAACAAGACAATGATGTTTAATATATCATTATAAAACATAGGTAATCACAGATTACGAAGCTCACCTCGTGGCAGCAAAATTCAATTCAAACATATTTCTAAATACATGTATATTGGCTTTTAAAGGCAAAATCATTCAAGCGGAAAAAGTAGGTCAGTTTCATTTTTAAAAGTTTGATCAAAGATACATCCAATATGCAAGTTTGGTACATGATGCACTTATACTTTGCTCAATATTGGCTTTTAAAGGCAAAATTACTCAAGCGGAAAAAGTAGGTCAAGGTCATTTTATGAAAGAATTGTTCAAAGATACATCCAATATGCAAGTTTGGTACATGAAGCACTTATACTTTGCTCAATATTGGCTCTTAAAGGCAAAATTACTCAAGCGGAAAAAGTAGGTCAAGGTCATTTTATGAAAGAATGATCAAAGATACATCCAATATGTAAGTTTGGTACATGTAGCACTTATACTTTGCCCAATATTGGCTTTTAAAGGCAAAATCACTCAAGTGGAAAAAGTAGGTCAAGGCCATTTTATGAAAGTTTGATCAAAAATAAATCATATATGCAAGTTTGGTACATGTAGCACTTATACTTTGCTCAATATTGGCTTTTAAAGGCAAAATCACTCAAGCGGAAAAAGTAGGTCAAGGTCATTACATAAAAGTTTGATCAATGATACATCCAATAAGCAAGTTTGGTACATGTAGCACTTATACTTTGCTCAATAATGGCTTTTAAAGGCAAAATCACTCAAGCGGAAAAAGTAGGTCAGGGTCATTTTAATGAAAGTTTGATCAAAGATACATCCAATATGCAAGTTCAGTACATGTAGCACTTATACTTTGCTCAATATTGGCTTTTAAAAGCAAAATCACTCAATTGGAAAAAGTAGGTCAGATGCTGCATCCGATGCATGGATCCATCTTGGCATCCAAAGATGAATCACTTGTGCAAGTTTGGTTACTGTAGCATTACTACTTGGTCAGATACTGAGCTACCCCAAACTTCTTAACCAAGTCACTCAAGCGGAAAATGTAGGTCAGATGCTGCATCTGATGCATGGGTTCACCTCAGCATCTAAAGATGAATCACTTGTGCAAGTTTGGTTAATGTAGCATCAGTACTTTGTCAGATACTGAGCTACCCCAAACTTCTTAACCAAGTCACTCAAGCGGAAAATGTACATGTAGGTCAGATGCAGCATCCGATGCATGGGTTCACCTAGCATCCAAAGATGAATCACTTGTGCAAGTTTGGTTAATGTAGCATCAGTACTTTGTCAGCTACCCCAAACTTCTTAACCAAGTCACTCAAGTGGAAAATGTAGGTCAGATGCAGCATCCGATGCATGGGTTCACCTCAGCATCCAAAGATGAATCACTTGTGCAAGTTTGGTTACTGTAGCATCAGTACTTTGCCAAATACTGAGCTACCCCAAACTTCTTAACCGGACGCGGACGTGCGGGGGTATAGCATAAGCTCACTCAACTTCGTCGAGGTGAGCTAAAAACTCTTGTACTTTTTGTAACTATAACATTTGAAAATTTAGTAAATTTAGTAGAAAATTCTGTACTTACATATGGGAAATTGGGGGACACATTTGACCCAAACAGTCACAAAAGATCGTTAAAAGATTTGTTGCATACATGTACATTGAACCTGAATTTATAATTCAAAACCAGCACTCCCGCTCCCCCCCCCCCCAAAAAAATGCTTACAAACTCTGCTGTAAATTGTTGTAAACTACAGTACATCCAACATCCAAATCTAATGACAAACCTTTGCATGAAATTTGCGTTTTGTGAACAAATTAAGTCCATGATTCATAGGAACTGATGAAGTCCATTTGTACGTACATGTACAAAGTTTTGAAGTACCTGTAGGGATTATTGCATTAGGAAGCAATGGTTTTTTGAATTCTGTGTATGAATTGATACAAAAAGTAAACAAATGAAATTGCATGCAGAAGATTAAATGAGTGAATATGGTGAAGTCATCACCACATAGAATAAATCAACAATTTGATTAAGAATTAAATGCGCCACATTGGCGCACTCAGTGAAATTTAAATGTGCCATTTTAGAATTGAATGCTGACTATGGCGCAGGGCGCATGCTTATCCCAATAACTGGTTTATTGATGTGTGAGCAACGTTCATGTAACGTATGACAGAGTGTGTGCACAACGACTGCATTGTGTTTGAGTAACCATCACTCTGTCAGTTTTGTGCAGACAAAAAATTTTTCAAAGCCAAGAGCCTTCAACAGCAGTATAGCTCCATGTGAGAACATTCTCACAACGTCCTACATTCAGGTCGGGGAAACGGCAAATCTAGCTATTAAGCTAGATCTAGCTTTTCAAGCTCGTTCTAGCTTTAAAATGGACCAAATTGAGCAGTTTTATTTAGAATGTGTGAAAATGAAGACGTTGCGCACTTGCGCCTCGACGGATATCGTAATGTTTATGTATGAAAATGAACATTGGATCTTAAAATTGGAAACTCAGCGTTGCATTTACTGAGTGCAGCTGCACATGTGCATTCAAGGAAAAGGTAAATATTCACCTGTTTACACCTTAAATGACTTACCTTTGTAGATTTAATGTCCTATTTATTTAAAAGAATGTTTTTGACTTGCAAATCCGCCATTTTTAATTTACCGATCACAGTGGATTCACTGTTTGCAAGAGAAAAGATCAACTAGCAGACGGATATGCATTATTCCGGTATAAAAGTAGGATCATCGAAGACATATTTCACCTGATACAAATGCTTTTAAAAATTCGATAATTTCCATTTTAAATCCTTATTTTGTTTTTTTTATACATAACTTAAATGTAATTGTTCAAAACATGAAAATAAAATGAAAAAAAAAATCAATTTTTAAAAGATTTAATTAAAATGCAAAACCAGGACCCACATTCTACTTTTATACCGGAATAATGCATATCCGTCTGCTAGTTGATCTTTTCTCTTGCAAACAGTGAATCCACTGTGATCGGTAAATTAAAAATGGCCGATTTGCAAGTCAAAAACATTCTACAAGGCCATTAAATCTACAAAGGTAAGTCATTTAAGGTGTAAACAGGTGAATATTTACCTTTTCCTTGAATGCACATGTGCAGCTGCACTCGTAAATGCAACTGCTGAGTTTCCAATTTTAAGATCCAATGTTCATTTTCGTACGTAAACATTACGATATCCGTCGAGGCGCAAGTGCGCAACGTCTTCATTTTCACACATTCGAAATAAAACTGCTCAATTTGGTCCATTTTAAAGCTATAACGAGCTTTAAAAGCTAGATCTAGCTTTAATAGCTAGATTTGCCGTTTCCCCGACCTGACATTTGTAATAGCCTTCCATCCAAGAACGCGCAAGACGATCATCCAGCGTGTTAGCCAGCAACCTAACAAACTGTCATGCACTATTTTCGAATAGTGTAAATTGAAGTGTGGCAGGGTCAAAAGAAATAAAAGAAATATTTAAGTTTTTACAGTGATTTAGGTTGTTTTACTTCTTGCAAATAGCTCGAATTACCTCCAACGTACCTTTCACTTCGATTGCTTCGTTCACCTGGAATTTAACAGCTCCCAGAACCTGTTGACCAGGAAAGAATACCAGATTGGTATTATTTGTGAACTCCAATCTGATATTTTGCACCTTCATGGCTAAAAATCTAGCCGGCTGACGGCTGACAGATAATTTTTTAAACGTCAAGTTCGCCCTTTATCTTCTTCGACCAATATCGCTCGAAAGTACTTAGTAAGCTCGCATTTTCTTGTGGAACGTTCTACTTGTTTTTATCGTATTGTGTATTTTTTTCAAGAATAGAGAAGAATGGAGAAACAGAATTAAAAATGTTTTATACAATTGATACAATTTAGTTTTTGCTTTTAACCCGAATCGAATTGAAGGAATGTCGAATCAACTGCATGTATGAGGAAAAGACAACTTGAACATCAAAATGTCGGCCCTAGATGATAATTGATTCCTTCTGAAAAAGGACACTGTTTTATCTGATTATGTTGTGTTAGACCGCTTGCTTACTTACCTGACAGCAAATTATGGCAGATGATTTTGTGACAAACATATCTACTGTCAGTGTTGTATTGTTTATTGCTGCTGGTGCCCTGGTAAGGCCATTGCAATGAACTGATGATTACTGTATATCAACTTCAAGTATTGAATATGTTGGTCAAAATGTTTATTTTCCGGTCAAAAGAGAGCTTGTGTTCACAGTTTCGCTGTAAACTCGTTTGAGATTCATGCATGCGTCTATTGGCTATGCTACTGTTTTCTATTACGCTCGCAATATTATGCTCGTCTATTTAGTATTAGCTTTGCTGCTGTTTACTTTTACACTCGCTTGTGAGCGTAATAGTGACCAGCAGCATAGCTAATAGGTGTGTGCATGAATCTCAAAAGTGATTTAAGTTGGCTGATATTCTGTATTTTCTTTAAACAGAGTTACTGCCCATTTGGGACAGTATCTGTCTGCACTGCTCACTTCGGAAACTGGATTTACACGATGACTACTTTATCATGCAAAAATTTGAATGAACTTGATACCATCCAATAGATCTTGCTTCGTCTAAATTTTGGTATAAGTTATACATTGTATGATAAAGTCAGTGCAGGCAATAAAACTTAATAGACAAATTAACAAATTTTAGATGAGCCCTTTCCCATGCTATTTTTAGCTCACCTCGACGAAGTTGAGTGAGCTTATGCTATAACCCCATGCGTCCGCGTCCGTGTCCGCGTCCGCGTTCGGTTAAGAAGTTTGGGGTAGCTCAGTATCTGACAAAGTACTAATGCTACAGTAACCAAACTTGCACAATTGATTCATCTTTGGATGCTGAGGTGAACCCTTGCATCAGATGCAGCATCTGACCTACATTTTCCACTTGAGTGACTTGGTTAAGAAGTTTGGGGTAGCTCAGTATCTGACAAAGTACTAATGCTACAGTAACCAAACTGGCACAAGTGATTCATCTTTGGATGCTGAGGTGAACCCATGCATCGTATGCAGCATCTGACCTACATTTTCCGCTTGAGTGACTTGGTTAAGAAGTTTGGGGTAGCTCAGTATCTGACAAAGTATTGATGCTACAGTAACCAAACTGGCACAAGTGATTCATCTTTGGATGCTGAGGTGAACCCATGCATCGGATGCAGCATCTGACCTACATTTTCTGCTTGAGTGACTTGGTTAAGAAGTTTGGGGTAGCTCAGTATCTGACAAAGTACTGATGCTACAGTAACCAAACTGGCACAAGTGATTCATCTTTGGATGCTGAGGTGAACCCATGCATCAGATGCAGCATCTGACCTACATTTTCTGCTTGAGTGACTTGGTTAAGAAGTTTGGGGTAGCTCAGTATCTGACAAAGTACTAATGCTACAGTAACCAAACTTGCACAAGTGATTCATCTTTGGATGCCGAGATGGACCCATGCATCAGATGCAGCATCTGACCTACTTTTTCCACTTGAGTGATTTCGCTTTTAAAAGCCAATATTGAGCAAAGTATAAGTGCTACATGTACCAAACTTGCATATTGGATGTATCTTTGATCAAACTTTCATCAAATGACCTTGACCTACTTTTTCTGCTTGAGTGATTTTGCCTTTAAAAGCCAATATTGAGCAAAGTATAAGTGCTAGATGTTCCAAACTTGCATATTAGATGTATCTTTGATCAAACTTTCATAAAATGACCTCAACCTACTTTTTCCGCTTGAGTGATTTTGCCTTTAAAAGCCAATATTGAGCAAAGTATAAGTGCTACATGTACCAAACTTGCATATTGGATGTATCTTTGATCAATCTTTCATAAAATGACCTTGACCTCCTTTTTCCGCTTGAGTGATTTTGCTCTATAAAGCCAATATTGAGCAAAGTATAACTGCTACATGTACCAAACTTGCATATTGGATGTATCTTTGATCAAACTTTCATAAAATGACCTTGACCTACTTTTTCTGCTTGAGTGATTTTGCCTTTAAAAGCCAATATTGAGCAAAGTATAAGAGCTAGATGTTCCAAACTTGCATATTAGATGTATCTTTGATCAAACTTTCATAAAATGACCTCGACCTACTTTTTCCGCTTGAGTGATTTTGCCTTTAAAAGCCAATATTGAGCAAAGTATAAGTGATACATGTACCAAACTTGCATATTGGATGTATCTTTGATCAATCTTTCATAAAATGACCTTGACCTACTTTTTCCGCTTGAGTGATTTTGCTCTATAAAGCCAATATTGAGCAAAGTATAACTGCTACATGTACCAAACTTGCATATTGGATGTATCTTTGATCAAACTTTCATAAAATGACCTTGACCTACTTTTTCTGCTTGAGTGGTTTTGCCTTTAAAAGCCAATATACATGTTCTAAGAAATATGTTTGAATTGAATTTTGCTGTCACGAGGTGAGCTTCGTAATCTGTGATTACCTATGTTTTTCTGTGACATTGTGACGCTCTGTATAGGCTAAATGTTAAACTTGGTGAGGTGATGCTGAAGTTTAATTGACATTTAAAACACTCTATCTAAAATTTTGTCACATCTGTATAATCTGTTGCATAAACCCTCAAACATGTACATATGTAAAGTATACCAAAATTTACGACAAAGCATGATCCATTCAAGGATGTTGGTGTCGGAACAGTTTCCGGACGATTTTGAAGGTTTTTCAGGGATAACTCCTCCGTCCATCAATGAAAAACATTCTCTCAAATAATGCTATGCCCTTCCCACAGATACTCATGTTGAAAGAAAATATCAAATCTCTCAAGAAATATGGTTTCCAGACCGATTTTACGACCCTATATTTTGGCCATTTTTCGCAAATCACTGGAACAGTTTCCGGACACCTGATTTTAAATCTGTCAATCTCGATTAATTTCAGCCCAAACTTGATGAAATTTGGATATTGTTTTCTTCAATCTTTTCTTCAAATGACTTTGTACAAATAATTTTGAGAATAGAGCCGAAACTTCTCAAATCACGTACATTAAAATAGTATGGTTTTCGACGACTTCCCCTGGTGCATGAATCTTAGGGCTGGGACGATACTGTACCCAGCCGATCCGATACGTATCACGATACCTGATATCCGATACGATACATATCGCGATTCTAAGTTAAGTAATAAAACCGTCTCAAAAAGCTATTTGATAGTTTTTATTTTCATCATATTAGTAGCTTTTTTTTTATTCCACATGTTATATTTATCCAACACTAGAATTCTGTCTAGAATAAAGATGAAAACAATTATTAAATGGTTTGTTATTTGACTAGAATGATTGAAAAACAAAAAAATCATTTTAATAACAATAAGAAGTCATGAAAATTTCGTATTAAAAATCAATGGTTCTTATCATTTTGTTATTTCATATCTACATACTTGCCAAAATTTTGTCATGTTGCAAAGAGGGACAAAAAGAGTGACAAATCATCAAAAAGAGGGACAAATATAACACCAATGAGGGACACTTTTTCATCACTATAATAAGGCCTTTTAATTATAATTACAAGTTGGGTATTTTTTTTGGGGGGGTCCTTCACTTTTGAAGGAGCAACACAGTCAAATCAATGAGAAGTGTAAAATTTTCAAAACAAAGGACCATTTGGTAATTTGTTTCTCATATTTCCTCTTCAATTTGTCTGATTTTTTTTTTCTGAAAATACTGAAATTTATCTCACTAAGTATCAGCATCTGAGTGTGTCGCACACAATACATCCTGAGCTAATTTTCATAATTATGTTTAAGGTAACTTTCCACTAGGAGGTTGAACTTCAGAAATTGCCATCCAAAATTGCGCTAGATCATAGCTCTCTGCAAACACAAGAACGTCAGAGAATAAACAAATCTTATTAACGCGCGCCGTAACGTACACGGGCGTCGGCTCCTGGTCGGACACATTTCTAAAAAGTTATGCTTCAGCGAACTTGTCCACCCTTTTATTCACAAGTATTAAACACCTGTGCCGTTACCTGAGTTGACGTTGGCGAACAATAACAAAGGAGTTTAAATCAAATACACAATCGATACCTTAACGTCTCGGGTATTGAAAAAGACAGTAAGCTGACGTACGTTGAATAGTATTGAGGTGTTTGGGTTTTTTTTGCGTTCCGTGGTTGCCGTATTTTCTTCTTTTTTTTTTTTTTTTATCTTGTTTACATTTTACTTCACGTTGTTTCTTCTCATAAAAAATTTGTATCTTGGCTTACACAAATGGTATCACTCGAACATCTTATAACTATTACTTTCAATGATCTAGCAAAAAAAAAAAAGAACAACAACAACAACAAGAGAAGGCTTACTTGCATTTATTTAGCGACGTTAATTGACTATTGTTTGTGGTTCAGCCGACAGATTACCGGCTGATTACTGTACATGGGTATATGGCGTGCGTTAGATAAATATTATGAAACAGTTTGAGTTTATGAAAAGACGGAGTGACTAATAATCAATATTACGCTGTTTTTTTTTTTTAATGGAACGTCCAAAAATCGGGATTTCCCGGCCGGGATAGATTTTTTTGGTCGAAAATGCGGGACAATGGCAAGTATTTATCTATATGTAAACTGAAGAAAGTTGGATTTAAACTTGAGTACTTGAAAATACGGAAAGTTTAAGAACAATTTCTTTGTAAATCTTAACTTAGGTATCGTCGGGGTGTATCGATACTTGGATCGCGAAAAAAAATATCGCGATGCACCGATGAATCGGAGTATCGTCCCAGCCCTATGCGTGATATTAAACGGGGCAGAAAGGGGTAAAAGGGAAGTGCGATAAAGCAACTTAGATGGAAAATTTTGTTTTGTATGATTCGTGATTTGAATTCTGCATTTAAAAATCTACAACATTGTCACAAATTTTGAAAGTAATTTCCTTCAAAGCACTTGAAAAGGGCGACTGTCCGGAAACTGTTTCTGTCCGGAAACTGTTCTGACACCAGTATAGATTTTATTTTAATTTTTGCATGACAAAGTTATCCAAATTGTGCTTATCCAGTTTACGTAGTGAGCCATGCAGACAGTAGTGATGTCAAATTAGCTGTAATGGAAACCTTCCTAAAACTCTTGGAAATGATGGAACAAAATTGATGTTACCGTAACAATTTTATGATGTATAATGATTTGATGTCAAACACCATCCTAAATGGGAAATATCTCCATATTCTGAAAAGTCTTATTCAATAATTAAAATATTTAATATGCACACAATACCTACAGAAACACAGGTGAATGCAGTAAAAATTGTTGTCCTTTACAATTTGTCTTCAAAGAGAACAACTCCTGTAAAAGAAAAGCCAACAATACATTTTATCTGTAGTTATGATAAAATCTGGAAAACCTAAGTGTCACAGATAGACAAATAAAGGGACAGACATATGGAATGGAAACCTATAATACACGTCGGCTTCACCGATTTATATGAACCAAATCATTCGATTATATGTATTAAATTTCTTTGTTTTTTATTTCTGCATTGCTTGGCTAACATGGTCTAGGGGTGCAATGAATGCCGATGGTTCACTATGGGTCTCAGTATTGTATGAGTAACTGAAATACAATGTATCAGAATTTTTGGTACATTAACTTTAAAATATGCATCAAAATCATTTGCAATTGATTTCCTGATGTTTGAAGTGAGCTGTGCGGTCAGTGTTCAACAAACATTTTTCCCACCATCCCCCATCTTTATGTCATTAAGAATACCAGGGGTCCAGAATTTTTTTCAAAACCTACTTGCCATGGGCAACTCGTGACATAAAATTTACTTGCCCGACCCCAGTGAATGCCTGCTTTGCTCATTCTTGACCTAACTTTTCACTTGCTCCGGGCAACAGGAAATATGAATTCTAGACCCCTGAATACATGTAAATATAGTGTGCTTTGCGTCTCATTCAGACTACATGTTCTGCACATCATAACAAATTTAACACTAACATGTAAGTGAAGTATTCAGATTTATTGATTATGATTTATAAAATTTTGTTTTTACAGTTCTTTTTCCTAGTGTTCATCCTTGCCAAGCGGCAGATTATGAGATTTGCTTCTAAATCATCTGGACATCCCATAGCTGCTGGTGCTCCAAAGGTACATTATTCATTCCAAATTTAAATTACCTATTTATTGCACATACAAAATTCATCTTTTATTTTCATGTTAAAGTATTTACCTTTTGATTTTCTGTTTTCTTATTACTGCCAGAACTTGAAGAAAGAAATCAGTGAGAAGTTAGAGATGACAAAGTCAGTGCGGTTTGAGCCTCTTCTCCTGAGTCCCAAAGTCCTACAGACGGCAACCACGGGTACAGTATATAGACTTGATCTCAATTCTTTTAAAAGTCCATGCATGTACCTATATATAACAATTGTGGAAGTAGTATATGAACTTAATCTTAGCCCATATGTCCTTCATACAGAATTAGAGACTTGATTTGCCCAAAGCCCTTCATGCTGCAAATTAATAACATGCCATATTCAAATGCGCACACCATAAAGCATTGATGAGGGCCCAAAACTTCCAGATGAATTTACAGTTTATAGAAATAATTTATCAGAATCCCAAAGTCCTTTGAATACCAGTTATTATAGAAATGTATTGAAATAATTCCAAAAGGAAAGACTAGGGACCAGAATCTGGTTTTCAAGGTTTGTTTTGTTTTGTTTTTGCTTGTTTTGTTACGTTTTTTTTTTTTGGGGGGGGGTTGCTTTTTTCTTCTCATATGAATGAATATAAAAAACTTCAAGTTTCATTGAAAAATGAAAGATTTCCACGTTGTTACAATACGTTGGATAGAATGACATAATATTTCATTTAATTTTCAGTTCCGAACCATTATCTGTATAGAATGAAGGCAGTAGATGCTTTTTCCAAGTTTGGTATGTAGAATCTAATGGTGAAAGATTGCCTCAATTTGCATGTGGCACTAAAAGATATTCTGTAACACATGTGTATGTGGATATTTAAACCCAAAATAAGATGCATGCAAGGTTTTATATCATTATCGGTCAAGGTCACTCAAGTTACTGATCTGAAAATGTTTGTATCCAGATATAGTAAAAAAAAAAAAAGGAAGCAATAGACCTTCTTTATAAAGTGCTAGATTTGCATTTTAGACATGCTAAGACCTGATATCACAACATTTGACGTTATTTCTAACTGTGACGTCATAAATCTGCTATGACATCACAGTATAATTTATGTCAAACCTTGTGATGTGCCGGGGTTTTAGGATGTGTAAAATGCAAGTAAACTGCTTTAATGTGAAAGTCGTCAATTCAATCATTTATTTGAAAGATATTATTATAACCCCCTCCCTTTCCTCCATTTGAAACCACTCAATATTGAATTTTTCCAAGTTTCAAGGGGCATAACATTGTATGTGATTGAGTGACATGACCCACTTTTTTGGACATTTTAACATTGGATATATATTTTGAATGGTAAGAAATACAGCTTTCATATTTCACATTTGTATTCCTTGTAACAAGAACTTTCCTATTAATAATATTTGCAGATGAACTAATGAAATTGGAGAGCATTAGCAAAGAAAAGAAGCACCCAAGTCAGTCAATCAGGCAGTATCTGATAGGGCTATGTCATGAACTCCTAAAATCTTCATCATTAGATATTGTCAATCAGTTCTGTGATGCATATGAACATGCCCGACATGATCCAGATGTAAGTCTCATTTTTATGATTACAATCATTAATTTTGTAGTGTGAAGCAATATGAAATCATCTTTGTCAAGCACAATTCTGTCTGTTATGCTATATGCATTGTTTGTTGTGATAAATTTGTGGAGAAAACGAATGAAAATCAACTGGAGGGCATGTAGAACCAGATAATAAATAAATGAACAGGAAACTCAAGGACATGCCAAACCATTAGAATAAACTTGATAAATGTTGTCTATATACATGATGTATGATACAAGGGAATCGTGCTCCTACCCATCACTATAAACTAGCTGTTGTTTACTAGCATCTCTTATGATACAAGGGAATCGTGCTCCTACCCACCACTATAAACTAGCTGTTGTTTGCCAGCATCTCTTATGATACAAGGGAATCGTGCTCTGACCCACCACTATAAACTAGCTGTTGTTTGCCAGCATCTCTTATGATACAAGGGAATCGTGTATCCTACTCACCACTATAAAATAGGTGTTGTTTGCCAGCATCTCCTATTATACAAGGGAATCATGCTCCTACCCACCACTATAAACTAGCCGTTGTTTGCCAGCATCTCTTATGATACAATGGAATCGTGCTCCTACCCACCACTATAAACTAGCCGTTGTTTGCCAGCATCTCTGATGATACAAGGGAATCGTGCTCCTACCCACCACTATAAACTAGCTGTTGTTTGCTAGCATCTCTTATGATACAAGGGAATCATACTCTTACACACCACTATAAACTAGCTGTTGTTTGCCAGCATCTCTTATGATACAAGGGAATCGTGCTCCTAGTAGTCCTACCCACCACTACAAACTAGCTGTTGTTTGCCAGCATCTGTTATGATACAAGGGAATCATGCTCCTACCCACCACTATAAACTAGGTGTTGTTTGCTAACATCTCTTATGATACAAGGGAATCATGCTCCGACCCACCACTATAAACTAGCCGTTGTTTGCTAGCATCTCTTATGATACAAGGGAATCATGCTCCTAGTAGTCCTACCCACCACTATAAACTAGCTGTTGTTTGCCAGCATCTCTGATGATACAAGGGAATCATGCTCCTACCCACCACTATAAACTAGCTGTTGTTTGCTAGCATCTCTTATGATACAAGGGAATCGTGCTCCTAGTACTCCTACCCACCACTATAAACTAGCTGTTGTTTGCTAGCATCTCTTATGATACAAGGGAATCTTGCTCCTAGTAGTCCTACCAACCACTATAAACTAGGTGTTGTTTGCCAGCATCTCTTATGATACAAGGGAATCGTGCTCCGACCCACCACTATAAACTAGGTGTTGTTTGCTAGCATCTCTTATGATACAAGGGAATCATGCTCCTACCCACCACTATAAACTAGCTGTTGTTTGCTAGCATCTCTTATGATACAAGGGAATCGTGCTCCTACCCACCGCTATAAACTAGCTGCTGTTTGCTAGCATCTCTTATGATACAAGGGAATCGTGCTCCTACCCACCACTATAAACTAGCTGTTGTTTGCTAGCATCTCGTATGATACAAGGGAATCTTGCTCCTACCCACCACTATAAACTAACTGTTGTTTGTTAGCATCTCTTAAGATACTAGGGAATCTTGCTCCTACCCACCACTATAAACTAGCTGTTGTTTGCTAGCATCTCTTATGAAACAAGGGAATAATGCTCCTACCCACCACTATAAATTAGCTGTTGTTTGCTAGCATCTCTGATGATACAAGGGAATTGTGCTCCTACCCACCACTATAAACTAGCTGTTGTTTGCTAGCATCTCTTATGATACAAGGGAATCATGCTCCTACCCACCACTATAAACTAGCTGTTGTTTGCTAGCATCTCTTATGATACAAGCGAATAATGCTCCTACCCACCACTATAAATTAGCTGTTGTTTGCTAGCATCTCTTATGATACAAGGGAATCGTGCTCCTACCCACCACTATAAACTAGGTGTTGTTTGCTAGCATCTCTTATGATACAAGGGAATCATGCTCCTACCCACCACTATAAACTAGCTGTTGTTTGCTAGCATCTCTTATGATACAAGCGAATAATGCTCCTACCCACCACTATAAATTAGCTGTTGTTTGCTAGCATCTCTTATGATACAAGGGAATCGTGCTCCTACCCACCACTATAAACTAGGTGTTGTTTGCTAGCATCTCTTATGATACAAGGGAATCGTGCTCCTACCCACCACTATAAACTAGGTGTTGTTTGCTAGCATCTCTTATGATACTAAGGAATCATGCTCCTACCCACCACTGTAAACTAGCTGTTGTTTGCTAGCATCTTTTATGATACAAGGGAATCGTGCTCCTAGTAGTCCTACCCACCACTATAAACTAGCTGTTGTTTGCTAGCATCTCTTATGATACAAGGGAATCTTGCTCCTAGTAGTCCTACCCACCACTATAAACTAGGTGTTGTTTGCCAGCATCTCTTATGATACAAGGGAATTGTGCTCCGACCCACCACTATAAACTAGGTGTTGTTTGCTAGCATCTCTTATGCTACAAGGGAATCATGCTCCTACCCACCACTATAAACTAGCTGTTGTTTGCTAGCATCTCTTATGATACAAGGGAATCGTGCTCCTACCCACCGCTATAAACTAGCTGTTGTTTGCTAGCATCTCTTATGATACAAGGGAATCGTGCTCCTACCCACCGCTTTAAACTAGCTGTTGTTTGATAGCATCTCGTATGATACAAGGGAATCTTGCTCCTACCCACCACTATAAACTAACTGTTGTTTGCTAGCATCTCTTATTATACAAGGGAATCTTGCTCCTACCAACCACTATTAACTAGCTGTTGTTTGCTAGCATCTTTTATGATACAAGGGATTCGTGCTCCTACCCACCACTATAAACTAGCTGTTGTTTGCTAGCATCTCTTATGATACAAGGGAATCGTGCTCCTACCCACCACTATAAATTAGCTGTTGTTTGCTAGCATCTCTTATGATACAAGGGAATCGTGCTCCTACCCACCACTATAAACTAGCTGTTGTTTGCTAGCATCTCTTATGATACAAGGGAATCGTGCTCCTACCCACCACTATAAATTAGCTGTTGTTTGCTAGCATCTCTTATGATACAAGGGAATCGTGCTCCTACCCACCACTATAAACTAGCCGTTGTTTGCTAGCATCTCTTATGATACAAGGGAATCGTGCTCCTACCCACCACTATAAATTAGCTGTTGTTTGCTAGCATCTCTTATGATACAAGGGAATCGTGCTCCTACCCACCACTATAAACTAACTGTTGTTTGCTAGCATCTCTTATGATACTAAGGAATCATGCTCCTACCCACCACTATAAACTAGCCGTTGTTTGCTAGCATCTCTTATCATGCTTATGATACAAGGGAATCGTGCTCCTACCCACCACTATAAACTAGCTGTTGTTTGCTAGCATCTCTTATGATACAAGGGAATAATGCTCCTACCCACCACTATAAACTAGCTGTTGTTTGCTAACATCTCATCTCACTAAAACTTCAAATATATAATAAAATTGGTGGTTTCAACATACACTTATACATTTATATTATAATTTTAAACCTTAAACCAAGGTCATAACTCATAGCTTCAAGTTTAACGTCAATTGCATTTTTATGGTCATTGATCTGGGTCACCACACTTTTAAAAGCTCTTCGTTGACTAGAAAAACAAATATTTCACATATATAATAACAAGGTCCCCTCTGTGAGATCAGAATATAAGAAATGGTGACATTTTCTTCAGACCAAATATTATCTTTATCTCATGCATGAATTTGAATAGTGTTTTTAAGAATTCTTACCCAAGAACTGCAGAGCTTGTTTATGAACATATCTCCAAGATCAAGTCTGAAGTAAAAAGTAAACGTGAAATATAATTGAAAGCATTTTTACTTGCTTCAAAAAGCTTGTTTTGCAAATTTAAGCCTATATTTGTGATTCTGAATTTTTCAGGAGTTTGGAGAAACCCAGTATAACAGATATATACAGCTTCTTGAACAAATGACAGACAGGTTAGTTATATTATCAAATATAGGTGGAAGGTCTACACATTGTCAAGTACAATTTATCGGAGTAGGTCAAACCATTTTTAACCAGGATGAAGTAGCAAAAAAGTGGTTTAGCAGGCGTCAACAATTTGCTTTTCATGCATAATAATTTTTATCAGCAAATCCGATACAACCGATACTTTTCATGAACTCTGAAGGTTAGCTTACATATAAGATAGCCATCGATACAACCGTTACTTTCCATGAACTCTGAAGGTTAGCTTACATATAAGATAGCCATCGATACAACCGTTACTTTTCATGAACTCTGAAGGTTAGCTTACACATAAGATAGCCATAGATTGTTACATTTATCATAATTTCAATCGAAAATTTTATCTACTTTCTCATTTTTGTTGTCATAGTTAATAAAATTGTTATTGTAGATATGAGTAGTAAAATAAGAAAATAGAACTTACATTACTGGAAGCTTTACAAGATATTTAAATTCTGAAAGAAACATAAAATGTTAATACCATGGTGTGTTCACAGCAATAATAATTTTACAGTTTGCTTTATTATTTTTCCAGTTTCAGAAGTGGTATACCTGAACGGTCAGTCGGAGATACTAAGTCTGTTAAACGTCCAGTCAGCACAGAAGTTATATTCTCACCAGATCTCAAAGACGGAAACACAAAAACCTTTGTTTCCAAGGAAAGTACAAACACTAAAAATCTTAAAAGAAATGTTCCTAGTGACTTGCGTTTTCGACCCCGTGCTGGAAGCAGTGGTCATTCAAGCTTACTGGACAGTGGTCATTCTAGTCAACCGAGCAGTGAATTGACAGACAAGGGGAGTACAGAAAAGATAGCCCTAGTAGAACTTGCCAATGTATCAAATAAGGGAGAGTTTGTCTAGGTCAAGTACTAGTATTACATAATACATGCAATATTTTTAAGTTATTTACACATCTGTTAATGCGAAGAAAAGTTATCATAATCAATATGAAAGATTTATACTTATGAAGATGGAGATTGTTACAAGGGTTTTGTATAGCTTTACAGGGAATGAATACATTATTAAAAAGGGGATAATTTGGTTTGATATAACTTTTTCATGAAAATGTAAGAGTCAAAGTGAAGTGTCTTTCTGAGACTTATGAGGTTTTCAAATTGACTTTTACGCATATTGATTTCTGTCATATGATTAATATTAAAGAAAGAGGATCAGAAGTCCATTATTTTCTTTGTTTTATGTATACGGTGTAGATATATTTGAAAGTCAAATACAATATACAGTTATGTATAATATCAATAGTATTTAGCAGAATTATCACCCTGAACCTTTTCTGTCATCTATAAAGTTTGTGAGATTCCATTTTATGTAATTTTAAATACATAGAAATGTCATTCAGATTCACAGGCCATATTACATATATAAACTGCCAGATTTGTTTCCATGTGCTATGACTTTTGAAGGTAATATTCATAGTCTCTATTTGTTGTCTGTGCATAGAGCTTAAAAAGAATATACTCTTGTAATCATTGAAAAAAAAAATCTAACTTGATTTTGAATACTGAATGCAAATTTTGTTAAGGTTATGTGATGTAACAAGATAATGTTTTACAATCATCTCTCTTTCTTTTTTGTAAGCATCTAATCTGAAGGGTGTATTTGATTTAAAAAGGATGAGATCTGAGATAACTAATAAAAAGGATGAGATCTGAGATACATGTAACTAATTGTAAATACATGTATGTGTTATTTCTCATCATTAGGAAATCAAGATAAAATGCATTAGGCACATGTACATATTTTTTTTAGAATTCTTTGGATGTTGACACAACATTGACATTGTTCAAAAACAGTTGAAACAAGCAGATCATCAAGTATCTGCAGAAGATATAATTGCAGTATAGAGTAAAATTTCTATTCTATTCTATTTCATTTTGCATTATACAGGATTTCTTACAGCCAATACATATTATAAGAATATTGAAACATGTGTATAAACTACTTGACTTATAAATATAATGGATTATTTATGGTATCTGAGATTATCTAAGTTCCACATTATGTTTGTTTATATTTTTATGGTTTTTTGTCCCCTGCTTTCAAGAAAAAATTTGACCTTGTGACCTTGACCTTAGAGTTTGACCTACTTTTCAAAAACTTTAACCTTGACCATAACTTTTGAATGGAAAGTGATAGGGCTTTCATACTAAACATGAGTATTCATTGTGACAAAACCTTTCCATGGTTACCAAAAATTGTGACCTTGACTTTGGAGTTTGACCTTCTTTTCAAAAACTTTAACCATGACTGAACTTTTGAAATTTCTCACGTGTATTCCTTCTGTAACAACATTCTGACCTTGTGGCCTTTGAGGTTGACCCACATTTAAAAACTTCAACCTTGACCATATCTGTTGGATGGTTAATGATAGGACTTTCATAATTCTCATGTGCATTCCTTAATTTCTCAAGATCTTTCCCTTGGTAACAAAAGTTTGGACCTTTTGACTTTTTCTTAGAGTGTAATCTTTTGATATTTAGAATTTGATAATACATGAGATATATTATGAAAACTTAAAGAATAGGTGGGGGGGTGTTTAAAGTATTTCAAGTGTATTAAACACCAAAAAGCGGGGGACCACAATTCCTTGAATTTGATATTTTCTTCAGATTTGAAATCATAGTCTAAAAGCTTTTAAAAAGTTTTACAGGAATTTCAGTCATAACTATTTTGCATCCATCGTTTGACAAAATTAAATTATTTAAAATTATGAAACTTTTTTACTGTTTTACTGTATGATCTGCATTTCATGTGAAGTTTTTAGAAAATGCATGAAATATATGTACTCCTGTAACAGTTTGTCACTTGCACGAAGAACCAAAGAGAAGTGTGACCTTGATCTTTGAACGGAAGATCTCAGAATCTATCATGTCTATAGGTACCTTCCTAGGAGGAAGTAAGTGCAAATGTACCAAAAACAATAATATGCCTTACTTGTGTATTTCCATCTAATTAGTCAAGACTCAGCTAATATGTTCCCAAAGTAACTGGTTGGCTGATGCATCGTTTGAACATCCTATTTGCTTCTGTTGCACAGGATTTCATTCATTATTACATAAAAGTGAGAAGGCTACCAAGGGTTCTGTTTACCTCATCATTTTAGACTTCCTGGATATGGTAGAGGGGGGGTGGGGGGGGGGGGGGGGGTGTAAGCTGTCGCCTTCACTAAGGTAAAGGAAAACGAAGCACCTCCATTTCCAGCTTCCTGTAAGTCCTACATTAACCAAACTTATATAGATGCTAACTTCCTTTGCATGGTACAGATGCTGCATCTGATGCATATTTCATGCTTGAGCAACCAGGACAGGCCCATTTCCGGCCTATTATAAGCCCTAGATAAACCAAACTTGTGTGGATGGTGCATTTTAGGATTCTGACTGTCATGCATGTTGCAGATAATGCATCTGACCTGTGTGTACATTTCACACTTGATTGACCAGGTTAAGGAAAATGGAACAGGTCTACTGCCAGACTACTATACGTCCTAGATCATCCAAACTTGCATGGATGATGCATCTGAGTATGTTTACTGCAATGCATGTTACGGATGCTGCATCTGACCTATATTTCATGCTTGAGCGACCAGGATAAGTAAAATGGAACAGGTTCATTTCCAGCCCATTAAAAGTCCAAGATTAACCAAACTTGAGAATGCTTACTGCAGTGCATGATACAGATGCTGCATCTAACCTATTAATCATGCTTGAGTGACCAGTTTATGTAAAATGGGACAGGTCCATAAGTCCTAGATCAACCAATCTCCCTATCATGCATTTGAAGATGTTTACTGTGATGCATGGTGCAGATGCTTGAGTTACCAGGTTTAGTTAAAAGGGATAGGCCCATTTCCCGCCTTCAATAAGTCAAAGATCAATCAAACTTGTGTTGTTGATGCATATGAGGATGCTGGCTGCATTGCTGGTTATACCCCTCGCAACGAAGTTAGGGGGAAGGTATACTGGATTCACCCTCACAGTCCGTCCGTCTGTAGACGAAAGCTTGTCATCGCATCTCCTCCCAACCCAATGAAACTTTACACAATGAAAGATCATGATATGTAGATGTGCATGAAGAAAGGAGATTGCTGTTGAAAAAGTTAGATCTGAGTTATGGCCCTTGGACTTAAATTTTTCATGCATTTTCAATGTCAAACCTTGTCATCGCAACTCCTCCTAAACCATTTCTTGGATTTCAGTGAAACTCTACACAATGAAAGATCATGATATCCTCCAAAACCATTTGATGGATTTCAGTGAAACTTTACACAATGAAAGATCATGACATGTAGATGTAAATTAAGAAAGATTGCTGTCGAAAAGGTTAGACCCTAGTTATGGCCGTTAGACTGAGATTTTTCATGCATTAAATGATTTTCAGCGTTAAACCTTGTTATCGCAACTTCTCCAAAACCATATAATAGATTTCAATGAAACTTTAAACAATGAAATATCATAATATTTAGATGTGCATGAAGAAGGGGGATTGCAGCCAAAAAGGTTATACCAGAGCCATTGCCAATTTTACTTAATTTTTTTTTTATGCATTTTAAATGTTGAATCTTGTCATCTTATACAGTTGTACATGTGTATATCAACGCATGTAACGTACGAAGTATTTTATTTGATATAGTGACCTTAACCCTGAATGATGACCTTAAATGAGAGAATATCCATTTTGAAAATTTAAGTAAGGTCAGGTCTTAAAATGGATCTGCTCAGAAAATGTATTCGGCGGGGGGTATAATTCGTCCCTTTAGGGCAGTTTTCATTTGGATACTGTGTCTGACCCATCTCTTAACCTTGAGTGACCAGGTAAGGTAAAATTGAACACCTTTTCGAGCTTTCTTAATCAACTAAACTTGATGATGCATCTAGAGCACAGGGATTTATTTCGCTAATACCGGTTGCTCTATTTAGTATTTACTATATGTGTTAACACATATATAGTTTATAGAGCAACCGGTATTAGCGTGATAAATCCCTGTGGTATGTGCAGATGCTGGTCAGGAGGTAATGTTGCTCTGGCATCTCTAATAACACAATGTTTACTTCTCGGGAACTGCATTAAACTACTAAGTTCATTCTAAAAACCTTCTAACTAAGTTTACATATCCCCCAAATCCATCAAACAAGATGATCACCATGGCATAGGCTTTGATTAGCTGAAACATTCTCCACTCGTCACACACAACCACTTCAAAAATTATCAAATGGTCAATGGGTTAGTGCATGACGCTAATATACATGTAATACATATTGAAATTATAAATGCTGGATTCTACATAACATACAAGTAAACTGACTAAACTCGAAGTCTGTCCCAACCAAACATGTTTCTGTGTTCTTTTGCTTCTCTTTTTGTCAGGCGCGTAGCCAGGCGTACGCAAGTACGCAGAAGCTTCCACATCATTTATCTAAAAAAAAAAAAAACAAAAACAAAAACAAAAAAAAAACACGTTATTTGTTCAAAATGCATTTTTGTAAAACCGTTCATGATTATGAAATCTTCATTACGTTGTGCCAGCCTGGAAGTGCTTCCACTTGATAAGTACTCTGGCTACGCGCCTTGCTGTGCATGTCTTCTCTGTCTTTTTTCTTGGTGTGTTTTGATGTTTTGCCGTGGATGCTGCAACCGAGTCTTGTTGAGATCCTCTCCTTTTTAGCTCTACTGGTCTCAGACCAGTCGAGCTTGTGCGATCACCCTTCGTCCGGCGTCCATCCGTCTGTCTGTCTGTCCGTCTGTCCGTAAACAATTCTTGTCTGGACAAGTCCTCTGAAACAGTTAGAGAAAGAAAGTTAATTCTTTTTGCATTTTACTTGGTCCAAGGTCTAGTTGTGCACCTGACATTTAGTTTCAGTCCCTGACCCCCAGAGTCTTAGAAAATGGGCGTGGTCATTAAATTCTATGTAATCTTGTCCGGACAACTCTTCTGACACTATTAATGATAGAGACATAATTCTTTTTGCAATATGATGGGTCTGTGGTCTTGTTGTGCACCTGATATTTTGTTTGAGCCCCTGACCCCCAGGGTCTTAGAAATGGGTTTGGTCATTTTCTCCTATATAACTCTATGTAATCTTGTGTTCACACCTCCTCTGACACAATAAATGATGGAGACTTTAATCTTTTTGCAATATGATGGGTCTGTGGTATTGTTGTGCACCTGATATTTTGTTTGAGCCCCTGACCCCCAGGGTCTTAGAAATGGGTGTGGTCATTTTCTCCTATATAACTCTATATAATCTTGTGCTCGCAACTCCTCTGACACTATAAATGATGGAGACTTAATTCTTTTTGCAATATGATGGGTCTGTAGTATAGTTGTGCACCTGATATTTTGTTTGAGCCCCTGACCCCCAGGGTCTTAGAAATGGGTGTGGTCATTTTCTCCTATATAACGCTATGTAATCTTGTGCTCTCAACTCCTCTGACACTATAAATCATGGAGACTTAATTCTTTATACAATTTGATGGGTTTGTGGTCTAGTTGTTCACCTGATATTTTGTTTGAGCCCCTGACCCCATGGGTCTTAGAAATGGGTGTGGTCATTTTCTCCTATATAACTCTATGTAATCTTGTGCTTGAACTCCTCTGACACTATAAATGATGAAGAATAAATTCTTTTTGTAATGTGATAGGTCTGTGGTCTTGTTGTGCACCTTATATTTTGTTTAAGCCCCTGACCCCCAGGGTCATAGAAACGGGTGTGGTCATTTTCTCCTATATAACTCTATAATCTTGTGCTCGCAACTCCTCTGACACTATAAATGATGGAGACTAATTCTTATTGCAATATGATTGGTCTCTGGTCTAGTTGTGCACCTGATATTATATTTTAGCCCCTGACCCTTAGGATCTCAGAAATGGGTGTGATTATTTCCTCCTATATAAGTCAATGTAATCTTGTGCTTGCAACTTCTCTGGCACTATAAATGATGTAGAATTAATTCTTTTTGCAATGATTGGTCTGTGGTCTAGTTGTGCACCTGATATTTTGTTTTAGCCCTATACCCCATGGGTCTTAGAAATGGGTGTGGTAATTTTTTCCTATATAGTTGTGCTCTCTACCCGTTTAAAGCTATTAATGATGGGGAGTTAATTCTTTATCCAATATTATGGATCTGTAGTCTTGATGTGTCATTGATAGTTCATTTGAGCTAGCAGCCCTTGGCCCCTAGGATCTTGGAAAATGGGTGTGGCATTCTTTTTTGAAATACTTTATCTTGGATATTATGAATTATATGAGTGCTATTATAGTTGCAGTCTAATGGATATGTAGTTTTGTCATGCTACTTATAATTTGTTAGAGCGCCTGCTCCCTATGGTCTTGGTTTAAAAAAAGAAAGGAAATTGATGTTTTAGAAAAAAAAAAAAAAACAACCAGGAGAGCTACAGTCTCGTCAGAGACTTCTGGTTTCTCGAATTCTTAGTGTTGCAAGCAAATCGAATTCTATTTCCGTGAAAAGTTGGAAAATGATATGCAAATTGGCGGTTTCTGGGGATGTCTACTAGTTCTGTCTATTCTATAGTTAATTTCTTCTACGTGGAATGCTATGGGCTAACTTGCTTTCAAAAGAGCATGTCATTTCTCTCACCCCGGACAGAGATATCTACAGATTTACCCGTTCTGAGACAACTCTGTCTCGCACCCCCGAATTTGTCTCGAATCCCCTATTGTGACGTCATGGGCGTTTACGTAGGTTTGGCAGTGTTTGGCGTCACAGGGAGCAACATTTAACGCAAAACAAGCAATGTTTATTCATGAATTCTGTGAAAATATATGGGTGAGAGAAAAATAATCAATTACCTCCTTGTCGTGGACTGCAAATTTTTTATACTCGGGTGGGATTTCCCTGTCCCTGTACAAAGGGGTGATAGATTCTATCATTCTCGCACATTGGATAGGCTGATTCCCCTTTTCAACGGTGCTGGAGAATTGACCCTTCCGAACGCGGGAAAAATTACATGACGTCACAATGCAATTTCGATGTTTGGCCGAGGTTCGAAGCTTGTTTGTCCGAGGTAAAAGCATTGTGACGTCACGAAATTTTGCATTTTTTTCCTGCAATCGGAAGGGTCAATTCGATCCGGCACCCCTGATCCGGCACTGTTGATTGCTCCTTTATGACGTCACAGACAAACTGACGTACGTTATTTCACGTGCACATACATTTAGCATGATGTTCAGTCATTCTGATCATGCGTAAACAATCTTGAGGACTTTGAAGATTTCAATGTGCGAGAATAATAGAATCTAGCACCACTTTGAGTTCCGGATAGCCGAGGTTGGAACGTTGATCATCCCACCCTCGACTGATATTTTTCTATCCGGAATTCAAATGTGGTGCTTGATTATTTTTCTCGCACATTGAAACCTTCAAAGTCCGCTTGTTTACGCATCAGAATGACTGAACGTCATGCTAAATATATGTGCACGTGAAATAACGTACGTCAGTTTGTCTGTGACGTCATAAAGGAACAATTAAAAGTGCCGGATCAGGGGTGCCGGATCGAATTCTCGTAGCACCGCTGAAAAGGGGAATCAGTTTATCCAGTGTGCGAGATACATTGGATAGGCTGATTCCTCGCACATTGGATAGGCTGATTCCTCTTTTCAGCAGTTAAAAATAACGGTCTCGGTGGGATGATCAACGCCTCGGTTGGGACTTGATCAATCCCACCCTCGACTTACATTTTTCTATCCGAAACTAAAAGTGGAGCTAGATTATATTAAACTAGCCTAAGTGATCCCCGTTTTAGCTCACCTCACAAAGAGGGAGCTTATGCTATCACCCTGTCGTCGGCGTCCGTGTCCGCATCCGCACTAGTATGTTAAGAAGTTTTATTTCTCAAGTACTAGGAAGTTCAAACTTGCACAGATAATCTACGTGCAAATGTAGGTCATGACCTATATTTTCCGCTCTAGTGCACATGTAAAGAAGATTTGGGTATCAATGTTAAGAAGTTTTATTTCTCTATTATAAGTTCTAGGAAGTTCAAACTTGCACAGATGATGCGTCTTAAACAGTAGATCACGAATCTACATTCAAATGTAGGTCATGACTTATATATTCTGCTTGAGTGCACATGTTAGGAAGATTTGGGTATCAATGTTAAGAAGTTTTATTTCTCTATTTTAAGTGCTAGGAAGTTCAAACTTGCACAGATGATGCGTCTTAAAGAGTAGATCACGAATCTACGTGCAAATGTAGGACATGACCTATATTTTCCGCTTGAGTGCACATGTTAGGAAGATTTGGGTATCAATGTTAAGAAGTTTTATTTCTCTATTATAAGTACTAGGAAGTTCCAACTTGCACAGATGATGCGTCTTTAAGAGTAGATCATGAATCTACGTTCAAATGTAGGTCATGTCCTACATTTTCCACTTGAGTGCACATGTTAGGAAAATTTGGGTATCAATGTTAAGAAGTTTTATTTCTCTATTTTAAGTGCTAGGAAGTTCAAACTTGCACAGATGATGCGTCTTTAAGAGTTGACTACAAATCTATGTTCAAATGTAGGTCATGGCCTATATTTTCCGCTTGAGTGCACATGTTAGGAAGATTTGGGTATCAATGTTAAGAAGTTTTATTTCTCTATTTTAAGTGCTAGGGAGTTCAAACTTGCACAGATGATGCGTCTTTAAGAGTTGACTACAAATCTATGTTCAAATGTAGGTCATGGCCTATATTTTCCGCTTGAGTGCACATGTTAGGAAGATTTCGGTTATCAATGTTAAGAAGTTTTATTTCTCTATTATAAGTGCTAGGAAGTTCAAACTTGCACAGATGATGCGTCTTTAACAGTAGATCATGAATCTACATTCAAATGTATGTCATGACCTATATTTTCTGCTTGAGTGCACAGATGATGCGTCTTTATGAGTAGATCACGAATCTACGTTCAAATGTAGGTCATGACCTACATTTTCCACTTGAGTGCATATGTTAGGGAGATTTGGGTATCAATAGAGTACACCCATTCAGGCAAAATTTGGGTCAATAAATGAAATACTCTGCTTCCCTTTTCTATTTTGTTTTTGTGTGGTATCATTTTTATTGGTTCTCAGTAGGACAGGTTTTCAAATTAAAAACTGTGTATTCTTTGACTCCTGCCATGATAGAATGCTGCCATGAGGTGAGCTTTGTAATCTTTGATTACACTATGTTTATGTCGTGCAATGCCCGGGGGATGCGTACATCCTTTTCTAAACCCCCAGACATTACGTCTACGCAATCCGATTAAATCATTTCAAATATGGAAGTGTTCCAACTCTATATACCTTCTTGAAGAAAATTTCAAACAAATTTATTATGCACCAGACACGTTTTTCGAATAATAAATTCTCATCGGTGATGCTTCCAGACAAAGTGTTTTTCATAAGCCACCCAAATTCATTTCACTAGCGCCCTCAGGCTTTATTTTTAGAATTTAAATTTGTGCGTTTACTTTACAGAGAGTGCGCGGCTCCAAATTCAAAATAACAAAAAGGGACCTCAAGTGCGGTCTCCGCGTCCCGAAATCTAATCGAGCGAATAGTATTGGCATCGAATTGTTTTTGGATCGTCCTTCACCTTAGACTTGCCTTACCTTCACCTTCGCACGACAACAGTGCAGTGGGAAGACAGACTACGTACATGTGGTTATTGAAGTCCATGGCGATTTATTCTGAAAGAGATACATGTGTTATATTTTGCCAGCGGCAAAATAAAGTTTCATCTACTTGTCTTGGTAAGTTTCAAGCATGTCATATTTCTTTAAAATCAACGGATATCCCCCTCATCATCACACCTCGCTCAGCTGCTGTATCATCCGGTCATCATGACATAAAATCTTTTACTGAGTGATTTATTCCTCTTCTTTGGTAAAATTCAAAATGTTTGGAAATTATTTTTTGGGAAAGTAAGAAGAAAGTGGGATAATTGTTCTGAATGAAAAAAGATGGAAGAAAGGGGGGGGGGGTATAATGTCTATTCATTGGAAAAGGGATAGAAAATGGCACTTAATGGATTGCATTGCCTATATTCATGATAGTGTAAATTCAGTATCGTACCCAAAAAAATATCGTGTAGAGAATTCATGCAAACCTAATTTATTTTTAGTTTTAGGCTGAAAAAAAAAAAAAAAATAACAAAAAAAGTTACATGCATGTTTTCAATATTATTTTATGCCAAATCATCATATGGCAAACATATGATTTGATTTGCTGATTTTATGGTTGAAGGCTGAGGATGATATGTTTTGTTGGTACACTTATTTTTTTGTTGGCACATTTATTAGCTACAAAATAAGTTGTCTTTTCCACATGTTCCAAGCTAGCTTCATAAATATCGCCCTACCCACACTTGTTTTTCTTCGGTTGAAAGAAAACGCAAGAAAAACAAGTGTGGGTAGGGCAATATTTATAAAGCTAGTTCAAAGCATGGAAAAAATACATTGAAAATACAATGTAAGATTGTGGTGAAAGGCTATATTTAAAAATGAAATTTGAGAATGCTAATCATGTCTGGGCTGTACATGTATCTCTTCCACTCGTCTTGACCCACAGTTTCAATGCATATCTCTTGAACTGTGTGTATTGTTTTTGAAAGAAAAACGTATGTATACCCCCTCCCTTATACAAACATGATATTTGGCAGGGCTCTCGATCAGCCTACATGTAATTTGGGACCCATATTGGGCCCCAGTCCCAATGCAAAATAGTACCTTTTTTCCTAATCTATTAACCATTTTTCCCAATTTGATACCAGTCTCTGAAAATTCATAAAAAATGAGATAAAATTCTCATTTTCTAGTCTAAAGGCATCCAAACTTATGTTAAATATTTCCCAATTTTTGAGAAAATGCTGCTTTTTTTCCCCAATTTCAAAGGCCCCAGGCCCCAGTCCCAATAATGGGTGTGAGAGCCATGTGAGGTTATACCTTTACAATTTATCGGAACTTCACATGACCTTGAGTCAAGGTGATGTTAAATCTTTGGATCAAAAACTTAAGAAAATCAAATTAGATGGGACTAACAGTTCAAGAGATATACATTGACTTTGAGGTGCTGACAAAAACATTCCACTACTAAAGACGTACATTTGTACATGTACTAAGTGACCTTGACCTTGGTAGCATAATCTTTATGTCTCCCTCCCAACGGGGAGGAGACATATTGGTTTTGCCTACTTCGTCCGTCTGTCTGTCCGTCTGTCACACATTGTGTCTGGGCTATATCTCCTGAACCGTTTGCCCGATCACTTTCATATTTTAGTATGTTGTTGCTTATGACCCGAAGGTTTCACATCACCTTGATCCAAGGTCATGTGACCAAGGTCAAGGTCACTTAGTGCATTTTTAATGAAATTATGCATACATTCCTGTCTGGGCTATATCTCTTGAACCGTTTGCCGGATCACTTTCATATTTTAGTATGTTGTTTCTTACGACCCAAAGATTTCACATCACCTTGACCCAAGGTCATGTGACCAAGGTCAAGGTCACTTAGTGCATTTTTAAAGAAATTATGAATACATTCCTGTCCGGGCTATATCTCTTGAACCGTTTACCGGATCACTTTCATATTTTAGTATGTTGTTGCTTATGACCCAAAGATTTCACATCACCTTGACCAAAGGTCATGTGACCAAGGTCAAGTAGTCAATTTTTAATGAAATTATGCATACATTTCTGTCCGGGCTAGATCTCTTGAACTGTTTGCTGGATCACTTTCATATTTTAGTATGTTGTTGCTTATGACCCGAAGGTTTCACATCACCTTGACCCAAGGTCATGTGACCAAGGTCAAGGTCACTTAGTGCATTTTTAATGAAATTATGCATACATTCATGTCCAGGCTAGATCTCTTGAACCGTTTGCTGGATCACTTTCATATTTTAGTATGTTGTTGCTTATGACCCGAAGGTTTTGCATCACCTTGACCCAAGGTCATGTGACCAAGGTCAAGGTCACTTACTGCATGTTTAAAGAAATTATGAATACATTCCTGTCCGGGCTATATCTCTTGAACCGTTTGCCAGATCACTTTCATATTTTAGTATGTTTTTGCTTATGACCCAAAGATTTCACATCACCTTGACCCAAGGTCATGTGACCAAGGTCAAGGTCACTTAGTGCATTTTTAAAGAAATTATGAATACATTCCTGTCCGGGCTATATCTCTTGAACCGTTTACCGGATCACTTTCATATTTTAGTATGTTGTTGCTTATGACCCAAAGATTTCACATCACCTTGACCAAAGGTCATGTGACCAAGGTCAAGGTCACGTAGTCAATTTTTAATGAAATTATGCATACATTTCTGTCCGGGCTAGATCTCTTGAACTGTTTGCTGGATCACTTTCATATTTTAGTATGTTGTTGCTTATGACCCGAAGGTTTCACATCACCTTGACCCAAGGTCATGTGACCAAGGTCAAGGTCACTTAGTGCATTTTTAATGAAATTATGCATACATTCATGTCCAGGCTAGATCTCTTGAACCGTTTGCTGGATCACTTTCATATTTTAGTATGTTGTTGCTTATGACCCGAAGGTTTTGCATCACCTTGACCCAAGGTCATGTGACCAAGGTCAAGGTCACTTACTGCATGTTTAAAGAAATTATGAATACATTCCTGTCCGGGCTATATCTCTTGAACCGTTTGCCAGATCACTTTCATATTTTAGTATGTTTTTGCTTATGACCCAAAGATTTCACATCACCTTGACCCAAGGTCATGTGACCAAGGTCAAGGTCACTTACATTTGTAGTGCATTTTTAATGAAATTATGCATACATTCATGTCCGGGCGATATCTCTTGAACCATTTGCCGGATCACTTTCATATTTTAGTATGTTGTTGCTTATAACCCGAAGGTTTTGCATCACCTTGACCCAAGGTCACATGACCAAGGTCAAGGTCACTTACTGCATTTTAAAAGAAATTATGAATACATTCCTGTTCGGGCTATATCTCTTTAACCGTTTGCACGATCGCTTTATATTTTAGTATGTTGTTGCTTATGACCCGAAGGTTTCACATCACGTTGACTCAAGATCATGTGACCAAGGTCAAGGTCAATTAGTATACATGTATTTTAAATGAAATTGTATTTGTTATGTGTATTATGTCCAAGCTTAATCTTTTGAACTGTAATCGGATTATTTGATATTTTAGTATGATGGTGCTGATGACCCAAAGGTTTCATACCACCTTGATCCAAGGTCATATTACTAAGGTCAAGGTCAAATATTACATTTTTTAATGAAATTGTAAATACTATTGAGTCTGGACTATATCTGTGGAATCGTATACTGGATCGCTCTGATACTTTAGAATGCTGTTGCTCAGGATTGGAAGGTTTCTTATCATCTTGACCCAAGGTCATGTGCCCAAGGTCAAGATCATTTAGTTCTTTGTAATGAAATTGTACGTACTAATGTTGTCTGGGCTATATCTGCTGAACCCTTCTTACAATTGTTTTCATATTTTAATACATTGTTTCTCAGGACTAAATGTTTCTTATCACATTGTCCCAAGGTCACATGATTAAGGTCACTTCTTACTTTGGTAATGAAATTGTATATGCTAATCATGTTCAGGCTGAAATTGTTATGCTTATCATGTTTAGGCTTTATATTTTGAATGGTGTATCCAATCACTAATTCAGTTTTTTGTTGCGCATGATCCATACAATGTATTTTTCAGATCACCTATATCCAAGGTCATGTGACCAAAGTCAATTTCACTTAATATGAAATTGTACATGTATATGCTAATCATGTTTGGGCTTTACCTCAAACAATACAATGAATCACTTTCATGTTTGAGTATGATGTTGCCCATGACTCAAAGGTTTCACATCATCTTGGCCCAAGGTCAAAGTAACTTAGAGGGAGGGGGGAGACATCTGTTTTTTTCTGAAAAACATTTGATTTAATTGGTAAAGATGTTGTGAAACTGTGGGTCAAGACGAGTGAGAAAGATACATATACAAATTTCATATTTAAAAGTACTAAGTGGCCTTGACCTTGGTAAATGACCTTGGATGAAGTCGAATTGAATTTTGGCCATGAGCAACAACACACTCAAATATGACGGTGATTGGATGTATAATTCAAGAGTAGCCTGGACAAGATATTTATTTTTATTTCTTCTATACGGGCACCCGGTAGAACCTCTATACCTGTATGTATCAGTTGTATTGATCTTATAGAGACTCATTGACCAACTGTTTGATAGAGTATTATTGCTAGGCAGTTCCCCTTTGGGTGCCTCATAGCCTCTTCTATTATTTAAGGATATGAGTGCTACCCCATATTTATTGCCCACCCTTCACTTGTGTATGTAGTAATAAGAGGGTTGTATAGTTATGTACTGCTTGGATGGTCAGTATTTCCAATGTCGTTTACAAACATGACAAAGTACCACCACACCAGGATACCCTTGCTGCAGCATAAACATGGGTACCAAACCAGGCCATTTAAAGTCCCCCAGTCAGGAGACAATCGGACGCATTGAAAAAAAGTACTAAGTAAAGTGACCTTGACTTTGGTCACATGACCACAATCACATTCAATTTTTAGATTTAAATTAAAAACAAATTATGTTCAAAAGTTAGTACCAATGATTGGCAATGAATGGAAAGGTCTTGTCACAATGAATTCACATGTGAAGTGTGAAGGCCTACCAAAACTTTCCACCTAACTTGGAGTGTGATCCACATTTTTAAATACTACAGAATCAATATCATTAGCCGTAACTTTTGATATATTGTATAAAGATTCGAAATTTAATGTCTGACACAACTTTCATTAACAGAACTTTTCTTACAAAGTCGTTGTGTTTCTTACCAGATGGACAATTAGACGGACAGAAAGACAAACTCTGTCGGAAAAAGTAATCTATACTAACGAACAACATAAAAGAAATTGATAAAAAAAGGGATCGATAAGCAATAAGTGTATACTCATTACTCTATTAAAATGGTCTGCAAGAGCATTCGAATCCCGATGTATGTCTAAAGAAAATGGTTGACAAGGAAACACACAGAAAATGTACAGTATTAGAGCCAAGACGATACACCTTTTATTTTCTTTGCTCATTCATTCTCTCTCACGATCGTTTCATATAATATGAAAGAATAAACATTCAGTCCTCTGTCATCTCTCACGATTGCTTTAATATCTAGAAAAGTAGAATATTAAAGAATGAACATTCAGTCCTGATTTCGCATAATCATATTTTCTGAATTCGAGCTATTTCATACCGTCAAACCGTGACACCAGTAAAAATGACTTCAACTCAATGTCCGTTTTAATGCAGCAATTACTAAATAACAGATTGCATAAATACTTTAACTTACTAAATCATAAATGGATCTGACAATGAGTTGCATAACGATTATTAAACGAACTGAACGTCGAATGTTACATTGGATCCTCTTTTAACAATATATCCCGTAAATGAGAACTTATTTGTATAACTTTAAACAGATTCAAATTTTACCTAATTTTACAAAAGTTCATCTCATTGTTCTAGAGGAGCCCTGGGTTTTAAGTATTTTTAGCTAATATTTTGTTCGTTGAGATTATTAATCAAGGCCAGTAAGATTGGATCTCAAAGAAGGGTAGGTGTAGGTGGTTAAAGCCCCTGTCACACCTTCACGTTCTGGCATGGCGTTCGCACTACGACCGCCAAAATTGTACGAAACGTGGCGTGAACGTAGTAAGGACGCGGGGAACGTAGTAAGAACTCGCTGATACGTATTGAGGTCGTAGTAAGGACGCCGACGAACGTGTCCGTACGCCGAGCCACCACGACCGTTTTGAACTGATGACAGAACGTGTTAAGGACTACTTGCGAACGTATTGAGAACTTCATTGACGTATTAGAAACGTGTTGCGAACGTAGTAGGGTCGTAGTACGGACGGTTTAAACTTTTACATATAATCATATGGATCTGCCGTCCTTACCACGTTCTTGGTTTTAGAGGTCGAAAAAATCAAAATAGACCTCGTGCAATCAATTTATCCTTTAAACGTGTCATGATCGTAGCATGAACGCAGTAAGGACTTCGAGAACGTAGTAATAACGCCGCACTGTCGTAACACAGACGCCTTCGTCGTAGTGTGAACTTGGGGCCGATCGTAGTGCGAACTTGACTAAAAGTATTAAAGACGGGAAGGACGCGCTACTAACGTGTTACGGACGCCAAAGGTCGTGTTGCGCACGTATTGGAGTCGTCAATTATGCTTTCGGAAAGCCCTTCCGGGTGAAAAATGCCACGTTCTCACTACGTTCATGAAAATTTTTAAGGACTTCAAGGACGTAGTAAGAACGTCTCCAGAGAATGTGTAGGTGTGACAGGGGCTTAAGGGGGGGTCTTGATAGCATTGTCCCTCGTAAAAATGGATTGGATATCTTAGTCGGATAGGACATTCCCATGAAAATTCTATTTTAATTTTCGATCCCTGCACAACTTCATTCACGATATCCTCATATTTATTATGGGAAAACGCTAAATGTAAATTGGCCATTCAGTATGAGAAAAATGCATGTATTGTACACATTCTGGTGAAATCAATAGCATCACAGGTAAGAGGATTAAGGTAAAACCCCATTTATCTTTTGTTAACTTTCTTTGTGTGAGGTCGATTGATACAAATAAATTACACTATCAATGATAGTCGGTGATGATAGACAGTGTAAAAAATAGTTTTCTACGCCCTTAAGTAGCCACATGTATGAGATATACGGGGTTCTGAGTCTAATCTAAGCTAATGCAAATTCTTACGAAAGTCCCCCCTCCCCACCCCCAACGGACCACATACGGCATTTCATGGTACTAAACCCACTCAAATAAACTCTTCCTCTCATACAGTTATGTTTCTGGATCCGCTAATCTGTACAAGTTGACATCGAGGGCACAGGAGCTCGATACCAACAACCTTCAATGATACCCGCCCCTTCCCATCTGTTCTCTCTACTCTATATAAGGAAAGTAGAGGCGGATATACTTGTGGATCGTTGGCATCAAGCTCCTGTGATCGAAGGGTATACAAGAAGATATCTTCAATATTCCAGAGACATAAGTACATGTATTTAAAAATTCTATTAATATAGTGTTGTAATTGTAACAAGGAAATATCATGATCATCAGCTCAATGCTAAAAAGGCTCTTATAAATCAAACGATTAGCTTCCCGCTTTATGTAAGAGGGTTAGTGGGCGTGTGTAACATTGTCAGACTGTCACTTTGTGAATGGAATGTTAAAGCATGTGGTGTGACCCAAGGTAGTGCTTTAAACCATCTCCTAATTGAAATACCTGTACTCTGACGACCTTGCTTTCATCAAAGATAAAAGCTAAAGGAAGTTATATTAGATTTACGAAACGATTGCACGAACCTTTCCTGAAATAAATATATAAATGTACAGATAGCAGGAACAAAACTCATATATTAGGGTATTTTCTGTTCTGAAACTGATAATTATGAAAGGAAAGAGCATTTGGCATGTCCTCCTTTATCTTTTGGCATTAAGAGCCGCTCCCACAGAAAGAAGGAAGAAAGTGGGGGTATATGACTAACTATATCCTCAGGTGACCACTGTCCATATATTTTAATGGGAAGTGAAAGACACAGGAGTATTTTCATGTACACGTAAGTAGAAAAAATAACCTCTTGTACGAAAAACAATGTACTTGTAGTATTGCTTTTTCCTGCTTTCTGAACGGACTATGTCGAATAAGACATTTTTCATTCTAAATGTATAATACGAATTATACGTACAAGTCACCGGAAGAATTAAACTTTCACATCCCCGGTGATAAAATGAAAAGCAGATATGAAGTACAAAGCTGCTTACACGTATAAGTTTTAAACTAAGTGAGTTTTCGCCATAATACTCGAATTAAAAGTGTTGGCATATTTATTTTGCTATACCGCTATTGTCCGTCCGTCCGTCCCAACCATTTTGTCCTGACTTGCTGTTTATGGAGTAGTATGATCAGATGTGACTGGTAGTTTTGTACATGGGTTTTAAATTTGTGATGTTTTGATTTGAGGATCAAAGTTATTCAAAAACTATGTTATTCACTCACATATTTTACTCGGAAGAAGTTTCCAACCCGGCACATTGCACATATTGCATCTCTGATGTAGCTTTTGAAAAAAAAACTTGATTTCTTCTCAGTTGAACGATGGAAGCCGCATGGGTCATGGGACTGTCATTCGAACAATTTGTGTCGAAAAAGTTTCACATACTGTTTAGAATCCGCCGCGTTGAAGAACGACACTTATGAATCCAGATATCACAAAAAAAAGATCAAATAGACAAACTTAAGTTAAAGCAAATTAAGATCATTGTCATTATACGTAATGTTAGTGATGTATATACGATCTGCCATCCTCCATCATACATACCACACGTGACTTCGTGAATAATACCAAAGATTTGGTCATGATTAGGCTGAAATTTTAGATTTTCTGTGTGCATTTATTGAATATGTGAATATTACATTTGACAGTTATGTTAGGGGGTTGGCATGGAACCGTTGCGGGAATTACCCCATAAACTGGAGGTGGAGTCCCGGGAACTGGCACGCACCATAAGCAGTCAGGTAAAAGAAGTTTGTTTTCTTTCCCTATTTCTTTCAATGCTAGCTTTTCTTAAATCAATAAAAAAAAACCCCAAAAAACCCACGCATACTAAATCCAATGTATATTTGTAAAAGTGAATTTTTGTTGCATAGTATACTGAACACAAAATGTTTAGAATTTACTTTGATTCAACCAAAACATGTTTTTTTTCAATAAGGATAAAACTCTTTATTTGAGTTTCAGTTTCCATTTAATGCTTTATGCCTCACTTCCCTATTATTTTGATAAAAAATGCATACATTTTGAAGCAGAATATAGGCGAAGTAGGGTTAAAATTTCAATTTCTTCCAAGAAATCAAATATAGATGAATTAGGGTTAAAATTTGCTTAAACTAAAAGTTTCAATTTCCTCCAAGAAATCAAATATAGATGAATTAGGGTTTAAATATGTTTTAAAAGTTTCAATTTCTTCCAAGAAATCAGTCAGTTTCCGTATATTTGCCGCATTAGAATGATGTCCTCGAGTTTTTAGGGGATTCCGCTAACACAATGTAGATCGTGGCCATAGCGGGTATAAAGGGGAACTTGTGGACAATGTACGAGTCATTGCAGCAATTTGCTCACTTGGAATAAATCGTCAAAGGTTCCTTCAAGTGAATCCGAATAAGAGAAAATTTTTCTCATTATGTTCAACAGTTGTTATACCCCCGCCATAAAATGGTGGGGGTATATAGTGATTTTATTTTCATTTCGTTTTTCGACACGAAAACGTGCAAAAAATACAGATTAGGTGATACTCAGCCAAGTTTTGACTGATTCATGTCCTATTATCGAAAAGTGCATGTATACTTATTTAGCGGTTAGCAACTCAGTATTACAGAAGTCCCGTAAAATGTACCGGCACGTGTATTTATAAATCATATTGAGCACTGTGTTTCACATATAATATGTTTTTGTTTGATCTCTAAGTACCGTCACATTATACACGTACCGGTAGATTACGGTGTTTCTTCCCAAAAATTGAAACAAGGATTCACGAAATGAATCTTATACATGTATTTTATGGATAAAGCGAGGTAATTCTGGTAGCCTTATCAAGTTTTTTTTCTTCTTATTCTTAGCTGCATCTTTTTATCCATAAGAACAAAAAGGTAGGTGACTGTACATGTATGTACCTAGTAACATTGACAACATCTGACCACCGATTCTATTTTATGTGACCACTATTTTTCTTTTCCAGCTTGTTCTTTGTTTGGCTTTGCTTGTGAAATATAAGCTTATCGCATTTATAGCATATGAGTTTGAATTTTCACAGATAAATGAAATTATGAATATACCGAAATGCTATCTAGGTCTTCAATAATAACACTACATAGAATATCTGTGTTGAAAAGAGAATGTGATCTACCTTCGAATTTAGCGTTTGAATACATGAGTATGAAGAATAAACTGCACTTCTGTACTAAATGTCCGGGGAACTAAGCCACAGTCATTTAAAACATTTATAGACCACTGTTTGATTTTTTGTACTGTATCCTCATATATCCAAGTCTGTTTGTATTTTTTTGTACTTTATCCTCATATATCCAAGTGGGTTTAATAGGAAACAAAGAAACCCGTCTGCATTATCATATTTATGACATATGTATCTTTATCTAGCTCTTTGAAAGGGGGGGGGGGGTTATCCAGATCGAGCTGCGTGCCTTTCAAACTCATTCTGTCTGTAAAATCCTCGGTATTCTTTAAAAACAAAACATCACAGACATGTATACAATACACAGACATATACACTTCTATGTTCTGTGTTATATACTGAAAAATGTCACAGAACATAGAAGTACATGTTTCGGCCGACCAGAAGTGTATATTTCGGCTGTCCCGTGGTCTTAGTGAGGCTCGAACCAGCAACCTTTTGGTCAATGACCCGACGCCCTTAACACCAGACCACGGCACCGACAAATCCTCGGTATTCTTGTATCAGCACACCGTACCATGATTTGATGTAAGTACTAAGAGGGAGCATCCTCCATTCACAGACCTGTTTAATAGTAAATTAATACCCTCAATATTTTACATATGTTTACACGAGATACGGAAAACGATTTGAAGTCAAAAGATATGGATCCATAAATTATGTAATAAGGTATTGATATTTTACAATTGGGACATATAATGTATACATAGTCAATCCTTTGTGTTATCACATGCATAGACTGGTGTGTGTATTTATATAAATTGAAACGCAATATTGAGATACAAATTGGTATTTTAAACTTTTCTTTGTGAAGGTAAGATAGTTACAAGAATACGGATTTTTCACACAAATAACAAGTCTGCAACAGCACCATTCTTCTCTATCCAAAGAATCAATGTTCAGAAAATATTTCTGAACAATCATACATTTCTTTATATGGTTACCTTTTGTTACTCTCATTGATGTACTTTTTCGTTGAATACAATATTCGAAATATTATACGGGTAACATTTTGTCAGAAGTCGTCGAAAAAATGAAACTTTGCATAGATGAACTCGATTTCAAATATCGTGAACGGTATTGCCAATCTGTTATGGAAGTGAATGAATAATCCTGGAGTCAGAGCCAGTTGGAGTAGACATTGGATGATCATTTCAAACAAAGAAAATACAATCATTTCATCTTTCATATATGCTCCGGAATTCTTCATGTGATAGGCTATATGCAGAAAATCAATTATAAAGACACTTGGAGATGGATAGACGTACAATAGCACAGGGTGATTAGGCTTCCTATAGGACTTTTTATGGTGGAACCCGGAAATTACTATTGGTACTCCTATCAACGATTTATGATGAAGAGTAATTACACATGAATACTGTTCTTACAAGCAGAATGCGCGGTTCCAGTAAAATATATTTTGGTCGGGGTAGATACATCATACATGGTGTGTATATTTGGACTCAAACCTATTCCCTAAAATTGATAATAAAAGTAAGGTTGGTTTGCGATGTTTTATATTTTGTTAAAAAAAAACAACAACACGTTTTTGGCCGGATTGCGAAGTGAAATCCGGCCTATGGTAATGGAATGGCGATGTCCGTCCGTGTGTGTCAACATTTTGGTTTAACTGTTACGTTTAGGTTAGTCATTATAGAACTATAAAGGGTACAATCTGCAAACTTTGTATAGACATAAAGCATAGTGATAGGATCTGAACGCATTTATTGGCCTTGGCCTTGAAGTTTGACCTTGACCTGGAAGACATTACTTAAGCTTCTATTGTACCAATACCTTATGAAATGTCACATTAAAACTTAAAGAGTGGACGTGGACATCATTGATTTCATACATTTACCTTGACCTTAAAGTTATAACGTTGAATGAGACTACGTGGTACCAATTCCATACAAAATACATATTAAACTTAACTTATGGAATTAACATGACGAGTTGACTTGATATCAGCTACTGCCCTTAACATCAAACATGTCTAAGGTTGACATTGACCTTGCAAATATAATTTTGAGTAAGTCATAGACATTATTGTACTATATTTGAACATAAAAATTTAACATGGAGATAGAACATGACGGCTGGACTTAATTTCTGGTATAGACCTTGACAGTATTACTTTGAACTGGATGTACACCAATTCTCTTTAAAACTGACATGAAGGTAGGACATGATTAGTGGAACTGATTTCTGGTACTGAAGTCAACCTTGAGGATTGACCTTTACCTTGAAGATATGATATGGCATTACGATATAAAATATCACATTGAAACTTTGAATGAAGATAAAACTTGGTAAGTGTACTTCATTGATATGAAATTAATTTTGCACTCCGTTGCTTTCAGTGGACATATATTTCAAAGCACAATCTGCAGTCAGCAATCCGGCCTTAAATACAATCTTTAGCGGTGTCTTCTTAGCATATATAGTAATTTTTTTTTCAATAGGGAGTACTAAAAATATGTAAGCGTCTATTTGAACACTCTCTCGTTAACATTTTTTAAACGTTTACACAGAAGGCGCTCCGCTACTTTTAATGTAGCGCCCTCTATGTAAGAGCTTGTTTCATATGTACTCCGTAAACACCATTTGAAATCATCCCAAGTTCGGGATAGGCAGATTTGCCTCATATTTTATTCGTCTCTGTCAGACAAGAAATTAGTTGAAAAGAGTGATGCTATATCATTTTAGAACTCAACTAGTGGAGGCATTTTGTGCAATTTATAGAAATTTGATCCGTATTGTACGTCAAATTTGTTTGGAAAATGTCGCGCTAAAAGTAGAAGTTCTTTAATGAAAGTAAAACAGGCGAGTGAAAACGCTATAATTTGGTTAGCTCGGTCAGACTCCAATATTGCGTGCTGAATTAGCTTTGGTCACACTGGATTCTTATAGCATTTCTATTGGTCATGAAAGAAAGAAGAAAATCTGTTTATATTTCGTGATTTACATGTTATGTCAGCTTGGTGTTTAAAAGGAGACTAAAAAACGATATAGATTGAACTTTCTGTTTTGGAAATCTGTGATTGATTTTCAAATAAACTTTATATCAGTTTTACAAAAATCTTTCAAATAATTCTACAAAACAAAGATGTTCTTTAAAATAAATGCAAACAATCAGATTGCAATTACACAATGTGTAGATTTAGAGTTCATTTCGTAATGAAAATCGTCCAAAACGTTATCTATAATGTCATCGTATAATTCTTTAATTCCTGGTTCTAAAGACGTTATACTGCAAAGCATGCGCCTTCGGTTTATATTTTTGTAGCCTATTACTCGGTGCGTTGACAAACCTATTTTCTTTGCATATTTCTGGACGACGAGGCTGATTTTATTTTCAGTTGGATGTCAGATTAGACCGAGTTTGCAGGAGCAATCAGCAATTTTAACCGCCAAGAGGGCAATAAAATGTAAGGCAATGGAGTGTACGGTCCAGACGTCACCCATCTCACCGAGGAATTGTCATCATAACTTACCGTATAATATGCTTAACGATTTGTAAATAAGTAATTTGTAAATACATAGTTTGCCAATTCTCAGCGATCCGCAAATTTTACTGGTCCGGAAAGTTTCATCTTAGAAATTTAGAAATGCGACTTTATATGTACATGTACTTGCTCTAGTTATACGAAAGGGCAATGTAAAGTCTGTGGTCACTTTAGGTTGACCGTCTGTCAAATGACCACTAGATGTCCGTCTTAATTTTAGCTCTGCCTCTCAAAATAAACAGATGAAAGGAAGAGCTGACAATAACGTTGGTTTTATACTGTCCATAAAAAACATAAGGATCAGAGTCCCGGAGACCCCGTAGACATAAAAAGTGGATGACTATATAATTATATGGTATAGAATCAGATGATTTTTGTACAAGGACAATAGCATGCCATAGCTAAAGATGTCATTCTTGATTGTAGCTGCTAATTTACTTTAAAAAATCGAAGTACAAATTGCTTGAAAAAGTGAGAAGAAAATTCGTCTAATATCCAATTATAAAACCTAGGAATGAAACCAGATCCTTTCTCGGCTAGCTTATTGAGATGTAAATTTAACTGTGGTATTAATCAATCAACAGTAATCAAGCTTTCCCTCAGATTTCCATTTTGATCTCTCTGAAATTTGAGGCATCGCTATGGAACATTGATACTTTAAGATTCTGCAAAATCACGACGTCCGAAGTATCAATATGAGTTTCTCGAATTACGCTTGTTTTGATTTGGCAATAACAATTTAAGTTCATTATAATTACATGTATTCATTTTATATAGCATGGAAGATGATCTATGCTCAAAATGTGAAAATGAGATTAACCACAAAAGGTTTTTAAGTACATATAGATAACTATTTCCTTTATCCTGTAGGAATTAAGTGTTCATTTAATTCCACACCATTTCAAAAGACTGAAAATGCCATTACGGTACCATTTCCAACTTTTCTCCAGTTTTTAGCTCTACTGGTCTCAGACCAGTCGAGCTTATGCGATCACCCTTCGTCCGGCGTCCGTCCGTCTGTCCGTCTGTCTGTCTGTCCGTCTGTCCGTAAACAATTCTTGTCCGGACAACTCCTCTGAAACTGTTAGAGATAGAAACTTAATTCTTTTTGTATTTTACTTGGTCCATGGTCTAGTTGTGCACCTGACATTCAGTTTCAGTCCCTGACTCCCAGGGTCTTAGGAAATGGGCGTGGTCATTAAATTCTATGTAATTTTGTCCGGATAGCTCTTCTATCACTATAAATGATAGAGACATAATTCTTTTTGCAATATGATGGGTCTGTAGTCTAGTTGTGCACCTAATATTTTGTTTGAGCCAATGACCCCCAGGGTCTTAGAAAAGGGTGTGGCCATTTTCTTTTATATTATTCCATATAATCTTATGCTTACAGCGCTGACACTATAAATAATGGAGACTAAATTCTTTATGCAATATGAATTGGGTCTGTAATCTCGTTGTCCACCTCATATTTTGTTTGAGTCTCTGACCCCAAGGGTCTTAGAAAGTGGATGTGGTTGTTTTCTCTCTATTAAACTACATGTGATCTCATGATAGCTAATTTCCCAGAATTTATGGATAATAGTTAATTGATTTATTCCAAAATATTATCGGTTTGCAGTTTAGATGTCATTACAGTATTTTACTTCAGTCCCTGATCCCTAGGATTCTGGAAAATGGGTATATGGCTATTTTCTCTTACCCTATCTACATGCATTTAGAGTACATAAGTGACAGAAACTATAAATAAACAAAGATATTGCAATTTTACAATATTATCATAGATGAGTCTGTAATTTAGTTTTTCTCATATTTTATTTGGGACCTGACCCAGGATTTTATCTTCAATTCTATAGAAACGCTAGGGGATAGTTTCAGATTTCCTCTGATCAATCAATCAACATGAAAATCTTTTCTATAGTGTTTATACAGTGCAAGAAAGATATCAAATAGTCAAAATGCATGTATTTCTCACTTATTTTTTTATTTGTTTAACATGTTTAAGGTGTAAGATTTTTGGTGAGAGTAGTGAGAATTTTTGTTGCAATTTTTAAGAGTAGAATGTCCGAAGTGATCACAGACTTGAGCTGTGCTTTCTGTTAAATGGGAACACCAGAATCACAAAGATTGATCATTTTATCAAATAAAATAGCAATAATGCATCCTTCACATTGCCAAATGAAAGGAATATTGTGCTTGTGTAAGTTTTTTTTTTGGGGGGGGGGGGAGAGGGGGGAGGTAACTAGAATGTCCTAAGTGATCACAGACTTGAGCTGTCTGCTTTCTGTTAAATGGGAACACCAGAATCACAAAGATTGATCATTTTATCAAATAAAATAGCAATAATGCATCCTTCACATTGCCAAATGAAAGGAATATTGTGCTTGTGTAAGCTTTTTTTTGGGGGGGGGGGGAGAGGGGGGAGGTAACTAGAATGTCCTAAGTGATCACAGACTTGAGCTGTGCTTTCTGTTAAATGGGAACACCAGAATCACAAAGATTGATCATTTTATCAAATAAAATAGCAATAATGCATCCTTCAAATTGCCAAATGAAAGGAATATTGTGCTTGTGTAAGCTTTTTTTGGGGGGGGGGGGGGGGGGAGAGGGGGGAGGTAACTCTTACATCTTTCTTTCTTCTTATAAATTCCTCCACTGCTTGGAGTACCACCCCCAATGGGATGTAAAACTGTGTGGTTTGATAAAATTTTTATGCCCCCGGAATCAAAGATTCGGGGGCATATAGTTTTTGGCCTGTCCGTCTGTTTGTCTGTTTATCTGTTTGTCTGTTTATCTGTTTGTCTGTTTGTCTGTTTGTCTGTTTGTCTGTTTGTCTGTTTGTCCGAAAAACTTTAACATTGGACATAACTTTTGAATGGGAAGTGATAGGGCTTTCATATTTCACATGTGTATTCCTTGTGACAAGACCTTTCCATTGATACCAAAATTTTTGACCTCGTGACCTTGACCTTGACCTTTGACCTACTTTTCAAAAACTTTAACATTGGGCATAACTTTTGAATGGTAAATGATAGGGCTTTCATATTTCACATGTGTATTCCTTGTGACAAGACCTTTCCATTGATACCAAAATTTTTGACCTCGTGACCTTGACCTTGACCTTTGACCTACTTTTCAAAAAACTTTAACATTGGGCATAACTTTTGAATGGTAAGTGATAGGGCTTTCATATTTCACATGTGTATTCCTTGTGACAAGACCTTTCCATTGATACCAAAATTTTTGACCTCGTGACCTTGACCTTTGACCTACTTTTCAAAAACTTTAACATTGGGCATAACTTTTGAATGGTAAGTGATAGGGCTTTCATATTTCACATGTGTATTCCTTGTGACAAGACCTTTCCATTTATACCAAAATTTTTGACCTCGTGACCTTGACCTTGACCTTTGACCTACTTTTCAAAAAACTTTAACATTGGGCATAACTTTTGAATGGTAAGTGATAGGGCTTTCATATTTCACATGTGTATTCCTTGTGACAAGACCTTTCCATTGATACCAAAATTTTTGACCTTGTGACCTTGACCTGACCTTTGACCTACTTTTCAAAAAACTTTAACATTGGGCATAACTTTTGAATTGGAAGTGATAGGGCTTTCATATTTCACATGTGTATTCCTTGTGACAAGACCTTTCCATTGATACCAAAATTTTTGACCTCGTGACCTTGACCTTGACCTTTGACCTATTTTTCAAAAACTTTAACATTGGGCATACCTTTTGAATGGTAAGTGATAGGGCTTTCATATTTCACATGTGTATTCCTTGTGACAAGACCTTTCCATTGATACCAAAATTTTTGACCTCGTGACCTTGACCTTGACCTTTGACCTACTTTTCAAAAACTTTAACATTGGGCATAACTTTTGAATGGTAAGTGATAGGGCTTTCATATTTCACATGTGTATTCCTTGTGACAAGACCTTTCCATTGATACCAAAAATTTTGACCTCGTGACCTTGACCTTTGACCTACTTTTCAAAAACTTTAACATTGGGCATAACTTTTGAATGGTAAGTGATAGGGCTTTCATATTTTGCATGCGTATTCCTTGTGACAAGACCTTTCCATTGATACCAAAATTTTTGACCTCGTGACCTTGACCTTTGAACTTTTAACCCAGCGACCTCACATACATGTACTTAACAGAAAATAGTGTTCATACTAACAAAGATGCCACCGGGGGCATTCGTGTTTCACAAACACAGGCTTTATTCATAATGTTAACATTAAAGCAAGTGACACATGTTTTAAAAGAAGATAATATAACAAGAGATGCCTTATTGGCATACATGTATCTACTATGTGTTCATCAAATTTAAAAAAATTAAAATAAAATACTAAAAAAAATCATTTGTAAAAGCCAACTTATACAAAAATATTTCAACCCAGGAAAACTTCTACCAAAATTTTCCTTTATTGCCATTTGACAATATTATCATAGATGAGTCTGAAATTTAGTTTTTCTCATATTATATTTGGGGCCTGACCCAGGATTTTATCTTCAATTCTATAGAAACGCTAGGGGATAGTTTCAGAATTTCCTCTGATCAATCAATCAACTTCAAAATCTTTTCTATTATGTTTATACAGTGCAAGAAAGATAACAAACAATCAAAATGCATGTATTTCTTACTTATTTTTTAATTGTTTAAGGTGTAAGATTTTTAGAGAGAGTAGTGAGACTTTTTGTTGCAAGAGTAGAATGTCCTAAGTGATCACGGAGCTGTGCTTTCTGATAAATGAAACACCAGAATCACAAAGATTGATCATTTTATCAAATAAAATAGCAATAATGCATCCTTCACATTGCCAAATGAAAGGTGCTTGTGTAAGTTATAGAAGTAGTATTTGTAACAGGAGAGGGAGAGATGTGACTGTACCAGGAATCGAACCCGAGATCTTCTGCTATCAAGGTAGACGCTCTTACCAACTGAGCTATCTGGGCACGATGCCCGTTCCTGCCACACTCCTCTCTACCAATTTTTCAGGTTTCCATGCACTGGAAACCTGACACACAAAACTCCACTTCACCTTGAGTCATTTAGTTTGGTGCCAATTCTGTAACAGGAGAGGAAAAGATGTGACCGAACCGTGAATTGAACCCGAGACCTTCTGCTACCTGGGCAGACGCTCTTACCAACTGAGCTATCTGGGTACGATACCTGTTCCTGCCATAGATTAATGGTAATAAACTAATGTTTCAGGCCTTTTTGTCAATTGGACCTCGAGTCATTTTGTCCTTTTAAAATTTGACCAATCAAAAACATCATTTCAACCTCATGCAGAATTTGAAATATTTTTCTGAACTGGGATATATGGTAGAAATGTTTTCTATAGAGGATCAAATATTTCATACCGGTATGTAAAAATATTTTGTATTATATTTTAATAATTAGCTTCTGTCTACATTAATACCACATTCGCCCTAAAAGTTCATATTCTTCGTTCAATATTCTATTTACATTGTTTTACATTTACTAAATAAATAGCCTAAAACCTTTTTAGGTTTTAGAACAAAATGGCCGATACTTTTAAAATTTCACTCGGTAGGCCACATGTCCTATTATATTTAATTTCAATCTGAAACTGCCTGATTACTTGATCTAAGTATTTTCACTGGTCAGTATAAGAAAGAAGGAAATATCTCTTATAATAGAGTATCCTATGCAATACTATTTCAGCTCAAATGAGAGGTTATTTATGCCTTTAGTCTTAATTTTATAAAAGGGCATATAGTGGTAGGTCTGTCTGTTCATCTGATTGTCTATCCATCCGACTGTCAGTATATCATTCCATTCAACTAAATTCTGATGAAAGGGTATAAGATAATAGTGCTGTCATATATTGCATGTCTATGAACCTTGAGAAGGCTCATCTTTTGGAGCCAAATTTTTAACCTTTGACCCCATCACTGACCTTTGACCCACATTTTTTGAAAAATAAAAACATCTGTTATTTTAGTTTTGATACATATGGTATGTTATACATGTTGTATATACACGTTTTTAGTAATTCTCTCACATTCTAGAGAAATCTAAGGCACGGTCTTCTTGGGGGGGGGGGGGGGGGGACTCCGTTTTTTTTCAAAAAAAAAATTTTGCTCTGAATTTTGATGAAAAAAATTAATTAGGAATTGTTGGATATGCATTGGCATGTGGTTGTTGGTTCTAATAAAAAAAAAACTTGATACACATTTATCCCGCCTCTGGCAAATTTCTTGCAATCTGATTGGTCGAGAAGAACCAAATATTATGTTGTATTATTTTACTAACAGAATATTATTTTGATATCCTGCTTCTACTAAGATGCTTTATGCTTTTGACGTCACCAAAATGCTTTAGAATATGTTGACGTAACATACACACACCAAAAGCGATTCAGCGGGATAAATTCGTTATAGAGTGTTTTACAGGGGGGATACAGAAATATATTGGGTCGATGAAAAAAGTGGTATTAGGCAAGGTGAAGTCCAGCATTCATTCTCTTGAGTGAATATGTACAAATCAACCAGGAGAGCTTCAGTCTCATCAGAGACTTCTGGTTTTTTCTGATTCTTGTTCGTGTTGTTACACTCAAGCTCAACTTAGTTGCAAATTTCGCACAAGGTAATGTAAGAAAAACCTTGTCATTAAAAAAAGACAGGTCTATTTTCGACCGATGAATGTACGACAAGTAATCACCAATAGCATAGTTGTTCATACCGGATAGGACCAGATAAATACATATTTCAGATGATAGTCCATCCCCACTAGTCGTACGTTAAACTTGAAACTAAATACAAAAATCATGCGACATCTATAATGGGATGCAGCTCATAATGTGGGCTTACTTGATCACTATAAACATGGATAAAGCATTGAAGTATACATTCTCACAGTTGATGTGGTAGAAAAAATCGAGAGTTCACTATTGTATAGTTGTCCCGGATATCCTTCTGTATTAGATTAGCAAAACGATCCACGAAGAAGCATTCTTTCTTTGAATAACTTGCATACTTAGACTCTGTGCATTTTACAATAATTTAAATGTGTACGTTATATAAGTTGTTTAAGCTCTATGTGAGAAAAAAATTTCGTAGAGCTGAAGTCAAACTTTTGTTGTTTCATTTTGGGGAAAAGGTCAAGATTGTATGGTAAAAAAAGTTGTGATGAGCTAATACCTCGCCCGGTATAAAACCTAGTGACCCGGCATCATCCCGTACCAGGTCACTTGATGACTAGGTACATGTAACTACCAGTACCAGGTGTCCCCGTCAGCGTCCGCTTCCAGTAACACTGTTATTTTTTTGTTTTGTTTTGTTTTTGTTTTTGTTTTTGTTTTGGTAAATCAATTCTGGACATACTACAAGTAGTGCTGCATATTGAAATAATTTTTTTCAATACAATACAAAACAATACATTTTGCTTCAATACTCAATATTTTCAATACAATACGCATCTTTACATTTTTTTCTCAAAAAAGTCATAATAATGAATCAATAAATGGAGTTTTAATATTTTAATCATTGAAAACTTTATAAAACAAAACAAAAATAAACATCAAATGGATGTTTTCCATTATTTCAAAAACAAAAAAGGAATAAAAAGATAACAATGACAAGCATTGAAAGTGTCTACTTGTCTACGAAAGAAATTTGGTTGGTAACGTGCAAATTCCGTGAATCGCGAATTATACACCTATTAAAACCAAACATTTCTAAAACAGATAGATTTTCAGCATGGACCAGACATGCACGTTTAGGGTACTTTATCTTCAATCTAAGCAGTGTAAAAGTTATTATGTCCTAAAATGTACCGAAAGCCGTAGCAGGATGGGTGGGGTATGATATTAGACATCCTATGTTTGCACGAACATCGCAAACACAGCGAATTACAGCGTCAAAAGTATTCTAACGTTGGCAAATTCTCCCTAAATTTGGACGTGACGTCACATTGGAAATTGTATCGGAATATCATTACGATAGAAGCTTTAATTGAACTCGTATGTCTAAACGATGATGTGATCAGAGAAGATTCAGAAGAAATATGAAAATAAGATCCAAAGAATGAATGAAAAGTCAAGGGACCTTATTTTCTTATCAAATGTATTGAAAGTATCGATACTCAGCATGTGTGTATCGATACGTACTGAACATCTCAAAGTATCGATACTCTTCAATATTCCAATATCAATATACAGCACTACCTACAAGTGCTTGTAACAACTGGTCATCTTGGGATGCTGACTGTTAAAAATGCATGTTTTGGACGTTGTATCTGACTCACTTGATGTTTGAACTTTGACCTATCTTAAAACCCCCAAAACATACAATTTCATTTTGTTATATCTTTTGAAATATATTTTGAGACTTTGATATTTCACACGAAGAGTCCTTGGGACCAGAACTTTCATTTGGTACTTTGACTTTTTGCAAAGTGAAGTTGACCTTTGACTTTGACCTACTTTTGAAATGATTTACCTTTGTCTTTATTTAATTCGAATCATTGTTGATAAGACTTTGGTTTTCTCCATGACCGCAGCTTCTTTTGGTACCGTGACTTTTGACCTAGCTTTCTTGATCTTGAAATTTGGCTTTTGAAATATCTTACGTTTGGCTGTATGTTTTGAACGATTTTGGATAGGACTTTGACATTTCACATAGAGATTTCTCAGCATAACTGTTTGTCCCTGACCTTAAACTTTGAAATTCTTTTGAAATAACTATATAACCTTTGGATGCATGTATATATTTTGAGTCATTTGTTGGAATTCAAGGCTTTTAGCTGTTTCTTTTGGACCAGAATTTTCATGCGAGACTTTGACGTTTGATCCGATGAATTTGACCTTTGGCTTCCTCTTTCTTGTAAAATAAATTTGAACTTGCTTTGTTTCTTGACAGTGAATTGTGTTCTTGCTTTTTATTTATTTTTTATTCTTAAATTAAAAAAAAGAAGACTTGAATTTATTTTCTATATGTATATATGTTTTCAAAATTTATGAACTAATGCCTATGTGCATATTAATCTAGTCGAGGTGAGCGTGGTAATCTGTGTTTACATTATCATGAAAGGTCAAATGTACAGAGATAGACTGGTATACACTTGAACAATTACGAGTAGAATTGAACACATCTCCCTAAAGGTGTTAGATTGATCTGAGGTTGTTGCGTATGTTTGACACAATGTGTACACGTGGTAGTGGCATTAAATGATCAGTAATTGTTGGTACCCTCTAAGGACATGGAACGGCTTGCTTGTTAGCTCTTGTAATGATTAATCACTTTACGACTGTCTCCATAGAATCATCTTTACTAGCATAGAACGCGGCCTTTTTATTTTATGACGGTATGGAATTTCTAATATAACACAGAGTAACTCCGCGTGTTCGATTTGTCTTACGTTGGGCAATGTGAATGTTTTTGTCATTTTATATGTAGGAACAAAAACTGATGGAGTCTTACTTGATTCTAAAAATTTGAAATCTTTAGGCGAATTCAGATGTTCTTGTACCGCTAACCATATCGCGCATAGACATGTGATTGTTGCGAAAAAATTATCCATGTATGCGTCATCGGTCACGTGATGATGGTGACTGTGGCGAAATGAATTAGCAGAGTCATGGAACATATAAGATAATTCAAAATCAAAAGATTGGTTCACGCTTGGTATAGTATTAGAGGTGTGAATGCGGATTGAGCTGACACTTTGATCTATTAAGGCATTGTAGCACTGGAATTACTGTTGATCAGCACTGCGACATCACTTCCTTTTGCTCCCATAGAAAGTCGATTCTCTTATTCACTTTATCAAGTTATCGATGGCAATTTATGCAAAGTAGATTTTGTTTTTGTTGACGATTCCCTCTGGAGCGAAATCTATACATCTTCTAAGCAAGTACTTTGATTTTAACCCGAAATCTTAGAAGACATTTTTTGAAATTTTAGAACTAGAAATACTAACGATGGAGCAAGTAATCTCGAATTGCTCGAGTTCTATTTTAAACAAGAATTCGAGGTAAGATAATTCGAGAAAAGTGTTGAAAAATTGCGTGTTGTGGATATTGCACTTTTAAGTAACAATGCCATCTGAGAATTCAAACAGAGTTGGCTGGTTCAAACGATTGGAAACTGACAAAGTGCGTATGTACATAAGATAGTTCACAGAATACATATGGTTCAGTGTTTACCAGAGAGTCTAAACCGATAAAAGTTTTTCATATAAGTTGGTGCACAATGCAGACAATGAGGAAGTTTTCTGTGAGTTTGAAGTCTCAGATCGAGGGGATGTTAAGAGTGGACAATGATTTTGAGACCAGGTCCCGCAGTAGTATCGCCTCTATGTTAGAAGACTTGGTCCAGCTAAGGAAATCATTCCTAAGGAAACAGAGTGACGCTCTGGTTTGTATGCTGGTGCCAATGTAAAATCTATTTTACCGAATTTTTAAAAGTAATTTTTGCGCATATTGCAGTGAATTTAACGTCATTTTATAATTTAGATACATTTTGAAAGGTACGATGTTTTATATATTGCTTAAGTGTCTATACTTCTTCCGATTCTTGCATCTCTCATATATCGGTTATCGGCGCAAACTTTTAAATTTGCACATTGCATCTCAACCTAAGAAATATAGCCTAGAATCTAAGGTTTGAATAGTCGTTTCACAATAATTTCTCTATACTTCTCTCTGATTGAAAATTCTCGTACAATAATTGGAAGGGAAGTGGATTTAGAAATATGGTCATAGGCATTGAAAAAAAGATAATAACGCAAACTAATCTTTCTTTGTGTAACGAAAAAAGAAGATTTTTTTTTTGAAGTAAAGACACAAATAAATAAAAAAAATTAATTTAAAAAATCTGAAAGTGATTTATTGAAAAAAAATTACAAAATCGTGTTTTGTACTAGATCTAATTTATTTTTATTTTAAAGTTTTATATTACCCATGTTATCTATACAAAGTTAATTAAATTGAATAAAACAAAGTGCTGATCTATATATATATCATGTATATATAATGGCTTAAAAATGAATACCCTTCAAAGATGTTTTGAGTTTTGGAGACTGTGATATACAATGTATAATATATAAGTACATGTATGTATATGAATACAAAAAGTAGAGGAAGAAATTCGAATCTCTCAGGTATTGATTGATCGCTCTACGTCACTTACACTTTTTGTCTTATTTTGATATTTTGACATTTTGAATAAACCCACCTTTTTGTCATATGAACTAGATATTTACCAGAATTAATGAGAAAGATCATCATCGACTTGCGCAATAGACAAGTTTAGTTTTTATTCACATGTAAAAATATACTAGAAGCGCAATATCGTATTCACTTTTCATTTGTCAAGCTGTTTGAAATGTAAGTTGCATTCAATGAGGCAAACGCATATACGGCCTGTATATGAAGTCGTTTTCATTGTGGCCACACGGCATCTTTGGACTTATTCTCGGCACCAATGATACTGTATTATACCATTTTGCCCGCTTGATTGTCATTTCTTATGACAGAATGGTGTGAACAAATGTCCTATCCTGGTCGTTTGTATGGCCTTGGGGGAGACGCGCTGGGAATTAGCTGAATGTGCAGATTCTGTGACAAAGTGTCCGTTTGATGTTCTTATGAAATAATTTGTTTGTTGTGTTTTTAATTAATGTTTATCAGTGGCAGAGAAACAGTTATTGAAGCAATAAACCTCTCATTTGATGACGTTTTATTGTCAGTTATGGCTCAAGTTACAAGGGGCGCTATTGCATTACAGTGAGCGTTCACAAATGCTCGTACCCCCTCCCCCAAATCAAACAAGCAAATAAACAAAAAGAGAACTCGCAGGTGGAAGTTTGCTTAAAAACATTTTTTTCTCCATACAATCTTAATTTATCTAGATCTAGACCAAATACTCTTATTAAATTGTCTTAATTCTTTTGAATGTATCATTGCCCCTTCTGTCATCATTTTACTTCAGAATGTTTGCTTTCCAACTTGGTCAATTCGGAAAGGTCAAGGTCACTTATTAGCGAAAACTTAAAATTGATCGTGTTTCACATATAAGTTATTCAAGATATGAGATTTTGCCCCCAATCCCCCGCCCCCCCCCCTCTCTCTCTCTCTCTCTCTCTCTCTCTCTCTCTCTCTCTCTCTCTCTCTCTCGTTCTCGCTCATTATTAAACTAGAACGAGAGCTTGATATGTTTTTAAGATTGAACTTTATTGCTTGTAAATCCGTAAGACATTCCAAATGTGATGTTGAAGTCTGTATGTGGAATGTCATTATGCTGCCTTTAATGTATAAATGGATATGACAGCAGAGGATCGATCCGGCAGATCTATTCCTTAAGTCAAGTATCTGTAGATAAAAAACAAGCAAAGAATGATATCGGTGTAATGTATTGACAGAAAATCGAGTAAAGTACCCGTAAAAAACAGTGAAGGTATTTGATGCCTTAAGACAGGGAAAACACCTTTAGAATGAAAAGGCTTAGAATTAAAGCTAAAAAATATTGTCTACTGAAACATATCTCGGCATCTAAATACTCAACGTTATCTCATCGAATAGACAGGAAGACAGACAGATCAGACAGATAAATCTGTAAATGTGCACTACCTAATAAAATCAAACACGGAACGCGTGTTACATATTGAATATGAACCCAATCATAACAATTCATGATGTTCCTCTTACATGTATATGCAGATCGAGATAAAAAGCTTAAAGAGGCTTTCCTTATCTTGCCAATGACACAAAGCATCTCTCTTGAATCGTAATTTCAAGTTGGTGTTGAGGTATTGATGATTTGAATCGATTTACTTCTGTTGTAAAGATAAGATTGGATTCATTTTATTGGTATTGGACAATACCGATATTTTTCAAAGTGATCAAGGGACAGACGAACGAACTCTCTGGTATTTAAGAAAGTCTTCCTATCAATCTCTCTACAAGCACCTCTCCATCAAAGAAAGTATGGTCCTAGGAGATTGAGCCATAATTTATCGCTGGGGCGACTTTACCATGTTACCTATGAATTGCAAAAGAGCAAACTTTCCTAAACAAAAATCCCCTGTCCCTTTTGTTTCAACACCTCATTTATCTTAAGAGCCTTTAAGGTTGGTAACGAGATAAAAATCTTGTTATAAGCCGCATTGACGTTTTCGTATCTCTGGTGAAATATATTTGTTTTCTACAATATGGAAATAACCTAGGAAAGAAAGTGTAAACTTGTACTTTCAATTCAACCCGGAGCTTCATAGAACGTAGAATAATTTTCTTCATTTCGTGGATTTTAATGCCATTGCCAATATAGAAAGATACTTAAGCTTTGTGTACCTGAGACTAGGAATGACCAGAAACATCACCTTTTCTTGACATTGAATATTATAAATATGCCCGAGTTCTCTCCTACAGCAGCTTGATGGCATTTTGACAAACCTCACAATGAAGCAATCTCACCAAGTTTGGTTTTTCTGTCCGATCCATAAACAAATACTATATCAACAAAAGACTTTGACTGGCGCATATTTAACTTTTCCTCTTCCTCATCCACAGGACCTCTGGACATAATTATCATTTATCATTTCAAAAAGCAACTACCCCAAAACATTCCCCGACCCTATTCGTCAACAAACATGACCATTGGTCGTTCTGGTTGGTCCATATTCCAAGCTATGGCTAGACGGAATTTCATCGTGCATGCTCTCGCAAGAAGCAAGTACCCATTTGTGTTTGATTCAATGACGGATTTTCAACTCCTTTGAATTTCAGACCCAATTCGTCAATAATATAATGCAATCAAAAACTATGATGATGGGTAACACACCCTCTGTATCTACTCAAGGTAAATTCACCAAAACAAGTGTTCGATATCCTCTACTGGTATTAGGATATGGACCATTGGATGTTTTTCAATGCGATCTGCCAATAAATACTGCCATCGACGATGGACCTTACCAGTTTGTTGAAGAAAATGGGTTCAAGTTGTTGTTTGGGTAGCCAGAGTACTTGTACTATCGTAACCGACATAGGTATATGGACGACGGAGAAGCAGCAGCAACATCAATATGAAAACCTTTCTTGATTTGTTCTAGACTAACATAGACAGGCGATCCATGAAAGACGGAGAGTCTTGCACTAATAAAGACACACAGAGGGCAGTTAGTAACTGCCCTCTGTGTGTCTTTATTAATGCAGTGGATCTTACATGAATGGAAGTGTAGTCGGACCTAAGTATTAAATGAGACAACGGTGCTTTTAAAACTTTGCTGCGTCCTTGTCAATGAAATATGCCCTTTTCGACCTTCCTACCTTTTAGACTAAATGCACTTAAGGATCATACATATTTGAAAATATTTTGTCGCCTACACTCTGACATGATGTCCATATACTTCAATAAATGGAGAAAAAAATGCATAATGTCAGTGTCATTTAGAATCTCGCACAAGGTCGAAAGTCACATTGAGAAAATTATTTGATAGTGATGATAATTTGTTTCTTCTGCACAGTGGGCCGAAAAACAAAACAGAAAGAAAAAAATCCCGAAGGAAATTAAAAGCACATGATTCATATTCAGGTACAATGTATCTTCAATTATAATTCTGCTTTTAGAGAAGCGGAAGTATGGTTGACGACTTCACACATTGGTAGCCAGCCATCCAGAATTTCAGACTGGGATCGGACAGGATTGTTCACCTAATTAGCGTCATTTGGCTTTCAGTTGAATCAGAGTCTATCACTCCGAAAGGAGTTAGCTATATAAATTCTGATGTGTTGAAAGTTCTCTATATAGATAACAGTGGAAATCAATCATATATACATCACTGCCCGATCATCACGGCGCTTCATTATGATCATAGTACTGTGATACTATTACAAAACTCCATTCTATTATAACAGAATCCGTATACCCATCTTTATGTCTTTATAAAAACGAGTTGTTTCATATATGGTATGATCATTTGGGAATTTTTTGCACGAGCACACGTAACCTTGACGAGAGATAGATTGATCTTGATTCGAGGAACGGCGGAAATTGATGTACATTAGGATAGATAATGCCAGGATGATACGGGAAGAGATTTCTGGTCATCCTCTTTTATAGCAGCTTATATTCTGGATACACCTTCTCATACGTTGTCAGGGAATAGCCATTTTGTAACAAACAGGGTTTATCAGATGCCTTTATTATGTGCTTCCATGATCCGATCTGAAATTTTAGACATAGACGAAAATTTAGGGGAAAAGTGAAAATTGTCGAACTTATGCGCCAAATTACCAAGGAGGTAAATTCTTACGCGATGTTGACGGTGGAACGCGAATACGACGATAATGCAAGGTCAAGGACGAGTTTGGCCTCTATATGGGAGGATATCATCCAGCTTAGACGTTCGTTCCTCAGCAAAGAAAAGGTGGGAGCTTAAAAACGACATAATTTGCATCGAAAAATTGTAAGGAATACATATTGGCATGATAAAAGTCGTTTCATGAAACACTTACGTATTTCATTTTGGAGGTAGTATAATTTGGGTAAAGAAGAAAACGTGAGATTATTTTTTCCACTTTGCATGTCCTTGTATCGTAGACCGACAGGCATTTTGTTTTTGGATCGTTTGTCTGTCTGTCGTTGTGTATACGAAGCGATAAACTTGCGCATGACTTTTGAATGGTAAGTAATAGGGCATTCATATTTATTCTTTTGATGCCAATTAATATTTGACCTTGTTTGGAGTTTGATCATGAATTAGCATAGCTATGCACTAAATATATGTGCAGATGGGGTACAGTATGTCACAAACACATCTTATTTCAATGGTTATTTTAAAATATCTTGGAAATCCCCCTCCACTCAATCGCATCTGAGTAATATTCCTTTCCTAGAAGCGCTGACTAAGACGCTCGATACATATAGGGTTATGGTGTTCCGATATATTCCCAATATTTTGTGTCTACTTGTATATTTCGATCTGCACTAAGTGGACGAAACGACTACTGAAATTTTATTTTCTTTGAATAAAAGTGACCTCAGGATTGCTGAATGATTTTTCAAAATTATACAATATAAAAAATGAAAAGAGAGAGAAAAAAAAAAAAAATGAATTAGTATGTTACAGTACTAATGTATCGAGAATGTTTCAGATTTCTTAACTTCATTTTCTATACCTTCTTGTTCCTATATTTCAGCCTTCACTTCGGTGCGATTAGAAAAAAAAAACTTGTCGTTTGCCGCATCTCTTTGATCATAAAAGGCATAATGGCTCTACGATTATTGAAATTCCTTGAAACAAAAATAAAGCCGTATTGTAATGGAGTATAGTTTCTGCGTTAGATGTTTTCTTTAAAGAACTACTGTGGAAATATCTCCATTCAAAGCAATTTATCTTGTTCAGGTCGTGAGAGCTATTTCAAAATTTCATTGGTCGTCAGCAAAGATAACTGCGTAGAGGACTTGCAAATGTCTTTCGTTTGTCTGTCCATCCGTTAATTGGTTTCTTGGGAAAGTACCGTGTACCTTACAATTTGTTTTAAATTTCGTGATTTTTTGTGTATTTTCGTGTAAAATCCCCCTCCCTTCCCATCGAATTCCGCATTCTCTACAAATTTTATTAAATTAGCTTTGCTTCGTTGAACTTATTATCTGTATTAGCCATTACTGGATTTCGAAGTTACACTGACGTAAATAGAAGCTGCGACTGCTGAGTTTTTGATGAAAGTGAATTAGCTTTCTGAATTTATGAAGTACATGAATATTTTGCTCTGAATATTAGTTCGATCACTGAAAGAGTCGCTCCCACAATATGAATTTTTTAACGAACAAATTACTAAAATATTTGATTTCTAAGAAAAGGTCAACGATATATGATTTATTAAATATGCAAATTATGCTAATAAGTACATTAAAACTATGATATCAATGACTTAATATTATTTATCGATGGCAATGACTGTTGATTTTTTAAGTGATCAGACGCAAGCTGCTCATTATCATTCGAAATCTATTTAACACTTCCTTGACACTCTTGGAATAAATTAAAATTAATATTTACATAGTATTAACTAGCGGCTAATTTGATTGAATGAAAATATTAAAAAAAGTAGAATTATAAATTAGGAATGTGTTTGTTCGTTTGATAATGAAATGTTTCAAACAGAGGGGCCAGTTGGGATCCTTGTATGTTCAGTTGTACATCTGAGTTAATGACGTATGGCGACATGAATGTTGAGGACATAAGAAGTAAAGATGAATCAGCCGTCTGTCAAAAGTTGTAAGGTGTTTGTCAGAACATATGTAAGATTAGCATAATGCTGTAGCTACTTGCAGCGTGTATTATCCGTCTATCTCACTCTTGGCTCTGGTCACGGAGGGTCCAACATTCGCCGTCTGTCTGTCTCCGGTCTGTGTTACGGGACTCCATCCACGAACCTTGTTTGTGATAGTGCTGCCTGACACGGAGAGTGCTAACATTGGTATCACCATACAGTGACTTTAAGTGTTGGATTTAACAGCGTAGCCCCATTTAGATTGAAGGATGCTGAAATGTGTTCCGTCATAAAGCCTCACCTAGCAAGATCTATTGTTTACTTTGCCGATATCTAATGGAACGATCCCGTTCTAGGAACAGTTTAGCATCTATCTGGGATGATATCGTCCAATTTCGGCGCTCGATACTCAAAAGGGGCAAGGTTGGAATTGCTTTTTTTCTTTCTAAACGTTTTATAGTCTAAGTGGAATTTTTAGTAATTGGACAAATATTACATTTGCTCACACAATGTCTCGATTGTTTGGGACCGCGAATCCACTGTTTTCCGTTCTCTCTACATTAAACATCCAAGTAATTCAAAACGGTATGTTTAATATGATGAAATTTTTATGTGCCATTCGACTCTTTACGTAATTTGTGCAAATTTTTATGATTCTTGGAAAAATAGAGTGGAATCATGCCCATTGGATGCTATCCACGTTCTCTTATTTTTTAATGTGTTTACAAATGAAAAATGGATATTTTTAATTCATATAAGTGGAATGGCCTTGAAGGCTGTAGACCTTTGTGTTGAAAAACGTCATGACGTACTTGTAAAACACGTTAACAATGGTCAACTGTTGTAAGACATTAATCATAACAAAGCTCTGCATTCATTAGTGTTATGGATCCCTTTTAAAACACGTGTTTGACGGTTGTTCTTACAAATGAGCATAAATAATGTATTTTATAATACTATCTAGGGATATACAGATGACTTTCTTTGGTCTTCTTGATTTTTGCTGCGGGCATTAAGAACATTGAATTATGAAAAAAAAGTCTTGTTCAAGGCCAACTAGATGGCATGACGACACTCTTAATACATAATAAAATGTAAGAACAAAAGCTTATATTTAATTGACTATAAAACAAGAATAAATGTTCATGCCATTTCGAAATAAAATAACAAACAAACAAACACAACGAAAACAAAAACAAAACAAATCGAAACAGCGACATCTAAAAAATAATGCGACTAACACTTTAAAGATTTATTTGAAGATATGAGATAAAAGACAGAAAAAAATACAATCAAGAATCCGAGAAACCGAATCAAAATTTGAAATTGCTTATACCTTCGAAACGAACAAAAAAAAAAAAAACAGCTTTATTTTTAACTCTATTTTATATGATGGCACATACCTATATATCGGTAGTAATGCGACAGGACATTTGTACTTTACGCCCAAAACATTTGTACAAGTTGTACATCGGCGGCTATAACGGTGTCTCCCAAAACTATAGACTTTATTAGTTACTCACTTTTCTCTTAAAAAAAAAGAAACCCAGAACAATCTTACTATTTTTTGTTTCTAAAAAATAAACAAAATAAAAAATTGTGTATTTTATAACTGAATGCTTACAGAATATCTACCTTTATGAGAATTTTAATGATACAAAACAAGAATGCAATTTATCATTCAATATATGAATGCAACATTTGTTTCTACAATATTTGAAAAAAAAGTATAATGATTGAGTTTAATATTTAAAATCAGTGCTCTAGATTCATATCAGAACATTACTTGGTTCACCGACAGAAATTGCTTGTCGAATTTGTTTGAAAAAAAATTATAAACTTGAATTTTCATCCATATGTGACAAAGGATGTTCTTTCAAAAAATAGAGGACTATTTATTTCATACCTATCATGTATCGATTGCGTAGATGACTTACAGATTGCCTATGACCTCTAAAAGTCGACCCTAATGATTTTGGGGGCATATTTTTGTCCAAGTATTTCTCAATGCAATGACTTCGATGGAATTTTATAAAGAGACTACCTATGAGCAACGGAGGACCCCCGTACCATGTTGAGGGCAAAGGTTAACGGTCACTGTCAGATCTGTCATGTACGGAAAACAGTATTTCCGCACCAAACGTCAGAAATACGATATGACCTAACCCAGCCGCCAGAGATATTTTCTACTTCGATAATTGATAGTTTACTCACAGTTCTAATTTCCATATTGAACAATTTAATAGTTTTTACATTATTAAAATTGATAAGAGTGTTTATTTTTTCCCAGAAAAGCTAGAAAAGAAAAGAAAGAAAAGTCGTATACACAAAAATAAGGGCATATTAGAAACATCAAGTTCAGACTTCTCTATCTATTTTTGGTACTAATATTTCACTTTTTCGTCACCACCTAGTACCTGGATCTATCCTTCTTACTAAACGGAAACCTTATAAGTTATGATTCACTTCTCATTAATCAGTCTCTCCGTAAACCAACTCTGTGCATCTTGTCTTTCCTATTATGTTTAATGTAGGTTAGTAAACCGTTATAAAAGCACTTTTACCTCGTTATTTCCTCAAGAAACAGAAACCAAACCTGGAACTGAATAAACAAGCTCTATGTGATAGTCAGTTATGATTGTTTAATTTCCTTTTTGTCTTCACAGAATCAGAAATCATGGATCGAGAAAACTTTCTACAAACGAGAATGCTGCAAGTTCATAAAGAGTCCCAGAGATAACTCAAAGTATGTGCTAACTCTATTTATTCTTTTATTCAAAATGCATTTGTTTGTTGTCGAAAAATTGTTTCTGGTCCAAAAATGTATGAACTAAGTTATTTCTCTGTATGATGAAGTTATTACATTCCTATCATAGCGAGATAAGAGTACACTTGAATGCCTTAAATCAATCACTTGGACAATCTATTCGTCTGTCATGTCTGTTCAGTATTTCAAAAATTTCTATACATGATAACAAAAAGTAATAAAAAGATAAATGTTTTGTCACACAAAGGATTAGTGACCTATGACAAACGGGGTCGCTTGCTCTTTGGAACAGCAGGTCAAATGTCAAGGTCACACCTTCTCTGTCTTTATAAAACTTTTGTAGAATTTAAATTATGATTTAACTTAAACTAGATTCATATCGTTGATACGGTGCAAAAGTACAGTGATGAATATCAATGCAAACACTGAATTTTTGTGTACAGATGTTGCTGTGGACGTCCTAGTAGTCACCATGCCTCAGTCCCCCGTAGTCTCGAGGAGCCCGGGGTTAACGAACGCTGGCATCCATACGGTCACACTGAGGCACAGCCCACTGACGCTTATGGTACAGTAGAGTTCCAGGGAGCACCACACCCAAGTAAAGCACAGGTAAAGGAGAAATATCATCTACATGTATATGTGTAGATTGCTCACACGTTTCTCTGTATCTGTTGGCATCCCGTTAAATTATTTTTATATGTCTGTTTTTGACAGAATGTATTATATACATCTATGCCTATCCACCAGCCTAGCGGTCACAATATGTCCATACCATATGTGTCGGAGCTTATCAATCATCACAAAAAAGCTGATGTAGTTTTTCTAAGTGAAAAGCGATATTGTGTATTACTCTAAGGACCAAGGTCTCTATTTGCACTTGTCTTGTATCAATTTGATGCTTAGAGATGCATATATGGTAGTAAAATTATGCACCAATTATTTGCTGACATTAAGTTCAAGTACTCTCTCTTGTCTGATATCGGAGTAAGAGTTTGAAAAAATCTATCTTGTTTTCAGGACAAAAACAGTACTATTCTCAGCAATTTTTAAAAGACCTCACTCTACAATTCAATTTCAATGAATCTGATAAGGTGTTATGCTAATTATTTATTTATTTAACTGCAAAGAATGAGTTGTGTAATTCCGAAATTGCACTTTTCCTTTTTTTTCAACTCTAATATTAGGAAGCAAACCATTTCAGATGTGTCAATATTTTCAGTACATACCAATCAGTATGTGTCTGATGTATGTATTTTCAGTATGTGTTTGGTGTGTATATTTTCAGTATGTGTTTGATGTGTATATAATCAGTATGTGTTTGGTATGTCTATATTTTCACTAAGTGTCCAGTATGTCTTTATTTTCAATATTTTTCTGGTATGCCAATCAGTATGTGTTTGATGTGTGTATTTTCAGTATGTGTTTGGTGGGTTTATTTTCAGTATATGTTTGGTGTGTATATTTTCAGTATGTGCGACTGAGCAGTTTTGACACCAAGGCAGAACATGTACTCCAGCTATTACAGCGACACTGGGGACTGACCCTGCCAAAGCTGCTCATCACGGTACATGGCGGCATCCTGAACTTTGACCTTCAACCCAAATTAAAACGGGTATTCAGGAAAGGCTTACTGAAAGCTGCAAAAACAACAGGTGCTTGGATCATAACAGGAGGGACAAACACAGGTATGGGAAGGAAAATTTGAGCAATGTTTATCATGGTAATTTTAAAGTATGATTAAGAAATATGAATTATCAGTCTTCAAGTTTTATATAAATAAATGCTACTTTGTCGAGATTTTCCTTTGATTCTGCTAAGAATATAGGAAATACATTGCTTTTGAAAATGGGTACATGTTTTGTGCAGGATGGGGAAACAGCTAATTATTTGGTATGCATACTCCACTGTTGAATCCCTTTCCTTTCTCTGTTTACTCCTTCACCGTCAATAATTATTAGTAGTTACAGGGTACATGTAGTTTTTCCATGTGCACATTTCAATGCATTTGTATTGGTACATTAGAGGGTTATGTTTCATCCCTGACTTTTTTAAAAGCACAGGTAAATTAGATCAGGTTGATGTGTCTTTCTGTTAGTCACAAAAGCTTTTGAGTTTGGATTTAACGAAGATATTGAATCGTTAGTGACAGGGCTTTTATAATCCACATGTGTAGACTTCCTTTTAGTATGAATTTTTGACATGGTGTCCTTGATCTTGGAATATGACCAATTTTTAAAAGAAATTTGAACTTTTGAATAGTAAATTTACAAGCTTTCATATTTCACATATATATTATGTATGGCAAAACCTGTTTTTAGATCAGGACATAACTTGAATTGTATTGATAGGATAGCGTATTACTTGTACTCTTCTAATCTTGACCTTTGTTTTTTAACAAAAAAAAAAAAAAAAAAAAAAAAAAAATAGCCATTGAGCATATTTTTCAAATTGTTAGCTTAAGGGCTTTCATTTCACAGAATCTTTAATTTGTGAATGCACATTTGACTTAGCAGCAATGGCTTAGTTTCACTTATTTCTTTTTAGAAATTTATACATTTGGTAAATTAATGGGAAAAACATGAAAACAGTTCCGAGGAATGCATTTATTCTGACAAACACCTAAATACGAGGATTCACAATTCTTTTGATCTTTTTCGGTCTGTTTCAGATTTAAAAATTCTATAACTTATAGTAAGACATACTAGTATTTGAGATTAGGGATTATTAAGGCAAGTTCAAAGTCAAGGTCAATCTATTTTTAGCTAACTTATTGACTTTCTAAACGTGATTTCAAGGTCAAACTTTTGACTAATTATCATACAAAGACACAATGAAAACATTTTAAATATCAGTACTTCTTCCAGCAATATATGTAATTCAGTTTATCAGAATTGTTTCCACTTTGACCTTGAACTATGGCATTCTTTAACGAGGGTATGCAAACAGCTCAGTATATGCCCATCAAACACTATATCAAAACTAAGACCTTGGCATTTAACCTTGACATTTGACCTTGAAAATCAGTAGGGTTCTTTTTCTCTCCATAGTGAATTGGTGGTACTTTGTAGCAAGCTTGAAGAACCTTATGGCTCAAAGTTTTGTCTGTATTATCCTGCCTGTAACTATTTGGGGATATACAGACAAACAGACAGATGACATTATATGATATATATATACCATTAGAATGATTGGTCTCTCAATGAATGTACATAATATGAAAAAAAGGAAACTATTGTATTATTTTTCTCTTTGGATCAAGAAATGAATGAAATTGCTGAATGTTTTATTCCTTTCTGTAGTAACCATTTTTACTTAGTTTTTGACTCTTGATCGTGACTTTGTTCTTTGAGGCTGAGCCGGGCAAATTTCAAAAACTGTAATGATCATTACGATCATTTTCCCCAGTTTGCATGCACATTTGTTTTTGGAATACCAAATTTTCCTGACTTCAACCTTTAAAGTTTGTTTCTGCTAGAAGTGAATTTTTCACATGCAAAAACCTATTAAGAAAATATAAAAAAACGCACACAAACCATTATTTTCACTCAAACAGCATCAATGTATCAGAATGATAGATCTTGCTGCACATTTAATATTTCAGTATATATATTCATTTAAGAAACAATCTTAGTAGGTAGCACATAATTTTCATTAGTCTTTCAGGTACACTAGTTATTGTTAAGGTAAAAGGTCAAGGTCAACCCAATACAGGTTTATGACAGGTGACTATACATGTTGTAGCAACAAATGAGAATTACTCGAGTAAAAATGAAAATATTTAGAATATTAAAATTTCTGTACTTCATGTGTATATAATATGGTACATGGTTTGCTTCTAACCAAGTAAATACAAGACGCATTTATGAAACAAAATTGCTCTGAAGCTGATTTCTACAGGATATAATTTTTTGAAAAGATGTATAGGAAGTTGCATAACATCTTATTCTAATTAGATTGTCATGGAGTTTACATATATAATGTTACAGGTGTCACCAGGCATGTGGGAGATGCTATTAGTGACAGAACAACAAAAACAAAAAACAAAGTGGTTGCCATAGGAATAGCTCCGTGGGGCATAGTGGAAAACAAGGAAGATCTGCTTGGGAGAGATGTAAGATATTTCTCAATTTATTTTTGGTTTGAAGTTACCAATCAGATTGCCTCTTATCATCAGGGATATCCTGCAGCCACTTAGAGGATTTTATGACGTGATATATATGGAAACTACTGTCATTAATGGTGCACTTGGGCAATGTAATTTAATTTTGAATGTAATATCTTTGATGCTGTATACCCCAGAGGATTTAATAATCTTGATTGAAGACTGGTATAGTTCTTTATAGAGTGTTATTGATGATGTGAAGTATCAAGATCAAAGGAGATAAGATATATTTTAAGATGCTACCAAAGCCTCTTATTGAGAACTTTACTTTTAATAGTCTAAATAGATAGACAACAGTATGTACATCCTGGTCTGCCATCTTCCCCTGCCTTCACCCACTAATCCTGCCCCCTCCCAAAATAGAAATTTGAGACATATATTTACATGAATGTGCAAATTTTGATATGTGATTTTCTCAAGAATGACTGATGATATCCCATGTGGCAGTTTTTTCAAATTTCTCCCTCCTTTGACCAGGGACCTTGGTGCAAGGTCATGACACACCCTAAGGTCATATTAAAGAAATGTTTCTGTTAAATATTATAGAAATCCATCATAAGGGTAAGGAGCTATATTCCGGACAATTTTTATTCTGTTGACAATATAATACATTTGTATATTTCAGAATGTAGTGCCCTATCACTGTGTTTCCTCACCAAAAACCAACTCTGCAGTACTGAATAGCAACCATTCATACTTTCTTCTTGTTGACAATGGCACCGTCGGTAAATATGGTGGTGAGATCATATTCAGAAAGAGGCTTGAGAGATTTATAGCACAACAAAAGATTTCAATAGGTGAGTACAATTTATATGATAGTGTATAAATTGTTGGTAATTAAGAGGAAAAGAAACTGACCTCTTGATAAATTTATGCCTTTAATACTTTTAACTATGATATGAATTTGCTGTAGAAGGCATGGGATTGATTTTCAGTCCCCTACCAGCAAAATCAGAGGATACTCATAGTTTCTACTTTGACAGTCTCCATCTGTCTGTCGGTCTGTCTGTCACATTTTAGTTTTCTAGACTTTTCACTATTTATAGAGATATTAGTCTGAAATTTGGTATATGACTGTGAGTACACAAAAGACACATAAGATTTTATTTTCGTTTTGGTTGGCATTTTACAGGAAACTTATGGGACTTAGAAGTATGCCAGTAAAAGGACTTAGATTAAGCAGCAACGCTTGTTCTTAAATTTAGGAAATTTTTCGACTGAAATGGAATTTATAGTATGATGAATACTGGTATGGAATGACAGTATGATGTAACCTTTCTGTTTTAAGGAGTTGGTTATCATGTGAATTATCCTGACGATCCATATAAAAATGTCATGATCAGTCTTGGTTTTAATGGGAATCCATGCTGTTGATTATTCAAACTGCCTTTCTCTTCATCTATCACTTCATTAAAACTCTTCCACCAAACTGCAAAATTCTATAAAATTTTCGCTCAAATTTAGTCTAAATTCAGTCAGTGAAGACTTTTTCATATTCTTCACAATTCTGAACTACAATGGAAAAGGACGAAAGCTAATAGTAGAAAGAATTTAAGGTGCGCCACCATAAACTGAAAATAATTTAGCCCAGTTTATCAAAAAGTAGGCCTCCAAGGGATTTTTGTTAATTTAAACATTTTCAACTTCACTTCCCGTACCATTGTGTTGGACAGAATTAAACCTTACAAGAAGCAAATGTTCAAGATGCTCTACCAAATTTGCAAAATCTGACTCCAACTGTCTCTTTAAATATCAAGAGATCTGATACTGTCTCTTTAAATATCAAGAGATCTGCTACAAATTATAGTTCCCTTCCATAATTTGTAAATTTTACCCAATTTTTAATTCAAGAAATAAATTGATTAGGCATTTTCAATATTTTCCCATTACAATCCTTGCATGTAATGATATCAAACCTTAAAGAAAACAAAAACTTTGAAAAGGTTCTTTTCTAGCTTTGTCTTTTTATGTCCCATTAGGCCCATATCAAAGACTGACAGGCATACTGTTTGTCCTGTCCGTTAGTCTGTCCAAAGTTGTTACCTTTTACACAACTTTTGAACTGTATCAAAATGATATACATGTAGCTTTCATATTTGACATGTACATTCCATTAGACGATGCCGTGAGTCTGGATCCTAAGAAAGCTGCTGATTGAGGCATATTCTTTTTACACCCCTGCAAAGTTGAGAAGATGGTCTTGTATGTGGGAATCACTGTCTTTTTGTTCATCCGTCCATCAGGCCTTTTCATAACTTTTCAGTTTTCAATATCTTCATAGAAGAATTAAATATGAAACTGGCATTTGTGCTAAACATACAGCATTTTGCAGAAAGTATTTTAATCATGATACAATATTTTAACAAATTCTTTGTGGAAGTTTTAGAAAGGGGGTAACTTTGAGCATTTATAGAGCTATATCTCTGAGACATGTTTATGAGCTTTTTGAATATACCAGTATGTACGTTAGTTTGTCTTCTTTGTACCTGTTCTGAAATTTTTGTCAACACTTTCACACGATTTGAGTTTGAAATACAGTATGATTAAACATTATTTATTGAAGGATTTCTATACCAAAAGATAAAATTTTCATAACTTGTGGAATGAGACCAGTTCAAAATGTTTTTATTTTTGTACGAAAACCAGCTCTGCACATAGGAATGTTGTAATCATTATTATTGGTTGAAATGATGACAACCTGAGCTTGTTAGGGTGGGATTAGGAGGTGGCAGTGACTGGTTAAGTCAGATTTAGATTATACAGTAAAAAGGCTAACGTCCAACGAGGATGATGGATAGATGGTTTGCTGGCTTTTATAGGATTACACAGCCTTCCATAATGTCCCATTCAAATGAATGGCTGATGAATAGTTAAATCTGATCATTACATCAGGAAATAAGTAGGGAATTGCCCAGAACATGACAGCTTCGCCCAGATATATCAGATGAATTCCTATCCAGCAATTACTATTTTTCTGATTGCTTAAGCAAACAACAGAGGGTGTTGTAATCTCGTCTGATGAATCTGGACCACGCTATGTATAGACACGGATATTAGTAGAATTATGCCACGAGTATTGGGACTCGTTCCTTGTGGGCATTATTAGACAGAAATGTTCTGTCTGCATGATACCTCTCAAATTATATTTATACTCTTTCGGAGAAAGGCAATTTGATGTTAAATTTTTGATAAATCTTCATTCTTTGTTAACAAAATTTCGACTCCGTATATGAACTGATTGTTTTATTGCCATCATATAATTTACGTTCGTCCTCCTATCAGGCAACTTGTTAAAGGAATATACATCGAAGGTTCAACCTTCTTATTTCTTTATAAGCTTGTTTGTCTGTACTTCTTTTTCTTTCCTATTCTCCTGTCTTTATGTTTGGCACAGTACGTTTGTCTTTCCGTTCGTCCTAGTTTTCTCTTTGATGGGGTGCGGACGAAACCGTTATCCCTAGAGTATTCAAACGTTCCTAAAAGGACCACCAAGACAAGTGGAAGAACAATATTGAATTTCAATGTCAGTGGTCAAAGGTCAAGTTTACATTCAATTCACTAGTAACCACATTGTCGGCAGTATTAAAGATGTTCAAATCTAGTTCGAATGGTATCCATGGGGACCATGTTGATTTCCATGCACCGTAAATGTCGAGGCCACAGTCGTAGAGCAGTCTCTGACGTGTGGGTTTTTTGTGCATTTTGCGGTACTATTCACTGTAAAAAATGTTTACAAACGCATTATTTCTTCAAGTAATAGCATTACCCCGATTTACTTTTCATTTCAGCAAGCGGAGTTAAGGGACGAGGGGTACCTGTAATATGTGTGGTTCTGGAGGGCGGGGCGAACACCATCAGATCTGTGTTAGAGTACGTCACAGACACGCCCCCTGTCCCCGTGGTGGTGTGTGATGGCAGCGGACGGGCCGCTGATCTCCTGGCATTTACCCACAAGTATACACTGGAGGACGGGTAAGATACGAACAGTATTGTGTTTTCATAGAAGGGTTTAAAAATCTAGCATCATTACCCCAACGCTCACACGATGGAATTTTGGTTATATTTCGATCGACTCACTTCGGGAAAAGTGAAAATATCCTACCTCAGTAATTACTTGAAAATAATATATTTTAAGAAGATGCCTTCCCTTTAAGCAGATATCTGTAGTGACATATATGGGCGTTTTCAATTAATTTTAAAGTGACGGCCATGACGTACAACACTGAGTCTGAGCGTAACGTTTCCGACTTTGCCACGTTAAAAAATAATCCTGGCTATAGGGAGCAAACGATTCTTTGATCACAATGAATGCTTGCATGGTGTATTAATTCAACTATGTCGTAGAGAAACATATATGAAATTAAAAGTAATCAACAAAGCGAGAAATGTCAGAAGTTTCGATTTCGATATAGAGTCATAGACACAGTTTTCCTAATTTCGAATCAAACCATGCGGACCAAATGATTCTCTACGGTACTGATCGTCCGAGTTCTTCAGAAACCTTATTTTATAAATTTGCAGAGGAGGCATAAGTTGCATTTATGATGTTTATATACATGTAGTACGTTGTCCCATTTCACGACCATTGTATTTAGCTCTAGATGCAAGTTCACAAAGTCACCAGGTAAAAAGTAAATCATTCTTGTCGAGGATAGAAAGATCATATGGAGCGAAATGGAAACGTGCCCTGACTTTGTTGTTAAAGGAACATATATTTAGCAGTAATTTACAACCTTTTGTCAATTTTGACAATATTGAGATTAATATTTTTGGTCTAACAAAAATTTAAGGCAGAGGAATTTCGTAAATATGACTTTCTTTTTTAACACAAAAATTCTGAGCTGAAGAGTTTTGACTAGTGTTGGGAATCAGATGAAGTAATCAAAATCGATTAATCGAATAAGCCTTTCGATTGATTATCGATTCTAATATGACTTGATTCTTTTTCCCTATTAAGACAACAGACGCGAGCCGGGCTCTATTCTCCAATATAGGCCCTATAGCGATAAGCCACGCCTACCCATTTTCTGAAAGCAGATAAACCGGCAGGAACTGGTTTTTACCAAGAATCGATTTTGTCGTCTGTGTTTCATTGATCTAAGTTTAGTCATCATTAGAATAGAAATAAAAAAAATGACAAGCCGGGCTATATTGTCTCATAATGCCCTCGCGTCCTCAGCCAATCACATTTATCACCTCGCCGCTGACGCGGCTCGGTAATAAATGTGATCGGCTGAGGACGCTCGGGCATTATGAGACAATATAGCCCGGCTTGTCATTTTTTATTTCTTAATTATAATCGGATTCTTATAGTATACTGCAAAACTGTAAAATATTTCATGATTTGTCCACAACTTACTTTTATTGACAGCAAATTTTATGAAAACTCGCGAGAATGTTTCATACGAGTATGCATACTGACCTACATGCAAGTCAAAGATATATCAGTTGACTTAAATTATTAGTACGACCTATGGACTGTTTCTCTAGCAAAATTACGGGTTATTGATTCTTATGATATTTTAAATTTCCGGATTATAATCGATTATCAAAATCATAATCGATTATCGTAATCGTAAAGGTCTGGCGACGATGTCGCCAACGTCGGTGGTAATAGGCACATTACTAGTTTTGACGAATGTCCAACTTGAGTCTCGTAGATGAATTTGTAACAAATTACATAATAAAGATATTGCTATGAGTTACGTAACTTCTTATTGTTTAAGGATATTTATGCAGCAACAGAGATTGCTTAAGTAATTTTGGTGCGTCTTGTCATGCTTAACTGTTTCCGCTGTAAAGAAATGGCGCGTATAGTTTTACAATAAGAGAGGGTCGGTGCTCGTGTAAAATTATAGTATGGAGTGATAGGTAAGGTAGGGATGTCGTTTGTTTAAAATTGATTATCTTGACAAAATTTTGAGTTTTTATCCGCTTTTGGAATGTTTTGTAACGTGATTATAGAGTTTCTTTTTGGGAATTCCGCCAAAGTCCCGGCTAATTGAGTGAGGATAATAGCGAAATTTAAGTCTCAAAACGACACACCAATCTTTCTTTTTCGTCTAAAGAAACAAATTGTCAATAAAATTGATAGTATTTTCAGTCACGAAAGTCCGTCACAAACAGTTTATTTGACTGTCAATTGCGTGGTATTAAGCTACATCTCTCAGAGGAAAGTCGGCTTTTGGAGAAGGCTAATTGTATTGAAGGAGCGACTATGTAAGCCGAACGCTGTGATTGGAGACAGTTGATAAACTACACTGTCATGTTATCATCTCAGCCAAATGTAATGCCAGTTCCACATCATTAGATTTCAATCACGAAAACGTATTGTATCTTATATTCTGTTCACTGGACTGTAGAAAGTCTCCCCTTTCACACCTTAAAATTCCTCCGATTTTAATTCTGTGATATTGGTGCCTTAAGACCTGAAAAATTAATTACATTCGTTTATATTATGAGGGAATCTGAAATTAGTTTTGAGATTGATTTTGCTAAAATGTCACAGATTGCACTATAATTTCACCTTGATCCTGTATCGACCATCTATATAAATGAAGTGCACTGTCTAGGACTGATGTAAAGGTGACTTTTATCTTATACCACGACATGCAATAATTAGATAATTAGGTGCATGATTAGGTCATAGATAAATCAGAACAGAGTTTTTTCTCGTCAGGATGTATGATTGGATATACATGTATGTTGTTGTTCATATAAATGGTTTTTGTCTTATTACCAAACTCACTTTTTGAAGGTTCACAAAAATCGGACCCTTTTGCTAAACATGCACTAGGTTACATTGTCCGACTGTTCTGTTGAAACATCCATTATTTATTGATTCATTTATTTAATTACAGGTACTTATTTATGATTCATTCATTTGGTTATTTATTCAGTTATTTACTATATATGAATGCATTTACCTAGTTACCTTTAGAAATACAGACTTGTAAGTCCACCATACCTTACGACAGATGACTTCCTTTTGTACATTTTGTTTACAAATTATTTTCCATTCACATCTATTGTTGTTTCCTCCCCAACAGACGTCAGACAGTGAAGAAACCATTGCATATTGAACAACTGTTAGCAAAAAGCTGTTGCCAGTTTTATCTGCTTTTAGGTCATTTTCAAAACTTTCTACACATACACACATAATGAATGATGACAGCAAATAATCATTTTTTTCTGTTTTGGGAATTTATAAGCTATATAGAGTATGTGTAATTGACAGGACGATGCCAGAAGGTCTGAGGGACCAATTGGTACTGACTATACAGAAAACATTCCAGTATACACAGGAACAGGCAGAAAAACTATTCATAGAGTTGATGCTTTGTGTCAAGAAGAGAGAACTGGTAAGTATTATGAGACCATGTAATCATGTTAACCACTCATGAATAAGGAAATCTTTTGGGAACATCCCAAAATTCCTTTTTGATATTATAGTTATTGTCAAATTATTCCAAAAGCACTCAATATGTGAAAGAAAGAAAAATAAGTAGAAAGCATGAATGGATACTATCAACTGTAAATGTGATTTTCTTATACCTGTAGCATCAATTCTTTAAGTTTTAAAGTAGACGCTGCTGTCTGTCAAAAAGGGAGCTTGGTTTTATAATTAACACTCATATAACACATGTTTCATTATTTTACGGGAAGTTTCCTTCATCTAACGTTTTGTTCATGACCTTTTCTGTACGAACCTTCCTCCTGATGCAATTTGCATGCATAGGATGGCTTAGGATGTGGCGCATGTGCCAGGTAGGATAAGAAGTGCCACTCTCTGTGTGAATAATGGATCGTTAGTCATTTATTCTGATACCTTCTGCATGGTTTGTCATGTGTAAAGGCTCCATTACTATGCATTGCAGTAGAGGATGCTCCTTATATATGTATCAGACTTGTACTAGATGTTGCTTCTTGCGGAAATATAAAGAGGTCTCTGGGTCAGACAGTTTGGAATAGAACACAGAGTTACAAGATTTATTTGTTAAATACATGTACAAATAGCGTGTTAACAATTATGAATTATAAATGAAAAAAAAATATTCCCCTGCAGCAGGTTGTTTAGGATGAAGTTTTCTGTTTTACATTCAAAAACATGGCTCATGTGTGTTTCTTTGATGATAACATGGTGAAATGTTAAAACCTTTCAATAATGTTACCAAGGTGCTCAACATTAAAGTTTATATCTTGATAATGGCTAATTGGCTATTTTACCAATTGCAAAATTATTTCTGAATTTTTTATCCACTTATAAAAACAGCGGGGTTTTTTTACTCGTGCAAATACATCTCTATTGTCACACCAAGATGTCATCTCTGTAAACTTAAGATTTACTGAATGCCTTTCAAACTTCTACCAGCGATCGGGTACCTAAAAACCAATTCAGAAGGGAGCTCGGCCGGGGAGTTTGAAGGCCTTTAACAAAAAATTAAGAAAATTAAGAATAGCTTATAGGTAAAGTTAATTATTCCCTCGCAACATTATTTCAAGGAAATATATAGGACACATTTTTTACTGGAACTTGTTCAAATTTTATGCAGAGTTTGTTTTTGGTCTAATGAAGAATTACATTGTTTTTAAGCTCATCAAGGTTCATTAAGGTCAAGGTCTCAGATGGAATTTCATTAGAATTCTTGTATACACTCTATAGCGCACACTTTGCTAGAGATCTCAATGGCGTAGCTCTGCTTGAAAAAAGTGGAGGGGCACAACATCCCAAAATTTCTGACAAGCAAAAAAAAAAAAAAAAAAGAAAATGGGGGGGGGGGGGGGGGGGGGTGGGGGGGGGGGGGGGGGGGGTGGGGGAGGAGGAAGAGGAAGAGATTAAAAAATATGAATATTGGGTTTTCATGTTCTGTATGCACAAATTTTAACATTTCTGGTGCAATTCTAAATTTTAAGTACATGAATAAATGGCTGGCGAGCGGAAGCGAGCCAGGAATTTTTTTAAGCAAAATATTGACTAATCAGAAAATACTGTCTGTGTCCTCTATCATTAACATATACATGTAATGATATTCTATATAGTTTGAGTTAAAGGTATTTTGCAGTTTTTTTACATCTGTATTACCAAAAATTACGTCAAAAAGTGGGGGGGCACAAACATACTTATGCCCCCCACTTTCAAAAGTGGGGGGGGGGGGGGGGGGGCACGTGCCCCCCCTGCCCCCCCTTGTCCTACGCCAGTGGATCTTTATCAAACTTGGTTAACATATTTGTAATTATGTATAGAAGACCTTATTGATTTTCAAGGTCAAAAGTTAATTTCACGAATTGGATCACAAATCCTTGTACACATCTTTAGGACTTCATCAAACTTAGTTTACTTATTGGGTATGATATAGAAAGATTCCTAATGATATCTGGGTTCAAGGTCAAGGTCACAGAGGGGAATTAATCAAATCCCTTGTATACACTTTAGAATGCATGATTTTCAACTAAACTTGTTTTACTAATTGGATAGGCTATAGATAAGGAAAGTACTGATTTTCGGGGTCGAAGGTAAAAGATTATGGTTGTAGATTGGAATTGGTGGAAAATCTTGTATATGTATGTGGAAAATCGTGTATAAAATCTTGTATAAAATCTTGTAGAAATCATCTATAGATAAAACATTCTTCAAATTTTTACACTGTGTAATTGTGTAATGAATGACGTTATTGATTTCCCATGTCAAAAGTCAGGAGGCAGGAATCCTTTCATGCACTGTATGGTGTGTATGTTCAAACAGAACATTATAAAACTTCGTTCAGATTTCTTTTTTAATACTTCAGGAAAAAAAAACTCTTAAATTTTCAAGGTCATGAGAAAATGATATTCATTTCTAAGGAAATAGTTGTAAGTGGAAGATTCCTGAAGTGTAATAAAATAAGATGATGTTTATTCCATGGTATGGGATGCTATGCTAGCATTGTCTTGTTTTTAAATGGATCTATGAGATTAAGGTCAAAAGAGGTTTTGAATATTTAATGATTATCTGATTGTAACTATCTCTTTCCATATGTATATGTATATTATTTCAGATAACAGTGTTTAGGATGGGAGAGGGAGCACAAGATATAGACTTGGCTATACTTACAGCTCTGTTGAAAGGTACAGTAAAACTCCTATGATAAGTAGTAACGGTAATTAGTTATACCTGTTATGGTATACTGAAGTTTAGGCTAGCCAAAGGAATCTTGCTAAAATTGAAAATTCTGTATTACATTAGACTCTTATGTACAATGATAGATGGAGTATGTTTAAAATAAACATTAAAAAAAATTTAGGTTTGAGGTAATTTGCAATATTTTGCTGTTCCGCATATATGTAAAATAATTCTATGATGACCATAGGAAGTTTGATGTGCTATAGTTACTTATCATTTAAAAAGGTACCAATGCTAATGCCCCTGACCAGCTGAGTTTGGCCTTGACCTGGGACAGAGTGGACATAGCCAGGAGTCACATCTTTGTGTATGGACAAGAATGGCCTGTAAGTACAAAATCTTTAGTCTGATCATCTGAAAGAACAATACTACAAATCCATTGAGAGTGGCCAGTAAGTATAAAATCAGAATGTTCAGTAATGTTAAGTAAATGCAACATTACAAATTCTGTAAGAATGATCCCTGATCACAAATACTGTTTGAATGATCACTGAGTACAAAATCAAAAATACTGTAAGAATGTTCACTGAGTACAAAATCACAAATACTGTAAGAATGTTCACTGAGTACAAAATCACAAATACTGTAAGAATGTTCACCTAGTATAAAATCACAAATTCTGTAAGAATATAAAGTAAGCACTGTAAGAATGGCCAGCATTGACAAAATCTTTTTAAATTCTGTCAGACTGTCCAATTAGTACAACATTACAAATTATATAAGGAAGGTTAATGAATACAAATTCACAAATAAGATGCATAATTTTAGAAGGTACAATATCCAGAAATGAACAAAGAAAAGGCTGTTTTACAAAATGATAAATCTGTAAAATCCCCCATATATACTAGTTACTTAAAATGAATAATTCTGAAAAAAGATCGAAGTAATAAATTCTGTAGGAATGACCAGTAAGTAGACAATTATCAATCCCTTCAAAGAAAAGTCATTGACTGCGCTAATCCACAAGAATAACTTGAAGTAAAAAAAATCATAATCCTCTAATTATTGTCAAGTAGTTATTTCAAAATTGTCAAAAGAATAACCAGAGGTAAAATTAAAGAGAATTTCTTCTCATATTTTATTCTGAGGTCTGGAACAGTGAGTTTTATTATTAATTTTATCACAATAACACTCTGTTTTTGACCTTAAGAGGATACTGGTGGAGATCAGAATGTTATAAAAACTCTAAATCTGTGTAGGCTTGCTGAAAGCATGATTGTATATAAGCCTGCTAGATAAAAAATACATTATTGTGTATGTTAAAACAAAGAGAGTCTTGAAGACATTGTTACACCTGTTGATAATGGACTATTACAGTATATCAAAATTAAATAGAAAATAATTGACATTAAGCTCTCTATGTGAGGCTTTACTATACTGACAGAGTTATGAGAAACACTCTTGTTGATGTAGTACTGTTGAGTTTAATTTTCTATGGTTAAAAGAGGATAAAGTTACTGTATAGTGTTTTATAATGAGCGATGTGTTATGTCCCCAGGAAGGATCCCTAGAACAGGCCATGATGGATGCTCTGATAAATGACAGAGTGGACTTTGTCAAGTTACTACTGGAGAATGGTGTCAGTATGCATACCTTCCTTACTATACCCAGGCTAGAGGAACTCTACAATACCGTAAGTACCTGTAATACTATATACTATATACTATGATAAATGACAGAGTGGACTTTGTCAAGTTACTACTGGAGAACGGTGTCAGTATGCATACCTTCCTTACTATACCCAGGCTAGAGGAACTCTACAATACAGTAAGTAGCTGTAATACTATATACTATGATAAATGACAGAGTGGACTTTGTTAAGTTACTACTGGAGAACGGTGTCAGTATGCATATCTTCCTTACTATACCCAGGCTAGAGGAACTCTACAATACCGTAAGTAGCTGTAATACTATATACTATGATAAATGACAGAGTGGACTTTGTCAAGTTACTACTGGAGAATGGTGTCAGTATGCATACCTTCCTTACTATACCCAGGCTAGAGGAACTCTACAATACAGAAGTAGCTGTAATACTATATACTATATACTATATACTATGATAAATGACAGAGTGGACTTTGTCAAGTTACTACTGGAGAACGGTGTCAGTATGCATATCTTCCTTACTATACCCAGGCTAGAGGAACTCTACAATACAGTAAGTAGCTGTAATACTATATACTATGATAAACAACAGAGTGGACTTTGTCAAGTTACTACTGGAGAACGGTGTCAGTATGCATACCTTCCTTACTATACCCAGGCTAGAGGAACTCTACAATACTGTAAGTAGCTGTAATACTATATACTATATACTATGATAAATGACAGAGTGGACTTTGTCAAGTTACTTCTGGAGAACGGTGTCGGTATGCATAGCTTCCTTACTATACCAAGGCTAGAGGAACTCTACAATACAGTAAGTAGCTGTAATACTATATACTATATACTATGATAAATGACAGAGTGGACTTTGTCAAGTTACTACTGGAGAATGGTGTCAGTATGCATACCTTCCTTACTATACCAAGGCTAGAGGAACTCTACAATACTGTAAGTAGCTGTAATACTATATACTATATACTATGATAAATGACAGAGTGGACTTTGTCAAGTTACTACTGGAGAATGGTGTCAGTATGCATACCTTCCTTACTATACCAAGGCTAGAGGAACTCTACAATACTGTAAGTAGCTGTAATACTATATACTATATACTATGATAAATGACAGAGTGGACTTTGTCAAGTTACTTCTGGAGAACAGTGTCGGTATGCATAGCTTCCTTACTATACCAAGGCTAGAGGAACTCTACAATACAGTAAGTAGCTGTAATACTATATACTATATACTATGATAAATGACAGAGTGGACTTTGTCAAGTTACTACTGGAGAATGGTGTCAGTATGCATACCTTCCTTACTATACCAAGGCTAGAGGAACTCTACAATACCGTAAGTAGCTGTAATACTATATATATATACTAAATTCTATGATAAACGACAAAGTGGACTTTGTCAAGTTACTTCTGGAGAACGGTGTCAGTATGCATATCTTCCTTACTATACCCAGGCTAGAGGAACTCTACAATACAGTAAGTAGCTGTAATACTATATACTATGATAAATGACAGAGTGGACTTTGTCAAGTTACTACTGGAGAATGGTGTCAGTATGCATACCTTCCTTACTATACCCAGGCTAGAGGAACTCTACAATACAGTAAGTAGCTGTAATACTATATACTATATACTATGATAAATGACAGAGTGGACTTTGTCAAGTTACTACTGGAGAATGGTGTCAGTATGCATACCTTCCTTACTATACCAAGGCTAGAGGAACTCTACAATACAGTAAGTAGCTGTCGTTCTGTACAGAAATTATTGTGATTCATGTTATAGAGTGGTTAGCACTGTCATTTGAGTACTGATTCAAAATCAGGCTATTACCGGTACTTTTGTATTGAGTAGCAATAGAAAAGGAGTCAAATGCACATTTTTGTGTCTCTACTAAAATTTGCCAACTCTGAAATAAGTTCACAGTATGAGTAATGGTAGTGTATTGGAAGAAGGGACAATAAATAGAAGTACTGTGCACAACTTCCTCATTCTAACAGTTCATGTACTCTATAGAAGGACAGTATCTTCTTTGTTTCATCATACAAGAACTCAATACATTCTACAACTCTGTATGAAATAACTATAGATAGGACAGGGGAATACATATAGGAGTTAAAGGTGTCTCTTTCTTTCAGAGTATAGCTAGTTGAAGCTGCATGTACAAATTTGATATTAAGTATGCAGAGAGTAGAATCAATAGAAATAATCGAAAGTTAAAACTTAGCTAATGTTGATTATAAGTGACTTAACCCAATTTCGTCTTAATTTCCCATGTTCCAAAATAATCAGCTAAGTATGATGGATATACATGTATATACTATTTTCATTACAGAGGCAAGGTCCATCAAATACTCTAAGATATTTAATTAGAGACATCAGAAAAGTAAGTCAAATGTTCTCATATTATTTAGATATTGAATATAATTACCTCAGACTTAAAATTATACAAGTGATAACTATGTAATTCTCTACATTTTGAAGAATACTTGGTTGATATCTACCAATTCCATTAAAGAAATATATATCATGGAAAATTGATTGATTTCTTATCAGTTTCAAAGTACATATATGATTAAACAAAAATCCCCTTTAATTTCAGAAGAATGAATTGTTATGATCTATATACTATCTGAATGTTAATTTGTTGTTTTCTGTATTTAGCACATCCCCACAGGATACCGATACACATTGTTGGACATAGGCATGGTACTAGAACACTTGATGGGTGGGGCTTTCAGATCAGTTTACTGCCGCAAAAAGTTCAGACAAAAATACCATGCATTAAAAAGAAATGTAAGTTTAAAAACATACTGTAGTACAATTTTAGTATTTACATTAAGAATTGGAATAGTTTTATTTGAAACTTTAGAAAGTAAAAACATTGAATTTTATTTTCAGTAATTTACAATGATTGTGTATTTCCTGATTAAGCTGGTTAGTTTTTTATACCAGAGGAAGTGTATGTCTATTTGTTTTTGGATATGAAGGTTGTTGTGTCCTTTAAATTATTTGTGAAGAGCACAAAGATTTGGATATTCCATCATTTTGATGTACACCCCATTTGGTAATCATGCATGGGTCATGGCTGTCCTATAATTTCTATTTTCCTTATAAAAATATAGGAACCTATAGAAGTCCTATCTTTGAGAAATTTGTCCCATAAATCCTATATTTTGGCCTCAAAAAATGTCAGAAAAAAATTGCTTTGCAAATTTATTTGCTGCTTTATCTATAACTTTATCATGTACAAAGTGTGATTTGCAACAACTTCATATGAAAATTTTCGGCTCACTTTGCTCGTCACCTTTCCAACATATATACATGTATGTATCAAACCTCATACTATGATACTGTGTTATTTTGATTCCTTATGATAATATAAAGTAAAGTAGAGATACCAGGAGGCAAATATTCTCTCAAATGCCTTTTCAACTTTGGCTTTGAACATTCAAAGTGTCATATAATCTTCTTATTTTTCTCGAAAAATTCCTATATTTACTCTGTATTTCCATACAAGATATACCTATATTCCTATATTTTGAGTAGAGGAAGTTACTATGACCCATGGGAATGGTATCTGACATAAAGGCATTATGAGTAATGCCATTGCTATACTTTATTAGAATTGTTCTATTTGAACCATTTTTCCCATTATCTTATGCTTGTTTCCATAGAATTTGATGACATTACAATTAGTGTATTTCAGATACTGTCCCAAATGGGAAGTAACTCTCTCTCTCTCTCTCTCTCTCTCTCTCTCTCTCTCTCTCTCTCTCTCTCTCTCTCTCTCTCTCTTTCTATGTATATAATGTATATATATAAAAGCCTAATAATAGTTGATGTATATACTATGATGTATGTTTTGTTTTTGCTCTAGGGCACAGCAGGCAATTTACAGAGTATGGTGACTGCGGTACCACTTATGATAGACACCAAGGCTAATGAGTTGTTCCAATATCCGTTCCATGACTTGATGATATGGGCAGTACTAATGAAGAGACAGAAGATGGCGCTGTTTATGTGGCAGCACGGGGAGGAAGCCATGGCCAAGGTGTGTAGATTGATAAAAACTGTGATGTTTATATTTTGTCAAAGATGTAGTATTTTTCTCTCTTTATGAATGCGTTATTTAAGTTTCACCAAAACTTACTAGCCTGATTTCTGGGCTTATTAGAAGTAAACATTCTTTTGTAAACTATACAATTCTGTGTAGGCTAGTTGTTCAAACAAGTTTTTGTACATACTGTCATTCTTATTGGACCATAACTTTGATAGCATATTTGACATCTATCATGATAACTAAATACTTATGTTATATTTTGTTTCATTCTGTCATATGTGCTTTCATTGAACTCTAAACCTACGATTTAATTCAGAAAAGACTTTGTAGAGGAAATAAAGTATACTATACATTTTATAACAGAGTTTATTAGCGTGTAAGCTGTACAAGGCGATGGCCCAGGAAGCAGAAGAAGATGACCTGGAGGTGGACATCTCAGACGAACTGATGAAATATGCAAAGTAATGTAACGTTGTTATCAACGGCTGTAAGATCAAAGAAATTATCTTAGGCTTTAAGATCAAAGAGAGATAACTCTTACTTTGAGATTTCACTAGGAACCTGATTATGAAGAGGGCTAACTTTTATCACTTCAGTTCTAATGATACATTACTATAATATTCTGTTTGTCTTTTTTCGCTATCTACTAATAATCTTAGAAGTAGATTCTCATATTTAATATGAGCAACTTGGTTTGAATCGCACTCTTTAGATGTACACTACAATTACAGAGAGTTCCAGACCAATGCATTGGAGTTATTAGAGCACTGCTATAAGATAGACGATGATTACACCATGCAATTACTAACATATGAGCTGAAGAACTTCAGTGATCAGACCTGTCTTAGTCTAGCCGTACAGGCCGTACATAAGGAATTCTTAGCTCATACGTGCTGCCAGATCCTCATAAACGACATGTGGATGGGAGGACTACAGATGAGGAAGAATAGTAACCTAAAGGTAAGAAGAGTCTGTTGTCATAAGTATAATACTATTGTCTTCTATTCTGTGAATATCAATAGTATTTTAAAAACTCTCTTTGTGAAATTAAAAAACAAATTGAAGCAGTTTTAATATTCAATGAGTTTTCAGGATTGAATATAGTAAAGTTCAACAGAGTTGATATTAGGAGCTTTAACATTTGTTTTAAATATTCTTTTAAAAATGTCACCTCTCTATCAGTAAATTTTTTCTCTGGTTTAGACACAACTCGTCTTTAACTTTTACCTGAAGTTGTTTCTTATTCAAGATACATTGTACAAGAAACATAAGAACATGTTTCAATTTCAAGTAAATGTAATGTAAAAAAAAAGTAAAAAAAAAATTCTTCAAAATTTTATTGAGATATTGTGAATTTTCTATGACACAGGTCCTGATGGGTTTACTGTTACCACCTTCCATCATTTGCCTGGACTTTAAGAGTAAGGAGGAGTTACAGTTAATGCCTCAAACAATGGAGGAACATTTAGACGAGCTGGAGGACCAGGCCAGCGAAAACGAGGACGTGTCCTTCAGCTCGATAGACGAGGACAATGTACATGAGGTCAGGATGTGTTTAATCTACATGTTTCATTATAGCATGCATGCTTCTTTATTTCAAATCTTCAATTATCGTATGATGTAAACTTTCAATACTTTTAATTCCTAATTTTCATTTGCTGAATAATTTAAGACTTTCTTTTCCATTTCTTTTATTATTTATGGTATCCTTGGTTTTAAAATTGTTTTGCAGAATTAGATGCTTATAGATGTTTTACCATTATCTTATTTTGTAGGAAGTTTAAGTGTAAGCTTAAAACACTATGATGTCTTATCAACACCTCTATATCAATCATTTGATAAGATGTTCAAGTCTTTCTCTCACTCAGAAAGAAAGATTTAAGTAATCAAATATCTGAAATAAAAAAATCTGTCTTTAAGTTTTCTTACTGAATGCTGTGAAATTAACATTTGGAAATTTAGAACTTTTCCTTTAAAATTTTTAAAATATGGAAGCTTCTCTATGACGGATTAGATTGTCCACAAGATGAGTAGGGTTATTTCATGGCCTATTTCTTTAAATCAAGATGTTTTAGAACAGTTAAAAGACAAAATTGATGCACAGATTTCAGCTATATTAAACACATTAGTACTTTGTTGATCTACAGAAGCCCCCTCAAGTGAGCGTCCTCCCAACCTCTGCCTCCGCACCCAGATTACAAACACTGGCCAAGTCACCCGTCATCAAAAAATCTGTATATAGATCTCAGGTTTACTCTGCTTAATGTACTATCGTAGCTTGAACTGACCAAGATATATAGATCTCATATCTGTGATAACAGCATGCAAATTATACAGGAGGAAATGTGCATGTTGAAATTTTGATACCATATTTGCTGAAATTATATAAAAGAAATGTGCATGTTTATGCTGGTATATTGTGTTTAGCTGATTTCAAGTTTTAACAGCACATGTATTTTGGTACATTTGCTTGTTACTATTAATGATATTCTCCCCATGGATTGTTTAAATTTCTGACATTGAGAAAATAGCTATATACAAAATGTAATCAAGAACACTTCCAAGTTATCACAGACGCTCTTCCTTGTACACAAGTGATTTTTCAAAGTAATTCAACAAAGCCTATTCCCTAAAGCTATATGTCAAACACTGTATACCTTCAGATTCAGCTCAAATCTAAGTAGAATCTATATTTTATTGATACAAGAATTTAAAAGATGTTTAGAGTTGGTCAGAGACGGTTTTTACCTTCAATCATCCATTTGATGTGAAATAGGAGAGGGCACAGACATGACTACTAACAGCTCTTTGGTTTCTTGTTTCACCTATAAGGTTCATGGGCTTGGAGCTTTATTTGCACAAGAAATAACAAATACAGTAACACATTTCAAAATTTTTGTTAATGATTATAATGTTTTCAATTGAACATTCTTTTTATTCTTTGAAGCTATTTTCATTTGAAAAGCATTTCTTTTATTTTTCAAATAATATTGCTTTGATCATGTTGATTCATATGAATAATTAAGAAACCGTTTATATTTATATGTTTATGTTCTATCGAATAAAAGCTGTATCGTAAGTGTAAAACAAATGGGATGAAGTGAAGGATTCTAATGAATCGGCCTGATATTCCATTACATTGTAATTATTTCCTGTATTTACAGAGTCTGTTTTGTGATGACATGAACCCAGAGAAGAACAGTCTCCAGTCGTCAGGACAGACAGCCGGTAAAGAAAACGGCTTTGTTAATACCGACATGTCCTTTGAGTATACGGCTACTCCATACAAGAAAAAGAAGAGCCCGCTCAGACTTGGCAAGAAAATTTACGAATTCTACAACGCACCTATTACAAAATTCTGGTTCTACACAGTAAGTCATAGATAAAAGTATTACTTTGAAGGAAAATCAAATGTAAAACCATTAAAAAGTAATGCAGACCCTTCTATTCTCTGATATTGAGTCTTTGCGGAATACAGAGTTTTTTCCCTTTACAGACGGTATCTGACGTAAAACTATTGTGACGTCATAATTTGTTATGGTAACGTTGATTTTATACTGTCATTTCCCAGACTTTTAGGATTGTTTCCATAGAATTTGATGATGTCATAATCAGTCTACGTCAGATACCGTCTCAAATGGGAAGTAACTCTGGTTTTCGAAAATAGGGAATATGCCAAACCTTCTCGGCAGGTCTGGTTATGTACAGGATCATACATAACAACATAATTCTTATGTCCAAAATCCAGTCTGTATAGTGGAGATGAGTGTATGGAAATTAGAACAGTTCATTGTAAGTGCTTATTGTGAGTATGCGTACTGAGTACTAAGTGACTATGGGCTTTAACTATCTTTAGTATTTTAATGGGGTATTGATTGATAGAGCTGTTCAGAGTTTAGAGGCATTCTGTGTCAAACCATTCATAGTATTTGTTAGTTGTTAAACATATTTATAGCTCCAAAGCCACTTTGTAGCATTGTTCAAGACTAAAGGTTTTAATCTGACTGTTTTTCTGTAACACAGAAGCTTTTCTGACTTTCCAGTGTTACCTGTGGAGATATTGGTATGGAACTTGCTGTCATTCTTCAGAACATGTTTAATGTGTTACTGATCAACTTTTACTCAAATTGTTGTCGAACTTCTTTAACGTAGTAAATGACCTTGAAGAGAATTTTTAGCTTGCCGGGACAAAAAAGTCCGGAGAGCTATTGCCATACCCTCGGCATCGTTGCTGTCGTCATCCGTAGACAAAACTTTAACCTTGGCTATATCTCTTGAACTATAAGGGGTAGGGCGTTGATATTTCACATGTAGATGAGACCTTTCACTTGAGACCTTGACCTTTGACCTAGTGACCTTGACCTTGGACTTTGACCTACTGTTCAAAAACTTTAACCTGGTTTCTGACAAAAACCTGTATAGGCGAGCTATGTAATCTTTGATTACCCTATGTTTCAAGATTTTCTTTACCACTTTTACATCTGTTGCTGTGAAGCATCCAAATGATGAGCTATTAAAGTTTGACTCTTATATTTGTATGTGTATCAGTAGCAGGCATTCAAGCGGCCCCATATTTCCTATTGTTCCTATGAATTCCCTTTATTTTTGGATGTGTCCTATTTTCCATATATTTTGGCTAAAAATGGCCCATTTCCCTATATTATTCCTATAATGTAAGATTTCATATGATAGCAAAATCTTGCTCTAAAATGATAGAGTTCACCGTTTCCTCTAAATTGAATGATTAGCACAAAATGCTGCTTTACATCTCGGCAATTTATTGAATCGCTTCGCCCACCAAAGTTTCCTCTAAACACATGGTTGCCTTAGAGATTATAATGTAGCTGTATACACAATAAGGTCCACATTCAATTGTATTTTCAGTTTTGAAAAATTTTTGGTATTGAAAAAGACCCTATAATTTCATTATATTATGTTTCATTTTCCCGATTATGTCCTATTTTTCTTGAAATTTGGCCCTATAAAAATCAATATTTTTTTTGGTTAAACACCACTTAAAGGCCTGCAGTATTTATGGTCACAACATGTATAGGAATACTTGGTCGGTTTATTTCTATGGCATAATTTCCTCCATCCAGGTTTTATGTCATCACTTACCATTTGACCTTTACTCTTGATGATATACAATTAAAACTATTACATCATGGTAAAGAAGATGGTAAACTTACCTTAAAATGGTAAGTCATTTTAAATATTTCATAGAATATAAAGTCTGATTTTATGATTTTTAGCATAACTATCTCTGTTTTCTTCATGTCGTTTCAGATGACTTATTTTATGTTTTTGATGCTGTTTACATTCCACGTCTTGGTGAAGACATACCCTAACCCCACATGGCAGGAGTACTCCCTGATTGTCTACACCTCTGTAATGGCCATGGAGAAAATCAGACAGGTAAATAGGGGTTATTTAAACTAGATATGATATATTTTGCTTGTCTGTTTGTCTGTCAAAGCTTTATCCATGGTCGTAACTTTTAAATGGCAGTCAATAGGCCATTCATATTTCAAATATGTTTTACTTGTGGTAAGGCACGATATCTCTACTTTTAACAAAAGAGGTGACATTGACCTTGACTTTCAGCCAATTTTGAAGGCAAAATCACTTTATATAACTTTTGACTTCTAAGTGATACATATGCCTTTCATTTGTCACATCTGTGGTACCAACATTGTGGAAGGTTAGGTTAAAAGATAAAATAAAAGTCAATTGCCTCATATATTATCGATATGATCTTTAAAATCACTGCCAGGTCACAAAGTTTGCCCTACGTGCATTTCCCATTTCATTGTAATACAACTGTATATGAAGAGAGAGATATGCTTGATTAAATGAAATTGTCAAAGAAATTACATGTAATTATTTAGGGTAGGAAGAGAGAATGTGGTAGGAGTTGTGTTTAATATTTTCAAATGAAGATTAAACACTTGTGAAGTTACATTTGAATCACTGGTGGAAAATATCAGTCATGAAACACACAGAATACATAGTAGCATTTTCATGCATGTTGGGAAATGAATGAAGAAAATTTTTGGTTTTAGGATATAGGTAGTTTTGAAATCATCATTATAATGGAGAAAAATTAATTGAATATATCACGACTTTGCCACTGAGACAAGGGAATCTCATCCGAGGGTAAAAGATTTGCAATCCACGATGAGACTTGCAGCGTCATGTATGTAGCAAATTTTTTGCACGACGATGAGCTTCCCCTGTTTCTGTTGCAATGTCATGATTGATTATTTTTATCACTCATCTCATTCTATAATCACTAAAATGATTTTTCCAAAACCTGAATGGATCCAAAATGTGCACAATTTTAACAATGGCATGATGTTACGTTCTATGACGTCATAATATGTGTCACTTGGAGTGTGAAACAAGGAAATCTCAAACTGCCACGTCAATGTTTTTTCTTTTGTCTTGAGGCGAAAGTGAGTCAGAGAAAGTCCAGTTCTACATTATTAAGCATTTGATTACTTAGTCAAAATTAAAACAAAATGTATCAGAAAAATAGAGTGTGTAGGATGTGACCTTCAGTCATCAGATGAACACTTTACATGATATTGAACCACTAGACTTCCTTGTACTCTCAATAGTACGGTGACCAAACTTCAAAAAGGGCTCTATTTTAGGAGTTTAAAGGTCATGAAAGGCATATGGCTATATTATATATCAAATGAAATCTTAAAGTTTCTTCTTTCAATCTAGCTTGGTCGTCACAACCCAAAGTGGTGCAAAATACGTTTAAAGTGACGTCATCTGACGTCGCCCCAAAATTCATTATTTCTGTAGAAAGAAATATGCTATATTGCAACGTCGCAAACAGTAACAAAAAATAATTGAACTTGATATAAAATTGTTTAAAAGTAAAGAGGATATATCTCTTATTGATTATGGATAAACATCGAATGCGATTGCACATAATAAGAGTGCTCTAAATGACGTTAAATCACGTATCCATTCCTATCCATCAGAATCATTCAATTCAAGATAATTTTATTTAAAACTCGATATTTTTCTGATATACATCGTGAACTGTTATACAAAATAAAGCTAAAATATCTCTGACTAATTATGTGCAATTTTTGGCAAGCTATTCGGGTCAGTGTCGGAGAAGAAGGACGTCAATCAACGTCACCCTTCAATATTTAGTAGTAGGCAATTATGTGTTTGAAAAGTTATGTTATCATGCATTACACTATTCGTTCACATTATGATATTTTGTAATGAATTGGTTTTACACATTCGAAATAGATTTCAGAAGAATGTCATTGGCAAAAAAAATCACGATCGACGATGACGTCACAATTAAAATGGCGACGTTAATTCGTAACTTGAGCAGAGAAATGTAAAAATCTACCATTTTAACGGCTATTTTTCCCGTTATTTTGTAAATTATATGATGTTTAGAATCTCAAGTGCTGAATCTATATCATACAGAATTCGTGAAATTTCTTTTGTAGTGAAGATCCCCTAGCAAAGGCTCGTTGACGTAATTTGTTCGATAGAACTATTTTACGTCGAAAATCATTTTGTATCCTCTTCTGATCACATCAAATACCCTATCTCCATATAATAAAGTAATTTTAGAATGATTCATATGGCATACCTCCCATATAACTTTGAATCTTTCTCATTTGAAGTTGCATTTAAAATCGACAATGACGTCACAATCAAAATGGCGACGTAGGTTCGTGATTTTAGCAAAGAAAGGTAGACCTATTATTTGAGCAAAACTGTTCAAAATTTCGATTTTACGTTATTTTTCCATTTTGTAAATTGCATACAATAAGATATAAAGAATCCTAAATGCTTTTTTCTTTAATTCATACATAATTCATTTAAGTAGTTTCGTTGTGAAGGTTCCCTAGTTAAGGCTCATTGACGTAAAATCACACCTGCTTGATAGATACCGTTTGACATCGAACACTATTTGAGATCCCCTTTTGATCACATCAGACTCCCTATATTCAATCTAATAATGTTATTTAACAATGACACACAACCCAGGTCATCGTAAAGCTTGTTCGTAAGATGTAGGACTTAAATTTACAATGACGTCATGGCTGAATGAAGTCTTCGGTGCGTTTCCGACATAAAGTTAGAATTTATGTTTGACTTTACATGTATATCTTCGAATTACAAGAAGAAGTTATAATTTTCGTATGAAATAGAAAATCAATTGATTCTATCTTCTTCATGCTTTATTTGTATATTTTTATACATGCTTATTTATGTTTTTTTAAAAGACTTTTTAATGAAAGTTGATTGAAATTTTATATAATCAAGAATGTAAAAAAAATCTATGACGTCAAGATGACGTTAATATGAAAAAGGTTGTATCGTGTCATGGACTTTCAAAAAATATTGATATATACATGTACGCGTTCATGGCGTATGTTCTTCGATCATTCAATTATATAATCTGTATTGAACTGACGGATCAGTGACGTTCTATACGTGCTTATAGTAATATATGCGTTTCGACAGCCTTATTTTGACGTCAATGAGGAGTTTTTGCTTCGTAAAATTAGCGCTAACGTGGGTCCTGTCCCATCATGCTACGTCTTTCGGTAAATTTTGGACATGATAATAATTTTCACACTCATTGGCCATATAAAATTGTTTAGATTGAGAATCAGAAGCGAGGGTTAAGTACCCGAAATGTGCATGTCTGGTCCATGCTGCAGATTTAAATGATGCTATGAATTTGAAGACATGTAATGTGCAAACGGATATCAAAAGCATATGGGCGTACAAAAATCACTTAACGTTGCAATTACGTAGTTTTTACTCTGAATATACTCGTACTCAAGAGACAATTAACGAAATGATGTACGCTTTCACGATAAGGTTCACTCACTTGTGTCTTCGCTCTAAACCGTGACATGGACTGCTGCATTCAGATCCCCTCGCCCTTTATTTGTACATGTAACAGCATAAAAGAAGAAAAAGGTCGAGGCTAATCCGAATGGGATTGCTGCTCCATGTCATGGCTTTGAGTAGATCAAATGCCGTAAGAAGAGAAAAAAGGGATCCGAGCGAACTTAGCGTGAAAAATTCTATACGCTGTTTTATGTTAGTCATATAAGCATTTTTGTTCATTAAAATATGATCAAACGTCGAAATTTTGAATGTGACGTCATTTTCGAAATTGAATCCTGCATCTTTTAAAAAATCTAATTTGTATCATACCAAGTCATAATGAAATAACATAATTATATCAAATAGAGGAAGATTTGATCAAGAGGATCTTAAATGCTGTCTGGTGTCGAACGGTATCTATCAAAACAGGTGACGTAATTTTACGTCCATCAGACTATGCTAAGGGACCTTCACTTCAAGACAATTTGCATGAATTCCGTATGAAATAGAATATTAAGCATTTATTAATATTATTCTCTATAACTTATAATATGCAATGAAATGGAAAAAATAACGTAAAATTGAACGATTTCAACCGATTTTGCTCAAACAACACGTCTACGTTGCCATTTTTATTGTGACGTCATTTTCGAATTGAATTCTACATCTTTAAAGAAAGATACAAAGTGTAATCGAATTTGTGTCATATAAATTTACCATGATATGACATAACATAACAAAATTGAATTAAGTGAGTTTGATGTGACCAAAGGATTACTAGTATTTCAAATTATGTTCTGTGTCGAAGGTATCTATCAAGCAAGTGTAATATTTTACGTCCATGAATCTTGCTACAGGAAGTTCACTACAACACGAGTTGCCTGAATTCCGAAGGAAATGTTAGCATTTATAATTCTTCATATCTTAAAAAGTACAATGAAATTGAACATTTATCGTAAAATTGAATGATTTCGACCATTATTGGCAACAAAAAAAGAAAAAAGTGCCAACGTCGCCATTTTGATTTTGACGTCATTTTTAGATTTTGAATGCTACATCTTGTGAGATCGAATTTGTCATATTATTATATATCATATTCCATGTATCATGAAATGATATCGTAACTAGATCGAAAATAGGAAGTTTGATGTGATCAAAAGAGGATTTGTAATGATTTCGAAAAATAGATAACATCTTAAACTAAATGAATTGTTCTATATCGATCGATTATGATTTTACGTCCATGAGTCTTTGCTCGGGGGACCTTCACTTCAATATGACTTGTATTTATTAGTATGAAATAAAAGAAAAACCATTTATGGTATTCATTATATCTCATTAAATGCATTGTACATAATGGAAAAAAATGACGTAATATTGAAAATGTTAGTCGTATTTCTCAAAAACTTAGCCTATGTCGCCATTTTGATTGCGACGTCATTGTCAATTTTAAATACTACATCTAATGAGGTAGCTTTAAATTCAATTTGGAGATGTATCATATAATTCATTATGAAATAACATCATAAGATCGAGCATAGGCAGTTTGATGTGATCAAAGGACGGTATAAATTGATTTTCGGAGTAAAATAGTATATTCAACGATTTAAGTGATGTTACGTCCATGAGTCCTTGTTAGGGAATTTTAACATTAAAAAAAAAAGAGTTGGACGAATTCTGTATGATATAGTAGCCGCGTTTGAAATTCTTAACATCATATAATTTGCAATTCAATGGGAAAAATTAATATTCTAAAATCGGAAGAATTCAACATTTCTCGCTAAAACATGAACTTACGTCGCCATTTTTATTGTGACGTCATCATCAATCGAGATGTTTTTGACCAGTGGCATTTTTCCGAAATCTATTCTTGAACATGAGTGAACCAAATAATGACTAAATATCGCAATATAAACGAATAAATAGGGTATCATAGTGTAAAATCGTTTTTAAACACATAATTGCCTACTACCAATATTGAAGGGTGACGTTTATTGGCGTCCTTCTTTCCTGACACTGACCCGACTAGCTTGCCAAAAATTACACATAATTAGTAAAAGAGAGTTTAACTTTATTTTGTATAACAGATCACCGTGTATAACAGGAAAAAAATCGAGTTTTAAAGACAGTTATCTAGAAATAAATGATTCTGGTGAAAATAATTGGATACGTGATTTGACGTCATTTCAACAGCTTTGTGACGCTAAATCACATCCGATGTTTATCCTTATTCAAGGAGGGTTATATCCTCTTTACTTTAGAATATGTTTTGTTTCAAGTTCACAAATATTGTAACGGCTTGCGATATTGCAAAATAGCATATTTCTTTCTACAGAAATTAAGCATCCTGGGGGTGACGTCATATGGCGTTATTTTAAACGTATTTTGCACCACTTTTGGTTTTGACGACCAAGCTAGATTGAAAGAAGAAACTTGAAGCTTTCATTTGATATATTATATAGCCATATGCCTTTCATGACCTTTAAACTAAAAAAATTGGCTTGTTGGTCACCGTACTACAAGCTCTTAATGAGTTTCACACAGACTTTGAAAACAGGACTCAGTAATGGGCCTTGTCTTGGGAGTGACCTTAAGTCATAGGTTGAACACTTTACATGATACTGAACCACTGGACTGCCTTGTTCCTGCAAGGGTTCAAAGAGTTGCACACTGACTGTGAAAGCAGGAATCGATGATGGGTTTGTCAAATTTTGATTGGAGGATATATGCCAAAAATACCAGAGACATTGTTGAATCTATGTGGCAAAATATGAGCCTATTTGAGCCAGCAGAACTCTGTATTTGTCTACCATTCATGCTTTTGATCCCTTTGCACAACTTTTTCATTGAGGGGATATGATTATACCACTGAATGGATGTGTGGATTGCTTAGTGTGTCTGTATGTGTGTGGGTGTCTGTGCACGATTGTAGACTTTCTAGAAGACACAGTATACATGGTCATAAAAAGTTCACATGTGAAATGCCCATGTTGAAAAGATAACACCTAATGCCTTGCAAGGCCAGGGGTCAAAGACCAAGGTAACAACTAGCAATATCAGGAAACCCCTGTTGACACACTAGCTCACATGTTAAGATGAAGTCTGTCTATCCTTCAGATGTTCAAAAATCTATGTGTCTACAAAAGTATGTTCTTCAAGACCTTTGAGTTCCTGCATAAGTGGAAGGTTTATGTGCAAGTAGTCCTGATAACCACATCATTTTCTGTAATATACAAATCACCATTGATCTTGAAGGTACATGTGTAGTTGATGATTGTATGTGATTGGTGTTTATGTGACTTGCTTTGTTGGTGTATTTGCTATCCAGGTTGAATGTTCATACCTTGTGTGTGTTTTTAGTTAAGTGTGTTGTATGTTTTGCATTGAAGTCTTGCTGGAGATCAAAAATAGATTTAATTTTCATCTGTCTGCTCTTGCTCATTGCTGGAATCAAACTTTTCTTGCATCACATCTTTGTCAAACTTAGTTGAATTTACAAGGTTAACACATGTAAGGTTATTTAGGTTGCTGATATTGAGCAAAATAATTCCATGCACTAGGTTGACAGTTGTACTGATCAATTTTCATATGACAAAATTTCCACAGGTGTATGTTACGTATCTCCCATTGGGATACGTGTAAGTATTATGCATTGGGTGTCTTACTTTTCGAGTTCATGGGATGCATTTTTAAGAGTTTTTTTTTCGTTATTCACATGGTATTTAAACAATCATGATCAATCAGAATTCTATATTAATCATTTCATTATACTCTGCTATGGATGTAAAACAGAAAATGAATAGTTTGATAGATTTTCAATGTATTTTTTTTTATTTGTACGAAATCAATAAGCTGAGCCATTATCAGAAACAAAAATAAAGTACAAAAAAAAAAACATATCAAGTGAGGCTACATATTTTTTCATTCCTATGGATTGATGTAAGCATGCATTAATTTTTTCAATAAATTTTATTTATTTCTATAAGATAAGTTATCTCTATGCATTAGGAATGTTTGCATTGACCATTAGTATAAGTGCTAAACTCCACTCCTATAGGAAGAGAAATCCCTGTTACTAGATCCACTCCATCCAAACTTTCTCACACTCTCCGTGCAGTAACCGACACTTTAACAATCATAAAATATCTCCGACTTTTATCACGGAATGTTTTGATACGAACTATTTGTTCCCCGTCATAGAACAAACACTATGTTAGCAGTACCATTGTTTTCTAATGGTTTCTAAATTGAATTGTCTGTTTTCCCTCCATTAACAGAGGAAGTACCAGATCAATTTGTCTATTAAACTTTACATTTTTTCATCGCTATAGCGCAAAGACAATCCTTAAAGTAATCGTGAAATTACTATTTCTGTCAATAAAAATGTGTATATTTTGTAGTAAAAATTTCAATTTTCACAAGAATTTTAAGTGTCTACACACAAGTAAAACATTTATCACTCTAGCTAAGTGACATGTATAGTACGGATTATGGATTTTATCGTACGTCGAAGTTTATACTGAATTGCCTCTTAACTAGGATTAAAAAATCATATCGACATATCAGACATCTACTATTTTGTACATGATATCAATGCATATATTTAGGCGAATGTTGACATTTGTATGTCCGTATTGGGTGTGGTGACGAGGGGTACGGAGCTCTCCTGTCCAGAACCACTCCCACTTGATTTAAACATCAGTCTAGGTTGTGGTTGCCTGGATTTAAAGCTTATTTTACAAAGTAACCGTCGTAGTTCCATACGAAACCTTTGTCCCGTTATACCATAGATAAAGAAGTTGATGCCATGATTAACGTACATCAGTAGGTAGCATATGACACGACCAAGCATGGCCTCCGCCCTATCCTGGGTGCTGAGAAATCGTCTCCCCTTCATCACCAGTTGCTGGACATGGCCTTGGCACTGTGGTCACGATCCAGACTAGAGAAATGACCACCAGAGTGGCCGCTAGTCTGCGATGGTTCGTTATGTTTTGTCTGTCATCTTTGGTCATAGATCCTAGCAATGGTTTGTTTATAGCAAGACTGTATATGATTAGGGAATTGAATATGAGTAGGATCAGTACAGGTAAAAACGAATATAGAACGAGGTAAATCCATGGAAATATCTCACATACAAAATTCTTATATGCATAACTGTCGCATTGATACATCACTTGTCCCGTAGGAGTCGTTCTTTGTAGCAGTTCCGCCGTGAAAAACACATGAGCATTTATTAGCACAAATATTAAAGCTGTCATGAAGGTGACGAATTTTGCGCGGGAAACACTGCACATGGTTGTTGCTTTCAGCGGGAACCATACCGCCAAGAAACGCTCTATTGTCACTGCAACAATTAACCAAGCTGAGAAATGTACAGAGAAATGCGTAATGAAAATTAATACCTTACAAGCCGCTGGGCTGACATGCAACATCTCAAATCCAGAAATCACGCGGACCCAAGTTTTTAAAGCACTCAGCAGAAGTACAACAGGTGTCCGCAATAGCAAGGGCAGCCAAATAGAAGAAGGTAGATGTATGGCGCATCTCCCGCTGAATCATTGTCAGAAAGCTCAACACATTCCCCATTATTCCAACGAAAATAATTACGGGTAGCACGTATCGTAGTAGGTCCATAGCCCATACATAGGCTGGGAGGCTGTCAACACTCATCCGTAGGTACACATTGGGAATTTTTGTTGTAAAGTTGGTAAAATTTTCCGTTACCATGACATCTGTAATCGGCATATAAGTTGAATCATGCATACTGCTTTTCTATGAACTCATCTAATTGTCGTATTTCATCAAGGTCATCCAAAATGAGGCTTCATCTGTACCACATACATCATTTCTTAAATCCAAAATTAAAACCTTTTCTTACTTTCGACATGATTTTCAAGAAAGATCGAATAAGTATTAATTTCCTGTTCCTTTCTTGGGATCTTTTGTTAATTATTCTGCCTTTTAGCATTCACGTTACAGTAAGCTCAAGTAAGGCTTAGAAAAGAGTCTTTATGCCTTCATTAGCATGTTCTATTTTCGACAGACATATAATAAGTCCCAAGTCAGGATTAGCTTGCTTGTGTATGCCTGTTTAATATAGAATCCTTCCGGAACTGGCTGACATAGGATCCCTCTGATTACTCCATGAGCGGATATCATTTTGTAGAACATTACATTCTTACTCCTACGGTGCTTCGGGGAGACACGAGTACTATCCGAGAACATAGCCTCTAACGTTTTTTGGTTTCCTGTTTCCTTTTATATAGTATGAGTAACCAAGATTCAATAAAGGATTTCCCTCAAGTTGTTCGTTGTAAGCATCAGATTTACGTCATAAGAGAGGTATTCATATACTTCTATCTAATCGTTTGTTGACTTGCAGTTGAAATGCTTTTAAAGTAACAATTCGATCAATGCATAGTGATGTTAGTGAATATGATTGGAGTACATAATTGCATATTTCAAGTTTCCATATCTCTCCAAATCAATTCTACGCCTTGTAAGTTGGACTACGCATCGCTTAATTGTTCTCTGGTCGTCTAAGAATCTTAGAAAATATTTTTATTTCCTTTTTTGCGATGTATAGAAAGAAACCCATTAGAAGCATATTGAATATCCAAAAAAAATAATGGTCCAACGTATTGACTTCAGGCAGAGAATGGTACATAAAATAACAAATAAAGAAGCTGGCTTCCGTTTTTCTGAAATTATTAATAAAGAAAATAAAATACGTCTAATGGACTTTATAATAACATGGCTGAGGTAGAAGTCGCCATGTTAGTGAGAGTAGCTGATGACAGTGAGAGCAAAGTAAATACCTGACAAAACCCACTTTCCTAAACAAATTGTAACAGATGTTGCTCTTGCATTGTGTTTTCTGACCTGACGTTTGGTCAAGTGCAGCGAGGTTTTTTCCCCATCATGAACAGTTAGAAATAGATGATAATAGAAGTTATGTATCGTCAATTTATTTATCAATTACATTCCATCCGTTTGCTGTCACCATATTGTTACGAACAATAGTGTCTTGTATCATTTACAGTATATGTCATTTCAGTAAAACATTTTAAATTGATACTTTTTGTATATACTTGTATGGAGACGGCTTTCTAAATTGGGAAAACTTGTTTACTGAGACAATAAAATATGTTTCATTCATTCATTCATTTAGTAAGCTATGGGTAATCATGTCAGAAGATTGTAGTTATGAATGCTCGGTAGAACACAATGCTCAATACTTTTCGAACTTGTTCCCCTAAAGACTATGGTTGTAGTATGAAGTATTTATTTTGTTCCGTCAAAATGTCTGTCAGTTCATTATTAATCCTCATTTATCTTCTACATTGATCACAGGTACTTGAAACCTCTCTCGATAATCATATTTCCATATGGATAAGGATCTATTTATAGGCAAAGTATGATTGTCGAGAGACAAATTTTAGTCCCTGTGATATTAATGTACATTGTACTAAAAATGTATAAGGGTGTATTATAAGGTCAAGTACATTATACCTTGGCATTTTTGTTAGGTTCCTAAGCCTTCCGTTCTACTCAAACATTTTAAATCCAAAAGTGTCAAGTCCGATTTAACTGAAATAATTTTCAAAATGACCGTCTTGGAAAGACCTTTTCAAAAATATATACATTACTGAGGGTATCTCGAAAAATTAAATCTATGAAATTTCGCCCCGGTAGCAAATCTGGAAAGGACCTGGTGAAGCCACTTTTTATGGGAATCTTCTGATCAAATTTTTTGTTAATGTGAGGTACAAGTCAGCGCAAAGCTATCCGATGTTTGATAATCAAAATGGGAAAAAAAGGAATAGAAATATATACTCGCATATATCGTTGTTTATACGCTGTGTATATATACACTGATAACAGCATTGGGTGTACCTTACGTCATCGCCACGGGAGGTAACCTGGGCATGCTTTTTTAGATTTTAAACGGGACGCATTTTCACCCGCTTTATTTGCTAACGGTAACCGGGACGAATTTTGGTCAAATGAAAAATTGGAATGTGTTAATATAGATCTTCTTGATCATCTGAACAAGAAAAAATGAGATGAGTATGGGATCTTTGCGCGTGACCTTTAAACAATAAGTATAATCATGCAAAGAAGATGATCAAATACATGTATATTGTATCTTATTACAGGTGATAGCCTCAGAGCCAGTCCGGTTCCGTTACAAGTTGAAGGTTTTCAGCAGTCAGTACTGGAACATCTGGGACAGTTTTGCCATTATTACATTCTTCATTGCTGTGGGACTGAGATTCCATGATGATACTCGTAAAGCAGCACGAATCGTCTATACTCTCAACATTGTCTTCTGGTACATTCGTATCTTGGAGATACTGACAGTCAATAAATATTTAGGTCCCTATCTCAAAATTATAGGCAAACTGGTATGTACTTTCATGGGCTTTTGAATGCAACACATTGTAGAAATTTTAATAGAAGAACATGGATATGAAAAGAAATATTTGGCATGTATGTTTCTTGAGACTAGCCTTTGATTGGTACCAAAAGTTTTTATCATGTCATCTTGACTGCCATTTTTAAACCTACATTCAAATGTTCTTGAATTGGCCATTACTACATTTACTCTACTGTAAGAGCTAGGACTCTCATATTTGTATGTATGTTCCTTGTGATAAGACTTTTATTTGTTCCAAAATTTTGATCATGTTACCTTGACAATGACTTTTGATTTACTTTTCCTTGAAGATATTACTCTCATATCTTGTATGTGGGCTCCTTGTGTCAAGAAAAGTTGAAACAAAATATCTTTGACTTTGTGACTGTAACCTTTGACCTACAGTTGATGAACTTCATTGTAACTCACCACGAGAGAATAGACTTGATTGTACCATATCGTTGGAAAAAATGTTTTGACCATGGCCCACATTTAAAAACAAACACTTCAAATAAGTATCAATTTTCCAGCTGCCTATTATGATTATGTCAGGTTTCTAGTTCATTTTCGTTTCTTTTTTAGCTGAGAGACATGTCCTATTTCCTAGTGATAATGTTGCTGGTTGTAGCCAGTTTCGGCATAATACGCCAAGCTGTCCATTTTCAGAACGAGGAACCATCTTGGTTTCTGGTTCGCTCCATGTTCTTTTATCCATATTGGATGATATACGGAGAATTGTTTGCCGATGAAATAGACAGTAAGTTACAGTAATTAGATCTTTTTGATAATTTGAAATTAAATTATACAAGTGCATTAAAAACCAGCTATTGTTATATCCCCCTGCAAACAAAGTTTTGGGGGGTATAGAGGGATCACCTTGTCTGTCCTTTCATCCGTCTGTCTGTCCATCTTACATTGTCCAGAGCATAACTCCTCCCCCTGTGGATGGATTTCAATAGTATTTCACAGAAATGTTCCCTAGGACATAAGGAGGTATCTTGACCTTGAACCAGGGTCATAGATCAAAGGTCAAGGTCACAATTGACGCCATGGCAAAAACCTTGTCGGGGACATTACTCCTCCCCTTTTGTTGTATTTATTATAATTGTCAATATTGAAATATATGTTCTATAGTACCAATTTTATTGTACTAGACATGTGTTTCGGATATTGAATCCTTGTCAGTAGTACTTCATGTCAAAAGGTTTAAATAAATCCAAAGTGAATTTTCCATGTGCCATCTACAATATAGACATATAATTTCCTCTTGCCAAAATGGGCGGCTCCAATTTTGTGTAGGGTTTATTCAGAAGAGTATTAAAGTGTAAAATATGGAAATATATATATATAAATATGTATGAAATAATATTTTACAGACCTAAGGATGTGTTATGACCTTGAACCAAGGTCTTAGGTCAATGTCACAATAGACACCATAAGTAAAACCTTGTCCGAGGCATAACTCCTCCCCCTATTAGTTTTGGTATTTGATTTGCTATAGAACTTGACTTGAAATAAAGTTCTATAACAAATCAAATCATTTGGCTTGTATGACGACTGTGTTTTCAGTTATAGAATAGATATATTTTGGATATGTTCAATGAAGAAGATACTTGTGAATAAACATAGTAAATTGTTTGTCTGATTTACACACACCACCACTTGTCCACTTCTATGCTGTACTGAAATTATTTTGTACTCTTATGTGTAATTTCTACTTCAGCCTGTACAGACAAAGATCGACATGATGAGTGTGTATATGGGTCCTGGGTTGCTCCTCTTTGTATGTTTGTCTTTCTACTTGTTGCCAATATATTGTTAGTCAATTTGCTGATTGCAAGATTCAAGTAAGTCCTTAAGTGTATAGAAATTAAGTATTATTTAATTCATTTTAGTGAAAAAAGTGAAACCATTATTTTATCTGCTGATGATGATCTTCTCTTCGCATATTAGTTTATTAGCTTCAAGTATGTGAAGGAAAAAATTTTCCTGATGTTCTGAATAATTTTTCTGTGCACATTTGAATGAGATACAACCCCTAATCACCCTCAATTCTCCCCGAATCCACTGGTATAAGAGCGAACTGACCATCTAAATAGTATTACTACTTACAGTAATATAAAGAGATCAATTTCAAAGAAAGATAACTCCAATTTAATTTATATTATTGTTTTTAGTAATATTACTGTTTCCAGTATTCTCTTGGACTGCTTCACATATTAGTTATCATTAGTTGGTGAATATTTACACCTATCGATAGTACATGTATAAAATACTTTGCTTTCTCTACCTTTCATGTAAAAATGATATTAAAGATAGAAGATATAGAAAAGAAATAATTTGTAGGATAGATGTTTTAAAAGTCTTTATTTTTAAAATTAAATGAATTGGACCTTATTAACCTGTATGTAAAATTCAGTCTGTCAAAATTCAGTGTTCTTTTGTAGTGCAACATTTATAAGAACCAATCCCCTCACTCGCCAAATATGGAAGTATCAACGCTACCAGCTTATTCTGAATTACGAGCTACGACCAATTTTACCTCCTCCCATTACATTCATCAGTCATATATATCTGTCCATAAAGTACTTAGTGCGGAGATGTAGAGGAAAACGGGACTTCTTTGATAACGGACTCAGTATGTTTGCTTTTGATATTTTTACTCCAAACCTTGAGAATTATACTCGATATAGGATAAGGATATAAGATCCGTAGAACAAAACTTTACCATTTCATTTCATGAATTGTTTAATTATTTGCACAGTTTAACAAAATTAAGGTCTTTATTAAGGAGTGTCCTCTTTGGACCTATAGTTGTGTCTCTTTGTTTCAGTTTAGTCACTTGCTGATACAATCACATTGCAAAATAATTTTTGGAAAAGCATACATGTACTATCAATTATAGATGCAAAAACAATTCAGAAACACAACTCCCATTACATTTACACTTGATATAAATAATACCATGTAAATTTTGATATTAAAATTACAAAGTTAAACAAGGATGGCTAATATTCAAATTGAAAACAAAGCATTTGTTGAGAAATTCTCCTGTCAAGGAACATGCACAAGGAAACATTCATATCTTAATTGTAAATAACCTATTATTCATAAAGTCTATTCAATCGGCTTTGTATTTAAGGTATCTGTTGTACAAATAAATATCAAGTGTTTTATATAGTTAGAATCATGGCATACGTTTACCTAAATATACCCAATACAACATAAATAATTGTTTCTATCATCAAAGGTCAACATGCCGACAGTCACTCAAGCCACGGAAACTATCGAGACACTGCCAAAGATTACCGAGATAATTTTAACACTGTTTAAATGGACGAGACGTCCGCGAGATCTTCATTTGTACATTGGATACGTTAAGATATAAATATTTATCGGTACTTGTATATAAAATTTGGTATTAACATGGAGTATTTCAATATTAACTTGGAGTAACATGATATTTACAGAGTTGTTCCTGTCTGCGGAGGACAAGGAGAAGTTGCATGACTTTGAGGAAGAGTGTATGGAGGATTTATTCCGCTGTAAAGAAATCAAATTTCAGTCTTCCTCTGAGGAACGCATCAGGAATATAAACGAGAGGTAAGGCATTCTTATTTTTTTAAGCAACTTATGCTTACATGCAGAAAATGACGTACAGGTTTTACAGAGTTGTTGTCAATGAGCATAATGCTTTGGGCTCTCTCAGATTTGTCTTTCTTAGAACAGAACATCCATTCATACTAAGCAGCTTTCAAATATTGACCAGATCAATTACCATGATTAGATCGTTGATGTTATAAATTGTTTTCATTCATGCAGAATCTATTCCTTTTAAGATTTCTCCAAGAGTTAAAAGATTACTTTGAGAGGTCATATCTCAGGATTACAGAAAATTGCTAAGAACGTTTTACATCTATTTTTGTTACAGAGTGGAGAATGTGACCATGAGGATGGATGACGTTAATCAGAAAGAGAATTCTATCAAGCTGTCCTTACAGACGATGGATTACCGAATGTCAAAGCTAGAGGATCTCATGATACAGAACAGTGAAACTCTCAATATGCTAGAGTATTCCTGGCTCGGGGAGGTGGTCGTCATATCAGTACATCTAGTGTAACATCGAGCCATGGACCTATAGAGAGCCAGGACTCTATTGTAGAGCATGACTACCCCATGCCGGATTCTCCCGCTAAAATAGACGCAGAAAACCAGCAGTCACCCTCTGGCTCCTCTTTAAGGGCTGATGCCACATTCAAAACTCCAAGTGATGCAAATGCAACCATGCGTAGCATTCCATCCCCTCTCCTAGTACATTCCAAAAAGCATGTCAAAGATGACACTCTACGGAAATTTACCGACTACAGCAGACATGGTAAAGGAAAGCATAAGATGGAAAAGAGTGGATCTGTAAAGGGTAAAAGAATACTACCACGGCTGTCAGAGTCCAGCCCGACCAGAGAGGATAAGAATCTGATGGCAGAAATGTCTCTACATGATCGCAGACATGTACAACCAGAACTTGTTGTTGATATAGACAAAGCGAACAGTTTAGTCACCGATGCAGATACTAATGTTGTAGAGAAGGATTTTACAGGTCCTAATCTGAATCAATCATCCTCTGTGTATACCACAGCATCTATTCCTACAGAATTCTTCCTATCTAGTCAGGGTACTGATGACACAGAGTTTGACTTAGCTCAGTATAAGAGTATAGAAAATGCTGTGTACATGAGACCTTCTGCGTCCCCGAGACGGCATAATTCAGGAGGTAGTATAGGCATGCCCAAGACTAGCTCCTCCTCCTTTCCTGCCATTCTTACTTCCCAGAGTTCAGAGTATACCACCATAACAGATGAAATAGACACTTCATGTATTATAGACACCAGTCCACCTCGTAGCCCTTCCACGGCTGGTTCTTTCTTTGCTGATGGTTACAACGACGGCGACCCACAGAGACGATCCTCTGTCGTTACCTCGGAAGAAAATGCACGACTGAAACAAGCTGAGGACATGGAACATAGGAAGATGGAGAGAGTTATCAGACATCGACTACGTCAGATCTCGTTAGACGATACAGACAGTATTAGTGATATAGCACGTTTGGTGGTTAGTGAGCTACAAACTAACGAAGAGGACCATTCTGGCCATGACGAGGATCCAGATGATATACACGGATCCATGGAAAGCTGTCGTTACAGGACAAATATTCCAGGAGGTCATCGAGATAAAAGTCAGGCGCCCATCATCAGAAACAGACAATAGAGTTTAAGTTACCTCCGATTTGTAGAGGTACTTAATCTGTTGACAATAAAATCAATACATTGTTATGATCAAGCAACGGTCCGTCAGGTTTGTTTCTGTTGAGTTTTACATTTTTTAAGATCTTGTTATTGAACCCAGAGTCTCAGGTTTTTAAGATATTTCAATCATGTGTGATCCATCTTTCTCAGTTGTATGCATATTATCAATTTATTTATTTGAATTTCAGCAAAACCTTAATGCTTATTGTTAAATTTGAGATTTATTTATTTATTGAACAAACATCAACTATTATTTTTAAAATATGCATAATGCCATTTGTGATAGCTATTATCCAAAAATATTTATTTTATTTATGATAATTATAGTTTTGATAGATAGGAAATAAGGAGGAACATTGTTATCATGTTTCGCCCAGATCTGACAAAGAGAACAAATGAAAAGTACTTCAGACAAAATATTTTTAAAGAAGAGCTTTCAATTTTTTGTTTTGTCATTCTGTTACTAGTCCCTCATACGGAGCATGTCCCACTTGTTGCTGCTTTAATATTCAGACACTAAATAAAGAATTCTCAATCTACTATCATTTGGTACATGTAGTAATCATTGATATATTCAGAGAGATTTGATCATTTTTGGATACTTTCTGTTCCCTGCGATACTTATATTCAAGGTGCATGATAATAATTCACAGCCTCTGAAGTTGTTATAGTAACAGATTAGGTCATAGAATCATATCTAATATTATCTCTCTTTGTCTAAGTGGCTATTGTTTTAAAAGGCTGGCTCTGAACTGGCCTCAGTTGCTTGTTACTTTATAAATTATTCAGATCTTTTTGTTTATGGGGGCATTTAAATCAAATCATTATTTTCATTTATATTACAATCTGTATAATGAAATGTAGATGCAAATATTGGGCATCAAGCAGCAACTTGTGCAATCAATACTGTCAGTATCTTGCCATGCCTTACACATGGATGCTAGCTATATGAAATTCATGGCCCTTTTGTTTATTAATGGATGACCACCACATACACCAATTCTACAATACAGTGATAGCTCACCACAGTCATGGCAAAACCATACCGTCCTGCAGTATACACATCGTAACATATTGTTTCTATGAAGCACTCATCATGTATGTTCTAGTATAGATGTTGTTTTGTAGGTATTCATTTAATTAAGAATGATAATAAGAAATTTTGTCCAGTATTGACTCAACTAGGACTCTTATGCATACAAAGAAAGCAATATTTGTATATTTATTAAGATACAGAGAATACTTTTTATTTGGATTTGAGAATTTTTACAAAAGGATAAGGATTGTTAATTGTTGATAGAAAATATTCATGAAATAAATATTTTAAAAAATTTGACCTATCAATCAAAGAGAGCTTTAAAAGAACATGCACAAGTCAACTAGAAATAAGTTTTTCTCCAGAACTGTTCACTCATAAAGTCATCATTTTTATCTACAGTCTTTTTTTTTAAATTAGATTAATGAGATAACAGAAATTAAGATTGAAGCAGGTGCTTGCCAGTCTTGTGTTCTATGATATTTGACTAGTCTGGTAGTTCCTAAGATTTTTGATTGGGGACAAGTTTCATGCAAGATCATACAAATCTTGACAATTTACCATGTATCATTATTGATTTTTATTATCACTAATGAATTATTTAAATATTTTTATTATTAATGTATTGTTTCACTCTTTTTTTTTACCTAAAGTTCAACTCATTCATGGAGTAGGAAAGATTTGTGTTATTGATCATTCTGCTCTCTTATATTGAACATTCATGTCATACATATCTTAGCCAGGGAAACAACAGATGAACTGATAGAACTTGTAATTAAACGATCTCTTGTTTTTATCTCTCATTTCTTTTTAAGGTCTGAATTCTTGGTCGTTGTGGGAATGAAATTTGACGACTAAATTATTGATGTCCAACTTAATGTCTTTGTTACACTGTTGATATGGACAAAGTATAGATTTTATGCTGTAGCACCTGAGACTTCAAGGCTACCGTCTTGAATAATATAATATGATATTTGTTTTTCCGATAATGCTGATCTTTATAGAAAGATATATGGACCCAGCTTGACTTGAGTTAATGTTTAAGACACTGCTTGGGATTTTCCATTTTTTAGAAAATTTATTTAAAAGTAGTCATATTGTTCTATTTAGCATAGGGGCTGATCACAGCTTGAACATTAAACATTATTTTAGAAAGATGTTTTCATATAAAAGATGCTAAGGTACCCTGCTTGATTTTTTTTTTGCAGGTCTATCTCAAGTTATGACTTGTGCAAGGAAATGTTATCTCAGCTTACCTGAACAAAAGTGCTGATTTATGCTATTTGAATGTCATGCATGTATAACTTATATTTGAACCAGAAGTTTTATTTATTATCAATCTACTTCAAGAAATAAGGACACCTTTATAATTATTTGTTAATTTTACTGTTTATGAACTACTCAGCAAATCTGATGCCAAATATTGCCACTTAATCGAATGATGTTGCATTAAAAATTTATGGTAGCATATTTTTTTAAACCTTAATGCAATAAAATGAAATTACAACTTAATCTCTTGTGTTTGTTTACCACTATATTTATGTAAGCAGATATTGATTGAAAACTGAGATAACAGTGCATTAATTGCCTGACCTCGTGAGGTCAGGCACACCTAGATTTGAAATGCATGAAACAAAACAAGAAGAACCTTGGCCATAACTTTCGAATGGTAAGTGATACGGCTTTCATATTTCACATGTGTATTCCTTGTGACAAGACCTTTCCATGGATACCAAAATTTTTGACCTTGTGACCTTGACCTTAGAGTTTGACCTACTTCCGAAAATCATAAGGCGTAGGGCTTTGATATTTCACGTGTAGATACCTTGTGACGAGACTAAACTTCAGCCATAATTTTTGAATGCAAAGTGATATGGCTTTCATATTTCACATATGAATTTATAATGGCAAGACCTTTCCATAGATACCAAATTTGACCTTGACCTCAAAGTGTGAACTACTTCTCAGCTGTTTGACCAACAAAGATGCCAACGGGGGCATTCGTGTTTCACAAACACATTTTTCAAAAAAATTCTTCTCCCCCAAAGTATGTGCTTGTTCATTATAAGATATGTATGCAAGTACAAGAAGTCCGTACGTCATGGTAGAGTCGGACAGTCTTCAACATCTATACTTAAATCTGGATAGCTTCTGGAGTCTTGCTTGGATTTGGCCCCAGGTTTATTCATCTTGATTGACATTAGCTTCGGATGGAGGTTGGTGAATAGTACAAACCCTTCCATGACTTCATCAAATCCCCTGAATTAAAGAACCGGGGCATATATTTGTCCCTTGCAAAAAAGGCATGAATATGGAATGGAAATTACAGTACTTTCAATGCACCTTTCTGTTAGCACCAAAAACGTTTGACCTTATGACCATGACGGTTTGACCTTGGAGTTTGACATACTTAAAACATCTAATTCAGCTTTTGGTAAGTAATCTAAGTTGCTCTCATATTTAACATTTGTATTCATTGACACAAAACCTTTCTGTTGGTACCAGAAAGTTTGAAACTTGGCGTGAAATTCGAACTGTTTTTGAAAGACTTCAACATTTGCCACGGCTTTTGATTGTTGATTGATAGGGATTTTACATTTCTTGTGACGAGACCTTTCTATTAGTACCATGCTTTCTTACCTTGATGTATGACCTCGTAAAAACCCCGCAAAACGTTAAACATTATGTTTATAAATACTGAAGTTTTTTTTTTTTAAACTTGCGTCCTTGACGGTCGAATTTGACATTTTGGTATTAGTATGTCGCGGTGTTTGTCGTTTCTTATTTTACATCCTAGGGATATTGATGAGTGTTTCACTAATACATCTTGTTATCTAAGAGTTTTATAAGCTAGACACAATCTCTAAAAGTGAAATTATGTTCTAAATCCAGCTATGTCAAATTGCCTAACGAGAGCCTCATCTTGCTTTTAACGATTTTCAAAACCATTCCAGAAATTAACATAAAACCTTTTACGGCTTCGATTTTGTCGCGCAAGTATTTTTCATTCACAGTTACAAACAGCATGTACCTTGTTCTGTAAAAGTACATGTAACCGACTCTGGCCCTACATAGGATAACATAGACAACCTTGTCAGTCACACACAGAAAAATACTTTGTTCCGTACTTTAATCAGTCATTCTCCTGACATTTGAGTGATATTAGTGTACCCAATGCCACAAAAGAACAATTAATTTTTCAAAACGTTATAATTTCATTTATTTTCTCTTAACGTAAGAAAAACTGATTGATTATCCAGTTGTTTTTTTTTCTGGGAATGAAGTCACGGATCATTATTCATTACTAGCACTTTTCTTCATGGCGACATTTTCATTTTCTTTCTTTTTTGCTATAATTATTTCATTTTTATAAAGATACGATGTATTCATTTGGTAAACATCGAACCCCTTTTAACGTAGTCAATAATCTACAAGACTAGCTGTTTTACATGCTAACTCTGAGCTACTGTGATGTAGACTCCATTCTCAACTAATTCTCCATTCTCAACTAAAATTCTTTCCTTCAAATATCTGTCATCTCGTAAATTCTAATGATGACAAAGAAATAAAGATTATCCCTTTATTAGGGATATTGTATTGAGTTTCAGCACGTTGTGCTTCAGGACATTTTGTTGATGTCTTATGTAGAAACTGTATCCTTAGCTTCATCTATAAGATTTAATATCTTGTCAGACAATCAGAAAGATAGTCGAGTTTGTCGCTGATAAATAAAACTTTGAAAAAAAAAATCCTATCTGCACACCATACATTATGTAGTAGGCAAATGTTTTTGGCTATCTGACGTCATTTCAAGTTAAAGACCACCTGATTGAAAGTGATAATGCTCAATTATGATCCAAAATCCGATATGTCACGTGGACGGAAGCCATCTTGTCCAGGGGCAATTGAAAATGTGATTGACAAGCATATCAGATGAAAATAATGACATAAAAATTGGCAAGCAGATCGATGCTTTGTTGAACGAATAAAAGGTCCGAATGCTGGAATGTAATCAGGAATAAAAATGATAGACGATAAGAAAGTGAATTCAATATATTTTCAAAACTAACCGACATGCCGTATCGGAGTCTCCGGATCTTGACATCCAAATCCAAATTTGACCCCGACATTGAACCCTTAACAAGTTTAACTGTATGTCCTTCTAATGAGGAATTTCAGCGATCTCCAGTACAAGAAATTATAGATTGGTCTTATAAACAACAAAAGAAAAACAAAAACGAATAGAAAGAAAATCGCAAAAAGGAGACAAAAGTACAAATATCAGAAGATTTTTTGCTTTTTACTTTATTATGAAAATACAGACGAATTGTTATGTTAACCTTCATTTACATAATCCAAATACATATTTTGTTGATGAATCATTTTAATCATCTCTACTTAAATAAAAAACAGAATAATGATCTTTGTTGTAGACATTTTAATATTTCCATAACAATGGAGACTTTCGTCACTAGAAATTGAATTTACAGAAGAAGATAATGAAATTTTCTAATCCATTATTCCTCTTGATAAAAAAAGGAAGAATTGAAATCCGACATTTCTTTGTCCTTGGGCATCTTTGAAATAATAATAAGAAAGAAATTGTACATTATACGTAGTGAAATGCAATACAATTTAAGCATGTCTCCATGCATATTTTTAGATTTTGTAAAGTACAAAAGAAGAAGACGACAAGACATGTTAACTGTTTTGTTTATTTCATTGTGGAGAAACAAATTTTTGAACGATTCAGGTACGAGAATAATAAACAAGCGAGCATACAAGACCAGATGAAAACCAAGAAAGACAAGCATCTCCCATAGAATTTGATCACTCTACCATCAATCATACTATTATAAAACAAACGTATGTACATGTAATTGATAGGTGACCAATTTTAGTTTCTGTGTGGAATGGAGGCCCCCCCCCCCACTCACACACATAAAAAATGCGAGACGAGATGCCTTGAAGGGTCAGAATTGCTGCCCATATAAAACACCCGTCCAAACTATCTTCTTTCGACTATACAAAACGCTGACAGAGAAGCTTCTCTCGTTGATACTTTGATCTCAAATTGAAGTTTGAATTAAAACGTTTTAATTGAAATATGAGTACATGATGCAACATTGAAATTGAAATGGTCACGTTTGCCATAAAGAGAGGCGCTTAGGTAATTAATGTAGATTACTTATACAGTAGAAAAGAGAGGATCTCCAACAACACCAAATCAGCCAATGCAAAAACACAGAGCAGATATGCACAGCAAGAGATTAAAAGGTACAAGGGACACCAAAACATTACAGAAACATCAAACACAAACGATCCCACATAAACCAACGAGGCCAATTGGCAACCGATGGACAAAGAGTAACCAAAACAAGTTACTCAAAACAAGCACTGTATTTTCTGTCACGATACAGTGCAAGAATAAACCTTAATAGATCAAAGAAACAATCTAAAGTTGTTTACCTATAGCCAATGCCTTACGAGTATGTATAAATACAGTTTAGTGAACAGTAAGTTCCATATATCTATCAAATTAATAATAATAAAAAATCCAACCACATGTACATGCTATACGGTTAATTTCACTATGCAGCAGATAATGTGATTTCATCAGAGTCGAGACAATGCGACTCTGATGAAATCACATTATCTGCTACACAGTCAAATTAACCGTAAAACATGTCTGTGGCTTCTGCCGACTTTGTCAGACTTTAATAAGTTCAGCCAAAAATGTTCAGACTGTGGTATCCATTGAGAATATCGTGGTATAGGATCGATACTTGTTACCCTCTGTTTATTTATCACTCCTATTCGCTGCCCCTGACATTGTATCCAACCCTTTCTATACAAACTGAGGTTGACGACGTCGTCGTAACTTGTCTTTTGCCTTGAGATGATTCTTTACAATGTGTTCCCATAGGGCACAGGCCAATCTAGTTGCCTCTGACATATGCCATCACTCCCATTCTCAAGAAATCTCACTGCTTATTCTTTGATGAGTTATAGGAGATTGATCCCAGTACATGAAATGACGGTAACTTTCATCTCAAAAAGTAATTGCTACCGTGTGCTGTTTTTGTCCTCAGTGATCGTTTAATGTGTGGTGTACTTCACAACCTTTTATAGCCTCTAAGATTTAAGCAGTGTAATTGCTTCAAGATATCTTCTTCCTCGTCTACTTTTATTGCAGTTCGTCACATTTATGAGAAGACCTCACCGACAATACACTAGACAATACCAGAGAACGAATACAGAATTTATATTTATACATCGAAAAGTACGTGTAAGGTCAATTTCATTTTGGAAAAAAAAAGAGAAAAAGTTAGACTGCTCAAGTAAAGTAATTAAAAATACCATTTCCGATGACTTATTCTTTCTGATGATAACATCAACAAGCCGACAATTCCATAGTTATTACGGGCATAGAGAGATGATACTGTAACCCATTAAAGATGTCAAATTCTTCAATTCATTATAAGCAATACATTTCAAAAATTTTGATTTGGAGACAACAAACATGTTTCCATATTTCATGTAATACATGCTACTTTAAGATTACATTGTTTAGATTGAGGATTACTGACAAGGTTTAAGTACCAGAAACGCGCATGTCTGGTCCATGCTACAAATTCATCTGTTCGTAAATAAAGATGTTTAATTAACATTTGTAGCACTTGGAGAATGTCACTGCTGGTAGACCAGGAGTCCCCGAGGACACATGTAGCCAAGTTCGAAGTTGATCGTTTCTTCAACGCATTCGAAAATTTCTGTTCTCAAAATTTCTTAAAATTTCTGAAACGTGGGTCCTGTAGCATCATATCCTACCCATCCAGCTACGTCTTTCGGTAAATGTTTGGACATAATAACTTTCACACTCTTTGGCCATATCACATTGTTTAGATTGAGGATCACTGACGAGGGTTAAGTACCCGAAACGTGCATGTATGGTCCATGCTGGAAATTTATCTGTTCGTAAATGATGCTTTTGAATTTGAAGATGTTTAATTTCTGTTCCCTTGGTTTTGTCAGTTGACATGCGGCTCCATCGGGATAATTCATTCGTTGTACAGAGAATCGTTACTTGCAGAATTCAAAGCAGAGACAGCAATGCCGTATTTCAGAGGAGGTACTATGTTAAAAGTGTAGGAAAGACATCAAACTGTCACTTGAGTCGATTTGAATCGATCAGATCTGACAGGGGTGCCATTGGTAAATGAATCATTCATAATCGTCTTGACTTCGGTATAGCTAATTCTCCTAGCCTAAAACAATTAAAGACGACGAAAGAGTGACAGTGAAACATTAGGGGGTTTGGGTCCAGAGATTATAATATAAGACATTTTATTCCTCATGTACATGTACATTTCTTCGTTACGACAGATTGATGGGCAGAACAATAATCCGACTTACCAGTTTCGTGTACCTTTATCAAATAGCAAACGAAAGAATGGACAAGTGGGAATGGGAAGATGGCGGCATATATTTGAAGCCAAACATGGATATTCCACCCACATAACGCATGGGCACTTTATTTGACCAATGAGAATCTATAGGAAATTGTTTGTAGACCGTTTCACACTGCCTAAATGCAGACTTAACCATGCCAATGGATTAAAAAAATAAAAGGTAAAAAAGGTCACAATCAGGACAATTGAAATACAAAAGACAACAAGCAAGTTTTTGGGGTTTACTAAAGATGTGAGTTTACCATATGGATATGAAATGATATAGTCATGGCTTAATGTTAAAACACCCCCTTCAACTTGTCCAATCTTAATAAACGATTTAGTTAACTGTGGCCAAAACTTAATATTTTTTTTAATCACATACATGTCTGCTTACAGCCACCGTATCTAGGTGGTACATGAACAAGCAAAAAAAAAATGGTATTTAGGTGTCTTGAAGGTTTTCAAAAATTTGAAATTTGCATCTGAATGATCTAATTCGTTCTGAAAGTGCTATTATCATACAAATAGGACAAAGTATCATTTATTCTAGACTTTGACCAACATACATGTAGGCTAATAAACACAGGTCAATATATAAGGAAAATTTTTCTTCAAGGCAAGTTTTGTTCTTGATACAAATGACAAGGCCACTAAACAATGACAACCTTAGAAACACATGTATCAAGATATTAACATTTATAATAATATAAAACTTAAATAAAGAATGTATAATGTATGTATGATATCATAACATACAACATAAATCGATTCTATGAGTTCTAATAAAGAGCTGCTGGTTTATGGACCTTCAGACAAACCCCAGTTCCATGTAATAACAACAGTAAGGAGTGTATGCCTACAATAACATTGTTCGTCATTTCTGACGTTTCTCAGACAAAAACGACGCGGCTGGACATAATTCATGCTTTCAGTTGTAGATTGTGTTCCGGGCAAAGGGATAAATAATATCCTATACAAACTGTAAGAAAAATGACACCACGGAAAACGTAGATCATTTATGATTTATGTCGGAATAAGAATATCTATTAATCTGCCCTTCTCTTCCTTGATTTCTCAATAAGGATGTCATTCCTTTCTCCAGGAGAGTAATTATCTACCCACCGAGTCTATCAGCGATATTAGTTTTCACGATGATTAGGGAAAAATTACCATATTTATTGAGGGTGAACTGAGATTTCATGTGACATCGATGACGTCAGTCGAATTCCCTGACACAAAAACTATCGGGGTGGACATGTAGACATTCCGATTTGAACCTTGATTCTAATATGAGACCCAATTGATTGATTATGCAAATTAGTATATTCTTTGAAAAAAAAAGAACTTCTGTTTTTCGTTGGTGCATTATTAAATATTTTCATGCTATTTTTGATTTTGAGTTAAAAAATTGTTATCCTTTTCTAACTAATTTTGTTGTTCCTTTTCTAACTACTTTTGTTTTGGTTATAAACATTCTTCCTTTTTTAAGTCAGATGTCTAAAAGAGATAAATTTATCTTCAATAATGAATGCTTCATTTTTTAAAAGGGATACAATATATGCTTATCAGTTATAAGTCCGAATCAATACGAGGAGTTCTTTTACTAGCTTTACAAGTCATCATGTAATGCAAAGATATCAATAAATGTAAGAGAGCATAGATATACTAACTCTACAGATAAAACGCTTTAAAAAAAAACAGAAAAGAGACAGAAAATTTCTCATATTCCCTGACCAATATAAAAATCTATAATTCCAGTTTGGTTAAAATATTGAAGGAGTAGCCCGGTCAGGAAGCCCGATATTAGCCTTAATTTGAACATTGTATTTTATGAAATCCTTATCCGTGATTTGACACTTTGGCTGCGTTCGATTAGACGACTCGTGTTACACTTGTTTAACTCTAGTGAAATCGAACGATAAGTGTTAAGCCCGAGTGTTGAACACGAGTGACACGAGTGTACTTCCCAGTTTACTGGGAGTAATCGAATTCCAAGATGGCGGACAAGGACAAGCAATCGAATTTGAAACATTAGAAAAGACAACTAGTATTGATTAAATAATATAAGGGATTATAAAATTACTGAAATATTCAATGAAAAAAGGGCCTTCGTGACTACAGGGGATTTAGCTAAGTTAGGGGGTCTTTTGTTTACATTGGAAAAGACTCGAATACTACTCGTGTCATTCGATTATAATCAGTCAGTTGCGCGGAGTATGCATGCGCTTCTCCAACACTCTTGACTCGAGTGTTATTCAAATCAAACGCAGCCTTTGATACGTTGTATTCTAAATAATGAATCTATATTTTGTAAACAATGCGTTAATCATTAACTTTTAGCTCTCTGAAAACACCAAAATCGGCAATATTCCGCGAGATTGCTGATAAAGCTACATATTTTTTTAACGCATTCGTTAACTAACATGAAAAAATGTATATGTAAAAGATTATCACTAGAACTTATTGTCATAAAAATGTCTTAGTTAACGAATGCGGCCACATCAAATTCTTCCACAGTTTTTGCTGTATTTTTTCAATAAAGTCAAAATAACGTCACTTCATGTCGTCGCAACACGTCCGATGACACTTTGTACAGTGATACTAATTAAAACAGTAACAGAAAGGAGGGGATCTCCAACAATACTCGGTTGCAGTACCCACAGCAAAACTTAAAAATACCAAATGCAAAAAAGAAAAAACCTCACAGAGCAGACATCCACAGAAATAGACGCAAAAGGAACAAAGAACACATACACACACCATAGAAACATGTCTGTTGACATTTGGATGATATCCACGGTATAAAAGGCGTTTGATGATTCTGACGCATTTTCGATGGTTATGCTGTCTACCTTTGATCCTTCTTATTTTGTTAATAATGTCACCATAAATGCACGTTATAAAGTACCCAAAGGAATTTACTCTGTTGCTTGTATGGGTCCGAATTTCAAAAGAATTTGACCATAGTTTTTGTAAAATTTCCAGAAAGTCTTTACTACTTTGTGAAAGCGAAAAAAGTTTCTTCGTAATTTGTAAATTATCAAAAGCATCAGTACATGCTCTAGCATACCGGATGAGCTGTGAAATGCAGATATGTATGACGGTAATCTAGGAACATCACCGCCAAGCCAGGGAAAATTTACTATGTTGAATCCAAAATTATCTCGTTTGTCATACTTACTTGCATGAATCTCTCCATTAACAATTTTGATAATTAGGTCCAAAAATGGTGTTTCTGTGCTTGTAACGTTTGCCTTATTTAGAGTCAATTCTTGTGGATAAATAACATCTTTATACTTTTCAAAAACAGGATTGTCGATAGTAAGAATATCAACCAGTTATCTAGAAGCACCAATGAAACATTTCACATCATCATGTTTTCTTCGCTTTTGAAGATTTTGGATAAATTCTTTTTCATAAATCTGCAACAAGAGGCGCACAATTAGTACCTAAGGGATCTCTGCAACCTGCTTGTAGAGATTATCACCAAATCTTACATAAATGTTGTCCAAGAGGAAAGACAGACACTACACAGGTCACTACATGTTCATGATTTGTATGATTTGTATTCTGTAGCGGAAAAGGAACCCTTTGATTCAGATGTACAAATATAAGTTTTCCCCTCTCGATTAAAGCACCATTGAATGAGTTTGGACAATTGATCATGTATCTTGTCGTGAGGAAGCGTGGTGTACATATTTGAAAAGTCGTATGAAGAAATCGTATCGGCTTGAAAATGTCTATATTTCAATTTGTCAATAACATCCCCTGAATTTTTAATAGACCAAAATAAATTTACATCATTCCTGTTTAGAACAGTTTCACAATATTTTGCTACGTGTTCCTTTACCGCCGTCAGATTTTTAGACAAAATTGTAGTTGAGCAGTTGCTAGAATAAGCAATGTATCTAAGTTTAAGATTTGTGCAGTTATGGTATACAGTATATGATAGGAAGATCCAAATTAGAAATAGGGATGTTGAATGAAGAAATTTCACTGTTATGTTTGCTCAAAATGTTGGGGACACTTTCATTGCTTTTGATATAAGTATTTGTAGACGAAAGTTCCGAAACTAAAGTTGATATATAGTAACGTTTTCATATGATTATGGTGTTGTTGGCTGCTTTATCTGCAGGAGTGAAGACAAATTATTCATGCAAATTACGTAATTTTGATTTGAAATACATTTTGTATCTTTCAGATTTAGAACTTGTATTTTCAAAAAGATGAGGATTTTTGTGGAATTTGTCTATTCGAATGTCAGTAATGTCCAAAATGAGGTTTTCCAGTCATTCAGAGAATGCGATTCGACTCCTTCCGATTTACACCATCGTTTGGTATAGTTATCTTAGGCTTCCTTCGGTACTTCGCGACATTTAATAAAATCTATCTTGGATGGGATTCTATACTTAGGTCCTTTTCTGAGAAGACAACGGAGCTGCCTGTCCTGGATAATTGAAAAGTCACCTATAACAATATGATCAGCTGGTTTATATAGGTATTCAGACGTTGCACATTCTCAAGAAGCAGGACTTGATTCAAGTATTTTAGGATCTGATGTTACTTTATTATAGTTAAATACAAAATTTCTTATAGGTTTCTTATATTTGTAACAAATAAGAGGAGGTAAACATTCATGTATTTTTATTTGAAATATCAAGTATTTATCCTGAAATCTTATACTACTGTGCGCGCGGCTCACTTAGGGAATTGGATAAACGCAATTTTGATCACTGTGTCATGCTAAAATTAAAATAAAATCTATATCATTGAGTAGATCTCGCTTCCCAGTTAACACAAGCATGTGTTAAAAGCATGTCAAAAATATTTCAGTAAATGTTATAGAAACGTGATTTTGTATGGTTCCAAAAATACCAATAAAACATTTCTGGAAACATTTCATTTTTATCAGCACTTTTAAATGTTGTTAAACGTTTTAAAAAATTCTATACAACTGCACAGAGTTTTAAAAACGTTCTTGAAACGCTCTGCCAAAAATGTCAACAGAAACCTGCTTGAAACCATTCGAAAATATTTCGAAAATGTTTTGTGTTACCTTGGTTAGTGGTAAATTTCGGTATATGCTACATGGTCGAGGGTTTATGCAATCACATTATACAGGCAAAATAAATTTGAGATGGGACGTTTTCAATGTGAAATCTCAGCTTGCCTATGGAGAGCGTCATGACGTCACGGGAAAAATTAGCATGGAAAATGACCCATCTTAAACTTGTTTTGTCTATAAAGTTTGAGTGCAGGCAATGACAATCATACAACTTCTACCAAAATTTACGACTAAAAGAGATCTATTTAAATGGTACCATTTTTGTTTAAATTTTTGCATTATAAAATAGCCCAACTCGCGTTTATCCTGTTTCCGAAGTGAGCCGCGCGGACAGCAGGCAAAATCGGAGGGCCGATTTAGGGGTCTCGTGGCCCTACCACCTTATATGTATACAGATGACAAATATGGATAATGACCATATCCCTGTCTACAGTACAAAATCGATAATTCAGAAAATCAGAAACCGAAGGCATACAAAATCAGGATAAAACAGGAACCAAAAAAAAAAAAAACCAAAAACCTCCACCATATGAAAAGAAGCGAACTCCCGATATGAGAGTGAGACCAGGTGCCCAGGAAGAGTAAGCATCTCCTGCTTGCATGCAACACCAGTCGCTTCAATTCGGTAGAACCGCCACATCCGGTCACCCCTACCCTGGAAGACATAGAGTACATTCTTTGGTTGGATGGTTCAAATGGTCTATGACAGAATATCATCCACCATTCTGGATATTGGGACATCATCTATTATGTCCAAATAGGATGCTGAATTATTTGTCTCTGAAGTTTCTTTGACTTCAAGCTCCGAAGGATTCATGTGTGAGTCGTCATGTTCAATGAATCCATCGATGATTTCAACATTTTGCTGGTACTACGCATCTTTCGATACGTTAATTACTTAATGAATGTGATTGAAACTTAACTTAAGTATAGATAAAGTTATCTGAATTTCCGACGAGTGGGGTGGTTATGGACATGCTGTCACGACAACCATATATTATATTTCATGCACTATCTGGTAGTTGATTTGGATGTTTCGATGTGGTCTTTGCCTGGTTTACCCATGGGTGTTTACGGTGTGAGTGGTTTCTTTTGGTGGCTAATGTTTTGTATTATTGTTTTGAATTTGTTTTACGCTGGGGACGTAGAATCACCTACAGACATGCATTTCTCCAAATCTTTTGATTGTGTTTTTGATGTTTACCAATTAAGATATATTATCCAAACCTTAATGGTCTCTTGCACTATGTGTATTGTAATTGCACCTAAAATGCACGTATTCTAAACATAGTTTCGGATGTCTTATGTCGATTTTGATGACACATCTACACCATTTACGATAGAACACTCATCAGGTCTGAATGGTAATACGATGTTTTGCTTTTAACTTCTATCATAATTCATTAAGTCAATATGTTAGACAAAGTACTAAGCGAGATGATCAAATAAAGTAAGGGGACGACCATTTGATTCTGAGGGCAAGCAAAACACACACAAACAGAATTTTATACATTTGACTTCAAGTAAATCTGATTAATAATTAAGAGACTACATGGATTTTTGGGCATTGCAATCTATATGCATTTATATGTATCACCTGCAGATTTTGAATTGAGTTTAACAGCACATGGGGAGAGGATACTAGTATGCCCAAGAGAGAAGTCATAAGTACAAGAACAGGTAGTTAGTGCGTAATGTACTATTCCTAGAAGACTTGAAGGTCAGGATATTTGTTTAAATGAAAATGCATATTTTTTATCCTTTTTTGCAATGAAAATGTATTTACAGATTAAAACATTAAAAATAAAAGAAATATCAGTGACGAGCGGGCGGAGCGAGTCCGAAAACAACTTGACTGTCAGGTCAGGCAAGCGAAGCGAGCCAAAAATTGTTGTCCTTGAATGCTCAGAAAATTGCTTTAGAGCATGGTGAGCGAAGCGAGCAGAATTTTTTTTAAATTTTAGGACATGTTGGCCATGTTGCTGGTCAGAGTATTTATTTTCAACATTTTCTGGGTCAGAATATTTATTTCCAAAAAGTGCCCCCCCCCCCCTCAGGATCAAATGGTAGTCCCCTAAAATCTATCATGGCATCACTGTTATTTCAAGTCGTCTACCAAACACCATATCCCACCCATCCTACTACGTCTTTCGGTACATTTTTAGACATAATAACTTTCACACACTTTGGCTATATTAATTGTATAGATTTAGGATCACTGACGAGGGTTAAGTATCCGTAACGTGCATGTCTTGTCCATGCTGCAAATTAATCTGTTCTTAAATGATGCTATTGAATTTGCAGACGTTTAACATTTGTACCACATGGTGAGTGTCACTGTCAGTGGACCAGGAATCACCGAGGGCACATATAACCAAGTTCGATCAACTTCAGTTGATCGTTTCTTCAACGCATTCAAAAATTTCTGTGATCAAAATTTCTTGGAATTTCTAAAACGTTGGTCCTGTAGAATCATATCACACCAATCCTTCGTCTTTCGGTATATTTTTAGACATAATAGCTCCCAAACATTTGGCTATATTTCATTGTTTCGATTTAGGATCACTGACGAGGTTTTAGTATCCGAAACGTGTATGTCTGGTCCTTGCTGCAAATTCATCAGTTCTGATATTATGCAGTGCTATTGAATGGTACAAAATGTATTTTATCTCGGTCGAACACGTAGGGTGTTTTCATGCATTAGCTCGCTCCAACCAGGAGCCCCGTATGGAACATAGCTAGCTTGAGATCAAAACAAGAATTGTATGCTAAATATAATTTCTCATGATTTTCAGACAAAGGATATACATTTCCAAAATTTTATATCGGCGGAATTCGATTTCAAAAAATAAAATTCAAAATCATAACGAAAATGTTAAACATTATGTATTGACTCGCACCGCGTCGTCAGGTACATTTGATTATATGAAGAGAATGATGATCGAAACATAATCTTTTAGTTTCAAAATACTCACATTACAAAGTCTAGATGACTACAAGGCGACTTTTCTAAAGAATTACAGAACACGGCAAAGTATATTGTCAATCTGATATTATTGCCTGCATTTTTATGGCATTGGTGATATTTTGCTGCTGCACGATCATGGCCGAGTTTCTGAAAGGAACTGCTTCCTTGATAATAAAACACAAGATGTTTCATTATCTTTTTGATATCAGTCTGGTCATGATTTTAAGCTAATCATCCTGACTTTATTCTTCGGAAAGTACGGACGTTCTGTTACAGATTAAAATCCCCAAGAATAACACGAACTGAATCAGCGCTTACAACAAGGAATTTATCCTATGATGGACATGTACAAGCCTCGTCTAAACAACTTTTATGATCTTATACCAAGAGTGCAAAATTCTCGTCTCATCTGAAGCAGTTTTCGACAAGTTACAAGGAACTTAATAATGCTACGGACAGAAGCAAAAGCACTAAAATAGCCTCCAGTTCAACGACTTCTGTTTCATAACCAACGTCGTCTGAGAATTAATTCACATCTCAGAATCAATACATAAAGCTGATTACTACATGAATGTCAATAAAACATGTTTTATTAGTGTAATAATGTCAATCTTCAAGCTAATGTCGAAAAGACAAAGTCAAGTTGTCCTATAAAGAAAAGACAGATAAAATCAATTTTAATTTTTTTGAACGCAACATGAAGCATCTCATTATCCACTTCGTTCGTATTCTCAAAAGAGGAGATATGATTCGAGAAGACACAATTCCTTTGATCAAATTTTCGCAAAGTCAGCAACTCTGTAAGCCCCGTGGATTGTAAATGTATTAAAACACGCTTGAAGATTTGAAATCCCCGAACAAAGCGTTGGGTGAAAGAAGGGAGGATATCTCCAACAAGACCCGTTGCAGCATCAACAGCAAAACAGCAAAACACCCGATGCAAAAACACAAAAGACGAGAACAGCACGAGACGGAAAAGAGACACACGACATGTAAACATCAAACACAAAAGACTACACATAAACCAGCGAGAACTATGGGCAACCGGTGCCGACTTTGGACGGCCATTTGTCACGCAAGTAGCAAATGGTGTGGTTATCCTAGATTACGTGCGCGCAACCCTCTCACTTCTCCGAAAGATACGATAAATCTAAACATCCAAACTTTACAATTGTCTTGACTATACATATTTCTTCATTTCAGTAAAAACAGGATCGATATAGGAATAAAGGAGATATTTTCATGATTTCCATTTTAGTAAAGCTTTCCATAAAGACATACAATGGGTCTAAACAATGGAGAAAAAACGGTCCGATTGCAAATCCTAGAATACCTCCATGATAACAGGACTTTTTGTACACCTACAAATTATTCAACAGTAGTACTTAATGCCGAAAAGCAGACACAGGGAGACGGAGTCTGAAAAAAAAGTTTAAAGGGGACGATTCCATTAATTAGGGAAGGACCTTTTTTTCTCGTTTACAATTTTTGACAAAGAGTTTCAGCAGTTAGAAATTCAATTAGAATTGTATTTTATTGCCAAGCATATTCCATAACATTATATTTTTAATGTTTAATTTTATCTAACATTTAGACATTTGTCTTCATAAAATAAGTGTGTTTCGAACAAATCATTCCGCTTGTTCGTGTCAATAATGTGTTTTGTTTTTGGTAATTTGTTTACTTTATCTATTTTATCCTGTCTCGATAGACAGAAAACAGGCTTTCCCCCGAATGTCCCCAGCGTACAATTCCCAAACTCGTGCGTTGTATTGAATCAGAATGCTACATTGCATGACTCAAGAAATTAAGCAATCTTTTCTTTGGAAGATAAAACAGAAGAAACAATTCAATCTTTTTATCTTTCTTTGCAATTACTCTCATTCCAATTATTTATATTGTACGTCATTGGAATATGTTACACACACAGATATTAGAAGTGAAATTGTTTTTATTACCGTTATTTATTATATCGAGGTAAAGATATTTTTGTCTTCATAGATGATCGATGGATGATCGATGATGTAATAATACCTTTTTAAGATACATGAAACAAAAATAATCGAAACGGTAAAATACAGTGCCATCAAAATATAAGCAAAGTGGAAAATGACTAAATGTGAAGAGTTATACACACACCTATATACATTTATATATTTCTGCTTACACAGGTAATTTGATGATCAATGTTTCGACCATAGATGTTGCAGGAATTGTCTTAAAACTCATAATTAGTTAAAATATTCCCTCTTTTTCGGCCTATAGATCATCACTGATGAGACATAACTGTTTGAAATGCACTGAGATTTAACGATGAAACATGTACATGTATTTTAATACTGACATGTACAAGAAGGTATCAAACAACAAACACATATAACAAAGTATCTACTGTAATGTAAGCTAATGAAAAGCAAAGTGGTAATATGTTCATCATTCATTTATTGGTCAAACCAAGGGCTAGATGGGATACGAACTCAGGAAACAAGATAATGAACAGAACAGAAAGAAACTCAGTCAGACATGAAAAAAGCATAAGTAAAATCCAGAAAGGGAAGTGAGATCAGGGTCCGGGGAAAGTAAGCATCTCCTGTTTTCTAACAACTCTCACCACTATGCCCAATTCAGGGAATTTGTCAAATCCGATTTTTCAACGTTGACGATAACTTAAGATCTGCACAAGAATATCGTTGAGCATGTTAAATAAGGAGACGTATTATGGTTATACACATAGGTACACATGGTCTGTGTCGTAGCGACCATAGAACTCCCTCATTTGAATTTCCAGACGTTCATAACCGTACTTTGACAAACAAACTTGTCTGAAGGATGTTTTGTTTTGAGAAGGAAATCGTGAAGCTATGGTCTTTTATGGAAAGAACTTTTTACAAGGATGAACGGCAGAATTGTGAAAGAAGAAAATGATATTAACAACTTTTAAATATGTTAGTAATGAATCAAATGGCGTCTTGGATTGGCTTTGAGTGCACAAAAGTTTTAATAATGTATGTGTTGTTCTACATGTTTCAAGTTGTCATGTTATGTTTTTGTTTGATATCTTCGTTTATCCTTTTGTCCTCAGTGTTTCTGTCGATGCTTTCTGAGCATTTTGTTTGCATGGTTGTCTGATATGGTAAATATGTTCAGCATTACCACTTTGTACTGATGAACACAACTGGTGGATTGCAACAAACAATGGGTATCATTATACAATAACTCTTTCTTGGAATGTGATTATAACAAAATATTTACATTGCAAGTTGATTTCCTATGTTAAACGCCAATTCAATTTTGACGTTCATTTCACGATGAACACAGGTTGGCCCCAATCACATAACGTGCGCGCAAGAAGTTCAAACAGTGGGTGGGGCATACTGATGCTGAATCTGCGATCAGGAGGAGATTACCAACATGGTACGGGGAATGAGACGATATAAAAGAGAAGAAACAGACGAGGACAACCAAAAACATCCTTGAAACCATAGAGATATGTACAACAACTCTATGTAAGTGTATATCCACAGAGTTCATGTGTACTTCAATGTAGAAGGCGCTACCGAAATGAGTTTATGCCGCGCCGACTATTCCGATGTTGTAAATAAGGCTTTATTCTCTTTAAATTGTTTATAAAAAGTTAAAATTCATCATGAAAACGTTTTAGCAGATATTTACAACATTATGAAAACGTTTTAACAGTCCATTTTAAACATTAACTTCCACAGAGTCCATGTGTACTTGAATGTAGATGGCGCTACTGAATTTATGCAGCACTGACTTTTCAAATTATAAATAAGGCCTTATTCTCTTCAAATTGTTTACAAAAAATTAAGACTCATCGTGAAGACATTTTAAAAATAAAAATTATTCGTAATTTTTAATATTAAACCGTATATATTGGTCCTTTGCAATGGAGTATTTCTAGCCCTTCCTGGTAGGGAGAATTGACATACGTGAAACATTTAGATCTTAATTTTCACTTAATTTGTATAAAATTCCGAGGATGTTATCAAAGACGTTTTATATCTGAATGTTTCTGAATGTAAATATAAGGAAAGAGTGTCTTATTTTTTGCGTTCATGGCTTTTACACTCTGGTTCGACAGGCGCAAATCTTTCGAGAACCGCTTCGCTTCGAACCAGAGTGTAAAAGCCATGAACGCAAAAAATAAGACACTCATTCCTTAAATAACTTCAACAAAGAACAGGGGACAATGACATCCACACCAACATCAACTCTTTATGGACAGACAAATAAAGTATACACATCGAAACATGGAAAACTAATGACAACAAATAGACTGAATTAGACCAAAGTTCACGCGGCAACGACTTGGATGGTCATCCTGAAATAGCGATTGTGTATCTTTCCAAATTACGTGTTCATACTTCATGCAATTATCCGAATCGAGACGCACAACAGGTTGTATATAAAAAACCCTCTCACTGTAAGATGGAATCACAAATAAGGTAATTTTATTAATTTTATTAATTTTAAAACAGTGGCCAAAAGGTACAAAGAAACTATATCATTTGATATAAGGGCATTTATCAGCATTTGTTTTTATCAACTGTTATGTGTGCTCTTATAAATGTGTGATAAATAATCCTTTTCATAAGACTTTTAATGTGTGTTGGTCATGACATTGTATTGGAAGCTGTGTGAGTAGCCATCGTTTTGTTTTCCTCAGCAGTGCTCTCCAAAATGTCACCAATATATTCTATGAGCAGATACAAAGATAGTTGGATATAATGTGGGAAATTACATATCACTGTATATATTAAAAGTATTTAAGTTTATCATAAAATAGCTTATTTTGGTTAAAACTGTATGAAAATGAAATATTTAAACAAATTCTTTAGCCTTATCAATAGTTTACTCACTGCGAGGACATTCGATGTAAGGTTTTGTCAAAATCCAGTAACAAAATGAGATAACATACGTTAGATCATTTATAATCAGTGTTTCGTGTGTTCCTGTTAAAATTGTTATAGGGTCATGTTGGAGATTTCCTCCTCTATCAGTGTATAGGTGTGTACTTTCTCGTACAAAATCAAAGATAAAAAACTTCACAAACGCAACAATAGATGTTTAAGACATTTCTATACAAAGCCTGAAGCTTTCGATCGATACCTTAATATCTTAAATCTGATGCGTCATTCTTTGAAATTCTAAAACGGAATACTCAACTCTACATAGTAATCACATTTAAGAGCACAAAGAAGTCTAACCATAGATGTAATGAAGACATTTTCCTAGTTTCAGACAATTAAAGTCATTGAAATTATTGGTCTGCAAGAAGGTTCTGCGCTTCTATGTAATCTTGAAAATATTGATGTCTGTGCTGATTCCGTCATTTGATGGTTTCGTGACTGATTTGTCTTATTCATTATTAGTTTTTTTATTCTATGTAGTCCTCTGTCTTTCGTTTTTCTATATTGACGTGCGAAACTCTTAAAATAACAAAAAATAACAATAAATGATCTCCGTGATGACCAAGTTGTTAAAAACAAACACATGGACGTTAATAAGTTTGTATTTACAAAACCTTTAAGAATCTAAGAAACGCGAAATCTTGATTTGTTTACCTTAATCGTTGTCAATACTTTTAAACTGAGTCACTCTCACTCTAATACTTCTAAAAGATTGAGTTGATTTCATCTCCAAAAAAAAACAAAAAAAAAAAAAAACCCTCGGTTAAGACAACACTCAGATACTTTCTGCAACCCTTCTCTTCATATTCACTCGTTTATAATATAATATTACACGTTTCATGTAAAACGTACTGACTGCCTTAATTCCACAACTAATGACCAATAAAACATGCGGAATAAATGTTCAGATGACCAATGTATACTAATGATTCCACCAGAAAAGCAAGACCAGATTTGCTGATTTTGTGGCCTCATGTTGCCATTAGAAGAATGTTTAAGTGATATTTTTTTTTTCACAATCAATTTTCCTGTAATTTTCAGAAACCTGACTTTTTACAGATAATAGTAATAAACTTACTCATAAGAATATACTTTCTCTAATGTCATTGCCATTGGATTCAGACAAATTAATTGATCTTTTAAAATTTTGTGAGTGAAAGGTTCGTGTATCAGTATATATTATATCTATACACGTATTACATGTATAATGAAATGATGACAAACCTTTCACAGTCTTTGGCCGTATTACATTGTTTGAATTGAGGATCACTGACAAGGGTTAAGTACCCGAAAGTACTATTTCTAAAACAGCATTTCAGTCTTAGGTTTTATTTCGTTTGTTTGTTTGTTCGGTTGATATAAAGACAATTACGTTATATGAGTTGTATCAATCATCTCCGAAAGTACCATGTTGTATGAAAGATACAAGTTTTCCCCCTACTTTCTGTTGTAGGATTAAATCATACATAAATATGACATGAACATGAATGGAAGAAATGAATTTCATTTTCCTTTATAGAAATGTACATGCATATTCAAGGTAACTGCACATGTTACATACAAAACACAATGAACAAAGACACTTTTTAATATACCATACTAGATTCAATTCTTTGACATTTATATGGAACATCGGTGATGGATAAGTCATTGGGGGAATAATGAATTGGGAAGGTCATTCCAGGGTGAATGTTTCTGAAGACGTCTTAGGTTGCTGTTTGGTCTTTTGTAAGTAAGTACCATAATGACATTAGTTCTTTTTATCTTCTACATAGAGAGACATCCGTGGCATTAGCATCGGAAATCGAACAACACTCTCAGCACTTAAGAAGATGAGTTAAAGTAGTTCTTAATTTTTGTGAGTATTAGTGGCATCGGAATTTTTCTTGTAAGCTGTATATATTTTGAAATTTTCTTAACTGACACATAATTATAACAACAAACGTTTCCACGTCTACATGAAATTATCGCTTACTTTGCCTGACCAAACATTACCCGATCTGTCTTCTGAAAAATGTACGCCTGGTGCATCTCATTTGATTCTTTATGTCCATACTGAAATACTTCTTTTTTCTTTATTATTCACGCTTATGCTTTGTTGCGTTGCAATGAGATGGAATATATGTACTAGAAAGAAAAAAAAAAAGTGTAGCATGTACCATAATTCCTAATACCGCTACTACCAGAGAGAATATCTTCATTCACGACAAATGAATGCAACTTTGTATTTGAAAATTATATCATATTTTGTAATATTATATTATATTATATTATATTATATTATATTATATTATATTATATTATATTATATTATATTATATTATATTATATTATATTATATTATATTATATTATATTATATTATATTATATCGATTTGTATTGTACAATGCTCTTACAGTGAGCGGATATATGTACTCTCTAATTTTGATTACATGTAAAGTATGAACTCCATGTTGCTGTTGTACTGTTGGCAATCCTTGTTGACGTAGGTGAAATTGAGAAAATCTGCACTGTAGGATTCGGTAGGATTCGGAGAAATAATCAAACAGACTAAAAATAGAATCCTCATTCTTTGTTTTTTTTATAACACGGTATAGAAAAAAAAATCACAGGGGAAGAAAAAACCCCCCGATACCATTTGATAAAACTAAACAAAACAAATCAGAGAAAATACTAAGGTAAATTAAATAGAAAAAACTGCTTTAGTTGTAACACTTTTGATATGTTCATTTGACTAGAGCTAGAAGAGATACCAATACCTTTCTCTATTCTGTTTCATTTGTTAATCGTTTTTCATTATAAGATTGAAAAGTAATGTGATCATACAGATTGACTTTTTATAAAATGAACAAAATGACACTTATTAAGACTTGCCTAGCTTAAATCGTGAGATGCAGCATTTCCACTAAAATGCTTTAGGGAATTAGAAATTTTAAAATTACGAAACGAATTATCGCTTCTGAGATTACATTGCGAAACCATTTTCCGTTGTAAAAAGAGAAGATAACATGCTTGACAAGACAATCTAGATATATTCAACACATTCGAGGAAGCCATTGGCAGGATGGATCACGATCAACAGCACTTTGGGTAAAGAAAAACAAACAAAGCGAAAATAATTGAATACTGCACAAATCTACAGCCTTGTACCATCGCATTCTTAAGAATTGCACTCTAGCTGACTGTGACGATACGACTCCATGACAGGCCCTATCCAATCCTCTTTAGAGAAGACAGGGTCTCGACCACCTCTCCTCTCTGAATGTCAGTCGGACTCCTCGGGTGATCACATGCATGAGCTCGTTACAGCCGGCAGAGCATGGACAGTATTTCGTATGCCCTCTGTTTTTTATATCCATTTACATATTCATCTGAGTGTTTCATGTACCCCTGTGTCATGCTATCTGTTTGTATGTTTATCTTACAGTGAGGAGATTATTTTACACCACAAGGGTACTTTATCCGAGACCTAATCGCAAAAGTGTGTGTGTGTGTGTGTGTGTAGGGGGGGGGGGGGGTTGTGCGCACGTAATCTGGATAACAACACTGTGGCAGATGGCCGTCCTAAGTGGGCTCCGGTTGCCCATTGCTCTCGTTGGTTTATTTGTGGTCTTTTGTGTTTCATGTTTCTATGGTGTAAGTTGGTGTTCCTTGTCCCTTTTACGTCTCTTTCTGTGGATGTCTGCTCTGTGTTTTTGCATTGGATATTTTGGGGTTTTTGTTGAAACCGAGTGTTATTGGAGGACCCTCTTTCTCAAAGATGATTAAATTTACCAGGGTTTTTGACCGCATCATTTGAAGAGAGACGTCGACAGCATGATGTGAAAAAATCAAACTAAGTTTTGAGAATGAAAAAAAAGATCCAATTTCAATCCAAATTGTTTAAAAACAAAATAAAGACATTCCTAATTTTCAACATATAAAATGAATTGGGGAAAGCACAAAGTGATGGATCATCTGAATATGAACCTAAATTAAAAGATATTAAGATCTTGGGTCGATTCAATAATACATTCAGTGAAATTTTATCAATAACGCTGGATAGCTGAAATAAATATTTTAACGCTGAATTAAAATTTAAAAAAGAACCACACAAAAACCATAAACAACCATGCGATCCCTTTAGCAAATCAAACCATATGCAGATCAAAAATATCATTTGTAAAACATGTAACTTGACAGCGCAGAGTTTACCATGAATTATATATTTTTCACAGAAAAGTATCATGGATGAAGATCATATATCAAAATAATCTTTTTTATGTACATCATATTCCTCTAAATAAAGTCAATGGGGTTAAGTGTTGGTCTATCCCTTTTGTAAGTACGAGTTTGTTATATGCCATTTAGCATGATGCATGTCTGACTCAGCGTCTCGTCCTATTCCCTTTTCTGGGAGTTCACTTCAGTACAAATGTAATTTAGCTTGATTTTTCTATATGAATTCTTCGGTAAGTGAATTTCTAATTAAAATTTTGGGTATTACCGATTAGTGGGTGCATCCATATTTCATAATAAAATTCAGGTTGGTAATAAAAAATCAGCGTTCTCCGGGATATACTTCAGCTTCTACAGTGGATGTATACAAAATCGGAATAAGAAAAATCACATTGAAGAAACAAACACATTCTTAAAAGATATGTAGATCCGCAACAGTGAAAAAATAGAACATTATCTCACGGGACGATGTTCCTCGACACGTAATACTGGTACTTTGATCCTTCAGTTATTGTTTTTTATTCCTTTAACAAAGAAAGGTAGCAAATTTCGCATTGGATGACAACCTTTCAAATCATGCTTATAGTTGCTTAACAGTTCATACAGATATAAGCAAAATGTAAAACATAAATTGCTCTTTGCGATGTTTTTATGATTATTAATCAGCAATTTATGGACCTTTTGGCTGAAATATACTGATTTGAAGAACATTATGAATGTTAAACGTCTTCAAATTCATTAGCATCATTTAAAAGAAATGAATTAACAACATAATGCCATTGACCAGGCATGCATGCTTCGGTTATTAAACACTCGACAGTGATTTCATCGTCAGAAACATGCATGTCTGGTAAAGTACATTTGAATTTTTCCCCGGAAAATGCTCTCTGGTCATAGACTTAGGACTCTTAAGATTTCCTTTAGTCCTTCAACTTGGAATATTTTCTACAATTCTCCAACAAATATGACCATGAAATATCTTATTACATGCTGTTTAATTCACTAAACTCTTGAAATGAAAATGTTATTTCTAAATATTTTATTCCAAATTGAAAAAAAAACTAATACCCTATATATGACCTCTGGAATAGTTTGATAGTGTTATATTTCTTTGAATACTCTGTAATTGCTTGAACCACCTCCTAAGGAATTCTAACATTAACAGCAACATTTGTGATACTATCATCCGAGGCATTAAGGAAATACTTATTTGAGGAAGTTTGCTAGTGTACAAAACTTTTTCTACAGAATACAGATGGATGGTGGACAGTGAGGTTTTGAAGCTACAAATAAACAAGTATTAGCTTTTACAAAAAGCTTACAGGCAGTTAGCTTACATTAAATGTTGTAAAATTTTAGTAAGAAAATAATGGTATAAACGATTTTTATTCATGTTAGTCGACCAATCGCACATTTCCGAGCTTTTCCGTTTTTATTTCTGATTCAAGGTACGGAAATTTCCGAGGATCTGTGATTGTTGTAGGACGTATCGGTACAAAGACTTTTCGATGCATCTTACGGAAGAAAATGCACTGATACGATATGACTTTCATTTGTCAAGTCATCTAGACTCTTCAGCCGACCTGATGAAAGTATCTTATGCACAGATTCTGAATAACCTTGACGAATATTTGTCGTTGTCCACCAATCATATTGCCAAGAATTATTTTATCCGTGCAAGTATGTCACGATTGATTACAGTATACTGGCAGTCATGACTGCCGTTAATAAACATAACTGTATAGTAAAAGCAAGGCATAAAGCTGTTTGTCTAGGAAAAATGGTGTGTCCAACTCAAAGCAACATAAATAATTTCATCTGAGAAACAAGATGTCTGACATCGTAATACATGAAAGCGAATCGTCTCTAAGAAAATAATGATAAACTTTTACGTAACGGTGGGAGGGATCAGATTCATACACTTAAATTAGAAATCCATTCTTGCCTTTTTACTCTGCCATCAGATACTCGAACACTTGAATTCATTGTCTGTAGGTGAAATAAAACTCACGAAGTGACTTTTTTCATATACGTCTGGAAAAAATATCATCATGGATAACCATTCACATGTAGCTACTTACAGAAAGAACAGCTCAAAGCTAGTTCCTTTCATGTAAGAATCGCTCTTTTTCACAGAAGGCATATGGAATAACTAGGACTGGGAGGCCCGTCTTAATTCCAGTACCTTCATTACGTCTATTTCAGGGATTTCAATCAAGCCATAATGGGAGAGCCAGGGGCAACGAAAGCATTGATAATAAAGATTGATGATGGAAATTATCTGTGTATGAAATTAGCAATGGTCTCAATCACGTGATATTTATGAAAATATCTAAACCTTTCCTCACATACATCAATTTCCACTGGATGAAACAATTTCTTAAAAAATCGAATCTCTGTTTATTATCTGAAAAGAAGTAAGCCAAATCATATCTGAAGCATATTGATGCAGCCGTTGATTTGTTTTATCGAACAATACGCACAACGAAGGCATTCTTATCGTGATCTGATATCGTGTCAACATGCGATGAATAAAAATGTTGTTTCAGTGGAACAATTCAGGGATCTATCTAATACATAAATGTAAAAGAGATGTCCAAGATGAAACTGCTGGATGCTTGATTGTGTTGGTTTTGTTATGTGTCTCGTTTTACCTGTTTGTTGAAGATGTTGTGTCTTATTTCTATTGTCTCTTGTAATCATGTGGGTGTGTTCGGCTGTGGTCAGTACAAGGTGGTCTTGTTGGCGATCTTTTTTCATATTCTCCCAACTTTCGGAAACTACCTCGGGTATTCAGGAACTCATAAAGAATGAGCTGTCGCCCCGGAATAGTCTCATAGAAAAAAGGTAAAAGGGAGCCATCAATGACGTTATGAGAACCAGTACACTTATCAACATTATGTCACAATCTAATTTTTATCTGTTTTTAGTATTATCGTCTTAGTGCTATAACGGACTGTAAGGTACCGTTTATTAAGACAATGCTATTATTGTTCTTCCATAGCCCGTAAAGATTCCATCTCCATCATAAATCCACGCCAAATCAGCCGAGAGATTCTAGAAGAGAAAGTAATGAGGAATGATTGCCGCTTATTTGCTTTCATATTCCCCTTCGTTGCCTTTCAATTAGGAATCTCGAGGTAATATTCACTAATATGTCATTGTGTTGGAAAGTTATGTTGTATGAGTCCTAATCCAGCTCTGAATAATGAATCACTTTACTATTCTATGAAGATGTCATTGATCAGTAAATTAAGTCAGGTAGAGTTGTTGTCTCACGCATAAAGGCATGTATAGGAAAAGAAGTCATGCAGCGAAACAGAAAAATACGCCTTGATTTCTACTAATAAAGTACAGCATTTTACGTTGATTAATTCGTTAAATGAAAAATAAATACAAAAAAAAAGAAGTTTACGAATATTGAAGACGACAATAACAAGAAGAGCAAAGCAAAAACAAAACAAACTTGACAAACAAACGAAGAAACAGGAAATAGTAACAAACGAAATGAAAACAGAAAAAAAAAAAATCAACAAATTAAAGGTCAATCAATAAAAAGTTCATTCGAACTCGCTTCAGCTTAAAAAACAAATATTTTAAGATCAGATTTATTCTCATGATTACCGGATAACCAAACCACCTGTTATAGATATAATGGGTGACCGCCAATCATCGCCACTGGATACAGATGATCAACCCTCTTTTTATCTGTTGTCTGCTGTATTTCAATGCAAAAATATTTTGCTTAGTCTTTGTTTGTGAATATTTTCATTGTCACTTACTGTTTGTTGGTGTGGTTATAGTATGTTCATTGTTAATTGTTATGTTTATAAGTTGATAGTCACAAGTCGTCAGTGTTCGCCATATCCGACTTTTATTGAAGTCCTATTTCTCATGTTGCACTTTTTTTCAGGCGACATAATACATTCTCTAGATTATTTAAAGTCATGATATTTCCAGTTCCACTGCGGGTCGGGGAACCCTCTATTTATTAAATAGAGGATCTCAAATTACTTTCTATTTCAAATGGTATTATGAAACGAGTTGTGTGGTTTCTGTATCCGAAGCCTTGGCGAGGAGATTAAAATCACTCGAGTGGACAAATAGACGGAGACAACATCACACCGCAGAGCCACGAGGGACACCGTTGTAATCTCCACGGAGTCGATGTAAAAACAAAAATATCATAGATATAAGAGTAGTCTTTTGTGTTAATTAGTTTTTGATGACGTCTTTGGTGTTTGGGCTCCTTTGTCATTTTGGCGTCTCGTGTTGTCTTGTCCATTTTGTGTTTTTGCATTTTGGTGTTTCGATATTTCGCTGTAACCGAGTTCTGATGGAAAGAATGCGACACAGTATAAATATCAAAGTGGCTAAAATAAATTCAAACAAATAATTAAATGCTGACGTAGTATGGTCATGGGATAGAAACTCCGATAACTTTAGCATCGAGATGAAGTATTTCGTTAGAATCTCTATGTGATGAAAATGAACATTACAGAAGTACCCATCAGTTATTCAGTCTCATAGTCGAGAAGGCAAGGCAAAATCATTAGATTTTCCACAGGAACGGTTGCGAACCTCGGGATGAACAAAATTCCGAAGTGAGACCAGGTGCCCGGGGAGAGTCAGCGTCTCCTGATTGCATGCAACACCCGTCGGAACAGCTCCATTGAAACCTGTCAAATTCGGTGATTGTCTCGATGTACATTTTGATGTACATATCAGGTAAGTATGTCTTGTTTGGTGATGATGACAGCCATTTAATCACATTGTAGAATGTCACTGATCATTCTGGAAAGGGGGATCTCATATGCTTTTATTACATCCCCGTAGCGACCAACGAACTTCCTCATTGATGATTTCAGCCGTTGTGTAACATAACCCTGAACAAGTAGCTTACTTGCAAGCCGTCTGGCTCTAATGATGAAATCTTCATATTTGGAACATGCCCTGGTGTACGACTTATGGAAGTCTTGCCAGTATTTAAGTAGAACGCTCCGCCAGGGTCTAGGGAAAAATCAAATTTTAACCTCGTGTGAATTTTCACGAAACAATATTCATAATGTAGAAAAGATAAATGATTTATCTTCATACATCTTTCTTGTAATTATTTTGTAGGTGGCGCACTTAAAATAAATTGGCGCGGTGACGCACAAACTCAAAACTTCACATTCATAAAACAGTGATCTAACTCCCCTCTGATCAATCAGAGGTGTTTGAAATTTTTATTTGGACCAATTAAGATATTTAGTATAATCTGAATTCCAGTTATTTCAAAGCCCGCCAAAAATAATAATATCAAAACAGCAGTTAGACACACTGAAGACTTGTGACTATCAACTCATTCATTTAGCAAAGTAACAAACAATGACCATATATATAGCAGACCAACAAATAGCTAGTAACACTGAAAATACTGTCACATGAAAATAGAATTAATTAAACATTCTGCAAAGAAGCAAAAGTGAATCCCAAATGGAGATGAAATCAGGTGCTCGGGTAGAGTTAGCATACCCTACTTGCTAGCAACACCCGTCACTGATGCCGTACAGAAAAGGTAAAATCGGGAATGTGTCTTTGATGTTTTGGGGTGGTTTTTACCTTTAATATCTTTTTACACATTGTGGATAACGAGATGTTATAATAATGTTTCATATTTTCACTGTATCGTCCAAACTTTATGCAGTGACAGTCCGTCGCTCACAAATGTACCCTTGTCTGAGAAGTTTTCGGTAAGCCTTCTGTGATGTGAGACGATTGTTCTCGTTGCCTCTGTATGTGTGATTACTTGGTGGTTTTACATGCTGTCCCCTCTCTTCTCGTCACAAGTGTGTGTGTGTGTGTGTTCCGCTGTGATCACAGTAATGTCGCAGTCTTGGGGATCTCTTCCTTTTCGATATGAAGTTACTATTATTTTAGTTCTGATTATAGATACTAAAATAGATGCAAGCAGGAGATGCTTACTCTTCCTCGGCACCTGGTCTCACTCCCATATCGGGAGTTCGCTTCTTTTCATATGGTGGAGGTTTTTGTTTGTTTGCTTTGGTTCCTGTTTTATCCTGATTTTGTATGCCTTCGGTTTCTGATTTTCTGAATTATCGATTTTGTGCTGTATGTCATTGAAGCAATTTCGGTACAGTATATGATCTTCATCTTGTTGCTGCTCGTGACCGAAATGGAGGAAATCAAAAACATGACCTAAATTCCTGCAACCCCCCCCCCCCCCCAAAAAAAAAAAACCCGGAGCAGAGACAGACGACAGAGTTATGCATTCAGGGTGATACCCCTTAATTTTAGAATAATCAATCAGATTTGGTGACGGAGAATTTACAGTTTTTATCTAAAAAAATTAAGTCTTAGCAATATCAATATTGAATGCATCATTTATGACCAACTACATATATATTTATATACACCTGTACTTGGAACATGTACATGGACCCGAATATGTCCCTAAGTCTGACGTAAATCACATGGGAAACGAATAGCTTTAATACTCAGGAAAGCACTGAAATAGCTTTAATAACTCAGTAAATCAACTTAGATTTAGAAACAAGGAAAGTTATTGGTATTTGTTACCAAGGCAACGATCAACCACAATGAAAAGTGGTGATGAGTTTGATATTTTTTATATCGTTAAAATGTCTGATTACAGGAATAATGAAGTTCTGTCCTTGAAGCCTTACAAGAAATTTCAAACGTTATCAAATTGATTTTCTGTGCGAAAGTCCTAGGTAGTTTATATCATTTCAGAAGATTTTTTCATAATTTCTCATTTGACAGAATAAAAAAGAAGATTTGTAAATATTTATTAGAAAGGAAAGGAGAGAATCTGCAAAAAGACTCGGTTGACTCAGTTCCACCAACAACACTCACAATAGAGCACCAAACTGAGCATCTAACGAGCATCTAAACTGATCATCTAAACACTACAAATAAACCAACGAGACCAATGGGCAATCGGTGTCGACCCAGAACGAAATCTAAAATAAAGCTTCCCAGCAAGGAGGCAATTGTAACTTTTCCTTTTACCGTCAGTCGCACGCACAGTGAGGCTTTGAGTCATTTTGTTATTTAATTGGAACAGTATCGCAATGACCTTGCCATGTTCAAAACATGGAACGGCGTTTCATACCTTCAATCTCATTAATTCTAATTAATATAGACAATGTTTTCTCATAGAAAACATCGGTACAATGATCACAAGATATTTTTGGCTATATATACAGCAACACACACAGCAAGGACTACTTTTAATCAATTATTCATTTTCTTCAGATTAATAAGTGAGAAATCGATTGATTCATCAATTTTTCAAACTTTTATTGAAGACTCAAGGGTTGAATAAGCAAATATCCATACATACATGTGTGCAATCAAATTCAATACATAGTACATATCCTCGTAAACACCTTTAGGACAGCTAGACTTGTACAATTAACGTGTTCACAACTCTCAACAGTTTACACTTATGGAACTAAAAATTAAATATCATTTGCTCAATCAACGTCTTTCAAATGCAACTAAAATATTTCATTTTTCAGATAACTTTTCAGGGGGAGGGGTATATAGGTCTCGCGTTATTTCATGATAAGCCCACATTGCCTCCTTTTAAAGCTTGAACGCTGTGACAATTAAAGCAATTTTAAACAAAAGTCGTCTTTGAAAATATAAATTGAGAAAGTAAAATAATTTTCATGCACATTTGAAATTCAAAACATAAATCATTTTAGATAATGAACATCTCTACATAATGTTAACAACAGGTTTCAAATTTAGCTTTAATGGGATTATGCAGAAGGGTCACGGAAAGCACAAATGGAAATCAGTGAAAAAAAACCCCACAATTACCTACATGTACAAGTCGCCTGTTTTGGAGTGTTAGAACAGCATCACTACAACAGAAGTAAGTATGATTTCAATGTTACATGTATCAACAATTCGACTTGTTCTTGTATTATGAGCATTGTGGCAGTAGTTAGATGTGGCAGAAGAATACAGTTATGTCATGGCTACTTGATTAACAGTCAAACTGCCGTCATAAGGTAGTGGAAGAGACCTGTGGTAGTCTTATACACCGATAAGGACCGATGGTAATAGTTGTCCATGTCTCCTCCACAGTTAACTTTTTATCACCTAATATCTGTACGTCACTCTTGTACGCGATGACGTCGACATAACGGAGGGCAACAGTCCGTCACGTGACCGATAAAATATTACAGTCATAATTTACATGATAATATGGGTAGTTAAAGATTAATAATGTGTGCAGTTAAAGACAAAGACTTCGATAAAAAAAAACTATCTGGTTCAATTTTTATACGTTTTTGGGAAAGGTTCAATTTCGTGTCGTACAAATGCGACTGAATCTGCTAGTCTATGTGGCGCCGTTTTGCTTTTTATTCAAGAAAGTGATATCTCCAATTCAAATTGGAGATATCTCCAATTCGAATTGAAGATATCATCTATTCGAATAGGAGATATCATCTATTCAATAGATGATATCTCCTATTCAATAGGTGATATCTCTTTAAATAGATGATATCTCCTATTCGAATTGGAGATATCACCTATTCGAATTGGAGATATCACCTGTACCAATTGGAGATATCTTCAATTGAAAAGAAGATATCTCCAATTCCAAATGGTGATATCTCCCATTCGAATTGGAGATATCTCCAATTTGATTTTATAAGAGATATCTCCAATTTGAATAAGTGATATCTCCTATTCGAATAAGTGATATCTCCTTTTCGAATTGGAGATATCATCTATTCGAATTGAAGATATCTCCTATTCGACGTGAATAGATGATATGTTGTATTCGAATTGAAGATATCTCCTATTTGATCAGAAAACAAATAATGACTGCTCCCTTTTTTATTATTGTCATTTTTCTCCCATTCTGATGATTCAAAACCGGTTTTCCGTTACGTTAGTTGTTTTTTCTCGTTATGAAATGATATTTTGTTTCAATGTTTCAAATATGATATAATTTTTTCTAAATGTTATAATTTTTTTTCGGTATTTTATTGGGACGAGGAGTTCCGAACGCATTAACGCGGTTGATGAGACTTGCGTGGCTGTTAGGTACCCACAAATGTACAAATACTTTTTGATGAGACTTGTGTGGCTGTTAGGTACCCACAAATGTACAATTTAATCTTCGCTGGTATATTGTCTCTGTGAGCCGCCATCATCCCATTCGGAATACATCGCAAATTCAGTGCAGGCCTGTTGTATTGGGGAGCATACATTAATTTTCTCAAGAGTCTTATGAAATGGAGATATCACCAATTCGAATTGAAGATATCTCCTATTCGGATCGAATAAGTGATATCTCTTATTTGAATAGGTGATATCTCTTATTTGAATAGGAGATATCACCAATTCGAATAGGAGATATCACTTATTCCAATAGGAGATATCTCCTATTCCATCAGAATAGGAGATATCTTCAATTCAAATAGGTGATATCTCCAAATCGAATAGAAGATATCTCATATTGAATTGGAGATATCTTCAATTCGAATTGGAGATATCTCCTATTCGAATTGGAGATATCACTTTCTTGAATAAAAAGCAAAACGGCGCCCCATACTAGTCCGGGTCTGTATTTACAATACTGGTTCACTTTGGTTTCATTTATATGATGAATTAATTTCATCAAGTGAGACCCTAGTCAAACAAGGTCCCTGTGGGGTTTACCGTCTGTTTATATTCGTGCTATGTTGTAATGTAGTTTATATTAGGTTCTTATACCAAATCAATATACTTTGTTTTTTATGCTTCCATTTGCCATCACGAGACCCCTGAATTAAGCTTCCCACTTTAATGTCATTTATTCAAATGCCCTTGGTGATGAAATTCATTAATAAGTATATTAAGTTAGATAGGAAAATTATAGACTATAAATTAATAATAATACCTAGGGAGAGTAAAGGTCTTGTGATAGAATAATATAATATATCACTTTCCCACTAAAATCGCATTATAAAAACAAACATACATTAATTCATCTTGGGAATTGTATCGTTTGCCTATGCAAATTTTCTTAATTCATTACGAAGAAAAGAATGAACTCTTAATATACTAGAATTGGGTGATCTTGTCTCTATTAGAGCTTCAGGAAATATGAATGAGTCGATAATATGTCTAGGTTAACATCATTCTGTAATCTGCAGGACAAGTGCTTTCTATCAGACAGTTACAAAGTAACGACTTCACGGTTTGGAAAATTCCTATAGTAAATTTGATTGGTATGCATAAACGATAAACCCGCCATGTCTCTTTGATAATGTCGCAGCTGTTTGATGTTATTACACTATCAATTAATTTGCGTTTCCAATCGATTGGGGTGAGATAAAAGAATAGAAGGACTATTGATTTTTTGAAAACAGATAGGGGACTTCCTCCTCAACATAATACATCTGATCAGATCTTTACTTTGTTGGTAGCTCGGGTTGAATTACTTATTTCTAGATTTCTTGTCTACAAATTCTACAAACATTTCCTTAACTATGCACCACAATGTAACATGAATGAATTATTTCCCTACAATTTACTCATATCTACTTACTATTCTCGACATATAATTTGTAAATCTCAGAGTTTCTTTTCATAATATCTAAACATGGTCCAAGTAATCTTTCAAAAGAGCCTCTTTCTAGGAAAGCAACCTTGACCTTGCCCACTGCGTACACGCTCGCTGAACGTGGTTTGTTTTCTATGAGGGCCAGCTCACCAAAGTAGCTCCCGGTACTGTGTCTACCGACCTCCTCCTCTCCGCCTCCGTGGGTGGGGATGGTGACACGAATCATTCCTGACTCGATGAAGTACATACCATCTGCTTCGTCTCCCACCTTAATTATGGTTTGCCCGTCGCAATATTCTTTTGTAACTAACGCATCAGCCAGATTCATTCTTTCATATGGCTCGAGGGATTTCAAAAGTGGTACATTCTCAAGCAATTCTTCATACATTTTCCTCTTCTTGAAAGCACTTCTCAAAATGATACGCCTAAATGAATTTCTATCCATTGCCCATAATACTCCCTCTGAAGCCGCAACGATGGTTGCAGACCTCGGCATATTGTACATAAGAGCAAGTTCACCAAAGCTACCTTTGTTGTCGAATCGATGTATTTTCTTTTCCTGTCCATTTACAGTTACTAAAACATCATACACTCCTTTGTCTATTACGTAAAAGTTATCACCGTCGTCTCCTTGACGTATGATATTCTCCCCCGGTTTCACGTCTTTCTCAAACATTGCATCTATAACGTCCTGCATTTGCTCCTGTTCCAGGCATCTGAACAGGAGTATGCCACAGACAGCCTCTGTCAGTCTTTCGCGCTGTTCGTCCGTCTTTGGGTAGATCACCTTGTCGTCATCATCATCGTCTGCTTCTGGATCATACCTCTCGGCGGAAACAGACTGTCGTCTGGCATATCTGTTGTACTTCCTTGTTTTTGGTTTGAAAAGTTCCTTGTCTGGCTCTCCTGCGCTATCGTCGTCATCAACTATTACATACATAGGGATTGACTTGGGACGCCTGTTTTCCCGCGTTTTCGTGAAATACTCGACAGCAAAGTCGTAGAGGTCATTCGGTCGATCTCTTAGGACTGCGACGGTGAAGTCTCTTAAGAGATCGCCGAGTCCATCCGGTATTTGCAGGCTCATTGTGATAGCTAATGGAAGATGATCCAATGATAAGCTATTCACAAAATCTGGTCATAACTTCAGCTATGTAAGCCGTTAGTTCTGACAATTTGTCGTAATCAATCAATCACCCACAAAATTGTCCCATAAATCACGTAAAGCGAAAGTCTCGCTCACTGCGACCTTCAGTAATTAGTTTCCAATCCTATCAAGTTCTGTGGTTCGGAATAAAATACCCATTAAAGTCACAAAGTACCGTTTGATAGACACCGTATTGACTTCATGAAAGAATAAGGCACGGAAACGACTCTCTTGTCATTGAATTGGAAATCTTTGTGCTGCAGTTTTAAGCAATAAGGCGACAGATATGCCAAACTTTACACCTTTATAGTTCCAAAAAGTGTCAACTTCTTAGAGTCATATATCGACAAGATTGCTTCCAAGAAGTACGCTGTTCTGTAAGTTTTGTACCGATCTTAACTCAGCTAAAAGGCCTTCTTTCGTTGCTTTGTACCGCTTCACGTCGACACTTGAGGTGAAATGAATAACTCCTAACTAATGAAGAACAAATAGAGACAACGAAAGCCAGTGTAAAGGAAAGGAAATATTACGGCGAAAACGGATATTACACAGCTAGATTAGTTCTAGTTTGAACAAATCATTTGTATTATCTGAACTCGAGGTCCGCGCGTCTTCTGGAGGTTGGCATTTGTCGGCTTGGCTATATCACTGCGTGTCGCATCTGAGTCGCTAGCAATCCATCACTTCGCTTTTGCTGATCCTAAACAAAACCGATACTAATCAATATACATTTCTATATAGGGTGGAAGTAACGTCAATAGAAAGCAAGACGCCTATACCCTTACAAAAAGCCACGTAACGTCAAGTGTATAAACTCGCTAGACTGAAAGAATTCCATTCATCATCCTGTATAATAAAGCGGAGAAAAATACCCTCATCGATTTCAAACTATTATATTTACTATTAGTAATTAATATTGACGATAGCCTTCCCCTACAGCTGTAAAACTGATAAAATCTCTGGATATTGAGCGCTTATTAGGAAATTCTTAATATTAGAGAGATGGGCAGTTAAAGTGAATTAAGTAGGAAAGCTTGTACAAAGGCCGGACAGATATAATCAGCATCCCAAAAAGATTCTAAAGATGATAGGGACCATTGTTTCCTAAGACAGAAAGAAAAAAAAACCATTCCATGCTGCAACTGAGATTTCATTCATGAATTGTTTGTTCTTTTATATCAAAGCCAAAGAGAGGGATAGAAAAAGCCGTGGGTGTTTATTTGCTCTTAAGGGGTCTGTTTTGCCTACCCATACACTAGACTTACAAGGTGTCGAAGTTTTGAATAAAAAAAGCAAGGTGGATCTCTAAAACTTAAAACCCTCTTAAAGCAAACTATCAAAAACAAGAGTCTTGCCAATGATGCTTTCACTTCATAAATATTGCACCAAGAAGAAAAGAATCCAACGCAAATCCCGCTAGACTGGTATCAAAATCGAACGTTAAAAATGATAGAGCTTAATTTCCCAGTACATCAACTTTAAAGTGATCTTGCAAATTCATACTTCTTTTGTAAAATTGATAGATTTCATTCGTCCTTAAAAAACCCTTAGCTCTATATTTTTTTTATCCTGTCTTAAAAGTTTTCTTGATAAATCGATCTTCAAGATGCAAAGTTTCTTTATCGCCATCTGATGAATTCACATCGTTTCTCGCGTTTCTGTTGTAAAGTACTTCAGATAGATATGATTTTAACGATATACTCACCGTCAAGATAGATATATTTCTCCCTTCAGAACTCCAGAGTGGTTTGGGGATGTCGTTATTTACGTATATCCAGTGTCTTGTTCTGTAATTATCTTACATCATTATAAAGCCATTGAAAGTTGGGCTATGTTTGAGGCAACACTGCAAAGAAAATTGCACATATTAAATTATTTTTTCTGGTTGGTACACTAAAATCGATTTTCTATTCAGTTCTCCCGGGGCGGAGCCTGGCCACACAAGCCGCTGTTACTGTAATGAAAATGAGGTATTATCACTGAGCATTTGATGTATCACTTCTATATTACTTTCTTATGCATGAAAAGGTAGCAGTTAATCATTATATGATGGAAGTCTCATTTCAAAGACCAACCCGATATGCAATAACGGAAATAATATAGTATCTGGGTTATAATGAAATATACACCGAGTCAATCATCTTTCTGTTTTCCCTTTCATTATGTAATAATTCAGCATATAAAAATGAATTTGAATCTCTAAAGTTATAAGTATTTTCTTTGTATTGCTTATTTGTGATTCTTAGTTATTTGCCAAGAAGAGGGATTGTCCACCTAAGATATCAAGTTCAGTGGGAATAAAACCAGTTGTCACACTCATGGCAATGACCATAGTGCTTTTATGAAGTATCGCTAGGGTCGTCTTATACCGTTTTAAAGTTTTCTTCAAGGGCCGGAATCACTGTACGCACCAGAAGAATTTCAATAGCACTAGGAAATGACATGTCACGAATTTTGGGTATTTTTGCTATGGAAGGTGTATGATGATGTAATGAGACGAATTTTACAAAGATTTCAAAATGCAAAGACAATTATTTATCTCTTTTTTTAATTTCGATGTTAAAAATTACTACCTATGCCAATATTTAATTCCAATGATAACTTAAACAAAGTTTAACTCAGAATTAGTAAAATGTACACTGTCAATGTCCTGGTGTTGATAACGTAGTTTTTAGTTTGTCTCATTTAGAAAAAAAAAACATATATAATGCATACACAGACTGACAAAAATTGTTAACATGTGAAGTCATGTCCGGCCATGGATAGTGCTCAGAAAATAAACTTTAACATAAAACATTGACAACACAGAATTTAACTGTCAATGAGATGTTACGAGTAAGTTGGATTCATTTTATACATGTTTAACACCATAGTACGTACCTTGTTTTTTTTTTAAATTCCCATAAGTTTATTCAAATGAAATGTATTGTATCAAAACAAAATTTATCCCAACAATGAAGCGCTTGAAACCAGCATCGTTGTCAATATTGTAATCTAGGTTTTATGAGGTTTTCCCGATGAAGTTAAGGACTCTTATAAAGTAATTTCTCTCTCACCTAGGTGAGGCAACGGGATCAAGTGGAATCGCATTTTCTTGACAATTGGAATAAAGCGACAGATATCAAATGAAAAAGTGGTATAATCATTCAAGTTTTAAATGGCATACATAGCTCGGGCAATAATTGCATTTCAAATGACTATTGCACTGGGCTTGTGAATAGCGTTTCTGTATTGAAGTGCCGATATTGTCAATTTTATGTTTTATTATTAAAGATACACACGGAACTTGACGTAAATAGTGAAGCTCTTTGCTCAATCGCTGCAATGTACAAAGGGATAAGACCTATAATGACACTGTGCCGACCCGTGGGAGGGATTGACTCACTCCTTACCCAGCAGCGGTTATAATGACGCCATTAAACCTTGTAATAACGGTTATCTTTATCAAGAGGCGCTGATCAAATTGACGCAATGCTAGATCCAGTCAGTAAATTCAAAATCAATGTCGGTTGAAATGTATATGAATTCTGGCCTTACAGATTACTATCAGTATTAAGAAATGCGGTTAAATGCTAAATGCATGTCGTTTTCAATATCGTTTTTATATACTGAATATATTTGATTAAAAATCGGATAACGTCCGTCAACGAACGGAATTAAAAGATAAACGTGAAATTCGTAGTACGTTATACACTTAGTCTAATCTTGTCCTGAGCTTTAAAAGATATATGACACTTTCTTTTAATTTCTGATCATAAAAACATGTGATTTCATGATCGCGCTGTTGTCGCTCTATTTGCAAAAGAAATGACAACAAATTGAACACAGAACTGAATTAAAAGAAAGGAGGGGATCTCCAACAATACTCGGTTGCAGCACCCATGCAGCAAAACACCAAAACACCCAATGCAAAAACATAGAGCAGACGCTCACAGAAAGAGGCGCAAAAGGGACAAGGAACAACAATTCACCTCATTGAAACATGAAACACAAAAGACCACAGGTTCTGTTACAGAAAGGACATGGCTGCATCACCCACAGCAAAACACAAAAACACCCAATGCAAAAACACAGAGCAGACTCTCACAGAAAGAGACGCAAAAGGGACAAGGAACACCAATTCACCTCATTGAAACATGAAACACAAAAGACCACAGGTTCTTTTACAGAAAGGACATGGCTGCATCACCCACAACAAAACACCAAAACACCCAAAAGTGATAGCCACAAAAGGAAGGTAAAATTAATTACCAATGATGACACCAAAACATTACATGTAAACTCAAAAAATGCACATAAATGCATGGCATGGAAAAAGATAAGCTGGTGATATCTCCATCTAGTATACAAAGGTAGAAATTCAAAAACACTTCAAAAACTTTAAATGGAATTAAAATACTTCTACTCCATCGTACACGAAAGCTTATACAGGTTTATGATATTTGTAAATATTTGGCTTATAATTCGAGCGAAGTATGATATCTTTGTTCTCGTGCAAATGACAACAATAATGAACTTTCAAGTTGTGTAGTTATATTTTAACTCGAGAAGTCGGAACAATAAAAGTCTATTCAGTTTAATTTGAGTGCTTTACAGCTTTTATTTTATGGTGTTTAACTTTGTTTGCCATTTTTCACAAGAATATAAAGTGAGGATAATTTGAAAATTTGATAAGAGGTGTTTGTAAATAGAGAAACTGGAGTCAGAAGTTTAAAAGCACGCAAATATAAGGGAAGGAAAGGAAAGAATGGACTTTAGGTATGTAATTCACGGGTTTCCATCCATGCTGTTGAGGTGCCTTTAGGACTTTCGTCTTTTGCTTGAGAATGAATATTAAAATGTAATACCTAATGTTGTAAATGAATACTACATATAAAACCTTTCACATGCAATCTGTTCTGTTTTAGTTAACTTCCAAAATTGACTTCTTCAAATGTAAAAGTTGATGATATAATGTATATAAATAAGCATTGGATCTGGGAAGGAGACAGCAATTCAAGCACCAGCAATCCAATAAGACGATCACCACAATTTACTTCCTGGTTGTGAATTACCATCCTGAATCGGCTCAGGTCTGATAGCTGTAGTATAATTACGATGCCTTGTTTTCGGCTTTTTACTGAGCTTTTTTTCACTTTTCGTACATGAATACTTCTCAACATGTGCATGTAATCTACGTATAAAATTCTTATCACCAAATGATTTCTTTTTTGACAATGTCGAATCCGGTTACGTGTTTAATTTGTCTTGTCGTTTTATGTATAGTCTCATATTCAACGTTTCCATGTTTTGGTATTTTTTTGTGTCCAGCCGGTTGTGTTAAAATCTTGATGGAGATAATTTCTCTTTTCTTTCTGATATTTTCACTTTACTTATGCCTGGTAGCAGTCAAAAATCACATTCTCCTCGTTGAAGTTTTGTTTTTGGAACAATAAAATAATCTTGATATAGATCTACTGTACAGTAGTGTACTGTAGTCACATAGTAAATGAGGGTCGAAGTGATTTAGAACTTGCATCCAGTGCGATAAATATATAATAGATATCTTAAATTTGATCAAGAAATTTGTTGAATCTGATTTGTTTTACTATTAAATTGCTTTCATTTTTTATTTTCAAAAGTTGCCATTAAACGAGTTAGATAATCTTATCTAGTCTCGGGTTATCTCAATAATCAGAACAAAATACCAAACACCTGGAAGGTGATAAAAGTCATACCGACATTCGAACAGATAAAGCATCTGTAAATATATAATGACGTCATATTCTAAAACGAAAAGAATAAGACGTCTATACCCATTCCCATCAGAATGAACTTAAATTCGTTCATGACACTCGTAAATCTTTCAGAAAGCATAGATAAAAGAGAATTTATCATTTAATGCACTTAACAAATTTACAACTTAAGAATGAACAAATTTACTCATTTTGATATTAATACAAAAAATATCAGGCATGATTTGTGCACTCGCTGAAGTTGCAAATGTTTGAAAAATTCTTTGTATCCATACTGACATCGTGAGTCGTCAATGATTTCATGAGTTAGATGGAAAACTGGTAGTTATAATTGCTGCTATGCTTTTGTCTGATCAATCAAGGATCCTTGTTTTGGGTAAACAGTTTGAATAGTCAAATAGATAAGGATATTCCAATAATAGTCTGACAATAAGACAGATGTATTGACATTCATTGTGAGCAATGATTAATGTCGTCTAGTGTACTGCAATGTAGGGGCCTATAGAAAAAATTCAGATATTGGTTAGAGAGATTTACTGTCGTACACATTGGTGCAAACTTTCAGGAATAGCGGAAAACAACTTTAAATAGTCATATTGAAATAAAATTCACAAAAGGAAACAAAGGAGGGTATCTCCAATAACACCAGGTTACAGCACCCACTGCAAAACACCCAATCCAAAACACAGAGCAGACACGCACAGAAAGAGACGCAAAAGGGACAAAGAACACCAACTCACAACAAAGAAACATCAAACACAAAAGACCACACATAAACCAACGGGACCAATGAGCAGCCGGTGCCGACTATGGACGGCCATCTGCCACGCAAGTAGCAGAAGGTGTGGTTATCCGTGTGCACAACCCTCCCATTTTTCCGATTACCAAAGGGTCTCGAAGAACGCACAATTGTGGTGCAAAATAACCTCCTCACTGTAAGATGAACATACAAACAGACAGCATGACGCAAGGGCCCAAGAAACACACATATGGATTTGTAAATGTATATAAAAACAGAAGGCATACGAAATACAGTCCGTGCTCTGACGGCTGTAGCGAGCTCATGATTGTGATCATCCGAGGAGTCCGACTGAAATTCAGATAGGACAGGTGGTCGGGGCCTTGTCTTCTCTAAAGAGGTTTGGAGACCTGTCGTCACAGTCAACCACAGTGTACAACGGCTGGTACAAGGCTGTAGATTGGTCCAGTACCAAGCCAAGTGTCCGTCTGGTGACAGAAGGATCATATCCACGATATAAAAGGCGTTTGATGGTTCTAACACAATTTCGATGGTTATTCTGTCTACCTTTGATCCTCCTTATTTTGTTAATTATGTCACCATAAAATGCACGTTGTGAAATACCCAATATAATACATGTATACTCTGTTGCTTGTATGGGTCCGAATTTTAAAAGAAGTTGACCATAATTTTAGTAAAATTTCCAGAAAGGTTTAACTAGTTGGTGAAAGCGTAAACCTTGACCTAAAAGTTTCTTTGTAATTTGTAAATTTCTACTATGAAAATCCAAAACATCAGTGCATGCTCTATCATACCGGATGAGCTGTGAAATGAATTTGTAAATACCGGATGACGGTAACCTCGGAACACCACCGTCAAGCCAGGGAAAATTTACTATGTTGAATCCAAGATAATCTCGTTTGTCATGCACACTTGTATGAATCTCTCCATTAACAATTTTGATTCTTAGATCCAAAAAAGGTGTTTCTGTGTTTGTAACGTTTGCCTTGTTTAGAGTCAATTCTTTTGGATAAATAACATTTTTATACTTTTCAAAAACAGGATTTGTCGATAGTAAGAATATCATCCAGATACCTAGAAGTACTAATGAAACATTTCAAATTAGGAAGTTCTATTATGAAGAGGTTTTAAAGTTTGCTTTTGAACAGAGGTAAAAGAAATTCCAACCAGATCATGTTGCAATGCCAAGCAAAGAACATTCGAAGTAATGCGCTACATGCATGTGCTTCGATAGAAAACGATGTGGTTATCCGGTTTACTTGCACACCGATGTCTCAACAGATAAGCGTTTCTTGTGTTGTTTAAACATAAAGGTCTCCTCGTCGTAAGGTATCTTGATCATGAAGTTTCAAAAAAACAACCGAGATTTGAGCTTCGACGCAGATTCAGACTCAGATTCAGATAATTTATTAATGTCTCACCAACATGATTACAATATTACAAACATTAAAACATAAGACATGACTAAAACATATGACAACATATTAAAAGTAAGCACATTGCCATTCTTTAAATGAGCTTAGTACTAGCCAATATGTTTTAGGTGTTTTAAACAGATCACATAGACGAATCTTATCGAATTTTAGAAGTGGTGCATTACCATTGGCTGTAGAAACAGGAAGGTACACCAAGCCAAAAATAGTTTTAAATGAAAAAAAATGTATATATTGTACAAATGACTGTATAGAGGATGAATTTCATTTTTAATGGAGTGTGAATTTTACTCAGATTACAGATATATTTTATTTCTTAAAGCTAAAGAAAACTCGCAAAATTTTGAAAACTTAACTTTGGAAGAAAAATTTCTTTTTATAATGACAGAAAATGAGTTACAATCACTTTTAGCAAAGACACTACATCATACACATGTATGTTTTACAGAAGAAGATATTGTTCATCTCATTCTAGATGATTATTTTAAGAAGTAGTAGTTTTTATGATATCATGATCATTTTAAATGTGAGCACTATAGTGATAAAATTGAAACATATGGAAACTGTGATTTATATTGTCTGTGATTCAAAATTATTATTTTACTGTGTTTTGATATTGATAAATTGAGGCAAGATTTTGATTATAACAGAGTAAATTTTTCATTTATTTTTTTTTCTCTAAAGAAAAGTTGAAAAGTATATGATTATTACAAGAAAATTTGAAAACATTATTATAATGAGAAAATGTGAAAGCTAATTCATTGCTATGGAAAAAATGTGAAAGCTATTTATTGCTATGGAAAATTTGAAAAGATAATTATTACTTTATTATAAATGTGAAATAATAATTACCATGTAAAAAGGTAAAAACATATATAACTACAAGGAAAAATGTGAAAGAATGCAGACTATTATTATAAATTATTATAAACTAAAATGTGAACTTTTATATAATGTGATTACACGTGAATAGTGTCTCATAAGCCAAGTGTGGCTGGATATCAAATTTTTAAATTATGTACTGATTTTATTGTGATTATAACATGTAAATTTAAATAATAAATTATTTCTGATTCTGATTCTGATTTAAAGAATTATGAGAGACAACTTATATATATATATATGTATCACATTACTTTATGATGTTCAAAACATAATTTACATTTTAAAAATGAAATTCTTTTCAAAGAATTCCTCCATATAAAAAACTATTAATTTCTTCTTAATAATATTGAGTGGCAGGTTTTGGCAACAATGCTGCACATATCATTATTTTCATACATGAAAAAAAAATTTTCTTGATCATTTAAAACATTGAAATCTGTATTCAGACGCATTGCGTTTTCATATAAAATTTCACGTGACTCTGAATAAAGTGGACATTTTGTGAACACATGCACTTCGTCTTCTATATCATCTACACAATACAAACATTTTCTATTATTTACATGTATATTTTCATATCTTCCAGTTTCTATCCTTGAAGGTGCCACATCACATCTAAATTTAGCATATGTTTTGCAATTTTACATGTTACTTATTTCTCATTATCAAAACTGTGTTTAAATAACTTATATGTTCGTAGTTTCTTGCCACTTTCACATGCCCTTATTCTATTTTCCCAATCATTTATTTCTTTTTCAAACATAGTTCTCTCTAAAATTTCAATACGGCTTTTATTCCATTTATGTGTAGATTCAATTGAGAAAAAATCTCCAAAACCTAAATCCTGTAACTTTTTCCTAATCTTAAAACACATATTTCTTTTATTCTGACAAGCCTTATTAAAAGACCATTTAAAAATCTTAAAATTTAACCTTTCAACATTCATTTTAACACATCTTGACCAGTGTCTATACATTTCCGTTGACTTACATACATAGGCTTCCATGCCATATCCCCTAATACAGCATCATTTGACGTATATTTGTTGACGCCCATAAAAAACCTCATTGCACGGTTCTGAACCGCATTAATACATGAAGATGACCTAAAACCCCATATGCCTGCTCCATAGTCTATAACTGAGCCAACCATTGCATCAAATAGTCTTGTATATGTATCATAATGAAAACCACCTATGGCCTTGCTCTTAACAATAAGCAGCCCCAATGCACGACTTGCAGATTTGGCTACAGCCTTAGCCATACTATCATAATCTAAAAATTCAGTTAGTAAAAGACCAAGATATGTATAATGTGGTACTATGTCAATACTATTATCACCTAAAACAAATACTCTATTTGTCCTAGCTACTGAAGGACGCATGTACTGATTTGAGTAATTAATAATACAAGAAAATGAGTAAGACAAAATAGACCTGTCTAAGATAGTTTATATGACATAGAACAATAATAAATCTTGCTGCAGATTTATATTTGGATTTTTTGAGAATTCAGTAGACATGAATGTCAAAGAAGTTTTGATATTCAGTATAAAGTAGAGTTAATTGGCTCCTTAATAAGACACATAATTTCTATGACATTTTATATAATATAGATAATGACGCAAAGTGAAGCTGTTAATGTCAATTACCATGCAAGAAATCCTCCTTTTCAAGATGTTGCTTAGCAACAGATAAAAGGTAATCCTAAACATTCAGAATAAAAAGTCTTGATGAAGCAGACATCGCCTTCCATTTTGTTTGAATAGGAAATATTACCGGGAAGGATAATGTGTAATAAACTATCAGCCCATTTGACAATATTACATGTACGCATGATAGATATCCCTGGTTCTTTTTGGTCATATTATCACCTATCTCAATATATAAATCTGAAGCCGGCGCTTAAACCTTCACAAAATAATTTATTTCAAATACAAGTGGGATCCTTAATTAAAAAAACAAACTTTGATTGCTTTTCTGTTGGATATTGCGTTGAGACCATGTGGGAGCAGTGGGATTAACTTTGACAATGTAACATGGAGCAAAAAACATTTGCTCAGCCTACGTATTTGCAGAATTAATTCTAAGGACGTTGACAGGGCTTAAAATTATTTCACCTCCTTCAGTGAAGTGTTCTATCACATCAGTATACAATATATGTACTCATATGTCAGTAAGAAAGATAACTCTACGTATTGGTGTGAGGAATTAAGGGTCCATTTTTTTTTTTCAAAATATGAACACCAACGAAAAAATGTTTAGTAGAAAAGAAAAGCCATTAGATAATTGACAAGAAAGGAGGGGATCTCCAATCAGACACGGTTGCAGTACCCACATCTTCTCAAGACAAGTGTACGTAATACCTTACTCCCCCTTGTCGGATGTCATACACAAAACTGCTTCTGCGGTGAGTGTCGTAGCGGAGACTTATCAGGCCAAAAATTCGTATAAATTACTAGCTATTTAAGTGCTTGTTAATGTGTTTGAATGATTTTACTTTCAAATTTGCTTCTATATCAAAGTATGATATAATATAAACTCTGATATTGTCGTATATACTCTCCACTACGACACTCACCGCAGAAGCAGTTTTATGTATGACATCCGACAAGGGGGAGTAAGGTATTACGTACACTTGTCTTGAGAAGATGTAGTACCCACAGCAAAACACCAAATTACCCCTATGTGAAAACACAGAGTAGACAAGCACAGCCAGAGACGCAAAAGGAACAAGGAACACCAAACACGACATCAAAACACCAAACACAAATTTGTTATCTTTCAAGAAACTATATGCTTTGGATTTGACATCTTAGAATCGAAGTTACGGCTTGAACACGAGCATTTTAAAGTATGAATAGTTTTGGGCGATACAAGAACAAATTTGACAAAAATCTCACAAAACATTTCTGGAAATTTCGCGACTTTCGTAATTGAATAAAAAGTTTTTAAAAGACATTCAGATTTATATCAAATTATGTTTTCTAATGTCATTTCTATGTATGAAATGGAAAATTAGAAACCAGAGTGTCCAAATTTAAGTAGATCAAAAGAACTAAGAGATCAAAAGTTACAAAAATTCCTGAAAAAGTTCGTAAGAATGTTTGTGAAACTTTAACGATTTTTAACAGATTTTGAGAAGTTTAATTGTGTTGGAGCAGGTTTGAAAGGCATGTCAAAATTGACGCCAAACAACTTTATAATTACCCCTACTATATACATTGTAAGGCTACATATGAATGACATATATTCTAATGCTAATTCGTCCAAGAAATTTTGATCTCTATAATCAAAGCTTTTTTGCCAATCAGACATGTGAAATCAAAGTTACGAAGCTGAGTGGCAGAGGGGTACATGTATGATATCGATATACTTACTCAAATTATCGTCCGTTTAAAATGATTTAAATTTTGCTGAATAAAATTTGTTTCTTAATTTGTTTTTTAGAACTGTTTGAACTGAAAATATCTTTAGTTAACTTTTTTATTTGCCCAGAGCTAGTCACATGACCTCTGACTTGGTCGCCCAGTGCCAATTATAAAGCCATATCAAGTTGATTTACATTAAGCAATTCTGTTCGAATTGCGGTTATAAGAAACCATTCTCGAACAAAATGCATGTCTTTTTTATACGATTCACAAGGTTTTAAGACGTTTTATTTTCGACTTGATTCAGAATAAATGATAATGCGTGATAGCATTGACTTAATTTCCGTAACACTACGGTAGTGAAACCAAACGTAGAGATTGAATTCTGTGGAACCGATTTCATAGTGACGAGGGGAAAGTCATTTCTCTGACATTTTCCGGAAACAATGATAAAAAGCTTTATAATATAGATATCGATTTCATTTCCTTCGAGAAAACAGCAATATCACGATTTTCGTTTATTTTGGTATACCAGTATGACAAAGAAAAAATTGTTTTGATGAACGTCTTTTAGAATTTCTAATTTTTGTTATTGTAAGGATGTTCATACGTTCACTATTTAAAAAACGTCGATATATGGAATATTATGGAATCTGAAATGCAAGTCTGGTCCATGCTGCAAATGTATCTGCTCTTTTGAAAATGATGTTATGGAAAGAGAAAATGTTGCCATGTCTAGAGTTATCAATTGGAGGCATGAAAGTAAAGCAACATGGAGCTGAATCTAAACGTAAGCTTCCACACAGTCGAATTCCTTAAGGTTACAGCATTCCACCATTAGCTAGGCTACAGTGAACTATTTCAGCAATGTTAATGATAGGATACAAAAGCAAAAGCTTTAGATCATCCATCGACATTGACAATAACAACGACGACAAAGTGAGAGTCTTATTAGTGTTATCTTCAAGTCTTTAATAACATTGCCTTAATCTAGCCCAAAAAATGGAAATGATAACAATAAATTGTTGCTCATGCTTTTAGTTCTGATAGACAATCAGGGAGTAATAACATCCGAATTTTTTTCATATTTTGATTGATAACAAGCAACGAGATAGAAAATGTCAACAAGGGAATCAATCTAGACTTATATGAGATTTAGTCTCTCAGCACATCGTGATAGAAATAAGTAGAAATTGAGTTTCCGCTTTTAAAACCTAGAGAAACATTGATATTTCAATGCAATAATTTTTTTTATTGAATGCAGATGGACATCACATAGATTATGATAGTTGGGATGTTAGATTAGAAAGCAATATTTTCACTGCTTTGTCACTTATATGAGTGAAAGTCAAACATTAAACCATAATCAGAATTTAAAAAACCCACATAACATATGAAACATCATAAACCCACATAACATATGAAACATCATAAACCCACATAACATATGAAACATCATAAACCCACATAACATATGAAACATCATAAACCCACATGACATATGAAACATCATAAACAAAACAATTAAAACATTCTTGTTGGGAGCAAAGGCCAATCCCAAAGGAGATGGGATCATGTGACAAGAGAGAGAGTACAAATCTCTTGTAGCAACACCCGCCACCGCAAATGTGCCAAAAAGGTCCAAACCGCTGAATGTATCTTAGGCACGGTCCATTTGATATTCTGGGGGGGGGGGGGGGGGGGCGCTTGGGTTTTTTGTCCGAGCAAGATTATTTTTTTCGCCCTGGTCCTGAGCAAAATTATTTTTTCCCTGCAATGTTGGAGCAAGACATATTTTTTTTTTCTAACTAATGAGAGCATATTAAGAATGTTTGTGTTTTATCAAGAGAAATACTCTATTTTTACTCAAAACTCTAAAATATTACTTTATTAAATTCGCTTCTAAACAGAATAATAAAAGAATTTGACAATTTAATCCTCAGCATACAAAATTTATATAAGATACATGTAAGAGGGTCTGAAGGGAGGGTCCTTTACAAATTTAATTCAGAATTGAAATTAGGTGAAAAACTGAAATTCTCCTTCAAAGCTTGTATATAAAAATAGATTCTATGGTGATTAACATGCATCTACCGGTATTAATAGTATAAATTAATTATTGATAATGTATGTAAGCCTTTAGGGAATCCAATTTGCCATCAACATGCATTCTTTTGATATTTCCAAATATTAATATGCCATTAAAGAGATATTGTTTTGATAGAAAATAATGGCGAGCGAAGCGAGTCAAAAACTTTTAGATATAAATTGAAAACTGCAAAATTTCCAGGTATTTTAAGTGAACCTTCAAATTCAGATTACTTGTAAGAGTGAGATTTTTTTCTGTCACACCATCAGCAAATTAATTTTTTTCATCAAAATTCAGAGCAAAATTATTTTTTTCGAAAAAGAAAGAAAGAAAGAAAAACAAAACAAAACACCAAGCATCCCCCACACCAGAATATCAAATGGACCGTGCCTTAGATAGTTTTACCTAAAATATCGTCCGACATGATGGAGGTAGAGCTGTTGGAATATTTCATATTTATATTAAATCGTCCCAAAGATTTTTGAATTGACAAAGTCAGTCTCTTACAAATATACCCCTTGTTCAGTTGTTTCTCGGTAAATTGCTTATTTGTCTCTATCTTCCAAATAAAGAATAGAGTTTGCATACACTCATTTAACTTCTTCGAAATTGCTCTTTTCAAACATCATAATGCCTTTGACACTCCTTTAACTCAACTCTTATCTGTAATTTTAGACGGCATCAAATATATACGAAACTAATTTGGTATATATAGATGCTAACAAAGTCGGCCTTTTCCATTCATACGGGTGTGCGGGTGTAATAGCTATTTCACGTCTCCCTGATTTGAATGCTAATCAGAAACTGAACCACATTACAGATAAATATTCATTTGTAAAGCAATATTTGTGACTGAACATTTTCATTACAGCAATATTGTACAAGAATATGACGACACTTTTTGTTTATAAATAACCTCTTAGATCATTAGTGTCTTGATTATCAATGATTTTTCTCATAGTTTTAATTTTCAAAGTTTCAAATTAGACAAAGAATTTATCATAACTTTCATGAATCCGGCTGTACACATCCATTTCTGTTGCAATTAACAGGAGAAATCTTTGATGATGTACATGTAGAGAGATTTTGTAACATATCAAATAGTACAAAGCCCTTTGGAAGCCTTGCAGGATGAAGAAAGTATTATGAAAACACCATGTGAAATCCTTGTTTAGAACAAATGAATATTACATATTCATAAAAAGTATTTAAAAAAAGGAAGAACGAAAGAACGAAACCTCATCTCTATGGAGACCTAATATAACTAAATGTAGAAGATAATTGCGGATTTCAACTTAATTCAGATTTGATAAGCAAGACACCGTCCCAAGTCATTCTCGATCCCTTCATTTAATTGATCTTTGTTCTTTGTTTATTTCATTTACCAGACTGTTGGTGTCGTCGGTTGCTCCTCCTCTTCGTGCACATGTAAATGTTTGTTATTAAGGTACAAATGTAATTGTATTTGGGTGTTTTGCTTGGTGTATTTTTGTCATGCGTGGTATCATCTATTGCTGTGTTTACGTTCTGTTTGTGTATGGGTGTTTCATTCTGAACCCCCTGCATCTTTGCTAGTGACAATCAAAGCCGGAAAAGAGGACACATGAATGTGAATTTTGGAAAATTCTCGTTAAGGCAATACACCGGTTAGATTTATTTTCTATTTTCAGAATATAGAATGAAATTTAGAGCATGGTTCTTTGAAATTGTGCTTTCCTTACAAAGTCAATGTACATTGTCCTTTATTTTACACTTCTTTGACAAGAATGATATAAAATTTCCAATAAACAACAAGGTCCGCCTTGCCCATTTTATAAGGGTATGCGGGAATGATATCAAATATGTTCGCTTTCCCAGACGTTAGACCAACAAATGATTATCAAACAGAGAAGTTTTCATTTGAAAAGTAATATTTGTGTCTGAACATTTTCATTACGGTAATGCAACTCTTACCTAGAACACAAAAATATATCTTTAATGCATCATAAAAATCATGAAAATAAAGTACACGAAGAGTAATATTTGTGTCTGAACATTTTCATTACGGTAATATTGATAAAAGAAAAATATGACGAACTTTCAGATTATATTATCACTGAAACATTTTCCATTTTGTCCAATATTTGTCCCTATTTGTTCAATTTTCAAACTTTCAAATGTGGGAAGAAATGCATTCAAAAGACTTCAATACATCTCCGAAAAGTAATTCAAAAGAGTAATCTATGACGTGACAGAGATATCTGTACGTATCAGATCGAAAAGTGCTTGCGGGATGAAGATAAAATTCTGAAGATATCACTATGCAACGGTTGAACCCTTGCCTAGAACACAAAAAATATCTTTAATGCATCATAGAAAATAAATTAATAAGCTTTCAAAAAGCTTTCAATTCGTTTACAAATTGAAAGCGAATATAAACTTTCGACTGGTCGGGGCTGTACTCCTAAGTCGTTTTCACTGTTCACATTCCTTTCAGCTTAGACTGGTTTCTGGGGACAGATTGATGTCGTCGACGTATGTATTTACCCTTATGTTTCAAAGTTATCTTTGCTGGTATTTTCCTTTGTCCTCCTCGTGTGATAAATCTATTATTGGTTTGTTTTAAAGTTCTAAATATGAAAGACATTTTAAATCCAAATTACGCAACTTACACGAAAAATATGTCTTCGCTCCTGCAGACAAAGCAGCCAACAACACCATAATCATTTGAAAACGTTACTACATATCAACTTTGGTTTCGGAACTTTCGTCTACAAATACTTATATCAAAAGCAATGAAAGTGTTCCTAACATTTTGAACAAACACAACAGTGAAATTTCTTCATTCAACATCCCTATTTCTAAACTGGATCTTCCTACACTATACTGCATACCAAAACTGCACAAGTCTCCTCACAAATTTCGATACATTGCTAATTCTAGCAACTGCTCAACTACAATTTTGTCTAGAAATCTGACGTCAGCACTCACGGTGATAAAGGAACACGTAGCAAAATATTGTGAAACTATTCGAAACAGGAATGATGTAAACTTATTTTGGTCTATTAAAAATTCAGGGGATGTGATTGACAAAATGGAATCTAGAAATTTTCAAGCCAATTCGATTTCTTCATACGACTTTTCAAATATGTACACCACGCTTCCTCACGATAAGATAAATGATCAATTGTCCAAACTCATTAAATGGTGCTTTAACCGAGAGGGGAAAACTTATATTTGTACATCTGAATCAAAGGGTTTCTTTTCCAATACAGAATACAAATCATATAAATCATGGACATGTAGTGACCTTTGTATTGCCTTGTCCTTTCTTTTGGACAACATTTATGTAAGATTTGGTGAGAATCTCTACAAGCAGGTTGTAGGGATCCCTATGGGTACTAATTGTGCGCCTCTTGTTGCAGATTTATTTTATACACGTATGAAAAAGAATTTATCCAAAATCTTCAAAAAAAAAAAAAAACCCCCAAAAAAAAAAAAAAAAAACATGATGATGTGAAATGTTTCAATGGTACTTCTAGGTACCTGGATGATATTCTTACTATCGACAATCCTGTTTTTGAAAAGTATAAAAATGTTATTTATCCACAGGAACTGACTCTAAACAAGGCGAACGTTACAAACACAGAAACACCATTTTTGGACCTGAATATCATAAAGTGTGTATGACAAAAGAGATGACTTTGGATTCAACATAGTAAATTTTCCCTGGCTTGACGGTGATGTCCCTAGATTACCGTCTTATGGTATCTACATTTCGCAGCTCATCCGGTATGCTAGAGCATGTACTGATGTTTTGGATTTTCATGATAGAAATTTACAAATTACCAAGAAACTTTTAGGTCAAGGTTTTCGCTTTCACAAACTTGTAAAGACATTCTGGAAATTATACAAAAATTATTGTCAACTACTTTTGAAATTCGGATCCATACAAGCAACAGAGTATTACTTTGGGTATTTCGCAACCTGCATTTTATGGTGACATGATCAACAAAATTAGAAGGATCAAAGGTAGACAGAATTACCATCGAAAATGCGTCAGAATCATCAAACGCCTCTTATACCGTGGATATGATCCTAATGTCACCAAACGGACACTGGGCTTGGTACTTGACCAATCTACAGTCTTGTACCAGCGCATCCTTAAAACTTGCATGCTGACTGACTGTGATGACGGGACTCCATGACGGACCCTGTCCAAACCTCTTTAGAGAAGACAGGGCCCCGACCACCTGTCCTCTCTAACTGTCAGTCGGACTCCTCGGGTGATAACATACATTAGCTCGCTACAGCCGGCAGAGCACAGGTTGTATTACGCATGCCCTCTTTTTATATCCATTTACATATCCATCTGTGTTGCTTGGGCCCCTGCGTTTTGCGGTCTTGTTTGTGTGTGGTCATCTGACAGTGAGGAGGTTGTTTTACACCACAATTGTACGCTCTTCGAGACCTCTGGGTAATCGGAATAGTGGGAGGGTTGTGCGCACGTAATCCAGGATAGCCACACCGTCTGCTACTGACGTGGCAGATGGCCGTCCTAAGTCGGCACCGTTTACCCATTGGTCTCGTTGGTTTATGTGTAGTCATTTGTCTTTTATGTTTTTCTGTGATTTGACGTTCCTTGTACTACTGCGTCTCTTTCTGTGCGTGTCTTTTTTTTTTTTTTGCAGTGGGTGTTTTGGGAGGTTGCTGTTGGTGCTACAACTAGGTGTTGTTGGAGATCCCCTCCTTTCTTTTATTGTATTGTATAGCGTTTCTGATTTTGTCTTTAAAGATTTGTAGGGACTTTTTTGTGCACGTTACGTATTTGCGTTTCTTTCTTGACATTGTCACCATTTTTACTTCTTTTCTAGCGACGTTCAAAGCCAAAACAGAGAAAATCAAATCAAAAACATGGCTGAATATTCTGAGCATGAAAATTCCGATAATTTGGAATTCCAAAACTGTTGGTTATTTTCGCTGAGGGATAATTTCGCATCTGTAATATCAAGATGTTACGCTTGGGGGAAATATTTGCGATATAAGCTATCTTCCATTGTAATAATGCAGTAGGATTATTTTCGAGTGGGGAAAATTTTCGCGGAATCCTTTGTTTCACGAAATATGCGAAAATTACCCCGCGCGAAATTTGCTATATTTACAGTAATGTACTTAAATGTATGCCAAAGAACAAAATTTGCACAGAACTATACGCGAGGTAATTGTATAATCCTTAGATTAAAAATGAACATAGTTTTGTAACAATAAATGTCTTTACATCAGTAATGTATGAGTTGATTACCACATTCTTTGAGACCTACTGTCAAACTTCAACAATACTTTGGACATGTTACATATCTTAGCCCTTGTTTCACTTCAATATTGACCTAAATGTCCCTGAAAGAAATGAGTATAAGCGTCTGTTGTAATGAAAAGATCACTTGCAGGTTCGTTATTACTTCAAATATATGTCAATAGCTTAACAATATGCCATTGCAAGGTAATTAATCTACCCACGCTAAGTACCCTTCCTCACAGGGACGTTTAAAGCATGAAATCCCACAGCAAAAAATAATGAAATTAAGAAGTCATGCTGCCCTAGAGATCGGTTTCCATCATTTCATATGCATTGTACATTTCATAAAAGTTTATACTGTCCTAGGGCTACAATGTAGATGGGAACTAATGAAAAAGGCAAAGCAAAGCAGTAGATTTGTACCCGTTGCATTTTTGAGGAAGAAAATAAATAGTGGAAAATTTGATTTTCAAGGTACGTTTGTAGAGTATCTAAAATTGTTGCATCAGAACAGAAACATAGTTTCACAACTAAGTGCACTATATGCGCATTTCGAAAATCAACTGTATCTCCTCATTCAAATATCTTTCCTCAGATGATGACGAAATTTATTATTCCAAGGATAAAAACTTTGAATTTCATTTATACAAGCAGGTCATACTTTTGAACTTTTGTTTTGGATTCAATGCAATATGTCAGAATGGGTTCATGTCAGTTATATCTGGGTTTTCAGGAAATATTCCCATCTTTGATCATGACACAAACATGAAGGGAAAACGATTATATAGCGAAGGATCAATGATACCCCCCGCCCGGCATATTTTACATATGAGCAATGCATAAAAAGTTTGAAGGGGCACAACTCAACACAAAATTGAGCAATATGACCCTTTATTTGAAGTTGGCCTGTATTTCTCAATGTAAAGCTATATCTAAGAAATGAATATATTCCCGGTGACAGTTTTCATTTAAATGTCAGGAAACCACAAAAATATTGATTTTTCCAAGTTTCAAGGGGCATAACTCTACACAAAATTGAGCGAAATGACCCATATTCGAACTTGACCTGTATTTCTTGGTGTAAAAGATGTATACATAATGTCGAAGGGGTCCAACTCTATACCTTCTTGAAGAAAATTCCAAACAAATTTCCATGCACCAGACACGTGTTTCGATTATCAAATTCTCATCAGTGATGCTTCCAGCGGAGCCACAAAAATAATTTCCGTAGCGCCCTCTTTAATTTTTGGAAGTTAGATGTGTATATTTACATTATAGAGAGTGCGCGGCTCCAAATTTCCTGCAGGGTCGATTCAGTATCATATCCAAATAAAATCTATGTTCAAAATAGCATTGGAGGGATGGTGCTAAGATGTTAAACTCCTTTGATTTCGATGATATTTATCGATGAAATGGCTAGTTTCCGAAATAGCAAACATAAATATATATGATGTCATATTGATAAAAGCCAAAACAAAGCTTCTTTCATGTGACAGAGCTGGAAAGAAGTAAATTAATACACTTGACAAACATCAGGTCACGGGGAACGATTTTAACTGCTCCTCACTGCAACGTGAAATAAGTGTTTATATAAATAATGTCGAGGGGTTCCAACTCTACACCTTCTTGAAGGAAATTCCAAACTAATTTACAAGAAATGAATTGATTATCTGTAGCGGGTTTCCTCTAAATGTCCAGAAACCACACAATTTTGAATTTTTCAAAGTTTCAAGGGGCATAACTCTGCACAAAATTGAGCGACATGACCCATATTCGAACTTGACCTGTATTTCTTGGTGTAAAAGCTATATCCAAAAAATGAATTGATTTTCTGTAACGGTTTTCCTTTAAATGTCCGGAAACAACAAACGCACGCACGGTCATGCATGTGCATCACTATATATACCCGGACCATTTTATGGCGGGGATATAAAAAAGGGTAATAATATGTATATGAACATCTAATCTGATATAAGACAAGAAATATTCTTTGATTTTCATATTGATTCTAATCTATATAGTATATTTCTGGACAAAGCCGATTACCGGCTGTCCGTCATTCACAGTGATTCTATCCCATGGTAATTACCTTATGACAATGGTGCTCTCTCTGGCATGTAGAAAGGAAATTAAATAGATAGTCCGTCAATTATAGAAATATTACACTATCATTAATTGTCTGAATGATAGAGACTGTCATAGCGTTTCTGAAATTGTTTCTGTAATCATGAAAAAACCTCTCTCTCGTCTGCTTCGTAATGCACAAGAGAGAAGCACATCAAGCTGTTGAACTTTAAGAGCTTATTTTTTCTACGTCAAAAATTGGTGTAGCATACTATTATTGAAACATTAAAGTGTCGAATGACCGATTTAACAAGACTCCTCAGTTTGTTCAAACAATTAGATGGGTTCTCGATTGAACGCTTCTCATTCTAGAAACATTAAAAGCATAGCGACCTTTTGATATTTAAATGAAAGTGTTGGAAATTGAAATCTTGGTATAATATCTCGTTTTGCTCTTCTGCCATACGGTTGTTTTTGTAAATTGTGCGGAGATTGAAGCAATCTTTACAGTATGGACATTCAGCATCAGAAACTCGTATTTCCGATGGAAGACTGGATGACACGAATTGCCGCAGGTGTAAAGACTGGGGATGTAAGCAGATTTATCCTAAAGATTGATAAATAATGCAAGAGATTCTGAGAACACACTCAACAAGGTCCACTATCAGAGGATATGAAATATGTCCTCCCTCGGGGATTCCAAAATCCTGTTTAGACTGACTGTGATGGAACAGCGTCAAACAATAAACTGTAAAATTGTCGCCTTAGAGAACTATTAAATCCATCAGGGAAAGCATTATTTGTGTTTGATTTCTTTCTATACCTAAAGCACTCTAAGCAATCATTTGGCGTACTTTGTCAAAACCTGACTTTGATAGTTTCGCCAAAGATGAATCCTGTGTTAAAGACGTATCAGGCAACATCATTAAAATTGTACTTTGCTTTTGGCTAATGAGGTGGAAATTCAAAGACTTTTTCCTTTTGTTATCATGTAATTTAGAATGAAGTAATCTGTCAGGCTATGTTAGTGACTAATGACAACAAGTCAGCCGTTTACAGCTATAAGAAAGGGAAACGAGACCAATAAATATATGTAAATAAATAAATGATTAAAAAATGATAATAATATTAGGATACACAGAACAATTAAAAAAAAATCATGAACCACTGTAACAACAATCGATCCCATTTATAACAAGATATTTCTGGCAAAGAGAAAGAAAATGGAATATGTAGTCCGTCAATTATAGAATTATTATTATATTATTGTTTTGTCTACATGATAAAAACTACCATGGCGTTTGTAAGATTGTTTCTGTAAATACAAGGGGTACAACTTTAGATAACTGAATCTGATATACTTTGAACGACACAACAGCTATCCGCAACAATCACAGAAAATACTGACACCAAAAAGAAACCACTAATAACTAAAATGAACTAAAACACACCAAGTATAGTAATTAGAATATCAAACACGTAGGACAACACAAAAATAGAATAGAACAATGCGCACTTGATTGTCATTTGCTTCATTGATAGCAGAGCTTGGTTATCCAGATTGCGCGCGCTTAACCAATGTTTTATCCAGTTATCCAGAAGTCCTCGAAGGCGCAGAGTTGTATTAAGATAATTATGATAAAAACATTTTTATTACAAAGTAAACATTTGAGATAAGATAGACAGACTCAGGGTCCCTGAAGAAAGGAACCCTGTAAATGGTTACCGATAGCATTGGACATACCATGAACAGACCACTCTCTGATGACAGAAGCCACACGATCTCTAAGACATAGTGAAATTGTGCTGGAGAGAAAAGAAAGAAAGAAAAGGGAGGTCTCCAAAATTCTCCAAACAGATGTAAACACTCACACTCGCTTCCTTTTTTCTAAACAAGATAATCTCTGATACATGTAGGTCACTTTTGAATAAACATCATTTGTTGACCAATCAGAGGCTACCCTCTCTTTTAACAGGAAGTGACAGTGAGTGTTTATAACTGATTCGCCTGAGCTATTAAAGGGGACCAATTTCTCTTGTGAAAAGCGTTTTGAAAAAGATGTCAGTACATCCAGATGCATAATAGATAACAAGACAACTGTTGACAATATCTATTGCTTTGAAAAATACGGAAAACTTGGGAAACGTGATTTCTTGGAGAAGTTGGTGACCTCTCTTTTTTTCTTTCTTTTCTCTCCAGCACAATTTCACTACGTCTGAGAGGCCGTGTGACAGAAGCTAGTCCAATCCTGTTTAATCACCAGAGGAACCCAACTAACTTTGTAAAAGGTCAGATGGTAAAAGAAATAAATACAACAAATGCAAAGCCAAAAATAAGAATACCTACTTTGAACCTAGACATATTATTCATAGCTTTGTAAAACTTGAGATACAAGTAAAAGGTGTGGTCACATTTGAAATTAATAGATGAGGAAACTGTGGTTTAATATGTCACCATGTGAGATTACAACTATTACGTGGTAACTGGTCTGTTAATGTTCTGCCGATACATTCTGATTCAAAAACAATAAATCCTATTATATCAAAGATGATAGCGCACCAAAGAACTGAAAAGTTTCTTTTAAACATGTTTAAAATATATATTAATAATAAATAAAAACACAAACACTCAAATACACATTTGTGTATTGGAGTGTTTGTGTTTTTATTTGTTAACATCCCTTCCCTCTGGAAGAAATATTTCAATCTACTGTATATTAATAATCTTTTTAAGCAATGTGTGTCGTCAATATTGAAAAGAGAGTTCTTATTTTTCCAATTTCCTCTAACATGTCCTCTTTTTGTGCTCGAGAAGAAACTTTGTGCTGAATTCGAACTTTCATCTTCAATTAAAAAACAAAACAAAAAGACCCCCAAAAAACAAAAATCGGGAGGGGGGGGGGGGGAGGGGTATAGATGTAAAAAGAAAAAACTAAGAGTCCCCTTCGACGTTGCCGGTAGGGGACCATAAATCAAGACTTAGATCTTCTAATTTTGAGTCCATGTATGAAAAAAATCCGATAAGGAAAAAATTATAATCAAGATTCAGTTATGATTATATTTTCCTTTCATTAGTGTAAGCTAAGTAAACATCATATTTATAACGATTTAGCATTTACTTTGTAGACATCGCACAGAAAACGAGTCAATATCAAACGTTTAAACGAGGGAAAACTTACAAATGACGAGTTGGTCTCAATGAAAAACAAACATGGGGTTATTATCATCATACTAAACTGAATGATGATCCAAATGTGTAAAAAAGGATTTTAAATTAGTTTATTTAAATGATTTATTTAAGATTGAACAGGTTATACTTTAATCAACGATTTACATGTAAAGTACCTAATGTACATGTACAATATAGTATTCAACAGTTTCGGGACTAAAAAAAAAAAAAAAAAAATAAAAATAAAATAAAATGACAAAATAAATGCACCTGTTTGGACTCTATGGAAATTAATCACTCTCCAGAATTTATCAGATTATAGAATCACCATTTTGTAATTTAAAGAGTATAAAATCATTGTGTTCTTTGCTTTTCAACGGTTAGATGATCTCCTTTTAATACCAGGCCAATTCCCTTGGAGACCACCCAAAACTTGTATCAACGACTCACAAAATGATTTCTTCATATGATAAACAAATTTCATTTTATCTAAAAACCCACTTCCTTATGACATGAGCAATAAGGAGATATACGACAATATAAATAAATTTGTAGCTTCATGTACTGTCAATTATTGCAGTGGTCTATGCGAGATGACTTTATAATGTAACAGGAGCACAAATAAAAGAGTAACAACACCTTTTCTATTAGTATTTTAGGTTTTGTGTGTTCTATTTTCAATAATCTGAAAGCAGCTACAAGCCAAATCTTCCAATTACTGAAAGGCTGACCAAATAGCGCAAAATAAAAATTGACATGGTGCCGCCCTTCGAAGAGGCGAAGCAGAGGTATTAGAATCCCATTCGTTTAGTTGATGATAAAGGTAATTAATCTATATTCAATGGAATCATCAGTCTTTTGCAAAACACACTTATTCGTGCAAAACGAATCAGGCGTACGGACCTGCGGCCAACGCATGAAACATTTGGGGCTCATTTTTTTGTTCAAGATTATTAGTTTAACTATTCAAATCCTAGTATTTAGGAACGAGCAGGGGATGTTTTATGTAGAAAATAATGGACCCTTCTCTTAACAAAATGTTCTGCAATGAATAGCATTGGCTATAGCATAGCAAGACGCTGCCGTCTTGTGATATAATCGAAAATACATGTATATAATACACTATATTATTTCATGCCTTACACTCTTATTTTGAAATACAATGATGAATTGTAAGGACTAAAGGTAAATGATTAGGAATAATGACTTTTTCTTTTCAAAATGTGAATCTTGCAAAAATATTTAATGACGTTATTTTCCTCAACGATTCTCGGTGTCTTTGAAAAAAGGAGGACAGTCGCTTACATTTTGATACTGGTAATTTGCAATTTGTCCTTTTGTGATTATAAAGATCTACAATGCTTTGGAAGCCAATTATATTACAATGCATCAAAAGAGTTACACTCAGATAAATTCCAGTGATAAAATCAATGCATTAAGTGAAAAAATATCCTACCTTGATAATCCTGATCTCTTTCTCTTTGACTTTCAATCATCTACACTTTGAGAACATGCGATTGAACGAAAACTTATTGTGTATATTAAGCTGTCTAACTCTCAATATGATTTACAGTTTAAATAGATTTGTTTACTCTCCAAATTCTAAAATCGTTTCTGCAAACAAGAGAGTTTATACTAAAGGACGAACAGGCTTGCAGTCGAGCCAACGTGATCGATCTGTTTTAGAAAGCGAACACTTAGGATATTTATGTTATATGCCAGAGCAAATTACAAAGTTAACACTATCAGCGAAAGAAAAATTTACAGCATTTCCCCATATAACACACATCAATAGTCGCATTTTGTCTTTGCAAAGAGTTTTAGTTACCAGGACTGTCCCCGCGTGTAAATTGCGTGAGTACTTTTACAGCATGATCAATATGAAAAATTGATGGGACAGCTGACACACTGAGAATAATTCTCCTATAAATTGCATAATTGATATGTTTTCATGTAGCTGTAATGCTTGAAGTGAATCTTCAAACCAAACCATGCCTGACAAAGGCAGAAATGAATAGATATAGACAGTATGTTTCGTGTTTGACGACATGAATAATGTAGAATAATAATCTACATTTTAGTTCTCATAATCACTAGAAATTGCCAAAAACTGTCTGCTATTGTACTTGGATTAATATAGTTCCGCTTTCATCCCCAGTGCTTTTCACCCAAGAGAGCCATCAACAATAAAACGAAGAACGGATGTGCAAATATGCTCACACTGCACTAGAAAGATCACGATTCGAGGTCGTATTGAATATTTATTTATTCTTTCTTCAAAGCATTCGTCTTGAAGAATATATAGTTGTTTGGTTGATATCAATGAGTTGAATCTCGTTTAAAATGGCTGACATCTTTCTGCATCCTGTCTGATAGCGATAACGTTTCGCTCCTTCATTGCCTAGAGAGCAGATGTTGACAACGTGAATAAACAAATTGCTTTCAGGCATCTTTGTTTATAGAAATCTTACCACCTGATGAAATATGCATGGTTTATATCTGTATTCAAATAGCTACTACTTTATTCAATCTCCCACTATTGATGCAATGAAGGAAATTAAAACGCGATCGTTGGATTGAAAACCTCACTTCATTCCCGTGCAATGCAATTAATATGATAATATGTAGAATTCTAACTGATTCAATGTGTGGAAAAAGGAAAACTAGATAGGAAAAACACCATGATAGCTATCGCGTTTTTTTTAAGATGAGCAGCAATCCATAAATGTGTAAATTCTGTAAATATTGTTCACTGAGTGGTGACAATCAGAAATTTTATATTCCATCATTATGCAATTTTCTCATAAAAATAGAGATTTAATTGACACAAAAATGTTATTGATTCCTTTTTCTCTTCATAAATCTCTATAATACTGCTCAATAACCGTTAGAAACGATGTATCAAGAGATCGTGCATTCGATTTCCCAACCATAAAGCTCGAATGTGCAATTTTTAGAGACACCATGCAAACTTTTGTGAAAAAGAGATACTTGCATTTACATAGTATGCACAAAATTGTTTTGTATATTTAACGTTCAATTTAGCGTAGAAAGACATATGCGGAGCTGATAAGTTAAGGGCTTTATTTAGTCCTGAATCTCATCAAGTATTTCTTCTCCAAGATGAAAACTTGATCATTACTAAAATGTAATGTATTTAGAGATTCCTATAATATCCGAAACACTTTTCTACTACAACGAAATTGGTACTATAGAAAATACATTTCAATATTGACAATTATACAACTTTTATTTTGCTAAGCTTATTTCTAGATACTTTAAAAATTACAGACCAAAGAGTAGTTGTAGCCATATTGAAAAGAAGCTAATATCGATGAAAAAACGTCGAATATTAAGAACTATCTGGTTAATGTGGATATCTTTATAAACTTTAAAACATAGATCTAAACAAGATACTAGAAATCGAATTTAAAAGACTGGTCTAAACTTTATCCATAAGTTTTAAAATCTTGAATCTGAAATACGGTTGTATTTTGTATTTTGGTAAAGTACTATTTCGACAGTCTAGTTAAAGAGTTGGGTTGAAATTCGACACCTGGAAATCCCACTTACACCCCAACAAACCTTTCTGCCTCTGAAATAATAGATAACCACAAATCATCACTTGGCTTCGACATTAACAATTTAGATTTAGATTTGCCATACTTATACTGCATACCTAAAATGCATAAGAATCCGTACAAACAACGTTTCATCGCTGGTTCCTCAAAATGTTCTACCAAATCTGTATCGATCTTACTCACCAAAGTTTTATCTGAAATCAAATCTGGGCTTCACAAATATTGTTCGACAGTATATTCTCGCAGTGGTATCAACCAGATGTGGATTTTAAAGAATTCGAAGGAACTTTTAGAACATCTGAAATCCACTCATTTTAGTAGAGTCCATTCGATCAAAGCCTTTGATTTTTCGACACTTTACACTACAATTCCACATTCTAAATTGAAAGAAAGACTCGCAAAAATTATAAGTAATGCCTTTACAAGTAAGAACGGTAATCGCAAATACAAATTTATTGTTGTTAACTATGACAAAACCTACTTTGTAAAAGAAAAGTCCGATTCTGAAAATAAGTACACTGAAACAGATATTATTCAGATGTTATTAAACTTTCTGATCGACAACATTTTTGTGGTGTTTGGAGGAAAGGTCTTCCAGCAAATTGTCGGAATTCCAATGGGGACCACTCCTTGCCGACATTTTTCTTTACTCGTACGAAGCTGAATTCATTCAATCTCTGGTCTCTGAAGGAAAAAGATACTTAGCTTCTGACTTCAACTTCACTTACAGATACATAGACGATGTGTTGTCCATCAAAAATCCAAAATTCGCGGATTACCTGAGCAGTATCTATCCTTCAGAGCTTGAAGTCAAAGAAACTACAGAGACAATTAATTCAGCATCCTATTTGGACATAATGTTGTCCTACGACACTGATGGTCACATGAACACCTCACTCTATGAAAAACGTGACGACTTCAATTTCAGCATTACAAACTTTCCTTTTCTGAGTAGCAACATCCCTTCATCGCCTGCTTATGGCGTGTTCATATCTCAGTTGATACGCTATGCCAGAGCAAGTACGAAATATACGGATTTTGTTCTTAGAGCTAGGCGTCTTTCAGATAAGCTTCTCTGTCAGGGATATGTTTGTGACCGACTAACATCATCACTGAGGAAGTTCTACGGTCGATACGGGGAACTCGTCATACACTATGATGTCCCACTCTCCAGAATGGTGGGTGATATTCTGTCATATACCATTTGAACCATCCAACCCAAGATTGTGTTCTATGTCTTCCGAAATGGAAGTTACCGGATGTGACAGTTCTTCCGAATTGAAGCGGCGGGTGTTGCATGCAAGCAGGAGATGCTTACTCTTCCTAGGCACCTGGTCTCACTTCCATATCGGGAGTTCGCTTCTTTTCATATGGTGGAGGTTTCTGTTTGTTTGCTTTGGTTCCTGTTTTGTCCTGATTTTGTATGCCTTCGGTTTCTGATTTTCTGAATTATCGATTTTGTGCTGTATACAGTGATATGGTCATTATCCATATTTGTCATCTATGTAGAAAGTGCTATGGCGACCGTGCCAGGGAAAATATTCAAAACACTTACTGTCAAACCCCTCGCGGGGAACTTTTTGACGAGCTCCACATGGCAAAGGGCATAAGTATGACACAAATGAGTTAAAGAAGATCCTGACGAAAATCTCAACAAACGCACCGAACCTCTGGTCAAACTCCACCGAACCCCCTTATGTTGGGTTGAACATGGTGTATTCCAAAAAGGACGGACTCTCCAACAAGACGCGGTTGCAGCACAAACAGGAAAACACCGAAACATACCTATGTGATAACAGAGCGCAGACCATCACAGAAAGACACCCAAAAGGTAAAATGAACACCAAATACGAAATCAAAACACCAAACACAAAAGACTTCACATAGACCAATGGGCAATCCGTGCCGACTTAGGACGGCCATCTGCCACTTAAGTAGCGAATTGAAGTGCTCATGATCGGACACTTCCTATAAGAGTTAACTCTTACCAGTCGTTGCAACAATCTACATTTACGTATATGTTGGCAAGGTATTGATATAAATTACAGTCAACATCATTATACGATCCCTTCAATTCTCTGCATGTGATTTAATGCTTATGTTTACAGATGGAAATATCGATAACAGTATGACGTGTTTGAAGTATGCAATATCCTCTAGCTCTAATCCAGATTACACTTCGGATACCGGTATATAGATATTATATACGACTAAGTTAGATCTGGTCAAAATATTGCTGGGTACAGAAAGATAACTCGCAGTAGAATTTGCTGCCAATTCAAGCTACAATATAAAGCATTTCAAAAACAGAAGTCTTAAACATAATATGAAGAAGATTATTATCATTATTCAATTCACGTAGACTTGAGATAAAAGTTTTTTGGTCTTATGGTTTTTGTGTAGTCTTAAAAGTGTTAAGTGTTTTAATATCAATTCTCTGTAAGGACCAAAATATCTTGGAAACAGCCTGTCATGGATTTTCATGATTTTCTCTATAAATGGTATGTATAATGCCCTGAATACAAAAATAACAATTTTTTGAAAATAAATATTCCGGTTGCCATGGAAACGAGGTCTGTCTATTTATAGCACTAAAAAGATGTCAAATAAGTCATCTTTGGTTATTATGTTGCCATGGAAACCATTGTCAGAGTTAATTGGTATTAACAACTTATAATCTTTAAAACCTCTATTTTTAGAAAAAATAACAAATTTTTGACATTTCTTTCAATTAGCCGGATCCTATCAAATCAAAATCAGTCAAAAATTGCCATAAAATAAGGTCAAAATCAAGGCCTAATTTTGTCCAATTTTTACCACTTTTAAGCAAAAATAACACAAAATGTCAGGCTGATAACACAATCACTGCTGTCAGAACAAAATAGATTTCATGTGACAAATATAATCAATGAAAAAAATAAGTGGGACCTTGTTTCGTTTTCCTACATTTTGAGGTAAAAAATGGTTGCCATGGCAACTTTTCATTTGACACATGATGACTATATCTTTTCAAATTGATTTTTAGCATGGTTTAAATAACTTATATTGCTTAAGCTTTATGTAAGGACAACAGAAGAAATTATTCTTTATTTAAGCACTTCCAAAATTTGTCAAGGTCATTGACTCTAAGTTCAAGGTCAATTCAATATATAGGTTCCAATTTCAATAAAATTTTTCATTTTTGTTGTGATTTAATGTTACTAAATTTAGGCTTGACTGCCATATATTTGTATCCAAAATACTTCTTTCTAAAATTAGGACCGAAAGATGGAAAAACATTACAATTTTTAGTTCAGAACATTTCTCCTAAAAAAATAAGCCCCAGAGAAAAATCATGATAATCTCACATTTTTTTTATATGTATGTATGAAATACTAGCTAAAAATCAAGGATGTCATTGATTTTGAATTTTTTTGCAACTTTGGTCAATAAATAGGGGATATATCCAAAATCACTATGTATGTGTTTGTTTTACTCAATACCACATGATTTTTGAGTAACTGCCTCTCATATTTTTGAAAAATCACAGAATTTTGCCAAATTTTGTGAATTACATTCAAGATGACCTTGACATTGGGTCCTGTGACCTTGAAAAAAGTTAAGGTGATTTTTTAAATCAATAATGCTCTTTTATATGCACTGATAAAAAAAAATGCTTTAAAATATATAACGGACAGCTGAAAATTTACCAGTAAATTACTCTATGTGTAATAGCACTGACCAGAATGTCACCATGGTAACAATTTTTTATACCCTTTTGAATAAAATTGTGAGGAGGTCCCACTCAAATTTTAACATTTTCTTAAAGATCGAGGATTAAACTTTAAAGATAATTGGCAGTAGAAATCAAGTTAGCCTGACATTTCAGATTATTTGCCCTTAAATTTGAGCGAAATCATGATAAATTAGGAGCTTTTTCGGTCTTAAAAAGGGCCTCTTCAAAACAGGTTTTTGCCTACATTTTGAGCATATTGACAAAGAGAATAGCGGGCAGAAACATACTTCTTGTGTTATATTTATACTATTAAAGATATAAAGAGAAAAATTAAGGAAATTTCAGTTGACTACAATAGCTGTTACCATGGAAACGAGCCTTGTGAAAATGCCATGTTACAAGTATTCTACCGATGCGTAAAATTTCAAACATGGTTTCCATGGCAACGAAAACTTAATTTGTAAAAAGAAAGTTTATTTTTGTCTCAGAACATCATATACACCTTCCACACCAAAAATCTCCAAAATTGGAGACATACTGTTGCTATGAAATTATTTGGTCCTTACAGAGAACTGCTATTAATGTCGTATTTGGTGTTCCTTTCCCTTATGTGGCATGCGTCTCTTGTTGTTCTTATAAAAGAAAGGAATGGATCTACACTGTGCTTTTCGCATAGGGATATTTTACTCTGGGTATTTCACAACCTACCGTACCTTTTATGGTGACATAATAAACAAAATTAGAAGGATCAAAGGTAGACAGCATAACCATCAAAATGCATCAGAGTCATCTAACGCCTTTCATACCGTGGATATCATCCTAATTTTACTGGACGGACACTCGACATGGTACTTGACAAATCTACACTACAGCCTCGTACTAGTGCATTCTTAAGACTTGCAATCTGACTGACTGTGACGAAGGGACTTCATGACGGGCCCTGTCCCTCTTTAGAGAAGATAGGGCCCGACCACCTGTCATCTTTGAAAGTCGGTCGTACTGTGATGAAATATTTCTTCCAGCATAATATTTATTCCTTGGAAATTTTATCATATAATATTTTTTTCCCAAGAACTTTCATTATGTATCAAAAATTCCGAAAGGAAATTTTATTATGTAATGAATCTTCCATGATCATAATAAAAGTTCTCATACCATGGAAAATATATTACAAAACAAAAATTCCATCTGGATTATGTTAATGTTCATTATATATGTTCTGATACTAGTACCATGGACAAAATCTTACATAACAAAAAAATCCATTAAAGGATTTCATATATGTGCATAATAATTGTCATTGGAAAAATATTGTAATGAACTTATTTACAAGTAGAATTCAGAGTAAGAAATAATAAATTTTAAAAATCATGTACTGTACAATGTGCTGTATCGCTTGAAATTGTGATTCCACAGAATTTTTGTTCTGTAACATTTATTCCTGTAAGCTATAACCATGTTACTGTCATCATTGAAATGTTCGAATTATGAGAGAATATCCGTAAATCAGTCATTCATGTGTTTGAAGCATATACGGACAAATTATTATACATGATACTCACATATAATATTTCTTCTGTTTTAAAGAGAAAGCAGTCCTTTGGGTAAGTGAAAAGAGCAAAACATCAACAATTTTCATAACAACGTTGCCGTCTATATAGACGGAAACGTTGTTATGAAAATTGTTGATGTTTTACTCGTTTTTTCCACTTACCCAAAGGAGTGTGGAAAAAGTATTTTGAACAAGGAAAAAATATTCTATAATAAAAAGTCCTGGGAATTTTCGTTATATTAGTAGATCTTCCAGAAGGAAGAAATATCATGCGGAAGAAAATTTCGTTCACAGTACTCCTCGGGTGATAACATGCATGAACTCGCTACAGCCGACATAACACGGGCTGTATTTCGTTACATGTAGACATACATGTAACGTCAGGGAGTGCATGAAGTTTATATATTGTTTTCATTTTCGTGCTTAAACATCGACGGCGGGTGCGGCTAACCAACAGGGGATGCTTACTCCTCCCGGGCACCTGGTCCCACCTCTAGATTGCTAGGGGTCCGTCGATGCTTACTTTCGTACTATATGTGAGTGCTGTTGAGATTATCGTCAGGATCTTCTTTAACTCATTCGAACTCCCCCTTTTAAATCCATTGACATATTCATTTTATGTTGCTTAGGCCCCTGTGTTTTGCTTGTCTTGTGTGTGTGTTCATCTAACAGTGATGAAGTTCTTTTACACTACAATTGTTTGTTCTTCGAAACATTTGGGTACTAGGAAAATTGGGAGGGTTAATCACACTTATTGCTACTTGTATGCGGCAGATGGCCGTCCCTAGTTTGCATCGATTTCCCATTGGTCTCGCTGGTTTATGCGAGTCGTTAAATTTTGTGTTTCGTGTTTTTGTGTCGTATGTCTCTTTACCGTCTCTTGCAGTTCTCGTCTACTTTGTGTTTTCGAATCTGGTGTTTTTTATTTACCGTGGGTACTGTTACTGAGTCTGGTTAGAGATTCCCTCCTTCCTTTTGTTGCTGTGGTTGCTGCATTCTAGTCGTTGGATAGCCTTTCCTTTTTTCTCAATGAACGACATATAGTCTCAGTACCGTATAAATGATATAAATCTTCAGAACTTACAAATATACTACTCAACAAGGTGTATATTTGTGAGCGACTGACTTTGTCACTAAAATCCTTTTGGACGATTCAATAAATGTAAAATGTTATAACATCTCGTTATCCACGATATTCACATTCACCAGTTTTGATATTTACTATACGCTAAAGTAACGGGTGTTGTTAACAAGCAGAAGATGCTTACTCTTTGGAACACTTGGTATCATTTCCATTGGGTAATCAAATCGTCTCCTTTGTAGAGTACTTTAGTTTTTTTTTGGTTTTGTATTCCTTTTGTTTTTGCATGCCCATTGGTTTTTGATTTTGGATTATGATTTTGGGTTTTATGTTTGACTTTCTTTCTTGAAATTTCTAAAACGTGGGTCCTGTAGCATCATTTCTCTCATACCCGCGTATGTGTTACTGAGTAGGCCCATGAAATACAGCTACGTGAGCTACTTCTGTATCACATATCATGTGACAGCTGTATCACATATCACGTGACGCTATTGTTTCGATTGTTTACGCTATTGTGACGTCATGATTTCAGCCCGCAAAACAAACAAGCTAGCGGCAACGTCGCCATAAAACTTCGATTTTAATATCGTTTTTCAATGTACTCTTGCGTTTTACTTTGAAAAGCCTAATATTCGTAGTTTATTCTTACAGAATAAACCATTTTCGGGGACGCTGAATTCGAATATCGCAAAAATTTTGCGATTAGATCAACTTGACATTTTTTCGTCCCTTTTCTTTCAGTTTTGTTTTGACCCTTAGATATGAGAGAAAAATACTCTTTCATGTTCTTCTATGAAAGATACATAGTTTCCACCCTCGGGGTCTCAAAATTTTGCAAAACCCTCGGCAAGCCTCGGGTTTTACATAATTTTGAGACCCCTAGGGTGGAACCGATGTATCTTTCATAGAAGACCATGAAAGAGTCTTATAATCCCAACCATCCTACTACGTCTTTCCGTACATTTTTGGACATGATAATTATTGCTCTCTTTGGCCATATTACATTGTTTAGATTGGATCACTGACGAGGGTTAAGTACCCGAAACGTGCATGTCTGGTCCATGCTGCAAATTTATCTGTTCTTAAACGATTGAATATGAAGACGTTTAATATTTCACTCATTGATGGAGAACTGTGCATCTCCGATATGAATATATTTTTCATTCAATGCTTGGTTTTGTAAAATATATTTTCGGCTTCTATTAGTAAAAACACCAAATTAGAGTTATCTATCTTAGGTTATATATTACAAATTTATACGTTCAGACAGGTGTTTACTTTACGAGGGCTGATTGATATGTTGTGAGCCTCGGTTTTCTGGGTTGCAGAAGGTATCCTGCTAATTTATTATCTCCAAAAAGGACAAACAAGCAGTGACACTATGCTTCACTTCTGACACAGTTACGGATAATATTAAATTTCAGAGACGCAAAAAGCTCACTAGTTAAAGATGTGTTGTTCCATCAGAACAATGCTCCTGTTCACAAGTGTGTCACTGCCATATGGCTGCCATTCATGATTGTGGCTTTAATTTGATTGAGCATCTGCCGTATTCTTGCGCTATTAGACATTCATCTATTCTCAAAACTGACAGCAGCAATTTCTGGCACCCACTTTCAGTTCGATGATGACGTCATACTTGCAATGCATGGCTTTCTGACCAGTCAAGATAAGGAGTTCACTAAAAGTGGAATTGAGGCCCTTAAACACCGTTGGCAAAAGTACATAGATACCGAAGGGCATTATGTAGAAAATAATGCAAAATGTCTGATAGAATTAAGATCCTTAAATGCGAGACTCGCAACATATTAATCAGCTCTCGTATATTCAGGGAACCTTATACATATAAAACCATTATCAAAATATTCTGAAAGGAAGGGATTTAACCTGTGACTTATGTCTTACGTGGTATAAGGAGTATTTCCCCAAATGCATATCTCTTTGACATTCATTTCAGTCATGTCTGTGGTATTTATTCCTCTCTTCATATTTTCACTATTTGGGTTTCTTCTATTTCGGTCCAAAGCATCACTAGAGAAACATTTTTCAGATGCGCATATGCAACACTAAGGCTATATCCATGAAATATTTCAATTATTATTCCCCGAGGATATTGTTCACCTAGTTTAACAGTGTTTTTGTACTGACGTGATACATTTTGCCAATTCTCTATCACTAAACTTGATTACTTTTCTAAAACTAACTTAGCTCTTTGGCATAAATCTTACTCCATGTCTAGAATTTTGCTCTTCGTAATATACATTTTGTATTAAGATTTTCCCACTATTTCGGCTTAGAGCATCAATGATGAAGCATTGTTGAAATGGGCAAATGGTGCACTAAATAATTACCATATATTTCAATGTTGATAATTCCTATTGGACTTGGAAAGTCGTCTCATCAAAATCATTTAATTCTTTTCTTAGATATTATCAGGTAAAACATGATATTTTATTCAACGGGAAGCGTTCCATTGTTGTTCTCTTTTACATCCAATGTCAGAAGCAGGGATACAAATATGGCAATTTACATTATTGAGAACAGAGAGAGAGAGAGAGAGAGAGAGAGAGAGAGAGAGAGAGAGAGAGAGAGAGAGAGAGAGAGTCATTCTAGATACATCCATTTTTCTTATTTTTTTAAAAAAGGATATCGCAATATTGTCCATATACCTAACTTTCAGAAACTTTTGGAAATCTAGCAGTGGGAATTTTACTAAAAGCAATTTGAAGTAAAAACAAATATAGGAAACGAGTGAATGAAAGTAAAATACAAATACAAAACCCGGAGCCAGATTCCAAATCCAAATCAAAAAGCTGTCGAATTTGTAAAACAAAACCCCAGAACTTTCTTACACATGTTAACATATCTTATTTGAGCAATTATGAATAAAAATCTACATTTTAGTTCTCCGAAACATTTATTTCGACAGAGGTTCACGAGACTCACTTCGACCCGTATCCACAGCAATGATTCAGCTGGTCAGAAGGAATAAGTAAAGTATGTCTGTCTATGTATAAGAGAAGGCCTGTACATGAGAATACTCAGATGTTATTCTTCGATTAAACAAAACAAAAAAAACGAAATGCCCAGTACAGCCACTAGAGAAGAGCCTTCAGAAAACACTTCATTCAAAACCATATCGTGTCGTAATATTTCAAAGATTCCTCATCGTGAAAGAAAGGAGGGAATCTCCAACAACACTCGGTTGCAGTACCCACAGCAAAACTTCAAAACACCAAATGCAAAAAATACAGAGCAGACATCCACAGAAAGAGACGCAAAAGGGACAAGGAACACAAACTCACCCCATAGAAACATGAAACACAAAAGACCACACAAAAACCAACAAGACCAATTCACACCATAGAAACATGAAACACAAAAGACCACACATAAACCAACGAGACCAATGGGCAAACGGTGCCGACTTAAGACGGCAATCTGCCACGCAAACAGCAGGCGGTGTGATTAATCTGGATTACGTGCGCACAACCGTCCAACTTTTCCGATTACGATTACCCAAAGGTCTTGAAGAACGTACGATTGTGGTGTAAAATAACCTTCTCACTATAAGATGAACATACAGACAGCATGACACAGGGGCCCAAGAAACACACATATGGACATATAAATGGATATAAAAACAGAAGGCATACGAAATACAGTCCGTGCTCTGCCGGCTGTAGCGAGTTCATGCATGTGATCACCCGAGGAGTCCGACTGAGATTCAGAGAGGACAGGTGGTGGGGGTCCTGTCTTCTCTAAAGAGGTTTGGACATAGCCCGTCATGGAGTCCTGTCGTCACAGTCAGAGTGCAATTCTTAAACATTCTTAAAAAGACTGTACATTGGCCCAGTACCAAGCCAAGTGTCCGTCTGGTGACAGAAGGATCATATCCACGGTATAAAAGGCGTTTGATGATTCTAACACAATTTCGATGGTAAGTCTGTCTACCTTTTCACAGATTTTGGCCATATTTGATCAATTTCGGTTGGTCGTTTCTTCAAACGCATTTGAAAATTTCTGTTTACAAAATTGTCTCAAATTTCTAAAACCTGGGTCCTGTAGCATCATATCCCAGCCATCTTGCTACGTCTTTCGGTATATTTAGGACATAATTTTCACAGATTTTGGCCATATTACATATTTTAGGATTGAGGATCACTGACGAGGGTTTAATACCCGAAACGTTAATGTCTGGTCCATGCTTTAAATTTATCTGCTCTAAAATGATGCTTATGAATTTGAAGACATTAAACATTTGTACCATTTGGTGAGTGTCACTGCTGGTGGACCAGGAGTCCCCGAGGGCACATGTAGCCAAGTTCGATCAATTTCGGTTGGTCGTTTCTTCAAACGCATTTGAAAATTTCTGTTTACAAAATTGTCTCAAATTTCTAAAACCTGGGTCCTGTAGCATTATATCCCAGTCATCTTGCTACGTATTTCGGTATATTTAGGACATAATTTTCACAGATTTTGGCCATATTACATTTTTTAGATTGAGGATCACTGACGAGGGTTAAATACCCGAAACGTGCATGTCTGGTTCATGCTGTAAATTTATCTGCTCTAAAATGATGCTTATGAATTTGAAGACATTAAACATTTGATCCTCCTTATTTTGTTAATTATGTCACCATAAAATGAACTATATGACATTTATAATAGAAAGTTTAGAGATAGACTACTTTCATAGGTAGCCAATCGTTTGAATTGATTTTGTATATCAGGTTCTTTGTGACTCATGTTGTGAATTGCATGTATATTTTTCTGTCTCAATAAAAATAAAATTACTTGTAACTTTGTTATGCTTTCTATAGATGCGTACTGCAGTTTTATGTACCAGTACCTTGCTGCATTTGAAAATATACATGAAATCTAATAGAACGGTATGGTGCAGAGGTTTCAAGTCATATATATATATATATATACAATGCTCAAAAAAATTAAGGGAGCAAGAATTCTACTTTCATATCACACACGTTTTCAGCTGCTTATTCTATACGATGAACATAAATGTATTAAAACATATGTCATAGTCATTTCTTTGTTACCAATGTCTGTATTGAACAGATTAACCATATACAGATGATAAAACTTGATGATGTAGCCTTGCTTATCCCAAAAGATTTTACAAGCGATGCACCATTATATTACAATGGGAAAATCGCTCCTTTAATTTTTTGAGCAGTGTATATATATATGGAAGTTTTCACTTCCTATTTGTATGATGTGTAGTCTCATATTAGTTTGAAAAGTTTGTACATTCTGAGATGAATAAATGAAATATAAAATGTAAGCTTGAAATACATGTACGTAGATACGAAAGTTAACACTTATAATAAAGCCAACATGTTTTTCCCTAAATACACCAAACACTCCACGGGTGATTGCATGCTTTAGGTTTCTCCAGCCCTGAGTGTTTTTGTACGCCCTCATGACTTAGACCCTTTGCGTTGATGTCTTGTTTGTGTCTTAAGGTGAATACCAATGAATACATGTCATGTACTATCTTTGTAGATGTATTAAGTCAGCACTGGTTGTCTCGTTTTGTCTTTTGTGTTTCGATATTGTCTTTGGTATTTTGTCTTCCTTGTCCCTTTGGTGTCACTTGTTGTGCTTTTCCATTCTGTGCTTTTGCATTTTGGTGTTTCGGTGTTTTGCTGTCTTTCCTCTATATTATGAAAAATTATTTGACGTAAATATTTTCCTATATCTTAATATAAGTTTAGCATCATATAAATTTAGCATCATATCCCACCCATCCTGCTTCGTCTTTCTGTACGTTTTTTGGACATAATAATTTTCACACTCTTTGGCCAAATTACATTGTTTAGATTGAGGATCACTGACGAGGGTTAAGAACCCGAAACGGGCATGTATGGTCCATGCTGAAAATTTATCTGTTCTAAAATGATTCTATGGAATTTGAAGAGGTTTAACATTTCAAAGGCAAAAGACACACTTTCAATACAAAAACTGATTATTTTCTTTTATAAAAATGTTCTTTGCTTCAATGCAATTTTTGCAGGTTAATCCACATGTAAGTGTGGCTTCATTTTTATTTAGCAGAGTCAGGCTTCTAATTCTTATTTTACAAATTTGTCTTTTCAATGATAAATTTAAAGATCTCTGAAAAACCTTGAGACAAAATAGTCAAAAATTAATCAAGACAATAATGGAATATAATTATCTAAATTTGACTTTCTTCGTCAAAAGAAAAATAAGCTTAATGTCAAAAGGAAAAGTATTCACACTCTACATCCGGAGAACAGCCTTCTGGAAAACCATTTTCTGAATATTAGGAGCCAACATGCTGCATCATATTTTGGGTTATAAATCCTCATCAATGTTACTCAAAGAAACCAAATAATTTTGGACGCACCTTCGCGTTTATTTAATTGTCAATATTGAAATGTATGTTTCATTTTGTCAAGGGTGAGCGCTTTAAAATCCCTGGAGGGTCTATTCAATGTCATTTGAGAGATGCTGCAAAGGTGTTAAATGCATACTTTTTTAGTAATAACAGTTTCAATGGTCGGATTTTCATATGAGATAAAGAATATATGTAACGTTGAAAGAAATGAATTTCTCTTGGAAATTGAATAACCACCAGTAGTAGGTAACTATGGAACCAACACTGCCTTAAAATATGTGTGAATAATGCAGAACAACGATGTGTTCGAACTCCTCTTCAAGAAAGATGCCGTCTGTGCAGAAGTATCTCAATACTGTACACTAAATAATCATGTTTTATATAATTAATCCCCACCAGATGATAGCTATCAATATTGACAATCATACTTTTAGATGAATGTACGTATATTTTAATGCACCAGACACGTGTTTTGGATAGTAAATCCTCATCAGTGATACTTATTAAATGCCGAAGTGACTTTCTGACATAGCCAAATGTATCTCATTGGCGCCCTTTGGTTTTCATTTTTGAATTTACATTTGTGCATTTACTTTGCAAAGAGTGCGCGGCTCCAAGTTTCCTGTAGGGTTGATTCATTAACAGTAAGAGTTAAATGAAATATATGACCAAAATAGTATTTTAGGGATGGTGCTAAATGTCTTCGATAATTTTTTTTCTGGTTTCAAAATGTCTTGAATCGGCTTCATCTTATTACACCAAGATAAATGTATTTATTTTGAAATTCAAAGAAAGTATGATATATAGTTATAAATACTCATGTTGCTTCTGCGTTGCATCAAGTGGCTAGATAAAGTTGTATATTATTCTGTACATTATTTTTGATATTGAACAACTCTTGTCAACAAAATGACGGGTATCAGAATATTCTTGAAATGACAAACTATATACAATGATGACACAATATGGTTAACATTGTTGCTCCTTTTCTCATTGAAGGTGATAAATCGGGAGTGTATATTGTACTCCAGAGAGACGTAAATCTGTCGTTGCTACACAAAATGTTCGTTGTCTTGGCATTGGTACAATAAAAATTACATTAAGCTTTAATTCTACCTTTATTTCTTATATTTGAATACTTGTTCATCAAAATTGTTTCTTATTATCTGATTTGCATTCGCTATTATGACTCACTATGGTCACATAAGGAAGTATAAATTGAAGCATAGGTCCTTTGACGGAATGTCACGAAAATGTACAGTGCGTAACGCAAAAAAAATATATTGTACCGTAGGATGCAAAAGCTAAATAGAATTCATAACAAAAATATTTCCTCCGTAGGGAAAATATAATGAATTTTGTTATATTTTATAGTTTCCGCAAAGGCTTTTGTAAATAGAGGGCAATTATAAAGTTCAGTCCCATATGTGCTTTTTACCAATGTCAAAAATAATTTTCACTATCATGCAAGAAGCCTGGGAGAAGAATTAATATAACCTTCTAGTTTCTCTTTTCTAATCCCATATACTTGTACTTTCTTATGACTTTATGTGTGATGCATTGTGACAAAATAAATATGTTTAAACTAAGAAGCGTACGTATTTCTATATCGATATGCAGCATTACATTATTTAGCTTAAAAGACTTAACTCCCCGGTTCGACTCCCTTTCGGAATACAGGTAATCAATTCAAGTCAAATCAAGGTAACCGATCGTAAGAAATTTTGATCATAGCATTAGAATGTAGTAAGAATTCTGAAATTTGACAAAACCTGACCTGCGACTCGAATGTCAAAAATACCTGCTCTACGGTTTGGATGACGCCTCTAATCGCCGGTACCTTGACTTTTTTTGTCAACTAAACGCTTTGTGAAGCCTAAATATAATGTACTTGTCGAAATGCTGTCCGTGCAGTGAGGGTGTGTGGTGTTGTGTGTGTTACTGATGGTTAATTGTCGAGGATCCTTTCCCTCTGTTTGGATATTACATTGGTTTCGGTAGCAGTTCGTTCATACATTCTCTTGTAAAATTGCATGACTTATGTTAAATAGTCTTACAATACCCATTGGTTGAGATTCTTTTACCTCGTTTGGTATATCAGATTAACAAAGAAAGGGGTAAAAAAGATAAAAAGGTAACCAAATTCTTTGGATTTATTCATGTTTCCTCGTCATCAACTCTTAAACAACTACAAAATGAAAGAATTCTATAAATTATCACAGTCATCAGCTTGATCAATCTAATTTATATAACAAAGAGACAAATGCATCCAAAGCTTCAGTCTACACTAAAAACAACAAGTAAACGCCAGCTTTGCAGCTGTAACAACTGGCGTCAGCGCTGGTACTGACACGTGATTCGGAATGACTAGAAATCAACAAGGGGAATAGTGATGCAATTTCATGTCAATGTATGAGTGAAATCTACCTGAATCTCATATGGACATACATAGCTTTGAGCTTTTTTTTACTGAAAGAATATAAAATGATATTTCTTATCACAATATGATTCAGAATCGACATCTGGCATGATCTTGCCTTCGATCATTTCAACATATTTTTCCAAGTCTGTTCGAAAGTGAAAAAAAAAACATAATGTTTTTCATACATTAAAATCAATCATGAAAATGCCATGCGCAATGAAAAAGACAAAAATCGAATTTTGCATTTAAAAGGAAAATGAAATAATCCACAAGTTCAAACTCTTAGATTCTTTAAGATTTTCAAAAGATTAAAGATTTAAAAAAGGTACCATTCGTTGTTTTAAAAAACACATTTCTTTGTACGCAAAAAAACTATTTCCCCCTTTGGCACAAGTGATATGCAGGTATACAAGTAAAGCGTGGAATTATGATTGAGTCTTAATTTTTACAATCAATCAAACGAAAGCATGTTGCATTAAGCTAAACGTAATTAAGTCGTCTACATTTAGGATAAGGACATAACACAGTCAATGCTATTTTTGAAAATAAATAATGTATAGTGTACAGAAAATAGACTTTTGCTAATTGAGTTAGAACCTGAAATGACGAATAATGTTGGGCAAATTTCTAAATTATTCGTAGGTGTATTATCCTATTTTTTCCATCATTTTCATTTCACACGCAACATATGTTTGCTCTCATTAGAATTGTATCTCATGATGGCTTTCATAAAGAAACTCTCATGTTCAGAAAAAGATGATGTAAGTTGCTCTCATTAGAATTGTATTTCATGATGGTAAAGAAACTCTCACGTGCAGAAAAAGTTGTTGTACGTCTATTTGTATAAAGTACTGTTTAGTCGAGTTGGCCAATGTCTTGTTTCCATACATATAAGATGTACAATTTCTTAACTTCTCTTTAAACAATGTCTGTCTGTAAGAGATAATTGATAAAGAAAAAAGAGGGGCTAATCTGCTTATACTCAAACTAACGATAAATTCTTGAAATAAATAAAATGAAGAAACAGTAAAGAAGTCTTCAATCACATTTTCTATAAATGGCAAAATAATCTTGTTTCAGAAAGACTTTGGTCTACAAATTTCCTTACATTGCACATGTCATATGATAAATAATCATACTTTTTTAGAAATTCTTTCGTTAAAATGCATTAAACTCTGTTTGAAGTTTATATATGATATTCATCGTTCTAGATCAATTAAATGCACTATGATAAAACTATGTATGTTAAACCCTTAACACAGGGAATGATAAGAAGATAGAAATAAATCTGGATAACTTTGCAGGGAGTTACATTTCTTGCCATTCATGAAACAGACTAGGATGAATGAAATATGATAATGAAATAATAACACGTGGTCATAACCGTGAGCATTCCTAATTCTGAATCATGGTCGATATTGTTTCTGAATCTGACCTCTGTTTCCGGTGAGGCCGCGGTGATCTCCACACGAACACTGTCATTGGGTGTATTTTGGCGGGAATCACTGCAAGAACTTTCGATGATAGCCACATCCGACTTTGCTACTTGTGGCGGTGTTGTCGGTTTCTCTTGTGGCGAAGGTTCCGAGGTGGTAGTTTTCTTTGACTTTGACTTGTTTTTAGAATCTGACGATTTTAAAGGGACAGTAAGGAAGTGCATAAAGCCAGATTTGCCCTCGGAGGACGGAGAATCGTCTGTACTCACAGATTTACTCTTTTGTTTTTTCTTGACACTAAATAATTTTTGACTTGCCAGACTGCCACGTCTGGCGGATTCACTCTGATTGGATTCCGGGTCTGATTCCCTTCTCGGGGACGGCTCGCCTAAATTGTCTAAATTTGCACCAACACTTTCGGAACGTCTTTTATCGTGAAACATCGGTAATTTCAACCCGAATAAATTTGAACCTGAGGGTGCCTTCTTCATTCGTGAGGACAATTTTCCATTTGGCATTTCTAAACAGTCTCTAAGACTTTCTTTCGATTTCGACTTTCTTTCTTCAGTAATTTTATGAAGTTTCCCTGAAAAATCAAATTTGAATTTCTTTTTCCTTTTGGAACTTTTGCTACTCTCTGAGCTATCGTCCGAGTCTTTATCTTCATCTTCGCTAGCACTGGTTACTACCGGTGTGGATTCCATTACAATCTCATTGACCAGTTTCTGATCCTCCTCCAGATCGGCACGACTGCTCACTATGCTGGGATTCTTTCCTATTTTGGTCAGTCTCTCCGCGGCTACGCTCTCCATCGTCCTTCTCATCAGCGGGTATCGTTCTAACACAGTATTAAAATGTTCCACTGACAAGGAATACAGATTGACGTAAGTCTCGGCGCGAACACTCGCCACTCTTTTTGCATTTGTAAGGAGACATATTTCTGAAGAGAAAAAATATCGATGATCTGATTAGAAACACCTCTTACCTCCTACGCTTATGTAAGTTATGTTGCATATACCAATGTTTTCTACTTTGCTTAATGGAGAAATAAGGCTTACATTTATAAAATGCAATTATGGAAAAAAAAGTTCGTTATTTCGCCATCTGTTTTAGAGGAACACTACTTATTGGTCTTATTATGCATAATATATAGGACATTAACCTCCAAAGTATGAACCATCAGACAAGGAAGTAGCGATTTCTCCTTCCTTTGTTATAATATCCACAATTCCCTCTTGGATAAAGTACATCTTTGTGCCCATGGTTCCCTCTCTGATGATGAAGTCCGCGGGCTGGAATACCTCAAACTGAAGTTTACTGATTACCTCGGATACAAATTGGGGGTCAGCATTGGCGAAGAACGGGACAGGACTTTACTAATGCTCGACAATTGTGGTTTATCACTTCCTACAAAAGAGCAAAGGACAAAAATGGCTTATATTCATTATGATTCTTCTTGTTAACTTGAGAGATCGTTGTGAAAAATGCTATCAAAAAGGATCTTGGACGATACAGATCAAGGAAGCAGCCAAGCTTTGTATAATTATCATGTATACTTACGTCTCTCAAACAACTATTGAGCTCGTACAATATATTAGCTTCGTCAAACATTTTTCCCCTGGAATCGATGTTCATAATACTCAGATATGCGCATGCGCATTCGTCGTGGAAGTTTTCTGTATATCATGTACTCCTCTACTTGTTTAAACTACAATAAAAAGAAAAAGGAGTAATGAATAACAAAGATTCATTAGAAGTAATAGTTACCACTTTAACAAACATTGCACTTCAAAATTTTTGCTGAAAATTTCATCGGTATTTTTGTTCTGATCTTTTTTTATTTGAACATATTTTTTCTGATATATATATGCGATACCAAATGTAATATAAGTTCGTTTGACGAAGTGAGTTATCAACCTGAAATCTTAAAAGGATCGTGAAGACAGAAAATGGCAGGAAAAATTTCAGACCATTGATATTTTGTTTTTTCCCGACTCCGTTTCAAGAGGTAAGCAAACATTCGGATTTTTCTCACCAGCCCTATCTTAATTAGGCCATGTATATAATTAATGTATTATTTATCTCAGCACTTGATAAACTGAAAAATAACTTCATGAAAATTTAATTTTTTCTTTGATCGATTTCCTCAAGGCCATCATATATTACCATCATTAAATGTCATCTCGGCTTTTTAGTAGACATATTTTAAACAGAAATGAAAAATTAAATCATCCTCATAGACTAGGTCATAGATTGTTCCTGGAGGCCTATCATGAAAAAGCATCAAAACACTTGACTGCTTATGGAGAGTTAATTATTTGTCACTTTTATAAGAGTGATTGATTAGTATGTTTTGTTTACACCGCCGAAGCCACTCTAGCGTAAACATAGATGGTAGGCTCTTGGTGTTCCAGAACAATTTTTCTTGCTTGACATGAAGCATTACAAGTTAGATTAGTTGTTCCACTGATCGCCCATCTTTGTATGTCGATTATATCTTTTCTGTCGCTAGTCTGTCAGATTATGGAGTATAAATGATACTCCAAGGCGATTCTGTCCTACCAAATCAATGGTCATCTGTGTGTATGTCTTTCTTTACTTCAGAAGTGAATGAATGTATCAGACAAAAGCAACTAGAGTGCTTAATGGACTTTTTTCAGTATATTGTCCATTTTAGTCTTTTAAGGAATATGACAGGTAAACCTTCTGATGAACTCAAACTGTAAGCAAAACTTCTGGAGTCCATCCGGCGAAGTCATTTGTCAATCTCATGACAATATGGAGTATCAAGGATCATTTCTGGGAAATGTATATTTCGTTCCATGATGGATCTACCTTTGAAAAAGGTGAACAAGGGGAATATTAGGTTCAGACGAAGCTTGGTTCCCTTTATCCCTTTTCATCCGACAGGATAGACAAACCGATAAAAATGTATATTTTTCTTAACATTAAAAAAATTGCACACTGCCCGATGATACCAATGGCACTACATGAGGGATACTGTCTAAGATTATCAGAAACGACATGGTCACAAACGTTTTAGTTTTTCTGACCCAAGTGAAAAGACATTGAATGCATCACAGAAAGCAGACCATGTATGGTTTATTTATTCTGGATACTCATTCATTGTCTAGGATTCACTTTTAGGTAGAGTATCACACTCTTTACTATGTCCTCAACATGAATTCGCCGATCATTTGTTGAGCAAAAATGCTTAAATGTAAGCATTTTCTATAGCTTGGCGTCAGTTGGCTGATCTGACTATTGGACATTCCCATTCAACATTATATCTCGGAATTTCTTCGGGAATGAACCACTTATTCATTTCTTTTTTTCATTTTGTGATTGAAAGAAACTAAGATTCATCTTATACAACAAAGGAGGGGATCTTCAACAACACCAGGTTGCAGCACCCACAGCAAAACCCCAAAACACCCAATGCAAAAACACAAAGCAGACAAGCACAGAAAGAGACGCATAAGGGACAAGGAATGTCGACGCTCAACACAGAAACATCAAACACAAAGGACTACACATTAACCAACGAGACCAATGGGCAACCAGTGCCGATTTAGGACGGCCATCTGCCACAGAAATAGCAGAAGGTGTGGTTATCCTGGATTACGTGCGCACAACCCTTCCACTTTTCCGATTACCCAGAGGTCTCGAAGAACGTGCAATTGTGGTGTAAAACAACCTCCTCCCTGTCAGATGACCACACACAAACAAGACCGCAAAACAGAGGGGCCGAAGCAACACATATGAATATGTAAATTGATATCAAAAGAAGGCGTACGTAATACAGTCCGTGCTCTGCCGGCTGTAGCGAGCTCATGTATGTTATCACCCGAGGAGTCCGACTGACATTCAGAGAGGACAGCTGGTCGGGGCCCTATCTTCTCTAAAGAGGTTTGGACAGGGCCCGCCATGGAGTCCCGTCGTCACAGTCAGTCAGATTGCAAGAATGCTCTGATACAAGACTGTAGATTGGTCAAGTACCAAGTCTAGTGTCCGTCTTGTGACATTAGGATCATATTCACGGTATAAAAGGCGTTTGATGATTCCGACGCATTTTCGATAGCGATGTTGTCTATCTTTGATCCTTCTTATCTTGTTAATTATGTCACCATAAAATGCAGGTTGTGAAATACCTAAAGTAATATACTCTGTTGCCTGTATTGGTCCGAATTTCAGAAAAGTTGACAGATATACAGTAATTTTTGTAAAATTTCCAGAAAGTCTTTACTTGTATGTGAAAGCGAAAACCTTCTTCCAAAAGTTTCTTGGTAATTTGTAAATTTCTACTATGAAAATCCAAAACATCAGAACATGCTCTAGCATACCAGATGAGCTGTGAAATATAGATACCATAGGACGGTAATCTAGGTACATCACCGTCAGTTAGCCAGGGGAAATTTACTATGTTAAACCCAAAATCATCTATTTTGTCATACACACTTGTATGGATCTCTCCATTAAGAATTTTGTTATTTAGGTCCAAAAATGGTGCTTCTGTATTTAAAATGTTTGCCTTGTTTAGAGTCAATTCTTTTGGATGAATAACATTTTTATACTTTTCAAAAACAGGATTGTCGATAATAAGAATACCATCCAGGTATCTAGAAGTACCAATGAAACATTTCAAATCATCATTATTTCTTCGCTTATAAAGATTTTGGATAAATTCCTTTTCATACGTGTATAAAAATAAATCTGCAACAAGAGGCGCACAATTAGTACCCATAGGAATCCCTACAACGTCCATGTAGAGTCTCTCACTAAATCTTACATAAATATTGTCCAAAAGGAAGGACAAGGCAATACACAGGTCACCACATGTCCATGATTTGTAATCTGTGGCGGAAAAGAAACCCTTTGATTCAGATGTACAAATATAATTTCCCCCCTCTCGAACAAAACACCATTTAATGAGTTTAGACAGTCGATCATTTATTTTGTCGTGAGGAAGCGTGGTGTACATATTAGAAAAGTCGTATGAAGATATCGTATTTGCTTCAAAATTTCTTGTTTTCATTTTGTCAATCAAATCCCCTGAATTTTTAATAGACCAAAAGAAGTTTACACCATTCGTGTTCATGACAGTTTCACAGTATTTTGCCACTGGTTCCTTTATAGCCGTGAATGCTGACGTCAGATTTCTAGACAAAATTGTAGTTGAGCAGTTGCTAGAATTAGCAATGTATCGAAACTTGTAAGGAGACTTGTGAAGTTGTGGTATGCAGTATATTGTAGGGAGATCCAATTTAGAATTAGGGGTGTTAAAAGAAGAAATTTCACTGTTATGTTTGTTCAAAATATTGGGAACACTTTCATTGCTTTAGATATAAGTATTAGTAGAGGAAAGTTCCGAAACTATGTTGATAATGTAATGCCATACCATTTAAACTTGTTACCTATTGTAGTATTGTATAGTCTAAACTCCAACTCCAACTCACCTTCATGAAGAAAATTTCAAACCAATTTTAATGCACCTTACACGTATTTCGGATAGTGAATCCTCCCCAGTGATACTTAATTTAAGGCCGAATTTAAGGCCGAAGTGACGACTTTCAGACACAACTAAATGTATATTTGTAGCGCCCTCTAGTTTTATTTTTTGAATTTCAATTTATGCATTTCCCAAAGAGTGCGCGGCTCCAGATTTCCTGTAGGATCGATTCAGTAGCATAGTTAGATAAAATCTATGTCCAAAATAGCATTGGAAAGATTATGCTACGATGGTAGCCTCCTTCAATTTCGATTATGTTTTTGGATAAAATGACAGGTTTCCAAATTAGCAAAATAATACATCATGGCAAATTAATAAGGGGCGGGGCAAAACAAAGCTTCTTCCAGGCGACAGAGCTGAGAAGAGGTAATTACTACACTTTAAACATCCAGTCAAGGGGAACAAGTTTAACTGCTCAACACTACAAAAGGAAGTTTTTAAGTGTCTTTAAATAATACGGAAGTATTCCAACTCTTTACCTTCTTGAAGAAAATTTCAAACCAATTTTGAAGTACCAGACATGTGTTACGGACAGTGTAAGAAGAATCATCCTTTATTTATCTCATTAATTGCTTTTGCTAGATTTTTCAATTTGTTAATTCCAGAACATTTCCATTTTTCTTCATGTTCTTTGTATTTTATCAAAGAAATATTGATCGTTCATAGATCATATACTTCAGAAAACATCTAGTTTGGTTCAAGATGAACGGGTATACTAGGCAATTCCAAGAACGCATGCAATGTTAACACGTGCCAAATGATAGTTCCTCCAAGGTTATCATGAATGTATAAATGAAAATAGTTTCTACATGGTTACTGTAATATTGTGTTTTTATCTGTTTTATATCCCAAAAGTGTTATACCATGCCCTTAATAAAGAACGTTCTTATGTATTTTTAATATGTTTCCCAAATGCAAAGTACTTGTGAATCACACCCTATCTGTATATGGGCGAAGCACGATTGTATGAATTATAAATGACATTACTCATTCTGTCCGTTTTGTGGAAAATCATACATAAATACATGTAATTAGACTTTGGATGTGGTGTCGAACTGACCTTTTCATTGTAGAGTCGTCTCGATGTATCGAAGGACTGAATGATGGTTGTAGTATGACCTAGGAAAAGTGCATAGCATGTGGCCCCACTGAGCATGCTCAGTATAGTTAACCACGTGTCAGTCATGTTCTGTGGAGGAAAGCGCCCGTAGCCAATGCATAGCATGTGAGATAAAGCTTTAAATAGAGACCACGTGTACTGCTCTGCCCAATGAGCATCCTGAAAGAGGCATTTTCAAAAGTTGAAAAATCTTATATAAACTTATCATAAAAATCCCGACATTACAAATAATAAAAAAGTGTAAATTCAGCCAAAATATACATAGTGAACATTTCCATACTACCTGATTTTTCAATAATTGCTTATTTTTGTAAAGAATGTCATCATTTTCTTTCTTATTTGAATTACCTCTTTTAATACTAAAGATCGAAGAAACATTTCACTAGGATTGGCTATGAAATATTGAAGCTTTGAAATACAGATATACATGCATTTGAACTCAATAAAAGAACATCTAAACTGTAGTAAGTGGAAGGAAATCACATTGTGAATCATACTTTAACTGACTGACATCATATTCTTTTTCATTTGCGAAAAGGACGTTTAAATTGAACATTATGGTAATGACAACGACGAAAAGTCATGTTTTCTTTGACGAGCAAGCTGTTTTGGATTACTACCTTGGCTGCTCTCATACCTTAAGTTCCTCTATTGACACCCAACTATCTGAAGGAAAGTCTTGTAGCATTGGAATCAGGAACTGTAGACAACCATTCCAGTGTCCCAGTAGAAACATCAAACATATCAAATTGAAGATGCGCATAAACTTCCCAGCAAGGGCTAGGAACTGAAAGAGACATATTCCATTCACAAAACATGGGTTGTCTTTGATGATATTTTTTTCATTAATTACCACAGTAGAAGATTCATTTGCGGATAAAAGCACCAAAAGAATTGATAAAGGGAGGGAAGTGAATGTTTACGTCGTATATATATATAGTATGGCCAATGTGTGCATAAAATTACGAAGCTATAACAAAACAAAATTAGAAGCCCATGCTTGGATGGTTTTATCATATTTATTTTAATAAAGAACGGATCTTACAAGGCGATTTTTCTTTCCATTTCCTCTTATAACACTTTCTCCATTGTTTTTTTTTTTCAATTAAGTTCTCTGAATTATTCAACTAAAGCAACTAATACCTTACGACTGTGTATAGATACAATTAACGACATATAACATCTACAACAACGTATAGAAGATTGAGGAAAAAGAAGTAGAGTCAAAAGCTGTGTTTCAAATCCTTGACCTAAAGCTCTTCATACAGACTCAGAAAAATGAACCTGACCGAAAAGTAGAATTTTTATCTTTTCCGAGGAAGAATTATGATATTTGTTAAGCAGCTTTTACCCGTCGAACAAAAATCTAAGTGCAAATAAGTCAAAAGGAAATGTCTAAAAACAAGGGAAGACTAAAGTACAGTACTTGATTATGTTAGAAAATGTGGTTATACACAAATAATGGGTAATACATCAAACATTGCAAGACACTGGTAATACCTATATACTTCCCGATTCTACTTTTATATGTCTACTTTCTACAGATATTTCCGTGCGAACGAACAATTCAAGCAAAGAAACACGCGTGCTCTATGGCGCAGTTATTGGCCAATATCTGTCTGGTTTACATCATCCAATCAAAAATTCCCTACTATAAATGTAACTCACCCCTGGTTTCTTACGGCATCCGCACATTGAAACACAAGGACTTGCCTCAAACTAATGGGAAGACAAATTGTTATCTTTATGCTTTGATGAAGTTTCTTTTTAAAGAAAATAAAAGCTTATGCAGTATGATTTTCGATCACATGACGTAGATGATGATGCAATGGCTGATGTGATAGACTAAGTATATTTTTTCATTTCTTATCATATCCCTTAGAAACTCTCTATTAATTTTTCGCTCGATTGTGTTTACCCAAACCCAAAAGCTAAACCTAAGATTTTACGTTCTAGTATGTAACAGAACCAACGTCCTAATATGCTACCTAAACAGAATGACCTAAAGAGCTATAATTAATTGGTAAACCGCTACCGGAAAAATACATTATTATGCATAATTATTTCCTGGCATTTTGGGTTTTTTTTTATCAAGACAAGACGCACGTTCTATGATATATAATAATAAGTTTATGAAACAGACAAAGCTACAGATAAAGGAGAGAGGAAGGAGTTTATAGGCAGTACAGAGACTCACCTGTCTCGATTTTAAAAGCTGCAAGATCAAGTCACTAATATAAGGAATAGGAACAAAGATCTGACGCCAATTTACGATATGAATTCCAGTAAAATAGAAAATGTGGGAGGTCACATTTGAGACTGTACAATATTGTTTTCAGATCAAGAATCTATAGAAGGGTATAACAATGTAAAGTGAGTTTCATGAAGATGATTAATCATGCATGACAACATAGATTCATAGGAATTAGTTGCCCTTTAACTTCATGCAATCAATATACTTATTATCTACATGAAAGCTCTAGTCACTTCCCTCCCTCACACTACTTATGCTAATTTTAAAAGTATCTCAATTTACAATATGTATTTTGTATGTCAATATTGTTGATAATAAATAAACAAAAATATGAGTATGAAATACTGTTTGTTTCTTTAAGTTGTAACATTTAAACAGTCATTGACTGAATTCCACATTGCAAGCAACATACTTTCGTACATAATACAATACCAAAATAAACTAAGAAATCAACTTTGTAATGTAATGATGTCGAACTTCGTGTTATTTTGTAATGCAAGGCAAAGGTATGGTCTAAGTTCCGATGTTGCATGTCATTATTCTTTTGTTCTTATAATTGAAGGAGGGGAAACTAGTCCGTCAATATAGCTTATCCCTTCAGCCTGAAGCGTACCGAATTTAGAATGGTTTTTTTTTCTGTCAAAGACTTCAGTCTTGCTAGATGGCAACATCTAAACATGCAGATGACTCCTAAGTTGGGGTAGATCAGTATACTCTAATACCAGTACAATAAATAGGCAAAAGAAATTCTATGGTCAAATCCTTATGGTATTGATGGAAGGCCATCGTGCAACATCTCGGTTCTTTTTTTTTTTCTTTTTTTTTTTTTTTATTATTTTACAGTATTGGACTCTTTTCTACGAGGATGTTTACGGATAATGTCAAAGCTCTTTTCTCCAAGCAAGACGTAGACAATTGGCCAATATTAACTTTACAGTAACAACGACGAGACAAGGTACATCATCCAAAACTTGAAGCAATGGAGTAATATATTCAGATAGGCAAGTTACAATGATTAACATTAAGCGTTAATGTAACCTCTATGTACAGGTAGTATGTACATCCTATACTACTTCTATTATGATAACCCTTACATGACATGTATTACCTGATCTTGTACACCATTACGTCTTCATATAGACTAGGCTCTATGTATATGTACATGACCTTTTACAAGTGCAAGTTGCAAGGATATTGTTTTTCTGTGAAGCTTTCCTCAACTATATGCACATATATTCGTCATCGGGGAATTGAATTATGAATAAGTTTTTATGGTGCCCTCTAACTACAGAGTAATAATTGTTTGAACTGTCGAGGGACTCGCTAGTCCTAAACTCTCTGTATTGGAAGGTTTGGTCACGGTAAGTGAAAACTAATAAATGCTTCGATGCAACAAACATTATTCTACAAGATGAATCGATAGAAACCAAAATACCCGATTCAACAATTTCCATTTGACCTATGATGTAAATGTCAGACTTAATGTCATGTTATAATTATTGGAATAATTCCTCTCTCAGTTACAAGTATGACGATTTTTTCATGGAGATGAAGGTCTCTAGGTGACTTAAGTGCCTTACCTCTTCCCACTGCTGAACGTATCTGACCAATCTAGATAATCGTAAAAGACGTAGCAAACTTAGAAGTTTGGCCAGTCTCAGCATTCGTAAGGCTCTACCTAGAAGAAGTAGAGAAAAATAATGATCACATTTCTCCCATTTTAGCCTCTTCAAAACACATATCAGTGCATTTTTTTAATTAAAAGGAGACATTGACCAGCTGTTTTACATACCACGAATAAAAAAGGAGACAAGAATATTAAAAACAAAATATTGAAATACATTAAAAGTGATTTATCATATCTCGAAGAAAATTAGCATTAGTGTTACTTCATTTCAAATATTTACATGAACTACTTTTTTTTTCATTTTTCCATCTTATAAGCCTATTTTAGCACATGAAACAAATTCTAGTGTTACTAACAATTCTTTGCAAATCACATGCAATAATACAAGCTTAATGTACAAAATACATATAATAAGATTATATCTTAAATCAATAAATATCTAGTGAGGGAGGCGAAGGCGACCATTCTCTTGTTTTCATATCTTGTAAGAACCCTTCAAGAAATCGTGTAGGTTGCCATATAAATCAAAAACAAAGCCTGCAATAACAGAAAATAAATGGATAAACAACCTAAAATCACATTAAAAAGCTACATGAAACTTAATAATTTAGTCTCTTCTAAAACATATTTTCAGCAAATAAAAATGCCGATAGCGCTCTATTATTATAATACTTATTTACGAAGACTGCCGTGGAAACACTAAATTACACATACACAAAATAAGTGATTAAATTAATTGAGTAAATACTGAAACTGCCACAAAACGTTTGACGTGATACACTTCTAATATAGGATAGATCAAACATGTAGACGAGAATGATCACCTTGCCAATACGATCCGGCATCCCGTCTGGAGGGTGTACCTGCTTGAAACATTTGGTAAAAATCCGCCTCTGAATCCCACAATAGTATTATGTAGTCCATGGGTATAGAGCTTATAAAGTCCAGGAAGAACCAAGATTTTATATAATGTTTTGCAATCAGTTTGGGGTCTAAAATAATTTCGTCTGCAAAATCATTTAAAATCACACCTGAAACGAGAAATGATTGCATAATTAATGATTCAGTCAGTCCATAAATGAAAAGCTACCAAATATAAGTTATCAATCATATAAAGGGACTCCGAAATCAAGATGCAGCGTACGTAATTCGAAACTTTAATGTCTGATGTCCGGTTTTTACTCCCTGCATTACGGACGTAGTACAGTGACGTTCCCTGTCAGTTTCGAATCAATGTGCTTGTTATAATGATGTCTTCGTGGTGACGAATTCTTTCGCACCAGGAATATGACTTTCTCTTCGTACTTAGCTTCGTCAACAAAACTTTACTGAAAGTTACCAGAGGGCAATGCAAACAAGCAATTACCCATTGTAATGATGCTGTCTACTGCTTTTGATGTCACCATGCGCAAGAGGAACTTGATTTGGGAATAGTAGATAAAGACCTTAGGCCGTCTTATGTTTACCACTTAGTTCTTACACCTTTTTTTCTCTCTGAGGGAAATAAGGCATTGTCAAAAAGCTGTGAAAAGAAAATTCTTCACACATCCTGATTAGTTATGTCTGTCTCTGTGCGAAAGGCATATGATTCGAACAATTGATGGTTAACCATTGAAAATATTTTACAAGTCATTAATGGTTGGCTTTTCACGAAATATTGCGTAAAGATTTATTGATTTGTTGCTGGCAATTATTCGATCATGTCGAAATAGTTTTCTTTTTACACATTTGACATGTAGTAAAACAAGCACTTCTGCAACCGGTAAGACGGAAAACAAATGAACACAAGGGATGGAATTTGTTAACTTGTGAGTTAACGTATTTTGGAAATACTGATAATATCGTTACCATTATATTTTCTGTATGTGGAATGAAAAAAGAGACGGCTGTTCCAATCTTTTTGGACTCGGAGATTAAAAGAGAAAGCCGTTTCAATTAGCACTTACGATTTTGGACGGCATATTTTTGTAGTTGTTGGTTATCTTGTACATATATCGCAAATGAGAATTTTTTTCCTGCTACTTTTCTCTTCATCTTACTATGTCATTATCCCCTTTATTCTTTGTGTTGGGTCGAAATTGAATATTGGTTTATTTGTTAAAAAAGGCATATTTACCATTTTTCCACTAAAATAGAATAATCGGGTAGTTTTTTATACAATACTAGGTAAATAAGATGAAGAGTCAGTTTGAAAAAAAGGAAGCGAAAAGTCGTAGAAGTCTAAATTCGCCTTTTTAGTTAGATACGTGTAGGATGACAACATAGAAGTTAACATAAAATACAGATGCAAATTTCACACTTCAAAATTTTATAATTTCTCTTGCTTCCAGATCGCATACCGTATGATGTGAATGTATACAAGGATACAGTTGAAGAGGTCAAGGATAGATCTTTAGATAAATGTTACTTTATCAATAGTTACTAATTTTCCCTATGTTAATGGGCAATATTTTTGTTCATTTCCATACTAGCAGACCTATGATAATATAACGCACCTGAAATTGTTCTATTCACCTGTTCTAGAAATGATAAGAATATATTAGAGTTTTACTGTATCTGATATCGATACTACCAATATCTCAATTAGTCTACTCACCTGTTCTAAAATTGATTAGAATATCCAAGAAAAATACTGTATCTGATATGCAGTTAAACACAATCCAGTGAGTGCTGAGATCGTCGTTAAAGAATGAGATTGCAACAGGAAGAATGATGAGGTTAGCAATGAGAAGGACCAACATGAATAAGTCCCAGTAAAACCTGAAATGAAACCAGATATAAAGTGTAGACTTCTATTCTGGATTGTGAAAATTTAGAATGATGAAAACTCCAACAGTACCTGAAATAAGAAATAAATGTTCCAGAAGTATAATTATAAAAATAATGATTGAACAAATATTTCTCCTTCTAAATCTACACGTGCCCGAAAACGTTTAAGGTGTTTAGATGTTTTGCTGTTGGTGCTGCAACCAGGTCTTGTTGGAGATCCCCTCCTTTCTTGAAAATGAAATATGTTTGCATATCTCTGCTGATGGATTGTTAGTCCATGACAATATCGTTCTCCTAGTTTCACTGTGCTCCTACAATGACTTGAAATGTTATTCTAACTTGATGAATTATTCCGAAACTAAGAGTTGCCTTTTTGATGGCAAAACTATGTTAGCTCTTTGGCATGCATTTAGGTCATGTTAAGAAATTCGATTTCCAGAGGAATAGATGGAAATCGAATTTCTTAACATGAGCAGTTAAAATCGTTCCCCGTGACTTGATGTTTAGAAGTGTATAATTTATAAAATAATTATGTATAATTAAAGAAAATTTCAAACCAATCTTCATATATGTATAAGATGTCAAATTGATAAAGGGCCAAACCAATTACTTCTTTTCAGCTCTGTCCTGAAAGCAGCTTTGGTTTGGCCCTTTATCAATTTTACATCATATACATATATGATGATTGGTTTGAAATTTTCTTCAAGAAGGTATAGAGTTGGAATACTTCCGTATTTTTAGCTTTATTTGTGTCAATTCGAGATACTAGTACCCTTTATCGTTGTATTTGTATTTTGTCTTCGAATAGTGCATATTTGAAACAAAAGATGGGATCTCCAACAACACCAGATTGCATCACCCACAGCAAAACACCAAAACACCCAATGCACAGAGCAGACACGCACAGAATGAGACGCAAAAGGGAAAGGAACACCAACGCACAACACACAAACATAAAACACAATGGACCACACATAAACCAACGGAACCAATGGGCAATCGGTGCCGACTTTGGACGGCCATCTGCCACGCAAACAGCAGACGGTGTGCTTATCGGGATTACGTGCACACAACCCTCCCACTTTCCCGATTACCCAGAGGTGTCAATTGTGGTGTAACATAACTTCCTCACTGTAAGATGAACAAACAAACAGACAGCATGACACAGGGGCCCAAGAAGCACACAAATGGATTTGTAAATGGATATCAAAAAACAGAAGGCATACGAAATATAGTCCGTGCTCTGCTGTAGCGAACTCATGCATGTGATCACCGAAGGACTTCGACTGAAATTCAGAGAGGACAGGTGGCCGGGGCCCTGTCTTCTCTAAAGAGGTTTGAACAGGACCCGTCATGGAATCCTGTCTTCACAGTCAGTCAGAGTGCAATTCTTAACAATGCGCTGGAACAAGGCTGTAGATTGGTCTAGTACCAAGCCAAGTGTCCGTCTGGTGACAGAAGGATCATATCCACAATATAAAAGGCGTTTGATTATTCTAACACAATTTCGATGGTAATTCTGTCTACCTTTGATTCTTCTCATTTTGTTAATTATGTCACCATAAAATGCAGGTTGTGAAATACTGTATTGTATTGGTCCGAATTTCAAAAAAGAAGTTGACAATAATTTTTGTACAATTTCCAGAAAGTTTTTACTAGTTTGTGAAAGCGAAAACCTTGACCTAAAAGTTTCTTTGTAATTTGCAAATTTCTACTATGAAAATCCAAAACATCAGTACATGCTCTAACATACCGGATGAGCTGTGAAATGTAAATACCGTATGACGGTAATCTCGGAACATCACCGTCAAGCCAGGGGAAATTTACTATGTTGAATCCAAAATAATTTCGTTTGTCATACACACTTGTATGTATCTCTCCATTAACAATTTTGATATTTAGGTCCAAAAATGGTGTTTCTGTGTTTGTAATGTTTGCCTTGTTTAGAGTCAATTCTTGAGGATATTAACATTTTTATACTTTTCAAAAACAGGATTGTCGATAGTAAGAATATCATACAGGTACCTAGAAGTACCAATGAAACACTTTGTTTTTGAAGATTTTGGATAAATTATTTTTCATACGTGTATAAAAATAAATCTGCAACAAGAGGCGCACAATTAATACCCATAGGAATTCCTACAACCTGCTTGTAGAGTTTCTCACCAAATCTTACATAAATATTGTCCAAGAGGAAGGATAAGGCGACAAACAATAAGATGATACAATCAGATGGACATTTTGGATAATTTGTGTCATTTCGACATATCCTTTTTCGTTGTATTTTGCTTTCGAATTGTGCATATATTTGAAACCATCATATTTGATACAATCAAGAAGACATTTCGGAATGAGTGACGCCAGATCAAACATTATTATTGGTTCAATCTCATCTTCAATTATTCATAATTTCATTGTGTTTTTAAATTTAAAGTGAACTTCCTATAAGCCAACAATGAAGAATAGAAACAAGACAAGAAAATAAAGTTGTCTTTCTATGATAAGGATAAATATCAAATAAATATAAATATAATCATATAAAGAAGATCAGTGTCTTTAATAATCTGTGTTTCATTACGGCTGTGCAACACACAGCAAGTACGTTTATCGTACATGTAATGCGCGTTAGCGCATTTCATGTGATAAATGCACTTAGTGGGTGTTGCATGTCCATAACAATACACAAATTATGACATTTATTCTATATTTATGCACCACAGTTGTCTGTTTGAAGTGTTTCATTCTTTTCTTCTGAAATCGCGTTTTACTAGGTTAAAAGGTGACGTTAAAATTCAGGTCATCGCGGGCACAGTTTCCTGGTTAGAACAGCCGTCGCGACATGTATCTTTAGATCTTTTTATGCAAAATACTATACTTCCTTTCAATAGTTTCATCGAAGGGAATTACATTTGTTGTGCATATATACAAAACTGCAAACGATTGAAATGAAATATAATGACTTGAATTATTGATATCTAGAATGCTTTTTATTCTTTTCAGTGAATTTGTCTTAGAATTAACATGCAATGCAGAAAGAGTTTGGCTTGTATTTTTCTTGTCCTTGCAAAATTGAATTTTGAAACTTTGATTTTCCAAGCACATCTATGAAGGCCTTACAGAAGTTGATTCATCAGGATTCGTGGATTGAATTATTCCTCCCAATGGAATGCACTGCGGAGATGTGCAATGAATCATTTTTACCTTCTTTATCACTTTGCAAATTTGGAAAATTTGTTTCAATCAAATCACTTGGTGTCATTGTTTTTATACAGATTGCGTGGTATTTACTTGAATCGAATATTAATGAAATACATTAAATACCTTTAAACTTGCCATTTTTTTAGGATTCTGGATCTTCGTTCTCATTGAAAAAAATTATACATCTTCCATACAATTCTCTTACAATATAAGCAAAGTAATCTCACATCCAGCTTTATTATGGCTTTCATTCAGTCCTGTGACTTTACGGTTTATTTTCCCAACCTTAATGAAGCAAATAAATTGTCCGATTTTACGTCACGCGTTATGTAACACCACATGGTAAAGTAGAATGTTATCACAAGAAAGGAAGGAAATTAAACAACTAAATACTAGACAGACTGTGAAGCCCCAGATTCAAAGAAAATTAACAAAGTCAAGCTCCTCCATTAAGATATGAAATTCTTTTGCTCCGAAGATTTAATGATCAAGCATTGCTTCCGGCTTTTAACTATAAATACATTTCTTACTATACATTGATGTTCATACAATACACAGAGTGTCAGATCCTACGTACATTGTATGCCACAGTGGAACTTTTTACCATTATTACCGACCTTGATTTTGTATAGAATACCTATGAAATGGATGTTGAATGTGCCGTTAAAATTTGTTAAAATAATACTGATTTGCTTCCCTACTCTTAGAAAAGCCAGGACTTCTCAGTAAATGCGATAATGCTTTAACAGATGAAAGCGGAAAAAATTTTTTCGTTTTCAGAGCGTGAAGTCAAAGAAGGCTCAACGAAGCAAAATCCTTCATCTTAATCTCAGTTCTACAGCTACAAGGATCGATACCAAAATATATTAAAATTCGTTCAAATAAAAGGGAAAAGCTTTTCCTAAACAAGGGTACTTCCTTGTGCGTGCCGCTCTGCGAAATATTATTTACATAACGGAACACGCACATCGACTTTAATGGTAGAAACATACTCAAATCCGATAATTAAAATGTATAAATGAATTTATTATTTACATTCAGATATAAAGGTTCAACTTGTCGGAACATTTGTTCATTTATGACATCTGTCCCAGTCACTATTATCCTTTAATCATTACATATGTAGAATGTTGTAGGTGAAATCAAATTGGAAATAATTTAACAAAATGACATGAAGCATGGTTCAAATTCACTCCATGAAGGACGTGTTTTAAAACCTTAATAAAAGCTAATAAAAAGAAGGGGCTATGGTTATCTGTCTTATCTGGAAAACATTGTTTTCAGTTGATGACGAAGGGGAGACCACCTAAGAAATGACTATCTTACTTTGAGTGTACAAGTTGGTTGTTCACAAGTAATTTCTGTGATTCAAAAAGACTTCATCTTCATGCAATATATGTATCTCGAGATGTGCATTTTATGCTGGATAAGATTTAAACTCGTCGGTAATAGAAGATGCCATTTTCTTCTTCAGACATCTAAAGCTGATTTAGATTTAATGTAAATTACGCGTATGGTTCATTGCAATTGAAAAAAAAAACTCCTCTTTCACATTTTGTCAGCATTTGATTGGAATCTTCTTCCCCATCCCAGTAGCTTCATTAAGAACTTTCAACAGTTTGACAAGTGTATATGTCCCCCTATGTTATCCTGTTCGAGACATATATCACAGCTTATTAGCTAAGATCTCCCACTGCCGTAGCATTGATTTGCAGAGTGTCTTTTTGGAATGAAATTGCATCACAAGGGTACGTTTTGTGTGCAAATCACAATCATTGGACCAACAAATATGTTATTACGAGAGAAGCCAGTAGTTTCAAAGATTGGTTGATTATATATTGATTTCCAGTATTTCAGCTTAGGGTTTAGTTTTCGTGATCCTACGGGCTAATTTGGTACGATGCAAAAACCCATATTTGGCGTGCTCAAGCAGAAAACGTAGCCTATGCGATTTCCTGTCTCTCTAGTTATATTCTGGGATTAATTTCAAAGGAATAAAATTGAAACAAATTGAGATGTGATCTGTAATTGATGAAATTAATTGTTTTTCGAAAGTCCTTGATATAGCGACCGGCTTAATCTGGTAACCCGACAAGAAAGTAAGATAAGACGGAGGTGGCCCAAAGAATTCTGCGACGAAGACCACTAACAATAATTTGATTCTATACGCGAATTCCAATTCCAATTTTTAGACAATTTGAAAAATTATTAACAACAATTTTGTTCTTGCATTACTAAGAGTGTGAAGGTGTCGTCTTATGAATTTGCTATATTCTAGCTGAAAGAATATGCAAGAGAACATAGTTTGTGACCAAATTATTTTCTCATCTGGCGGAAAGACGTATCTTTATTTTCTTAAAATCAAAATATCGATTTTATCTTCATTTATGTGTAACAACTTTATCGTCAATTGGATATTGTGATTTACTGATGAAAATGTCTCCTAGATATTTGCGGCATCTTGACATTTCAACAAACAGTCCAGAGTGCTAAGGGATATAAGGGTTTTATGTTTATATCAAGAAAATCTAGAAAACGTATTTTCTGAGCGCTAATGAACTAACAGATTTATAGTTTTTCAGTAAATATACGGTCAACTAGATCTGAAGTAGCCCTGCTCACCATTTTTTATCGGACCATCATTTATATTCTACTCATGGTTGGATCTCTCTCGATCACTTGAACCCATTCTTCCTGTAAGCTACACAATAAACCCAACAGCTCGTAAAGTATCTTGCCACCAACGCTTAATGTAAACTTCAGACAGAGTTATGTGATGCTATAAAAACCTTTAGTTATATAGGTGGAAAAGTTACATTTGAAATATGTGGGTTTCATTTTCTTGCAGAAAGACCCAGATCTACTTTTTTACTTCAAAAGGACTGCCGCTCAAAGCATTTATCAACTGTCAGAAATGACCAATACATAAATACTTATATAATGATAGAAAAAAAAATCTAAGAGAGAGAGAGAGCAACAATACCAATATAGAGAAGCAATAAATAAAGCAATTATACCATATAATAAACTGATCATTTGATCCCAAAAATACTGATATAAAAGGGCGGAGAAAAGAGACTGAGGCATACCTACAATAAATGCCTAAGCTTAACCAAGCCATTAAGACCTCAAACACTAAAGTTGACAAATAATTAGATATTGATAACAAAAGGATAAAACATGGAAGAGTTACAGATGCCGACCCAGGTTAACTATTCGACAGGACGATAGTAAATCAGGATGAAATAGTTTTTTTTTCTGTTGTTGTCGTTGACGCTGATTCCACAGAAGACCAATTTTCAGAAAAATAAAAACGTAAATTGATATTAAAAGCTTGTAAAGCGAACGGTTCTTTGTACTCTGCTAGTAGAAGCGAACAATTTTTTTATCATTGATTACATGCTCTGAATTTAATAATCCCGTTTATTGAGAATTACATTCGCAAAAATGTATCCGTGAGCTAGAGGTGAAAGAGACTACTAGAAGCTTCATATTTAGATCTTTAAAATGTTTTATTTTGAATACAATGGTAACTTATATATTTCAATTGACGACCGTGCGTTTTGAGGAGTAACATTTCCTCGACACCTGCACACGGTGTATTCAGGTAGATAGCGATACACTTTTACAGGGCAAGCTGAAACTACGACGATTCCTGATAGCAGACTTTGTCACAAGATCTTTAAACCCTTATTTTTGATCGTATACGAGTTGTCGTTGTCCATATGTCCAACTAAATTTTGTTATATTCGGTACCACTTCGTAGTCAAGATTTGAATATTTTTTAAATTTAACGTATCGTTTTTGTAAGAAAATATCTAGTCCGACTTGCAGACCTACGTCGGTGTTCTCTTTTTTTCTTTCGTCTTTGGTATGACTGCTATGCAAAGGCAAAAATTGAGAATTTCGGTGAGAAAAAAATTCGGAAAGTCGTCCTTTCTTGACAAATTCCAGTACCCCAACTAAAAAAATAAATCGCCCAGTCCTCCTACCCCTTAAAATCCCCTGTAGGCCTGGTTTCACCTCATCTTCTCTTCATTTTTCATCTGATCTTTATGAAAATAGCCTATAGAGGTGAAACCAGGGTTAAAGGGGATTTTTGGGGGGACAGGAGGAATGGGTGTGTTATTTTTTGGTTGAAGGTACTGGTACTGGAATTTGTCAAAAAAGGACGACTTGCCGAAATTTTTTGCACCGAAATTCAAATTTTGCATATGCATAGCAGTCAGACCGAAGACGGAAAAAACAAAACAAAAACAAAACAGATAACACCGTCGTAGGCCTGCAAGTCGGACTAGAAAATAACGTGTTTTAGTTGTTTTGAACATACTATCAACCTTTGGACAGAATTGAGGGCTAAACCAGCGAAACAAGTAAATATTGTATAACGTTTGCTTATCTAGAAACTAAAGTTCTTACGGTTCGATTTGGTTGATCCAATACATCAGTACTGTTACCTGTATAAACCAGATGTTCTCAGTACAAGTATATCCCATACAAGACAAGGTATGACAACAGATTTCATAACATGGTGAATCACAGTGGATTGACATCGATTAATTATACAGTTACTGAGTGAGACCGACATAGACTTAGGATCGAAGAAATTAATTGTGATTTGATTGAAAGGAGTGGATTTCCAACAGGTCATCGGATCCAGCTTCAACAGCAAAAGTGCGAAAACAGAGGGGACAACAACAACAAAAGACACCGATAGGACGAGAAAGATTCACCACAACATCAACTACACTAAACACAAAAGACAACACATAAAGCGAAAATACCAATGGACAACTTGTGCCGACTTAGGACGGCCAACTGCTTGTGTTAGTTAGCAAATTGTGCTCGACCTTTTACATGCATCAGTAATCAAATCTTACATCAAAAGTATTGAAACAATGAAAGGAGCTACAGGTGATTCAAAGTATTATAAAGAAAAGTTCAAATGCTGTATTTGCAACAGATAACGCTCCTTTTAAACTCAAATAAGAACACATGACTCAAACGGACAATAATCTACAAGAATAGATTCAAACAATAAGGTTAATTGGATTTCATGATTGTGAACCTCGTATATTACCTGAATTCAACAGGATTCCTTGCATTCATTTATCATTTGTCTACCTATATGATTCTTCTAAGAATCAGAGAGTGACAGGCATACACAAACACGAAAATCAGAATTCAATACAAAAAAAAAGAAAAAAAAAAGAATCATGTGGTTTTGAGAAATGAATTCGAGAGTAATTTTTGGTCGGCATCTTGTCAGTAAAACAGCCTGAAATGTACAGGAGAGACAACTCTAATTCAAGGTCAATTTTTGTACTAATGGATAGGTCATATTACAAAGAGTACAAAGCCAAACATGAAATTCTTGCAATTCATGAGTTGTGGTCAAGATTAAACATTTTCAAAAGTAACAAAGTCAAAATACTTGGCATCAACAGAAAGGTATTGCCATATAGAATGAACATATACAGTCTGAAAGACATATCAAAAAACCATTAAAGAGTTATGGCAAATGTAAACGTTTTTCAAAAGTAGGTCGAACGCCAAGGTCAAGGTCAAAAGACCAGAATATCTGGTATCAGTTCCACAGGGAATACACTTGAGAAGCAAGAAAGTATAGTCAGTTACCATTCAAGAGTTATGGCCAAGGTCAAAGCAATTGCGGACAAACAGACAGAAAACAGACAAACAAACGGACACACCAAAATCTATACCGGTATGCATCTGATTCTCCGATAACTGGGATATTAAAATGACATTATTAGCAAATATAAAAAAAAAATGTTTAAATGACGATTAGCAAACTCGATTTCACTAAAGCTGTGTTCAGTTTAATTGTTTATGATCGCCAAAGCAGATAATAACAAGAGTTTATGATATGCTTTTAATCATAACAACCGCTTACTATTTACTTGTTATTCCATCTTAGTTAGGGCTTCCATGTGCTCCCATGTGTTACTTTGGACGCTTCCAAGAGATTCTGTCCGAAATGTGTTCATTCAAATTTGCAAGAGAAGTAGATCCATATAGAAAATACTATAGTGGCGTTGATAAGCTTTGATTTATAATTGTTATATCATTTGTTGGATGATATATGTACCCTTCGATGATTAAAAATAAATGAATAACTACCAATGTCTGGAAATCGGGATAGGTACATGTAAGGTCATGTTTGGTTCTTGCGATATTTTGACCTCTTTTTGTCCCTTCATATTTGTATCCATACGAAACATATTACACTTGATCTGTGATCTTTATATGATTGCCAGTTATACTTTACTGTGGTCTATTTATTCGTTTGATGAAAATATGAGAATGATGCAATAATAAGGCATGATATTGGAGCAAGTGTTACAAGGACAAGGCGGAAGGATATTCATGCGTCGGTAAACAGGCGGCATGTGCTTCTCTCGGATGCTGTGCACTAACTGCTATACCTTAAACATTTCAACTATTGATATAAAACACATTTGTATTTTCAAGATAGGTATACGAGGCTTTATTCTTGATTCGTAAAGATGTGGAATAAGTTGTTGAAAAGAAAAGTAAATGCAGCGCACGTGGAGGCTAATTTGTCTTGATTGTTTATCCTAGCTAGTTGGATTAGATTTTTCTGAAATAGTGTCTAAACATACGAGTTGGTCCCATTTCCTCACTTTTCCTAGTGTTCAGATTGATTTGTCTGCTGAGGAAAGGATAATGAATGACTTAATTACTCAATCTCATTGCTAGATTGAGAAACGATTTCAAGATCCACTATACTGACATGTCTTTATTCGCAAATCGATGTGCACTGGTTATAATCATTACAAATATTATTTGTCTTTCAGACCTCTTATCATGCTTATACTTGCGGAATTATTGTTTAGTTCCGATTCCAGGCCATAGTACGATGGTCTTTAAATTTGTTTTAACTATAAATGCACTTTGATATTAATGCGCCACCGCATTTGAGTGGCGCACCTATAATAAATTTCGTTCATATACTGGATTCTACGGAGATTTTTCATCGGAATAGTTTTGTCTTTAACGATTCTATTGTTCTGTATTGTTGTCTGTTTGACCACCTTTTCTTGTCAGATGAGATTGCGTTCCGCTGTTTTAACTGTTTAGGATCTCCTTCCCATACTTGTTTTATATTATGTATATATTTCAAGAATTTGTAAAGGAGGAGGTAACTTTAATCGGAAAAGGGGGAGGGTTATGCTAACTTAATCCGGATAAGCACACCGTCTGCTACTTACGTGGCAGATGGCTAGATCAGGATTGTAATACAATGTATCTGATATAAGAGATTAAAACAGCATTGCAATAAAAACATCCAATCAATTGTAATAAGGGCTTGCGATATTCGATATCGTATGATTTTCAATTAGGATCTAACAGTACTATAAATTTTTGGTTTGTATAAATTGAAATTATCCTATTGAAACAAAAATTCAATCGCAGTAATTCAGTGCACCAAATGCGTTTTCCTACAAACAATGTATCATTAGTGATGCATGAGCCCAAAAGATAGGAAATCCAAATGGTGAATGTATGAAGAACGTAATTCTAAACATGACCTAAAATGTATATTATAAAGAGCAACTTAAGGACAGGGCTATGTCATGAGGGAGGAACTCCTTAGTTTGAGAATTGTTTATATCAAATTTAGCATTAGATAATTTACAAATGAATTTACAGTCAGTGCAGAAGCACAGTAAAACTCAGCTTACAATAGCCTCAGGGACAAACAGTCCACGAGCAGAGATGCCAACCTAGTGGTTGAAATAATCAAATTGAAATATTTGTTCTATCGTAATAATTAAGAGCACCATATGCACATTTTGACAAATAATGTATCATCAATGATGCTCGAGTCCGAAAGAGACGAAATTCAATTAGTGAATAGAGAGCGAAATTCTAAACATGACCTAAAATGTATTTCAAAGAGCAATCTAAGGACAAAGCTATAAATTAGAGGAACTCCTTTACCCAATCAACAGCCTTTAATTGTACTTTACCGGCCCATTCTTGAGGCTTGTACTCTGACTGACTGTGACGACGGGACTCCATGACGGGTTCTGTCCAAACTTCATTAGAGAGGACAGGGCCCCGACCACCTGCCCTCTCTTACTCCTCGGGTGACATCATACATGAGCTCGCAACAATCGGCAGAGCACGGACTGTATTTCGTACGCCTTTTATTTGTTTTTATATCAATTTACATATACCGTGGGCCCCTGTGTCTTGTTGTCTTGTTTGTGTGGTCATCTTACACTACAATTATGGGTTCTTTGATACATTTGGGTAACCGGAAAAATGGGAGTGTTGTTCGCACGTAATCTGTATAACAACACCATTTGCTACTGGTTTGGCAGATGGCCGTCCTAAGTCGGCACCGATTGCTCATTGGTTTCCTTGGTTTATGTGTGGTCTTTTGTGTTTCATGTTTCTATGTTGTATGTCTCTTTTATGTCTCTTGCTGTGCTTGTCTACTCTGTGTTTTTGTATCGGGTGTATTTGTGCTTTGTTGTGGGTACTGCAACCGAGTCTGGTTGGAGATCCCCCTGCTTTCCTTAGTTTGAAAATGATTTATCAAAATTAGTATAACAAAATTTACAAAAACATTTCAAGTCAGTTCACATCGAAGCACAGTAAAACTACGTTGAGGATATCCTCAGGGACCAGCAGTCCACCAGCAGAGATACCAATCTATTGGTTGAAATTATCATATTGAAATATATGATCTATCGTAATAATTCAGAGAACCATATGCACATTTCAACAAATAATGTATCAGTGATGATCAAGTCCCTTAAAAGAGGAAATCAAATGGCGAATATATTCCAGAGAGACATCTACGAAAGAGATATACCATGAGGGAGGCATCACTTAGTTTGAAAATAATTTATCAAAATAAGTATCAGAAAATTCTCAAATATATTCCAAGCTTAGTAAAACTAGACGAACGATATCAAGCTTGAAATGAAAAATGTTGAACCATTAATTCATTTGTTGTGACATCAATCGCATTAATTATCAACGGCCCTCAGCAAATCTGAATCTTCAGCAAATCTGAATAGACTTTTAAGGACAAAGGTGTCTAGAACGGAGATGCGGCTCAACGCTACAGCTAATCGATTTTTAAGGGAAAACAAAGGTGAATGAAAGTTTGGAGAGAAAATATAGAAATACAGAGTTTCGTTTGATTGTCCTAGACTAGATTATGTTTTTGTATCTCCTGAATTTTCTAAATAGCCTATAATTCATTTTTTTCATCTACAGTAGAATCTGTATTGGTTGCTTATATATGATTCTCTGTTGCTTACACCTATTTGTTTTCATTTCCAATCCATATATTTATTTTCAGCAGAGTAAGCAGAATTGGGGAATAAGCAAAAATTGGCAACAGCCGCTCGCTGCTCTATCCTAGTAGTTTCCCAGTGGAAGATGATGAACAAAAAGTAGGAGATACGATCCACATGTCCTTGTATTGGACGCTAGCCTCATCTGCATACTGTAAAGCGTCGGCTGAGAAAAGTATCTTTATCGCAAAATGCAATTTACCATCAGACAAGGGAGCCTCGGTTACATAAGTAAGCGATGTTCAATTGGACGAAATAGAATTGATTTGTGATGCACGCGCACGGATAGAGCAGTATGGAAACACGCAATCCAAGTAATCTTCTAAAGATTTTCTAATTAGAATCTGCGTGCAAGAAGCCCCCATGATAATGAAAGATTGGATCTTCTCATTTAGGTACTCGGAATACTAACTCCTTCAATTTCGTCATTTTGAACTCGTGATCACATCAAAACAACAAATCTGAAGGTTTTTGTCGCCCTTTTGTTAACGAACGTTTTTTTTATCAACGATAATCTGTTTAAAAGTACATATTCAAAAAATCTTTATATCAAAATTACTAACTTTGAATAACGCAATTTTAAAATAACATTTTTGTTATGGTTTGATCGCGGTTGTTGTGTGGTACATTGGCTTCCTATTGAAAAATATTTTCATGAACTCAATGAAGAACTTGAATGAACCAATGGAGATAAATTGTATTTCTTAATAATTCGCTTGAAATTCAAAACCAGCGATATTCTTTTATAAAAAATGAATGCAAAGTTAATTAATCATAATCTAATATACATCATAGTAAACGCTCATTTATTTCTTGTAAATTTACAATTGAATTTTCTATATATGAATAAGGTTATTAAGTTAAGTTCCATCTTCACTTATTTTTCCAAAATCTGAGTCATTGACTTTTGTACCGAAAAACACACTGGGCCTGGGACGACAGGCGCCTCATTCACGATTTGATTAGTAAAATATAATTATCCTTTTTTCGAAGAAAAGAGTAAGTTTTTCTCATCTCCAATTTATCTAATAAGTCATAATACCTATTCAAAAACAAAATTTATTTTTGCTTTGATTCATATTTAAGACGTATATTACACTGCTGTGGGAGAAACTTAAACAGCTTTGCTAAATCAACGTAAATAATATCAATGAGAAGTCGAGAAGTACAAAATTATATTCTTTGCACTTGAATTTGATGATAAATATGTAAATATTGTTTCTACAGGTGCAGTAATTTAATGTAGATTCCAGAAAAGAATATAGGAACATAAAGAAAATAAGAACAATATTTCATGCTTTTCTTGGATAATGATTTAAGAAATTGAGAAATATTTCATTAATATTCTATCATATGGAACTTTTCAAAATTAATCGTTAAGATAAAGAAGCCTTTGTTCAGACAAAAATCAAGCATGTACATATTTTGTATGACTGGAATAGATATATTTGACCAAAGCAAAAAGGTCATAAAAGCTTGTCAAAATTGATATATTTTATATTTTGCATGAGGGTTGAAATCCTAAGAAATTAAACATAATACTAAATATATACTTTTGGCACATCCATAATTCCAATTTTGCATGAAACATTATAAAGGATGTTACATTTAATTGATCATTTATCTGAAGAAAGGGAATGCAAATGTATTTTGATTCAACATTGCATGCAGTGGAAAAATTGGAAGACTTTTATATGTCTGCGTTTTATGTTAAGAGAGCTACAGAAAGGACTTCACGTCACCAAAAGATGAGGTTTTTGGAACTAGATGCTGGAAAGGAATTGACATTATGCACTGAGAAGAGCCAGATGCATATGAAAACGGAAAAGCAATATTGATTTCTTACGTAATGAATCATGCAAAAGCATCATACGTCAGTGAATGAACAGGAAAATGACTTGTTCTTTATACCTTGTAGCATCATTAATTACAACTTGACGCCCACTTGACAAATTATGAAAAGTAAATAAATGTATTTACCTGAAATTGCTGCATGGATGAATTACCCAGTTTCCCTGTCTTTTATGGCGCATCTTTTCTCTCTGAAGAGATTTCTTGTTCCCGAATAATTTCATCGCTAATTTATTGTCCGAAGGTTGAAAAAATGAAATGATTTGTTCTTTAAGAAAAGTTGTTGGACTGGATTTAGTATCAGTTGAAGCTGTTTCTCCTGACGGAGGTAGTAATTCTTCCTTTGGAGTACCATACAAGGACGTCTCATCACCAACAAAATGCACTTTAATGTCATTTTTATAATTCATCTCTGGACTGAGATAATCACTGTATATAGAGTCATCATCCGAGTCAATGGTTATAGTGATGGATGGGTTGGTGGGTCTATTATTGCACTTAGGTAAACACGGCATCGTTTTTTCAGGAACACCTAAATTCATTCGTTTGAGTTTTAAACTTGGCACACGTTTGGACGTTCTGGGCGGTGTGCTATTCCCCATTGGATGAGAGTTCTTTCTATGAGATCGGCCATTGGTAGACTGTCTTAACTTCACAGAATCAGAGCGGGATAAGCACGGTGAGAGGGAACTTTTCTTTCGGGGTTTGTGATCTACCTCCGGGTCGCTTGCATTGTCCTCCGCTTCATACTGATCTAATCGATGCGTATGTTCTGAATTTCCATTTTTGTCATGTGACGAATCACATGGTTTGTGATAAGGTGACGCCGGTGCACTGGAATCATCATCAGAAGAGTAGGACGGTGGCCTGTCATGATCTGTCACATCTATCAGGGGCTGGGAGGAGGCATTCCGCTGCCCTGCCATCCTCGCCTGTGAAGGAGGCACCTACAATTATAAAACGCCATTGATAAGTTCGTGTTTTTTGACAATGCATTCAATAATATCTGAAAAGCAATACCGATACTCACCAGGTGTTAATTCCATCGTTAATTTTTAGTAAAGATTTATTTTTCACTTAACACTGTGGCATCCGCTGTAACCGAGTAACAATTACTGCAGCGTGGTGAAACTGCTTACATACAAGCAATGTAAAAATCGATTGCTTTCGATAACAGTATCCAAGTTTCTGTAATCAAATAATCGAAAGAGATGGTAAAACCGCATCTCTCTGCTCCTTGTAATGAACTTGGGTCCTTAAGCATTTCTTTGATAAATTTGCACGGCTGATGATTTTAGTGATAAATAGGTAGTGATCGAAGGCAAATAAAGAATGGATACATATCACCCTAGTCAAAGAGGAGGATCCACGGTGAAACGAAGCCAATTTGGTCTTAACTTTACATGAGTTTCTGAAAGATTAATTTCCCTCTTGGTACATTAGTGTAATTGCAGTAAGAATAATATTAATAGTCCCTCATTGAAATTGTTCTCATCCAAATTATTAGACATGGCCGTCGACGCGCCAGTGCCATTTACAACAATAATAATAAACAAATTTATCTTGTATTTCGAAATTGCTCCGTACCTAGATTGCAGAATATGTGCATTAATACGTGTCAAACATAACAGATCGACATCCATACTGATATTTGATTCTAAGAAGATTCAACGCCAAAAACATATATCAAATAAAAAGATCAAAACTCAGATGGGCTCTGGCTTAGCAATTGATGTGTCTTATTCATAAAAATAAATGATATCCGACAAGTACCCAAAATGATGACAACAGCAAGACTAAAACTGCCTTTTGAATTACTTGTGTATTCTTCAATGATCGAGAAGTACGTGTATTTACATGTACGAAGAGACCATTGAACGAACACCAATAAGTCCGAAGAGGGATTATCTTTCACCATGAGGCAAATGCTTTGGATATACGGACTACACGCACATGACTCCCCACTGGACTTTCATCGAAGTCCTTATCCGTGAGACGCAATACCAACAAAAATGTTTATTCGTGTACCGAAATAGCAGACAGACCAAAACATAAAATAGATATCAAAAGACATATGCAAAGAATTTTGATTGCTGAGGCGAGCGCATGCACACAGGCATGTATTTATTTATCATTAAATCTGACCATCTCTCAGAACATATTGCTGGATATTTTTTTACAGACGAGAGTCCATGAAAAATGAATGGCTAACTCATTGGAACGGAAAACGAAACAAATGTTAAAACTACTGTTTTCAATTTTATTAGGATGCCCCTTGATGTTGTATACAGATGGACAAGAACTAAAAATATAGGATAAAATAAAAATCTGGTTTGAAATGTAGAAAATGATCAACGAGAGCAACGATCAAGAGTTCAAATCCAACAATAGCATGGATTTGCTTTGTAGCATTTCAAAGATCTGTGATAGTCTTATGTAATATCGTTACCATTTGCTAAATACAGATCTGAAACTTTCTGAAACGATTTGTCATGATAGAAACAAAATCCCTTTGTAACATAAGTAAATGAGGTTGGATTTCTGAAAGAAGGGAATTATAATCGTACACCGTAATAAGTTCTTATATTGGCAGAACAAATAATCTGAACAGGAAAGTGACGATTATGATCATTTTGATTCGAAATTGATGTTAAGTACAGATATACGAAAACGGTATACGACTCTTTTATATCTTTTATAAGTAATAGTAATCAATTTTCTCCTTGAAGATGAGGCTTTGTTCCACAAAATGCAAATTAATGAAAAGCATCGTCTGAAATCCTGTTTCAGTTGCCGTTGTCTTTGTTATAGGCGGTATGAATGTCGGTGTTTGTGCCTACACATCATGTTATTGCCTTTGACATATTAATGGTTCTTTATCAAAAGCCTAGAGCTTCTTTTGTTCAATAGCCATAGACTTCATTGCACCAAAGTGCCAGGCTTGTTAGTTTTTCTGTTGCTTTATGGTCCAATATCTTCTTTTCCGAGTAAAGCATTTTGAACAGGGGGTAATAAAATTTCACAGCGAGATGGAGTGCTACAGAGTGTCAGATTCCCTGCATCTGAGACAAATCAGTCTTTCCACTGAGTGATCTATGAACCAATAAAATTGAATAAAATTGAAATTTTCATTTCTTCAAAATTCCCTTTAAGATAGGGATTGATAGATGGATTTGATAAAAGGTTAAAAACATTGTTTGATTACCATAATAATGCTACACTTTCCAAAATTAAAATGCATTAACGTCTATAGGCTGCGTGATGTGCATATTGCAGATACATGTGACACGGAGTGCTACATGTTCTTAGACAAAAGGAAAGAAAAACAAACAAACAAACAAAAACGGATTCAAAAGGAAACTGCTTCTTGTCATAGGCAATTATTGTATGGAGTTTGGTCAAGATCAAATGAAAATTATCTATAGTCCTCTAGGCCGTATACAGAGATTTTTCCAATCTGTGACCTTGACCTATCTATAAACTTGAAAATCAAAGGGTTCTTCCTCTTATATTATGCAATAAGTACATACAGTTTGATGATGATCGAATGAAAAATGAGCCCTCTAGGTCATATACAAAGTGTTACTTACGCCCTTTCGAACAGCGTCTTTACTATAAGGGGATAGTAAAAGGCAAGAACAGTCCGCATGCATTCAGCTGGTACGCATTCTCACATTGGAAAGATCATGTATAAGAAGGGTCCTATAGATCCTATATGACATATCTTGAAATTATACGTCATCACAACTTGTTGCCACACATTCTTCTTAAGTTACATTCTAAATTTAAAGCATGAGTTTTCTGAAATTATGTTTATTTTTTTGTTTATGATGACGATGGAAACACTTTGGAAATAAAGTATTATAAAGAATTATTATTTCTAGAACAAAGTATAGAGATTTCATAAATCAACCTGAATTCCTTTATTGTATTCCTTTATTGTAAATAAAGGCATTCATTATATACTGTTTGACCCTATCCATCTTCTCTTTTTCTTATGACACTGTATATTTAAATTTATCAAATATATGTAATACATAATGTAATAATCCTATATTGCAAAAATTAACTCGACTGTGGATAGCTTAAAAAAAAAAACCTCTTGGTATAAAGTATCATTGTTGATACATATGAATTAATTTCGTTAAAATAATACATTTATGTCACCCCTATATCAAAGTTTCTTGGCAATTATTAAGCAAAATGAAATGACGTGTGTGCAATACCACATAAATTTTGACATATTTATATAATGTATTAGAACTTGCGTATCAAGTGATATAAAAATTGACACTTAAACCATTGGGTTCATCGGAAAAAGTCTTCATGTGATAACTATGAACGAGTTCAAGTTTAGAGAGGTCGAAGATAATCCCATATGAAAGTTCCTTACGGTTGCAACATTGCTATAAACTGCGGTTTCGGAATTTATCATGAAATATTTCAAGTTATTCTCCAGTTTTAAACAAAAATTCAGTTTTATAAGTTTCCTACACCCCCTATAGTGATAGTTTAAAGTTAAAGAACATGTCACAAAGAGACTAGAGCTTAATGAAGACATGTATAACATAATCAAAGATTTTTGATATATACTAGTTGTCTGAAACATTCCTGAGCGGTAAAGTTCCATAAACATTGGTCGCATCCGTAGACCGAAGTTCTGCATGCACTAAAACTACTACGTCCTGTCTGCGTGTTCCCAAATCCGTACGCAGGCCGTGCGGACCACGTACTGATAACGCATGGACACCATGCGGTTCCCCAAAGTTTGCCTTCGTTTTTGCAAGTAGAAAGCACATACTTGCACGTACGGCGGGTGGTGACCACCGCTTGAATAAAGCACCATAGAAACACGAGGGACAACACTGTCTAAAGATAAATCTCCACAGTCCAATGCAAGAACGGAATCTATTATACAAACAATATCAAGGTTTAAGTTCTCAAATTGATTTTGTTAACGAAAATTCAATGTCCAAAAAAATACACATCTTAAGTTCAACAGTGTATGTATTCATTCTACCAAAAAAAAAAAAAACAACAAAACAAAACAAAACAAAACAAAACAAAAAAAAAAAAAAAAAAAAAAAGAAAAAAAAAAATACAACCAACTACATGTTTTCTCTGTAGGAGTTACTCCTCCTAGCCCGAGTTAAAGAAATCCAGAAAAAAACCCAACAGCAATTTTTTTTATATTTCGCTTTTTACATCGAATAAAAGCACTTTAGGTGTATCGTTGATCATACGGAGAACATATAAAGTACATCTCCTATAATGCTGTATCTTTCTGGTAAAAGATATTTGTATTGACTATGAACTGAACTCACAATTTTTTTAAATGCAAGTTACTGGAAGAAAATCACAGATAATCACAACTCCGTATCGTTCTACAGAAGTTAGAGATTTTTTGTTTTCCTTAAGAAACGCGTAGCGCGTTGATGCAAAAGTTTTTGTCCAATTTTTCGGGTGATTCCTGCTTCAACAGAAAAAATATAAAAATTCATTTCTTATCATTTTATATCATCTACTTATGGAATAAACATCAAAGAAGTACCTAACAGTTATTCAGTCTCAAAGTCTAGAAGGCAAGGCCAAATCGTGAGAATTCGAGACTGTTTCTGAATTCTTGGATCTAAAAACAATCAATCATCGCACTTTATTTCGTAAGTACGGGGGTTGCGCGGTGATACAACTGACTCTACAGACGAAAAGAAGTTATGGCCATGATATTAACAGCGAACGATCTTTGGAATAAGGACCAGTTTGAGCAAATCCTACATACACATTTAATTTTTAGTAAGTAGAAAAGAAATGGTACCCTTGAAATGTTAAGGTGGCTCCCTACTCGAACCGTTATAGGTTTTCCTTATATGCAGCAGTCTGCGTATAACGTTTTACAATGGCTGGTGAGGGACGAGCCAGCGCATTGAAAAAAAAAACACAGACAGAAAATCTTAAATGCCAAAAGAAGCAAAAGATGGTGCAATCTATCAATGTCCACACCAATCATATAGTTTAAATTCTTAGTTAAAAATGTGATGAAATTATAAGGGGGTACCCTATTGTTTGTAACCATATCTTGATCATTTATAAAATTGTATACCTGTATGCGAATTTCTCAACATCTATATACACTATCGTATAAAATGATCCTATTTGAAGAAATTCCATCTGTGGTTTTTTGCACAAAAATGTGATATACTATATATTATTTGTCGATAATATAATAACATTATAAGGGGGTACCCCTTTGTTTGGAGCCATACCTTGATCATTTCAAAAACTGTGTACCTGTATGTGATTTTTTTTTCATCTACATACATAATTTTATGAAATATCACATAATGAAAAAAATTCATCTGTTTTTTTTTTTATGCAAAAAGTTGGATTTAGTACATATTCTTGGTCAAAACTGCTATGAAATTATAAGGGGGTACCCTAATGTTTGGAGATATATCATACTTAGATTTATGTTACAATATCATTTTATGCGTTATATTTCATCTATATGACTTGTTATGATAAAATAAAGCAAAACAAATAAACATATTCGTATCATCACTGAATTTGGAGGGTTCAAAAGCATATGATGGATATTTGATATTTCTCAATTTTTAAGTGCTAGGGTACCTTTCTTTAATGTACTGTATCTTTAATGAAAACGAAATTACCTATCTATGTCTAAGTTCATTATGTCATTTTGACTATTATGTATAGAAAATAACCTTAAAATACAAAATTCATCTGTTAAATTCACGAGTAGGGACCCACCTTAAGCAAACATCAACAAATAGTATTTTCAGCAATGAGTTTATTCGTGTTGGAGGGAACCCCGGTTCTAAAAATAGTGCTATAAATAGATTTCCGTGAAAAATTGTTTTGATCGATGTATCAACAAAATTTCTTTGCCAATCAGAATCTTCGTTTCTTTAAAAGAACAATGGAAATTAAATGATTTAAGAAATGAATCTAATATTTTTTCTGTTGATGCAGGTATAACCCGAAAAACTGGACAGTAAACTGCATCACGCGCGTAGCTGTTTTCTTTGATCTAAAAACATTCAATCACCGCACTATATTTCGTACGTTCGGGGGGGGGGGGGGTGTTGCGCAGTGATACAACTGCCTCAAAAGACGAAAACAAGTTATGGCAGCCGTCATGCTTTAAACAGCGAACGGTCGTCTCTCTATATCTTTGGAATAAGGACCAAATTGAGTAAATCCTACATGCACAGTTAGCCTAATTAAGTAAGAAAGAAATTGTACCCGTTCAATGTCAAGCAAACATCAACATATTGTATTTTCAGCATCGAGTTTTTTCGTGTTAGAAGGAACCCCGATTCCAAAATAGCGCTATAAATAGACTTCCGTGAAAAATTTTGTTGATCGATATGTTGATCGATGTATCAAAAAGATTTCTTAGTCAATCAGAATCGTCGTATCTTGAAAATAATAATGGAAATTAAATGCTTTTTATTTCATTTGAACTCCTAAGTATGCCCATATACCCCGCCTAATCTCATAGAAATCACAAATTAGTTTGGTTCTTCTTTCCAAGAAGATGGAAGTGTTCCGACTCGTAACTTTCTTGAAGAATATTTCAAAACAATTTTAATGCACCTGTCACGTGTTTCGGATAGTAAATCCTCATCAGTGGTACTCAATAATACCGAAGTGATCTTCAGAAAAAGCCTAATTTTATATTACTGTCCTGTTCACTAATTCCAGAGCACCTTGTTTTCCCGATTTTCACTAAAATATGATAATGTCATCTTCCAAAAAGATATCAGTTTTATAGTACTCCTTTAGTCGTAACAGCAAATACCATTGTTTTGACTGTACGTCAGTTAAGTTAGAAATAGGACGGAAAATAAAAAGTCTACGAGGATTTTCTATAGTAAAATCGCTGAAAATGTGTGACGTCGGAGGCTTTGACGTCACTGTTTACTATTGTTGACACGGAGAACAAGATGGCGGCGGCTTGAAATTAACATAGGAATTTCCCGTAGACATTTTATTTTTCATATTGCGCTTTGAAGGCAACTGATAGGTAGGGTAAGTTGAGTTCATTTCCAGTTACGACTAAAGGAGGTCAAATCTCGGAAACAATTTTTTTTCGGACAGAATAAATTGCCAAAACAGGGTGCTCTGGAATAAGTGAACAGGACAGTAGTAGCGCCCACTCGTTTTATTTTTGAATTTAAATTTGTACAAGTGCGCGGCTCAAAATTTCCAGTAAGGTCGATTCAGTAGAGTAGTTACATAAAACGTATCACCAAACCGGCCATTGGGGATGGTGCTAGGATGTTGACGTCCTTTAATTTCGAATTTATTTTTGGATGAAATAAGTTTCCGAAATAACAAAATCATATATGATGTCAAATTGATAAAGGGCAAAAACGAAAAGAAAAATACATGTAAGTCTTTATGAAAGTGTTCTCGTTCTCTCAAACATTCCGACCAAATTAATTGCATTATGATGGATAAAGACTCTTAAAAACAGTGAACCTTATCTATCAAAACGATTCAGTTGATCGAAAAGTTTGAGAAAACTAAGACTTGCAAAAACAAACCACAATAATGCGTGTCTGATATAAAGTAGGGCGGAGTACATGGGCATAGCCAAGTATAACGATGGAATATAAGTAAACCAAGCGAAAATCTAACTTCAGTTGAAACAATATAGCGTCGTAATACTTCGTGAACCTTATCCTTGAGATTTGATATTTTCGTATTAAAATGAAATTACGAGAATCCTTTCTATTAAGAAATAATTTGTAAATGAGTAAAGGACAAAAAGCCATAGTTCGCAGCTGGATAAGACATAAAGCGGCCATAAAGACATATACCTTGTTTGGTATATCCCGATTGGACAACGTCTTTTGAACATATATATGCGACATTAAATGAAGCTTGTCGGTGCTTATCCCACCATTGGACACCTGATCTAACTCCCTTTATCTCCTTATTTAATAGAATAGACGAATATGTAGATGAGATTTTCCAGTTACTTTAAATTATCCATTTAATAGCACCAAATAAAGCTTGGATTAATTCTACTTTGTAGGAACAAAATCTGTGTTATTTATTTTTCGTCGTAAAATAGAGTTATTCACCTTTACATGCTTCAGTGTATTATTATGTTTGATGCCGAGGTGCCCAGTAGCAGAAAAAAAATCTGGTCCGAACCGTGATTTACACTACTACCTATTCGAGCATATGAATGTCTATAATAACCACACGCTTTCAAAGAATAGCATTGAAACAAGTCACAACACATCACGACACATAAAACGAGTAAATTAAAACAGCTGGTTAGAAACCTAGGCGACAGCAAAATATCAATTTTCATATTCATCTTTGGCATCCAATTTCCTGGAAAAAACTTCATATCATCATCGTGAAAATTACTACCGGATGAAACCAATTTTCTAGATAATGGTTTTTTAATAATTGCTTTTCTTATAATGAATATCGTAACTGAATGCCTAGAATAATTGCTGTATATTTTTTTTATTCATTTTTAGAATAAACAGTCCATATCATCCCAAATAAAAAGTGCGTCATCAATTATTACGCTGTTCCTATATGGATTCCGTAGAGTTAAAGAGTAAAAAGGACATAAATTAAAAAAATTCTAACCGTCATAAAATTTGATTCAAAATAACTATAGAGGTTGGTCTTAATATTGCGATGTAGAAGTCTAAGACATGATAGAAAAAGTATATTTTATAACGGAAAATGCAGTTATACACCTGTCTTTTCGGAAAGTTTGAAGATCCTCTATGCGACACAACAAAATCTTGAGGATGCAGAGAATCAGATTGATAACTAAAGACTATTTGCTCTTGGATTCATTTGTTTCATGTTTGTTGTTGTGTCACTGCAATGCGGCAGATTTCTTATCCTTATTTTCTATCAATTATTCCACAAAGTTGGATCCTTTGATTTACAAGTCGGAAGGTTTCTCTTCTTATTTTTTTCAGACTCCCTTTGATTACGTCGGCTTACAAATGAGATGAACATGCATACAAATTTCAATAATGACATGCCCAATTACTCTACAGAAATCTATAACGAGATATTTATGTTCTTATATATCATCTCGGGCACCAAGCTACAGTGATTTATTAAAATTTTTAGATATTAATATCAGAAATAAAATATGAAGTTTATATCATTAATGTGTAAATTATGTATCAATTCATATAACATGTTCTGTATAGCTTTTTCCTTAGAAATGCCTTGTCATAAAGTATGAAGTTACAAAATTTGTTGATGGCATTTGCGAAGCGCATTAATGCAAACGTTTTCCTCCAATTTTTCGGATGATACTCGTACCTGCATCAACAGGGGGAAAAAAGAGATATTTTTCTTATCATTTATATCCTCTGCTAATGGAAAACGGACTGTTTTCTTGAATCTAATAACAATCAATCCCCGCACTATATTTCGTAAGCTCGGGGTTGCACAGTGATACAACTGCCTCCCAAGACGAAAACAAGTTATGGCAGCCGCCATGATTCAAACAGCGAGCAGTCGTCTCTCTTTATATTTTGAATAAAAACAATTTCAGGAAATCATGTACAGGATAGTTTTAGTAAGTAGAAAAGAAATGGAACCCTTGAAATTTTAAGCAAGCATCAACACATCGTATTTTCAGGTACGAGCTGATACATGTTTTAGGGAATCCCCGGTTTAAAAAAGTGCTACAAATAGACTTCCGAGAACAATTTTAGTTGATCGATGTATAAAAAAAAATTCAGCCGAATAGAACCTTCGCTTTTAAATAATAACAATGGAAATTAAATTAAATGATTTAATAACAATTACAATAACAATTTTAACGGATATGACTTTTTTCTGCACGACCTTAGTGACGGTGTGGCTAGCAAACGTTGCAAACGGGAGATACTAACACCCCCCCCCCCCGGCATCTGAATCAATCTCAATTGGGGATTAAACCTTTGCTTCTTTGCAGTATGTAGTATTTGTTGTGGAAATATTTTCTATGTATTTTATTCTTTGTCGGTGTGGTGGTCTTCAGTGTTCCCTGTGTTTCTGTTTTGTAATAGCAGATTCCACAAGTTATTTTTATGTTTGGTACGCTTTTGGGCCAATGGAATCGCATTTTTGAATAATTGTAGTTTACATCTGATTTAGAATTTATTCGAGGTGGCGCAACTTACAATGATCTTAGGTAATTTATCTTGTTCTGAATTCTGATACCGGGTAAAATGAACGAAACCCATCCTGCCCCCTTGTTTTTGAATTATACAGCGAGAGAAGTTATGTTAGGATGTGGACTTCAATTTTGCGTCCTACTTGCTTAGATACTATAACTTGCTTCATATATGTAACATGATTCGTGTCACATTTGAATATGTTTTTAAAATCTTAACCAATTAGCACGGCGCCACCTACAATACATTCAAAGATTGTACTCTATGTCTTCCGAAATGGAAGTTACCGGATGTGACAGTTCTACCGAATTGAAGCGGCGGGTGTTGCATGCAAACAAGAGATGCTTACTCTTCCTGGGCACCTGGTCTCACTCTCATATCGGGAGTCCGCTTCTTTTCATGTGGTGGAGATTTTTTTTGTTTGCTTTGGTTCCTGTTTTATCCTGATTCTGTATGCCTTCGGTTTCTGATTTTCTTAATTATCGACTTTGTGCTATGATATGGTCATTATCCATATTTGTCATCCGTACATACACTCTAGTAGTGATTGTTGTCCTTCGTGTTTCTATGGAGCTGTCTTATTGTCTAAGTCTGTTTGTCCGATTTTTCATTTTTTTCCGTGAGAAAGTTATGTTTTATATTATTTTTCAAGAATTTGTAAGCCTTTAGATGGTGATTTTGAACTTCATTCACTGATTACATTCAATTTTAACATCTGCATGGAACCAATTCAAATGTTGTTTTCTGTCGAAATAAATCTGTACATCTCAACTTTTCAGTTAAACAATATATACGTAAATGACTCAAAAACGCAAAATTTCAGGAAGTAATGACAGTCCGTAGCTGAATAACACTAATGTCGTGCAGATGGCATAGATTTTCTTGACGGGAGTCCACGATGGTGGAATACTGATTATCTAAACTATAATACAATGGGACTGTTCAATATGTGTTTGATGAATGTCGTTGACATCTAGGACTTTTCTATCTCTAATCTTCATCAGCCGCCATAATAAAATCGATCTATTTAGTATAGCGCTAATTTCATATGCATTGCTCTCATCTAAGCAATTTCTTAGGGCATTTCATCAATTATAGAAAACAAAAGGCCCAGGTGTATCATAGAAAGAAAAAAAGAAATCGGGTTTAACTCATCGCTAAAAAGGAACAATGCATGCCTTGATTTTGTTGTCCATGTGATCCTAAGCTACAGAATATTTTTCTATAGACAATGTAGTCATAAGTTCATTTGTTGAGCATGAAAGATAGTAAATGTGAAAAATATAAGCCTTCGACACAGATGGTCACATGAACACCTCACTCTATGACAAACGTGACGACTTCAATTTCAGCATTACAAACTTTCCTTTTCTGAGTAGCAACATCCCTTCATCTCCAGCTTATGGCGTATTTATATCTCACTTAATACGCTATGCCAGAGCAAGTATCAAATATACGGATGTTGTTCCGAGAGCTAGGCGTCTTTCAGATAAGCTTCTCAGTCAGGGATAAGTTTGTGACCGACTAACATCGTCACTGAGGAAGTTCTACGGTCGATATGGGGAACTCGTCATACACTATGATGTCCCACTATCCAGAATGGTGGATGATATTTTGTCATAGACTATTTGAACCATCCAACCAAAGATTGTACTCTATGTCTTCCGAAATGGAAGTAACCGGATGTGACAGTTCTACCGAATTGGGGCGGCGGGTGTTGCATGCAAGCAGGAGATGCTTACTCTTCCTGGGCACCTGGTCTCACTCCCATATCGGGAGTTCGCTTCTTTTCATGTGGTGGAAGTTTTTGTTTGTTTGCTTTGGTTCCTGTTTTGTCCTGATTTTGTATGCCTTCGGATTCTGATTTTCTGAATTATCGATTTTGAGCTGTATACAGGGATATGGTCATTATCCATATTTGTCATCTTACAGTTAGAGAGATTGATCAAAAGTTTAAGTTTTACCAAAGTAGGTCAAACTTAAAGGTCATGATCACTAGTTCAAAGGTCAAGGCAATAACTGATTATCACGCTGTGTTTACACCATGGTCCACTGTTATACCATGTTACTTGTCAATGTTCCTCTAACTTTTCTCAAATATGTATTTCATATCTCTAGGCCAAATGGCAAAGTCAAGTTTAAGGTAAACATCAATAATTGCTGTGTCAGATTTGTCCCATCATGGTCTATCACCAAGTAAACTTACAAGTTGCTACTTCTACTGGTGTAGCAGTTGGCCGTCCTAAATCAGTACCGTTTGCCCATAAGTCTCGTTAGTTTATGTGTATTCTTTTGTGTTTGATGTTTCTATGTTGTGTGTCAGTGTTCCTTGTCCCCTTTTTCGTCTCTTTCTGTGCTTGTCTACTCTGTGTTTTTTGCATGGGGTGTTTTGTTGTTTGCTAAGGGTGCTAAACCGAGTGTTGTTGGAGATCCCCTTTCTTTCAAACGGAATCTTGACACAGGCAGACAAAATGAATGATTTCGCCATTTCATTTTGTTATTGAAATGTTATTATTATTTTTGTATTACAAGCAATAGTGAAACACGGAGGACACAAAACTTAATGGAATAAAGGAGAGCAGATCTCCAACATGACTCGATTTATTGCAGTACCCAAGCAAGGTACCCTAAAGCACAAAAAGAGACACAAAGGGGACAAAAAAGAATATTCTCCAAAATCAAAGACGACATCAAGACTTAGACACTAAACACAAAAGATTACATATAAACCAACACGACCAATGGGCAATCTGTGCCGAATTAGGACGAACATCTGTCATGTTAGTAGCAAATAGTGCGGCTATTCAGATTGCGTGTGCACAACCCTCAAAGTTGTCCTTCATGTATATGCTACCAGTTTGATCACCGAAACTAGTTTGATATACCATAATAGCCGTCTGTATCATGAAGTTCAATGAAACACTTAAAAGATTAGATATTTTCAATACTTATTCGACAGACACTCCCCTCAATAAATGATGGAAAATCGAAGACCAGAATTTGAAAATATCAGTATTGAAAACTTGTACTGTACTTGGTTTTAAATCACGGGTATTAAACTGAAGTAATTGAAAAATGTCAAATATCGAGTTTTCCTACATTGTATATGAGTGAGAGATATTGCTACAGATGGTGATGTCGCCATACAATGAAGGTCTCCTTATATTTCAATGCGAAAAAAGGCGGAGGAATTCAAACATTTGCAAGCTGCTCAACTCTCGGTATAATTTATTTCATCAACAAACAAACTAGAATTAAGCAGGGAATAAATCATAATTCACGACAAAATGTTTATTTCGGCCTCGAGCACCACTGATGGAACAATACTTGTTGAAATGTGTATGCATATGGCTGTCTGAAACATTTATTGCAATATTGATAATTTCTTCTCTGTGAAATTTGATCATCTAGGACACTGCAAACTACTGTGAATGTCGATTAAGATTTTTGTATTTTAAACCATTCACTTCAGAAAATACAAATATGAAATATTTCTTTGTCACAATGTTTTTGCTATAACCTATAATTACAGTCAACATCTCATATCAAATACAAATCGTAAAATCATAGTATATCAGCTATTTCCCATGTATTCATAATTTGAATAAGAAAGTCACGAATGTTGTTCACCGGCCGTACGTTTTATTTTTTCTGAGTTTGATTGGATTCAAGACATTTATCATCGTTTTCTTAATATTTCAATACATAAAGAAGAAAAATCTGAACATTTATTATCTATGTTACAAAATCTGATAGATGAGTTTGCGTTGCCTTTTCTTCAAATTTCAGATAAAATGGATCAACATCCAAACTTGGTTCCACCGCAGGTCAACTGAAAAATGAAGATGATCTCTGTTGCGTTATTGCTGAAGTAAAGGGATTTAAAGGGGGCAAAACATTATTTATTCATGGGAAAAAAAAAAAAAGGAGGGGATCTCCAACAACACTAGGTTGCAGCACCAACAGCAAAATCCCCAAACACCCATGCAAAAAACACAGAACAGATACCCACAGAAAGAGACGCAAAAGGGACAAGGGACACCAACTCACAACATAGAAACATGAAACATAAAAGACTACACATAAACCAACGAGACCAATGGGCAACCGGTGCCGACTTAGGACGGCCATCTGCCACGTAAATAGCAGACGGTGTGGTTATCCTGGATTACGTGCGCACAACCCTCCCACTATTCCGATTTCCCAGAGGTCTCGAAGAACGCACAATTATGGTGTAAAACAACCTCCTCACTGTTAGGTGACCACACACAAACAAGACCGTAAAACACAGGGGTCCAAGCAACACAGATGAATATGTAAATGGATATAAAAAGAGGACGTGCGTAATACAGTCCGTGCTCTGCCGGCTGTAGCGAGCTCATATATGTTATCACCCGAGGAGTCCGACTGACATTCAGAGAGGACAGGTGGTCGGGGCCCTGTCTTCTCTAAAGAGGTTTGGACAGGGCCCGTCATGGAGTCCCGTCGTCACAGTCAGTCAGAGTGCAAGTCTTAAGAATGCGCTCGTACAAGACTGTATATTGGTCAAGTACCAAGCTTAGTGTCCGTCTGGTGACATTAGGATCATATCCACGGTATAAAAGGCGTTTGATGACTCTGACGCATTTTCGATACATATGCTGTCTACCTTTGATCCTTCTTATTTTGTTAATTATGTCACCATAAAATGCAGGTTGTGAAATACCCAAAGTAATATACTCCGTTGCTTGTATTGGTCCGAATTTCAAAAGAAGTTGATCATAATTTTTGTAAAATTTCCAGAAAGTCTTTACTAGTTTGTGAAAGCGAAAACCTTGACCTAAAAGTTTCTTTGTAATTTGTAGATTTCTATTATGGAAATCCAAAACATCAGTACATGCTCTAGCATACCGGATGAGCTGTGAAATGTAGATACCGTATGACGGTAATCTAGGGACATCACCGTCAAGCCAGGGAAAATTTACTATGTTGAATCCAAAATCATCTCGTTTGTCATATACACTTGTATGAATTTCTCCATTGACAATTTTGATATTTAGGTCCAAAAATGGTGTTTCAGTGTCTGTAAAGTTTGCCTTGTTTAGAGTCAATTCTTGTGGATAAATAACATCTTTATACTTTTCAAAAACAGGATTATCGATAGTAAGAATATCATCCAGGTACCTAGAAGTACCAGTGAAGCATTTCACATCATCATGTTTTCTTTGCTTTTGAAGATTTTGAATAAATTCCTTTTCATATGTGTATAAAAATAAATCTGCAACAAGAGGCGCACAATTTGTACCCATAGGAATCCCTACAACCTGCTTGTAGAGATTCTCACCAAATCTTACATAAATGTTGTCCAAGAGGAAGGACAAGGCACTACACAGGTCGCTACATGTCCATGATTTGTATGATTTGTATTCTGTAGCGGAAAAGAAACCCTTTGATTCAGATGTACAAATATAAATTTTCCCCTCTCGATTATAGCACCATTTAATGAGTTTGGACAATTGATCATTGATCTTGTCGTGAGGAAGCGTGGTGTACATATTTGAAAAATCGTATGAAGCAATCGTATTGGCTTGAAAATTTCTAGATTTTATCTTGTCAATCACATCCCCGGAATTTTTTATAGACCAAAATAAATTTACATCATTCCTGTTAAGAACAGTTTCACAATATTTTGCAACGTGTTCCTTTACCGCCGTGAGGGCTGACGTCAGATGTCTAGACAAACTTGTAGTTGAGCAGTTGCTAGAATTAGCAATGTATCTAAATTTGTAAGGAGATTTGTGCAGTTTTGGTATGCAGTATATTGTAGGAAGATCCAATTTAGAAATAGGGATGTTGAATGAAGAAATTTCACCGCTATGTTTGCTCAAAATGTTAGGGACACTTTCATTGCTTTTGATATAAGTATTTGTAGACGAAAGTTCCGAAACTAAAGTTGATATATAGTAAAGTTTTCATATGATTATGGTGTTGTTGGCTGCTTTATCTGCAGGAGCGAAGACAAATTTTTCATGTAAATTACGTAATTTGGATTTAAAATATCTTTCAGATCTAGAAATTGGATTTTCAAAAAGATGAGGATTTTTGTGGAAGTTGTCTATTCGAATGTCAGTAATGTCCAAAATGAGGTTTTTCCAGTCATTCAGAGAATGCGATTCGACTCCTTCCGATTTACACCATCGTTTGTTATAGTTATCTAAGGCTTCCTTTAGTACTTCGCGACATTTAATAAAATCTATCTTGGATGGGATTCTATACTTAGGTCCTTTTTTGAGAAGACCACGGAGCTGCCTGTCTTGGATAATTGAAAAGTCACCTGTAATAATATGACCAGCTGGTTTATATAGATATTTAGATGTTGCACATTCTCAAGAAGCAGGACATGATTCAAGTATTTTAGGATCTGATGTAACTTTGTTGTAGTTAAAAACGAAATTTCGAATAGGTCTCTTATATTTGTAACAAATAAGAGGAGGTTCTAAATTTTCAAAATATTGAGGAATAGCACTTTGTACACGATGATCCCGAAAAATATTAGAGATGTTAAGAAGATCGAATCCTTTGTTAATAAATGAAATTTTTAAGAATCGAAAACACGAGAGATCATTACTCTGCTGCCAGGGAGCAACCTTCTGAACAAAACTTTCAAATTCTAAGGCATGTTGTTTGCAACACACACTTATATTGGTTGAGCAATAAAAACTGCAAAGGGGTTCACGTTTCACTGCAGTTTTCGCTATGACGTCATAGGTTGCCATGACGACGTCGTTAAAGCAGACTTTTCTAGCGCATTACTGACCAAAGCATGAGAATAGGGTTACCATACTGATGTTTTACAAAAACTGACAGGGTATGGGCATTTCCCCTGTCTGAAATATCCGTTTTACTCAATTTCTGATAAGGGATTCGCCGATTTTATAAAGAAAAGGGAAGGATCTCCAGCATGACAACCCTGCAGACACCCAGCGAAACAAACCGACAGAAACTGACACAGATTGACACCAGACAAAACTACAAACCGAACAAGGACGCTAGAACATGATACAAAATAATCGAAACAGACACACAGAAACATCAAATACAACACATAAAAGAAAGGAGACCAATGTGCACTCGGCGCCAACTTTGGACGGCCATCTGCTATTAGCTGATGGTGTAGTTATCCGGATTTCGTGCACACAACCCTCCTACTATTCCGAATACACAGAGGTCTCCATAGACGCACAGTTGTTGTATAAACATTAAATTTCTCACTGTAAGGTGACATCACAAACGAGAAAGTTAAACGCAGTGGCCTCTTGTAACACATATTCTATGTAAATGTATCTTAAAAAAGTCTATAGCATGCGTTCAACAGTCTGTGCTCTGCTGGCTGAAGCGAGCTCAAGATCAATCACCCGAGAAGTCTGACCAACTTCAGATAGGACAGAGAATCAGAACCCAGTCACACGCATGGTAACCTCTAACTCATTTCCGTCACCGGATTACTTCATGCCAAGATGACTCTGAGAAGCGGCGTCCCTAGTTTAATCTTTCATGTTTATATTTTGTCAAAAGTGAGTTGCTCTTAGTTTTATGTTGGGTCTATTTAGACGCGCAATTAAATGAAAAAAAAAAAACCGTTGGAAGCATGGTGGAAATAAGAAGTAGAGGCACCTGAATATTGAACACTAGCTTAACTTCAAGTTAAAGGAGGTTAACATCTTAGCACCATCCCTTCAATGCTATTTTGAACATAGATTTTATTTGGATATGCTACTGAATCGACCCAACAGGAAATATGGAGCCGCACACTCCCTGTAAAGTAAATGTACAAATTTAAATTCTAAAAATAAAACCAGAGGGCGCTAGTGAAATGAATTTGGGTGGCGTATGAAAAGCACTTTGGCTGGAAGCATTAGTGATGAGAATTTAATATTCGAAACAAGTGTCTGGTGCATGAAAATTGGTTTGAAAGTTCTTCAAGAAGGTATAGAGTTGGAACACTTCGATATTTTTGACAAGGTATTTTATTATCCTTATACTGATGTGACTTTATTCATTAATGATTTGTGGAGTTTGTTTAAGGCATACGAACAATGAGAACTTTCAACATAAACAGATAATACTATGCAACATATTACTCTCTCAGGCTCACTTTATTTAAGACAATACCCCAGATAAAATCTCACTTTTGGTCAACATCTCATGGTTAAGGACATTCAGAATGCCATGGGAGGAAAATAATCAACTACTATGCTGATAACACGTTAGCATTTTAAAAACAATTCGATTCATCCGATTCATTCGACTTCTGTTTCCCCAGTTCCAAAGTTCCAAAATCTACCACAAAGTTTAAATATCCAAACCAAGCCAAAGTACAGTAAAAATTCTAATTTTACTCCTTACCTATAATTTGGGTTGTGTAAAATTATGAAATACTGTAAGTGTGTATTTTTTAAACAGACCACACGCACACTGTTCATTTATTACCTCATCTCAATCTAAGTGAAGAAAATTGTACCTTTTATTTTGCTGATGACTTCTAATCAACACAATATTGTATTATTACAGATCGTGTTAATGGTCTTATAATTTTCTTATATTTCATTCTTCTGGTATGAATTTGCTAATCCCTGATGCAATCTCTGAAAATCAGCTACGTGGCAGAGACACATTACGTAACATCTCAGGTTGCACCTGGTCAGGATCTGCCAAGCTTAGTCTTAGAAGTCATGCATCGCTCAGAAGCTGCAATCAGTACAGGCCTTGTAGCACATTTAGCATAACTTTTTTGTCACTTCTGAAAGAGTGCTTTTTGAGCCGACGATGTGAACTGATTCAGAATAAGTTCGTTACAAAAGGTCTTAATAAGGATGACCTAATCGGATAATTATAGTTCCCCTCTGTCTGCCTACAGTAGTGTAAGCACCTCATCGTAAGGCAATCAGCCGATTGCTAGACATGCAGGCCAAGTTTCATATTTACCGATCGATATTGGTGCAGATCTCATGTATGAATGTTACGGATTTCATCCCCCTTTGTCTGAAATCAATTATCTGTCGCTGTCAAGTGCGTCCTTTTGGGACAAGGAGGACTAACATCACACCATTAGCAGATTTGCCTTCTTGAAAACATATGTCTTCCAGAGAATTTTTTTTCATACGAAACTTTTGCTATCCCAAGAGTCATCTATGCCTTTGGCGAAACAATATGAATTTCTGTCTCTAAAAGTAATAGAGGTTTTGATTGATAAGAACTTTCAAAAAATGAGGGTTTATCAAACGTGCAACTACATGTACATGTCACATACATAATCAATGAGCAGCTGCATTGCTTTTCACATATTGTTTCTTTTTCATTTTTGTTCTCTTATTTTGCATTGCTTCTATGGTAACCCAACGCAAAACACGCCAACTTTATAGAACACGAATGTTACAACACATAGAAATGTAATACCAACAACTAAGTCACGCAAACATCAGGATACTGTAAACGTGTTTATTTTCGCTGCAGGAAAAGTTTGCGATTTTACCTCAAGACGTGATAATTTTGGGAAATATTCGAGATATACGTACGTCTCTGTATTTGTAAGAATGCATCAGCTTCACTTTTTCGCAAAGTGCCTTGTGATTCATGAAATATGCAAAAAATATCCTCATGCGACAATTTCACGTTTACAGTATTTAACTCATATTTCAACATAATGATTAAATGATAAATCGCAGTAAAGACCAAATGGAGCAGAATTCAAGTTATTGATTTATTTGTAGCTCTATACTTTACATGGCATTCAAGATCATTTGTACACAACATAACATTTTTCAATTTCATATCGTGAACTCAACATTTTAAACAAAAGTACAGTAGCCGTTGTAAAAATATCAAGAGAAGAAAAAAATGTAATAACCAAAAATAAAACAAATTTTCAAGATTTTATGAGAACAGATAGCGATTGTTGGGAGGTTTAACAATGATATTCAAGTCCAACTATCGAAACATTGTACCAATTCTCAGATACCAGGTGGTACTGATATCTACCACAATTAACGCAACATGGTAGAGATATAAACTACATAATTTTAGGTAGATATATATCACCACTAAAATTGAATATAATCGGAAAGAAAATTACACCTAGATAGCAAGAAACAATAAGTAAATCATATTTATGAACATTTCATGTATATTCTTATGATTATTCAACATATTCAGATTTGGAGTCAAACATCTAGTCTATGTATGAGATGTGTACATTATGTGGTATAATGCTTTAATCCATATCTTTATTTCATCCATTTTTTCAGAACCATGTAACTTTCTGATGAAAACACTCAGAGATAGTAAAATGTTTTCCTCGTCAATTCGCGTACCAATAATCGATTATTGCTTGTAAAATACAAGAAAGGTGAGATAACAAAATATTTATCACCTTTATTTTAACCTAATTTCAAAAACTGCGTAATGTCATAGATTTAAATTCAGATTGGAATACTGTGAAATCATTTATTTTCGTAGGGCCCAATTGTTGTGGATTCGTGAGATGCAGTGCTTTCGTGGGAACGGAATTTCGTAGATGCCACCAGTTCAAAGAATAAAGAGTGAAATCAAACTTTCACGAATGGTACTCAGCCAGGGTAGTCGAATGTCTTAAAAAGTCCGAAAGTGGCGACGATTACGTTAACGTCGACATTAAAACATCCGTCTTAAAGCCCCCTCAGGTCAATATGTCGCTGAATTGGTACCTTATTAAAAGCGGGTTTTGCAAGGTTGGCCTGTGACAAACAATTGTAAAAACAGTGTTGACAAACATTATAATTACGATTAACGTACATTTGTATGTGTCCATGTTATTAGATGGTCAATCGCCTGTAAGATATGCATGTTTTTGTCACTAAAAGTTGTTCAAATTCCTTGCTTTATGTACAATTATTCGTTGGGGATGTAAATTCGTGGATGAGGCTATACACAAAAACCACGAAAATTGAGCCCCCACGAAATATAATGATTTTACGGGATATTGAGTCCATGATAATGTTGGTTCGAGCTACAGACCGTACGAATTGGTGAAAAAAAACTATGAAGGTCTTAATTCAACGAGATATACTATGTTTACAATGTTACCAACGCCAAGACTTATTGGTTTTGTTTTACGAATAAACGTTTTAGAACCTCTGTATATATACAAAATAAGCAATATTTGCATTGTCTTAAAGATTTTGTTGTTTGATGCTGATGTTAGCTTCGACAAACGTAGTTAATATACTTGCCGTTTATTGGCATTGCTTTTATAGAATTATGATGTATTCCAATCCAAAATTTGATTATGCAGTAACGCATTTACATTTTTACCTTGAAAAATAATCTGATTAACCTATAGGATCTTTTGAATGATCTCAAATTGCTTTTCAGACAAACTCGTATAAACATAAACTAAATATGTGTCTAAACATTTAATGCAAAATGACAGTTCAAAGTCTTCATTTTCTGCTTAAGGTTGTAATAAACCGAACATCGTTTATTTGGATGTTATAATGGCCTTAACTTGCTTGAAACTGAGGAATGACATTGGGACCGTATAATAGAGTTAATGCAACAACAGTGATGCCCGAGACAGAAGCAGACGGAAGTCAAAGCATTTGTAAGTGTTCGAGTAGCTCAAAGGTTAAATTGACCTGCAAATCTGTGCATGAGGGATATTCAAGATACATTGAAGGTGCAGTCAATTATTGTTATTCAATTGAAATAAATGGAAACAACGAGGACGTTTGATCCTCGGAAACGTATTGTCTACCAGCAACAATCATAACTGCAGTTTTGCAAAATGAATTCATACTGAAAACTTTCATATTAAACCATATGTTTATAACAAATCGTTGCTCTACCATGAAACTCAAGGTCGAATGAGAGGTACATTGTCTATCAAAATATTATTATTCGAAGAACATAACTGGATCCTTAGATTTGTGCTCACTACTCATGAAGATGCCTATAAATAATGGAGCTATCTCTTATTTTCAGAACAATTTACAAAATAAACGACCGTTAGTGGAGGTACCCATCCGGTGGTTACAGACACGTATAAACATAATTACGTTAGTGCACCATATGCTTATTTCGATAAATCGTATTTAATGATGCTAGGGGTCGAAAAATACCTACTCCCCATCATCGAGATATAAGCTAATTCAGTCATACTTCACTGAAAGCATGGTTTCTTCACATGTTAACCATTTGTGTTAGGATACTTGTAATTAATTCTTTCCAATTGATGAGAGATATAGAGTAAAAACAATGCAAATAATTAGATCTGATTATCAGTGTACATAGGGTCGTAGACCTATAGGAGTTTGACCTTTGCCATGTAAAATGCAAAGGTTTGATTTGTGTCTTAAAAACTATCCTCAGAAAAGATTTGGACAAGTTTGCTAAAATTGAGATTATTTGTTGAATAGTTGTGCGTACAAAACAAAGGAGGGGATCTCCAACATCACCAGGTTGCAGCACCCAAAGCAAAACCCCAAAACAACCAATGCAACGATGAAAGGTGAATCATTATCTTTCGTAGAAGACACTACAACTTATTCAAGTTAGAGAACGTAATGGAATCAAAACACTTCAAACATGGGGTCGCGGGGAATTGTATTACTTACTCCACACTGCAACAAAATATAAGTGTAGATATAAAACCAAGGAGGGGATCTCCAACAACACCAGGTTGAATCACCCACAGCAAAACCCCAAAACAACCAATGAAACGATGAAAAAAAGTGAATTAAGATCTTGCGTAGAAGACACTACAACTTAGTCAAGTCAGAGAAAGTAATGAAATTAAAACACTTCAAACATCGGGTCGCGGGGAAATGTATCAACTTCACAGTGCAACACGAAATAAGTGTAGATATAAAACAAAGGAGGGGATGTTTTCCTCAGGAATTACTTAAAATTGACTTTCATCATTATCATGCAATGAATCACAGAGCATGTTCGCAAATTACCAAGATGAATAAGAACAGAAATTTTTATTGACCTTAAAATATGAGCAGTAACCATCAGTGAATTAAAGTCAAACACAAAAGCCGAAACCATATTCCAAAAACCACAATCAAAAGGCTCTCGAAATTGGAAAAATGCAATACAGAACTTTCTCAAACGAAAATAAAATATGACAAACAGACGGAGATAATGACACAAGCCCCACACAGACACGAAGGACAACTTATCTAAAAAAGAAGAAACCATATATCCAGTGCAAGTGTGCGGAAGGCATTGTAGAATGCAGTGCAGGTGGCGCTATTAAAACGCGCCGTACTAAATATTTTCATATCCGACATGAATCATGTTACATATCTAATACACGTATAATATCAAAGTAGGTAGTACCAAAAATAAGGTATACCCACTTCAAGGTACCCCAATATTCAGACAGGACTGTATCATTTACCAGCCTTCATTGCATCATCAGGTGAATATTTAAAAATACTTTAAACGCAAGGACACAAACACAGGCACAAACAAAACCATACACAAAAACAGCAAGGACACAAACACAGGCACAAACAAAACCAAACACAAAAACAGCAATGATACAAACACAGGCACAAACAAAACCAAACACAAAAACAGCAATGATACAAACACGGACACAAACAAAACCAAACACAAAAACAGCAATGATACAAACACGGGTACAAACAAAACCAAACACAAAAACAGCAATGATACAAACACGGGTACAAACAAAACCAAACACAAAAACAGCAATGATACAAAAGATAAGTTATTTTCACTTTAAAAATCGAAGTGACTAATCGTAACCGCAACCTGTGGCTGGTCATTTAAGAGAAATACGTGTGGTATTTCGGATAATGAACTCCCGACATTCCCTTTTGGTCTGAAAGCAAGAGGTATTGAAGAATTCATATTTGTCTTTAGGATTCCACACTGTAATAAGTAATATGATCAAAGCAATGAAATGTAATGAAACAAGAAGGGGAAACAGTTTAACCTTTTCGGCTGAAGTGAGTTCATGTAAAGTGAGAGGTGTATAACCTATAGCAGGAACGTTCCTGAGCTTCAATTTTAGTCATAATATAAAGTTTTAGAGGTGTTTATTTTAGAGTAATCCCCTTATTAACAGGACATACGAAAGAAGAGCAGAACCTAAAAAATAATTTCAAAAGTATCATCTCTATGCAGATATCTCACTTAATTGTGTCACATTGTCAGTGCAACAGAAAAGTGATTAAGCTAAAAACGTCTGATTTGTACAGAACAGAAAAAAAATGATTATAACGTAGAAGCCCTCACAAATGTTTGAGCAGCTGAAGTGATGACAAGGACAAACCGGATACGATGGACCAGAAAAGTACACAAATTATTGATTGGATTCCACTTTTATAGTGTAAATCCTTTGATGTGCACCCCTTAATACTATTCTTAATTCGGAGAGATCGATTTGATGGTGTGTGTGGTGTATAAAAATACTGCTGATTCTGACCATAATGTGATTTCAGGGATATTCTCCCTTTAAAATAGGAAGTTCTGAGGCCTTTGTTGTCATTGGCAGACACAGTTCTAGACAACGAGAAAAATGCGTGTAAGCTAATTTATTATAAGCCATGAATCATTATCAATTAATCCTTGTTGATCTAGCATGATTAGTTAACCATACAAAATCTTACAAATGAAATACTATGTCCACAGAAACAGTATTGTCTTAGTAAATAACATTCGCCCATGCCAATTCACCAGGAAGCTGTTGCGAGAAAAATCTATATGGACAATATTTGCCTCTCAGTGATCATCACTTGTTGCATTTGAACACAATCTCTATTTCAGCGGTTAATTAAACTTGTTTTGTGGCGTTTGTTGCTTCCTGTTGAGTATTTCCTGCTGTGGTCATTACCGAGTAGTCTTGGAAGAAATCTGTTCCAGATTCTCTCTGAATATATATGCCTGCCTTCTAATTTGTATATATGTTTGTCTATCTTTCTTAGTCTCTTCTTTTGATTTTACTATGGTATGAAATTATGATATCTGTGACTATTACGTCTATTTCTTAATTCTTTCGGTTTGGGCAGGAATTTTGTCAAAACGTGAAATAGGAGAAATTTATTGAGGTAGGAGGATTTTAGAGTCACTTGTCCTGTTTCAGAAAATTAATCAATTTATGTACGTATTTAATCATAATGTGATCATTTTGGACGGATTGTTAACTGAGAACGCATTGATTCTGAGGAACGTTTTTATTTTGAACGATTTTCAGGAAGAGTGATGAATTCCATTTAGCAAGCCGGATACAGCAACAATTTCTGTCGTGGATGAAAAATAACATTCTGCACGAATCGGAGCAGAGTAAACATTTACCTTGCAAAATTATTAAAACCCTACAAAATGTGTTATATAAAAAAAGTATATAAAACCCTTGAAACTTAAAATAAATGATCTATTTAAATGGAATGTGAAAGCGTCATCATCAGACACAAATATTGACAGAGCTAGAGTAAATAGAGAGGAGACAAACGAAGGTCTATTTCAATATAACGTGAAGTAGATGATTCAATCAGAAATAAAAATCTTTCTTGATCTCATCTTGAAATTGGACTTGGCCTACAGACGATGTGCAAACGCTAATACTCAGTCTCAATATATCTCGAAAAGCAGTTTTGTTGTTTGCACACACCGCTCTTATAACTTTTCACATTATGTTACATCTAGGGTAGCAAAACCCCACCGACCAAAATTTTATTTGCAGATACTTTATGTAGAGTATATATCTGGAAGCTTCAAGCTTCTATCGTATTTTCGATATATTTAAACATACTTAGCACTTCCATCTTGCGTTAAAGGTTAAATGACAGAGAATGGAATACACGTTGATTCATCAAACTAGTTTTTGAATATTTTTTGCTTTCATGAAAATATTTGAATTAATTGGCCTTTTTTATACTGGTATAACATGATCTTCCGACTCCTGTTTTAGTAAGAGTTTGAGGACATATAGAAAGCTCAGTATATTATACAACTCTTACCTCATTTGGTGGATGCTGGGAATGTTTGTCTATTAAAGACATCCATTTTTCTAAATACTCCCTTTTAAGCTTGTAATTCATACTCATGCTGCTTACCGCGTCCTAAGCACCAAGAATGTCAACACAAATAAGTGCAATGAGCCACAAACAGAATAAAGGCATCGCGGGAGTGATGCGTTAGAACCTAACAACAAATCGTTATAACGACTTCATGCAAGTAATTTCCTGCCGTGAAGACATATGAACAAGGTTAGGTTTTCATATGGCAAATCAATCATCATCAACACTCTGAAACTATTCTTGATTACAATACTAGAGGGTCTAAGGAATATATGAGGCTAACCATTCTTTAATTGCTATTTAAATCAAAATAGGCGTTCAGTATTCCTTAAATGCCAAGCTCAGGGGTTGTATTGATTATGTTTATTTGATCCTTCGATTTGATTGAGTGCTCGAGAAAATCGAACGGAAGATCTTTGGAAATTCAATACGGAAAAATGATGGAGCAACTTCTGGTCAACCACAGCTTTAAACATAATATTTTCCATTACGTATCCCCATAAGATTCCTTTCACTCCATATTTAAGCATAGTCCATTGCATGTTATCCTTTGATTTGTTTTCTGAAGTTAATTGCATTCACATTAATATTGCTTTATGGAATATTTTCATTTCCCTGGAGATAAATCTAGTCCTTATGACTTGAGACAGACATATTGGAAATCGGTCTCATACATTTGTCTAACCCTTGAGTACTGCTCAGAACTCCGCTTTAAAAGATAATCGTCCCATAATTTGTTCAATCGACTTATTTGTCAATCGACCATACAGATACTCACAACTGCTTAATGCAATATCTAAACGTATCATATGGAATCTTTAAAGTATGCCAGTCTGGTGAAGAGATTTGAAAAGGAAATCACCTTTTCAGGATGAAACAACCAAACATTGATGCAAAAAGCTAAGAAGCAGGAATTACATCTCTGACGTGTGCTAAATATCAATATGAATCGGAGTAGAGTCCTTGCCTATGTCGTAGCTATGTCAATATACGCAATTTACATTTTGTATATAAATCCAAACATCACTTCAATTCCTTTGCTTTGGTGAGTATTCTTTTCCACCAAAGATAAATCTTTTTACTACATGACAGCCTGAATGCTAGCAGAACGTGAACGTTGATAGTTGAAAGGTTTATTCTACGACCCTAAATGCAATACTGTTTAATTTTCATAGAATTTCTAACATTAAGGGGTAACGAGTGTCTGCTTGTATAAATGACAGAAAAAATTAAAAATCTGAGTAATTTTTTTCAGTTATTTGCTATTATTTACTGAAAATATGAATGATTTTGAAGCATATGACAGTAATTTTGATACACCTTTCCATCAATACTTCACCAGAAACTGATATTGAAGATGATGACAGTCTCATGAGACAATGCACAAAATTTGTACACCTAATAGAAATCTCAAAAATTTACTGTTGCAGAATATTTTTTGGGGGATGCAACTTATGTAATATTCATGTACTGGGACATAAAAAGTAGAAAAAAGCATGAAACACTGAGGTATCCATCAATACTTTTATGTTACAGCTCGGCAAATTTGATCAGCTTCAAAGTTTCTAATACAAAAGTTGCTAGAGTTATCTTTCCTGTATAATATATTCCTGTGAAGTAAAGGCAATCACACGACATGTCATTCATTTCCTTCTCATTTTCGAATGAAAACCTGATCCTTTTAAGAATTATTTAGACTTTCTAAATGAACGTAATAAGATTTTTTTTCTAAAGCGGGGGGGGGGGGTCCAATCAAATGAGGGGGAGTTCTCTAACCTATTGTTGTTATAAAATTTATACAAAAAATGTACGTAAAGACGAGAAAAATCATCCAATAAAAAATTAAATATAAGGTAAGGGGAATTCAATTTTGAGGCAGTCATCGGGAAAAAGAATAAGTCCTAACGATTTCCACTGATCCAGAGCACCAGACCTGATAAAAACTATGCTATATTAGAAAATAGATGCCCTAGTCTTTTCGTTTAACCGTAAAATTTTGTCAAATGCGAATATTTCCAGTGCGAAAACATTTTGGTGCGAGTCAAACCGCAAACTTTTTATGTATCTCTTTGTTAAAGAGTTCCGATAATTTGTAAAATTTGACCCTGACTTTAACGGGAAAACAGTTAAACACGGATTGAAACGAAGTAATTGACTGTGCGAGTTAGCTCGCTTACCAGCCACTCGTTACCCCTTAAGATACATTGAACTGTCTGGTCAGAACACTGTTGCTTTGCTTAACACTGAAGTCTGTATGAGCTCGAAAACGGACCATTATCTCAAATGCAGACGTTAAGCTTGTAAATTTTTGATTTTTTTTTTCTTGATATAATGCACTTAATTAGAATTGAGTCTTGAACAATTTTGTCTTAAGGAGGGAATGCTGAGTTAGGACAAGGCATTCACACTAGAAGAACACGTGTAACTTTCTAACATGTTAAAAAAGAAGGGAATGCTGATTTCCTAAAGTACAATGTACAATGATTAACGGATAAGGCTATTTCCATCAAGATCTATGTAAATTTTAAACTAAATTCGATACAGGCGAAACAAAGACAATAATTATGTTTTAAAGAAATCCTAGAGCTGATCGTATTAAAGGTTCCATAAAATCACCATATCGCGATTGGGCATACACAGTAACGCAGACTATTCATCAATACGTTAGCAAGTGGCTATACCTGATATACATACACACCCGAGACCAAGAGTAACTTCTCTTTGAATTATCATATTTTTAAGACGAAAACTGTAAATGTTTGTAGAAGCCGTTTATTACTCTATTCCCCTCAATGCCCTAATTTTAAAAGAGAGAAAAGGAATCCTTTAAACAACAATGAGCTCTTCACAAAACGAACTAAACACCGTTTAGTCATTCCAATTGAGTTTTGTGGTATTGTGTGTAATATAACCATAAAATTTCCATTGAAAAGGTCCCTCAAAATGAGCTCTAAATATGCTTTGACACATATGAGAAATGCCTATAGATTCTACACCTACAACGTATCTGTAGGAATTTAATTACGTCACAATGCTTTTTACGTCAGAATTCATCCCATGTTTATTTTGGCATTTAATTGGACAATTGAATATCAGAAGTTGTTTTATGTAATTTGAGATAAAAATGAACACAGAAAATCGACATTTCAAGCATGTATGATATTAATAATCTCGTTCATTTAAGTTTCCTAGAACCAAAATGAACCTCAATACTGAAAATAATCCTGTCAAACAAACCTATCCCGCGTGCACTGATCAATATGCACATTATGACGAGGAGGATGACGCGTTGTTTATCGAAGGACAGAGGCAGACATGAAAGTATTTAGGTACACCATGGAAAAGAGTGCATAGGAATTTATGTGTACTTTGTATTCTTTAAAAGGCTTTTTGGAATTTTATCACCTCATAATAGAGGTAGACCAATAAGAATGAGTAGATTAATATAGATCTTAACCAAATTTGGTATATCTAATAACATGTATAAGCGTATGAATTCAAATAGAAAAGACGAAATTGTAATCGCTTATCCGAACTTAGCGTTTGGTTCATGTCGATCGAAGTGAAAGTTAATTCCTTGTCAATGTTTCGAGTATAGTACCGTGTATGTGTAATTCCTAGACAAAATTCATACTTCAACAATAGCTAATTCTTTGGTATACATTATAGGTCATGCTTAGAATTTCCCTCACCATATATTCATTATTGTGATTTTATATATCTTTCGGCCTCGAGCTTCACTGATAAGACATTGTTAATCAGTTAAAGAAGATCCTGACGATAATCTCAACAGTACTCACCATGGAGCACAAAATTGAGCATCGACGGACCCCTAGCAAGCTAGAGGTGGGATCTGGTGCCCGGGAGGAGAAAGCATCCCCTATTTGGCAAGCCGCACCCGCCGTCGATGTTCATGCAATTGCAAATGACAAATATGGATAATTACCATATCCCTGTATACAGCACAACATCGATAATTCAGAAACCGAAGGCATACAAAATCAGGATAAAACAGGAACCAAAGCAAACAATCAAAAACTTCCACCATATGAAAAGAAGCGAACTCCCGATATGGGATTGAGACCAGGTGCCCAGGAAGAGTAGGCATCTCCTGCTTGCATGCAACACCCGCGGCTTCAATTCGGTGGAACTGTCACATCCGGTTACTTCCATTTCGGAAGACATGGTTCAAATGGTCTATGACAGAATATCATCCACCATTCTGGAGAGTGGGACATCATGACGAGTTCCCCATATCGACCGTAGAACTTCCTCAGTGACGATGTTAGTCGGTCAAAAACATATCCCTGACTGAGAAGCTTATCTGAAAGACGCCTAGCTTTCAGAACAAAATCCGTATATTTGGTACTTGCTCTGGCATAGCGTATCAACTGAGATATGAACACGCCATAAGCAGGCGATGAAGGGATGTTGCTACTCAGAAAAGGAAAGTTTGTAAGCTGAAATTGAAGTCACGTTTGTCATAGAGTGAGGTGTTCATGTGACCATCAGTGCCGTAGGACAACATTATGTCCAAATAGGATGCTGAATTATTTGTCTCTGTAGTTTCTTTGACTTCAAGCTCCGAAGGATAGATACTGCTCAGGTGATCCGCGAATTTGGATTATTGATGGACAACACATAGTCTATATATCTGTAAGTGAAGTCAGAAGCTAAGTATCTTTTCCCCTCAGAGACCAAAGATTGAATGAATTCAGCTTCGTACGAGTAAAAGAAAATGTCGGCAAGGAGTGGGGCACAATTGGTCCCATTGGAATTTCGACAATTTGCTGGAAGACCTTTCCTCCAAACACCACAAAAATGTTGTCGATCAGAAAGTTTAACATCTGAATAATATCTGTTTCAGTGTACATATTTTCAGAATCGGACTTTTCTTTCACAAAGTAGGTTTTGTCATAGTTAACAACAATAAATTTGTATTTGCGATTACCGTTCTTACTTGTAAACGCATTACTTATAATTTTTGCGATTCTTTCTTTCAATTTAGAATGTGGAATTGTAGTGTAAAGTGTCGAAAAATCAAAGGCTTTGATCGAATGGACTCTACTAAATAAGAGGATTTCAGATGTTCTAAAAGTTCCTTCGAATTCTTTAAAATCCACATCTGGTTGATGCCACTGCGAGAATATACTGTCGAACAATATTTTTGAAGCCCAGATTTGATTTCAGATAAAACTTTGGCGAGTAAGATCGATACAGATTTGGTAGAACATTTTGAGGAACCAGCGATGAAACGTTGTTTGTACGGATTCGTATGCATTTTAGGTATGCAGTATAAGTATGGTAAATCTAAATCTAAATTGTTAGTGTCGAAGCCAAAGGAAGCATGAGGTGATTTGTGGTTATCTATTATTTCAGAGGCAGAAATGTTTGTTGGGATGTAAGTGGGATTTCCAGGTGTCGAATTTAAACCCAACTCTTAAACTAGACTGTCGAAATAGTACTTTTTGCAAGTAAATGTGTAATTATTTGAGGCTTTGTCCGCTAGTGTGATGACATAATGTTCTTGGAGGTAGGTAAGCTCTGTGATCAGGGTCTTGAAATATAGACTCGAATCTGGTGTTCACAGTTGATTTTAATTGGTAAATTCTAGATAAAAGTAACCCTCTGATTGATTTTATCCATTCGGAAAGAGTGTCTAGCTGTACATCCTCTTTCTTTGCCCAACGTCTTGCATATTCCTCACAAGAGACGATGATAATCTTGGCATTTTGGTTCCATGTAAAGGACATATTTTCTCTGTATTTGGGACCCTTTTTTAACAAATATCATGAACTAAAATATTATTATAGAAAACAATTTTCAATACGATAATATCAACCACTAAGTTGGTATCTATGCTGTTGGACATTCAGTCCCCGAAGAATTGCTTTTCACAGTTTTCTGCACTGTTTTGAAATATATTTGAATCAGATTTGTGTAAATATTACGCCTAGACAAACTTCATTTTTCAACAATAGCTGGTGTTTCTATATACATTTCAGGTTATTCTAAGAATTTCGCTCTTCATATATTTACTACATGTATTTGGATTTCCTCTCTTGCTCGAGCATTACTGATGATACATTATCTATCAAATTGCACATATGGTGCAATAAATCAGTGTTATAGAACATATATATATTTCAACAATCATAATTCAAAGTACTTACATTTTGGTATTTGATAAAGCTTCTTATTGTGTCCATGTTAAACTCTATCGGTCTAGGAAGACTGGCTCTCAATTCAAAAGATCGAAATTGAAATATACATAATAAGCAAGGGAAGTTCTGCACTTTTCGACATGATCAAAAATACAATCGCGAACTTTTAAATTTTACTAAATTCCGACCCTTGTGAACTCTTAAACAACCTGTCTATCCGTCTTTAGTTTTGGCTTCTTATTTCAGTGACTGACAAATTTTATGTCGTAAACGCAAAAGATTAATCTAGTTGTTACCTTCTTAACCTGTGATACATCATGACGTCATCGGGAGGACGACGTACATGTTACTAGACTTATATTAAGCTTCTTACAAGGGCAGTATGCATTAGAAACACGAAGAACAAGAATTAAGACAAGAAAGTAGACTAACGTTAAACGTCTTAAAATTCAATAGCATCATTTAAGAACAGAATAAATTTACAGCATGGACCAGACATGCAAGTTTCGGGTACTTAACCTTCGTCAGTGATCCTCAATATAAACAATGTAATATGACCAAATACTGAGAAAGTTATGTCAAAAATGTATCGAAACGCGTAGCAGAATTGGCGGGATATGATGCAAAACGGACTGGGATAAATTTAATGAGAATCCATTGTAAATAGTGTAGTCGAAACAGAATAAAAGCAATGTATCAAGAGAATCAACATGAAATCGACTAACACCTTAGGACCAAGAGGGACAATACATAAAAGAAGGAAAAAAACTTTTAATTGTCCTGATTTCTCTTTGTGATAGTTTAGTTATTAATGAAACAGATTTTAAAGAAAGGGATAACAAAGACATTCGCGAAAAAAAGGAATAAAAAGTACCATTCATTCTTCTAAGAAAGGTTGTTGCCCAGCCTTATTTATGGCCTTATACAACATAAACTATGTCAAAAGCCAGACAGTTCGTACAAATTGTATTTTGACAGTTCATGACATATGATACGATCACATCGATCTGCCTTCTAAAGGCGAGTGAGGAATGATCTAGGTTTGTAACCTATTCAAATAAGATGACTGTATTACTTGTATGGTGATATTATCATACAAATTAGGACTTTGTGGTTATATTTGGTGATATTTTAGTCATTCTTCAATAAATTCTTGATTCGCTTAGTTTTGATTTTCGCTCTTAGGAAATGTGAAATAAACCCCCCAAGTTTTTCAACATCAGTAAACCTAATCTATATTCAACCCAACCAAATCTAGAAAGAACAGTTGGTCATTGACGTTGGTTATTTTCTTACGAGTTCTGGAACGCGCTCGTAGCTAATTCTAATCTCAAAATTTCGGTTGAAGTCAATCTAACTTAATTTTAAATTATTAGTAGTATCTTGCTACAGGTCTGGTTCCATGTAATTCATCCTTTGATGGATGAAGAATCCTATTCTTAGTAAAGAAAACAGTGTTTTTTTATTTCAAGCTTCCACAGTCTATATTATTTGCATTCTTCTTTGATCGCATTCAGCGATAATAATTTCCGTAAAGGAGGCTGGTGAATTAACAAGAATGACAAAACTGTTGGATGAATTGAGTTAAATCGAGAGTATGATCGTAACTATTACGTCAGAAAATCAACAAAATAATAAACAAAAAGCATATGGTAAAGATCTCCTGCAAGCTCTACTTGTACCTACCACAACACAACTTTTCAAACCAATTTCAATGCACCAGACACGTGTTTCGGAAAGTAAATCTTCATCAGTGGAATTTCAAGCGAAAATGATTTTCCGACACAGCCATATTTATTTTAGAGGCGCCCTCTGGTTTGATTTTTTTTTCAATTTACTGTATCTTCTTTGTAAAGAGTTTGCGGCTCCAAATATTCTGTGGGGGTCCATTCAGTAGTATAGTTAATGGAATTTATTGTTGATCTAAGGATCAATGATACCCCCGCCCGGCATATTCTACATATAAGCAATATATAAAAAGTTTGAAGGGGCACAATTCAACACAAAATTGAGGTACATGACTCTTTAGTTGAACTTGACCTGTATTTATCAATGTCAAGCTACATCTAAGAAAATAATAAAATTTATTTATTCCCTGTGAGTTTTCATTTAAATGTCAGGCAAGCACAAAATATTGATTTTTTCCAAGTTTAAAGGGGCATAACACTGAACGTAATTGAGGGACATGACACATATTTGAACTTAACCTGATTTTTTTGGTGTAACAGCTATATGCAAGAAATGAATTGATTATCTGTAACGGTTTTCCTTTATTGTCCGGAAACCACAAAATTTTGAATTTTTCTAAGTTTCAAGGGGCATAACTCTGCACAAAATTGAGGGACACGACCCATACTCGAACTTGACCTGTATTTCTTGGTGTAAAAGCTATATGCAAGAAATGAATTGATTATCTATAACGGTTTACCTTCAAATGTCCGGAAACCACAAAATTTTGAATTTTTCTAAGTTTCAAGGGGCATAACTCTGCACAAAATTGAGGGACATGACCCATATTCGAACTTGACCTGTATTTCTTGGTGTAAAAGCTGTATGCAAGAAATGAATTGATTATCTGTAATAGTTTTCCTTTAAATGTCCGAAAACCACAGGTGGGACGGACGCACGCACGGACACACGACGGACAAGTGCATCACTATATACCCCCACCATTATATGGCGGGGGTATAGTTAAGAACAAAATATATTTTCAGTTTCAATTATATCAGTGCAACATATACGGGTCTTAAGGTATGTCATATCTGAATTAAAGAATTTTAACGACTTTATGAAAACCATATTAAGTCATAGGACTCATTTCAAACAAAGGAGGGGATCTCCAACAACACCAAGTTGTAGCACCCACAGCAAAACCCCAAAACACCCAATGCAAAAACACAAAGCAGACAAGCACAAAAAGAGACGCAAAAGGGACAAGGAACGTCAACGCACAACACAGAAAACAGAAACATCAAACACAAAGGACTACACATAAACCAACGAGACCAATGGGCAACCGGTGCCGACTTAGGACGGCCATCTGCCAAGGAAATAGCAGAAGGTATGGTTATCCTGGATTACGTGCGCACAACCCTCCCATTTTCCCGATTACCCAGAGGTCTCGAAGAACGTACAATTGTGGTGTAAAACAACCTCCTCACTGTCAGATGACCACACACAAACAAGACCGCAAAACGCAGGGGCCCAAGCAACACAGATGAATATGTAAATGGATATAAAAAGAGGGCCTACGTAATACAATCCGTGCTCTGCCGCCGCGAGCTCATGTATGTTATCACCCAATGTTATCACTCAATTAATCGTTTTATGAAGAAAAATTAACAGATAAGTGATGAAAATCCAATCAGATTAAAACCGGATCTCTACATGCTCCCGATTTTGTTATATCGCGACATAACAAAATCGGGAGCATTTAGAGATCTGGTTTCAATCAGATTAATGAAAATCAAGACTTTTGCTTACTTCGAAAATAGAATTTAAAGTGCTGGAAGATGCAAAATTGTAACAAAATTAAAAAAGTGCTAAAATGCACTGTGACTCATTTGATTTTCGTTTTCTTTAACATACATGTACAATAAAAAAGATTAAAGACTTGATTTTGATAAAGTTTCACCGCAGATACCAAATTCACAGATCATTTAAAATTTTCTCGATATTACACAATATTACTTAAATCATCTAAGTATAGGTCAAAATAGCAGAGATACTAAAATTTCACCTATTTTTTCAAATACACAGTAAAATGTGCTCCTCAGAAAGACTTTTAAAAATATTGAAGAGTCCATGTTGAAATAAGAGAACACAAACGCTCAAGAATAGTGCTATTTTGAGGTTTTCTTGAAAAAGTGTCAGTACGGTTAAATTGGCCTTAATTTGGGTGAAAATTAAACAGTTTATTTTTTTTCGGTATCCATCAGCTCTAGCTTATAAAACAGTTTATGTCAATAGTATTCCATACGTAAAACGACATTTATGGGTTATTTCTTACGTAAGAGAAATCCGAATTGTTCAAAAGAGTAGCTCAGTTTTATAGAAATTACCCTGAGGCATTTTCTTTCTTCTTATTAGATCAAATTTTCAAACTTATCCGCTTTAAGGTATTTAATGAATCAATGTCTTCAATACAGTCAGAAATGATACATTGGTCATAATAAATTGAAATATCTATATAATTCAAGCTTAATTAGTGCTAAATCTAAATCCTAAATCGTGACCAATGACGCACCTTAACACAGAATCTCTCAATAGTGCTATTCGAGACCAAAAATAGAGGAAAACAAATAAAGAGTGTATGAAGAGCGAATTTCTTATCATGATCTAAAATGTATCACAAAAATAGAGCTATACCCTTTAGATCGTATAAATGAATTTTTCAACCAGTTGAACAAGTAACAAAACCAACTTAGGGATTGCGATTTATCATGTAAAATGAATACATTTATACATATACTGTAAACGTTGTTTTTTTTTCGCGGAGGGGAAATTTCGCGATTATAACAATAAGACGTTTCGCGTGGGGGAAATATTCGCGATAAAAATGTGTTTCCCATAATAAGAATGCGGCGGAGATAAATTCGCGTGGTGCAAATTTTCGCAAGATTCCTGGATTAGCGAAAACGCGAAAATTACGGTAACCCCCATGCGAAAATTTCCACGTTTACAGTATTTGAATTGCAGTATTGAAGAAGGGAGGGGATCTCCAACAAGACCATGTTGCAGCACCAACAGCAAAACACCTGATGCAAAGCGCAGTACGAGACGAAAAAAAAAAACGACATGTAAACATCAAACACAAAAGACTACACATAAACCGACGAGACCAATGGGCAGCCGGTGCTGACTTTGGACGGCCATTTGCCACGCAAGTAGCAAATGGTGTGGTTATGAGGTGAAGTGATTTTCCCTCCCTTCACCCTATTCTTCTTATTTCTTTTTATTTCTTATAGGTTATTACGTATGGAAGAACATTGTAAATAAATTTTGAAAAAAAAACTTTATAAAAATGTCTAAGATGATTGTTTGGTACATATATATCTATTATTGGTTGGCTTGGTCTTACTCAGATTTCTAATGAGAGGTTCGAAATGTTTTTTTTTCCCAAATGACATGTTTTTCTGATACCTGCTAGATGTTGCCAATCATTGAAATGCAAATCCAAACGACCATTTGAAAAGTGAATTTATTAATATTATGAAAAGAAAAGTAGGGTAATGGTCTGTCTTTCATACTTTTGGTTTCTCTCTGCCATTAAATTTCTTCAAAACATTGTTACCAATCTTCTGAATACCGTAGTGGTACAATTAACGCGAATTGCGTGACATTCTTTAAAGTCCTTAGCAAAATACATTCGTCATCTATCTCAATTTACAATCATGTTGCCAAGACAAGGGATGCGTGATGCTGAAATTCATTTCGTTTTCTGATACAAAGAAGTTTATTTTTGAACGGCAGAACATCCATTATTGATCTAAGATTTATATACATTCAGTTAAATCCAATCATATAAGGAGAAGATCTTGAGAAAACCTAACTATATTCTTTACAATTGCAGATCTACCGAGAGATGGAACGCTATTTCTTTCCAAATTAATGGCTTCATCTGCTTATAATTCAATTACTACGTACATGCAATATCAAGAAAACTACTGGTGGGTGACAAAACAACGGGCTTCTGAAATCATTTTAGGGGAAAATGTTATGTTTTGCTAATCTTATTAGGGATCATAAATCTTCTAAATACCCAAACATACATGATGTACAACCCTAGATATATAATTCATGGAGTAATTATACCACCATCTTCTCTATGTTACCGTTATGAAACAACGAACGTAATCCATATCTAACAAGAAAGAAATAACAGTGAAGATAAAGAAGAATAGTTGTCATTGTCAATAGTGAAATATATGTTCTATAGTACCAATTTTGTTGTACTAGACACGTGTTTCGGATATTATCTATTACTCGTATATGCTTGGGTTTTTTTATGTTTTCAATTCTCATTTACACTTAAAGCAAAAGTTAATGACAAGTTAATTTTTTTTTCTAAATATAACATCACATGTTCTCTTTCATATCATATTTTTAAATGTCCGACATAAAACTTGAATGTAATTTTCCGAAAATACGTCTAAATTCTATCTTCCATTAAAAACAGTTTACGTGTTATTTTCCTAATTTTATCTGGGTGATCATATTGGTCCTCCTTATCATGCATTAACATGCTTTTTCCGCATTTTTAATCAGTTACTGAAAGTCAAACACAAAGCTAAAAATCAGAATCTTAACTTCACAATCCATTGTCATACGGCATAAAAAGATCTGTAAAATCATACAAAAGTATGAAAGCAAACAAAACATTCTGCAAAGAGATGAAAGAGGAAAGTAAGCATTTCCTGATTGGTAGCAACACTCGTCACATCAGCCAACTGAAAAGGTAAACCATTTTTAAAATATGCCCAATTTGTTGATTATGGATGGTTCTACCATGAAATGACTTTCAGCATTGAGGTCAACGAGATGATATAGCTTATATGTTTAACGTCTTCAACTTCGCACGTTTAAGGTACTAAATCCTCGTCAGTGATCCTCAATCAAAATAATGTAATATGGCCAAAAGTGTGAAAGTTATGTCCAAAATGTACCAAAAGAAGTAGCAGGATGGGTGTGATATGGTGCTACAGCACGCACGTTTTAGAAATTTCAAGAAAATTTGATAACAGAAATTTTCGATTGCTTTGAATTTGAGAAGATCCTGACGACAATCTCAACATCACTCACAAAAGAGCACCAAATTGAAGAAACGATCAACGGGAATTGATCGAACTTCGCTACCCTTTGGGGCACCTGGTCTACCAGCAGTGCCACGCACCAAGTGTTACAAATGTTAAACGTCTTCAAATTCAATAGCATCATTTAAGGACGGATAAATTTGCAGCATGGACCAGACATGCACGTTTCAGGTACTAAACCGTCGTCAGAGATCCTCAATCATGACAATGTAATATGGCCAAAAGGATTTAACAAGAGCCCCAGGGGGCACAACGCTCACCTGATACCCATGCACGCTCTAATTGACATACTGACATTGAGTACTGATAGTGCCAGTACCAGGATTTTAGCCCACAACCTTTCTAAAAAGATTTTTGCCGGATGCAGAGAAGTTTTTTTTTTTCAGACAACCTTTAAAAGTACAAAAAAGAAAAAATAGTCACATTTCAAAACAAAAACTTTTTTACTGATTTGAAAAGACGGATAAGTGGTCCAACGTCATATGCCCAGCTAGTATAGTTCAATTATGCAACATCAAAAATAAAATCATATTGTACATTAATGTGCAGCAGAAAAAGAATAAAACAATGAAATGATTTCATAAATTAAGTTTATTTGAAATTGAACACAAAACCTTTCATTACTGATAGTTAGCATGCCAGAAATTATAAAGCCTGTGAGAATGCCCCCGGCGGCATCTTTGTTAGTATAAAGGCCATTTTCTGTTAAGTATGTGAGAGGTCAGGGTCAGCGTAATATTGGTATCAATGGAAAGATCTTGTCACAAGGAATACACATGTAAAAATTGAAACCTCTATCACTAACCATTCAAAAGTTATGCCCAATGTTAAAGTTTTTGAGAAGTACGTCAAAGGTCAAGGTAATGGTCACGAGGTCAAAAATTTTGGTATCAATGGAAAGGTATTGTCACAAGGAATACACATGTGAAATATGAAACCTCTATCACCAGCTTCCATTTAAAAGCTATACCCAATGTTAAAGTTTTTCGGAAAAAAGGCAGACAAACAGACAGACAGACGGACAGGCCAAAAACTATATGCTCCCGAATCTTTTATTCCAGGGGCATAAAAAACAAAGATTTTTCGGTTTTGCCTTTATTCATATTAAAGTATACTGAAATCTATGAATACTTTTGAATAGTATTGATTTCATCTCAAATACATGAAACATACAGTTAAAATAGTTTTAATCCAATATTTATCAGTTCAAGTGAGTTGTGCAGAAATTGGGTCAGTTTGTTTTCCAAAAAGCAGTGTATGGTGTATCAAACCTCATGACCCAGTGAAGCCACTTGAACAAATAATTTTCAGTGAATATGCTGAAATGCTGGGCTTCTTGCCTATGCATATTTCAACAGGCGAGAAGGAGCGTCGCATTTCAGCATACGCTGTTCAACAACTCAAGTGGTTTCTCTTGGTTTCGTAGTTTGAAACAAATTAAAAGGCCCATGAAATTGTTAAGCTTGTCCAACTAGCAGACCTACGACATCGTTATTTACTGTTAACAAATTGTTTTACCTCATCAAAGGTCTGTTACACAGAAAAGTTGTTAGCGGAGAGAGTTGAAATGTATCGGTTGCATAGGATTTGCCGACAAAAAGTTATTTGGTCCGATAAAAACTCATCATGTATCTATTATTTGAACAGATAAAAATTCCTAAATGTCTTATCACAGGAACCTGTCATTTTATGAGAGAAAATGTTTTATTATTCACAACCTCAGGCCTCTGTGTTCCTCTTAAGAAATAGTATGCATACAAGATGTCGAACACAGTGGCTTATGGTTGTAAATAATAATTTATTTTCTCTATTTAAACAACAGCTTTCTATGGTCCAACATTTCATAGGAAGATTTCAGGAACTCTGAACTGAATTATTTATTTCAAAAATTTCAGATATTAAATGTCCTATGCATTCTCAAAATCCAGAGGAAGAGATTACTCATTAGACGTTTCTTCAAGAAATCAGTCCGTAAATTATTTCATTTAAGAGAGTCTAAGACAGAAGAAATTCGAGCAAACTTTATACATGATAACCATTATGAAAGTGTTCCAAGTACATGAATGATAACCATTATGAAAGTGTTCCAAGTATAATGCACATTAAATAAAAATCTATTCCGTTTGCACTGTATCTCCTGAAATGTATCGCAGTACTAAAGGTATCACATTTCTACATGGGGAATCCCCTTCGGGTACACGGCAAAACATGGCCGCTTTTGAAATCTTGTTCCCGACTTTAAAAATAAGATTCTAAATAAGTATAAAGAATTTAAATAATTGAATCATATCACATAAAAGGTCAATCAATAAGACATTGAAGCATGTGTCACTTGTTGAATTATCAGCTGTAACTATGGATGAAAGGTCGATCTAAAATGATTAATCATACAAAGAAGGTTTTTTCCTTTAGTTGCACCTGAAACATTGGGCATGGAAAACATACATTATACCTATGTACAATCTTAAAAAATATTCCTTAAAAATCCAAAAGTGGATATCTTGACAAAATTCTTTCACTTGTAGGGTACCATGCATGAGTACCTCATACCTACAAATTGTCATGACAATCTGAAGAGTGGTTATAGAAAAGAAGCAGAAAATGTATGAAAATCACCCCCTTCCTTTTTACATAAGAAAAAAATTCATAAAAAATCAAAAAAATAAAATTTAAGCATAAAATACATATCAAAGCATTAAATAAGTTAAATATGATAAATATGTAGTAAATGAGTGTGTAAAATCATACAAGAAATAGTGCAAAAATGTGCATTTCTGACTAAGTCCGAAAAGACGTCAAAAACGCGTCAAAAATTTGACTTCGAAGTGGAACCAAAAATAACAACATTTCTTAAGACATCTCTCTAGATCATCCTGATGCTTTCGGTTTGTCGATACATGCTTCGGTTCTGAAGAAGAAGTTTGTCAAAGGAGGGTACCCCCGTGACCTACTTTTGGCTGTGGTGGCGCCACCTGTTGACAGATCCGGACGAAAAACAACAACACTTGTAGGGGACCATGAGTACTTCATACCTACAAAGTTTCATCAAAATCCCTTCAGCCGTTCTGGAGAAGAAGTTGAAAATGTGAAAAGTTTACGACGACGGACGACGACGACGGACGACAGACGCAACACTATGACAATAGCTCACTTGAGCCTATGGCTCAGGTGAGCTAAAAATATACAAAAGTAATGAAAACAAACAAAACATTCTGCAAAGAGATGTAAAACGAAAGTAAACATCTCCTGATTACTAGCGACACCCGTCACATCTGAAATGCTAGGTTAACTTTAAGGTATCTGTGCTCGTTAGATTCTAACAGCCATTTATGGTACGAGAAACTGTTTGAAACAATATACATGTATACTAAGGCTTGTGTAACAGTCCAAATTTTAAAAGCAACAAAGACTAAAAAGCATTACATACTGTACGTGTATTTGAAATTCATTTTCTCAACGTTTTAAATGCATTGCTTTCTAGAGATAGTTTATAAATGTTGATTATACAAAGATATACCTTCGGTCGATCTTAGAAGTTTATAAATGTTGATTATACAAAGATATACCTTCGGTCGATCTTAGAAGATGATTTACATGAATCATAGAACATGAAACACACATCAAAGATGAAAAAACATAATATTTACATTAAGCAGTCATGATTCATTATAATAGATTGAAAACAATTTTTACCTTAGGCTGGGCTGAACTTGTTTTCTTTATGCAGATTTCAGTCTAAGAAACAAGTTAAATTTTAGCTCATCGTATATTAATCATTTGGAAATACTCTAAGTCGGCCTCTGGTATTACTTATTTGACATTTTACTGAAATTCTCATATTGCGCACTGAATGATTATGGTTTTTCTTGGATAATATATTTCAGCGTTTAATCTTTAACGCGCTAATCTTACTTCAACCCGAATATTAAAAGGGTTTGATGAGCTTTCGGGATCGAAATGGCTAAGAACGACTCGTGAAGTAAAGTAAGAAGTGTTGTATTTGCATAAATAACAAAGAACACTGCATTTATGTACATATGAACTATATGTAAAATTAATCGAAAAAACCCAATATGTCTCCTTCCCGTTGGGGGAGGGGAGACGTAATAATAAACCATCACTTTTAAGAGGACCCTTACTTAAAGGAAAGTAGTTCAGGAATGCTGTGACAATTTTACCATCATCTTATACATTTACCAACAAGTACCTGACCAATTCACATATAAAGTTTACTTATCCAAGAAAGGTCCTCAGAACGTTTACCTAAATTTAAAATTTTTAATATTGGAAACAATACCGAAGAGCACAAATGCAAATAAAAAGGGGTTCTCCTTCAAGACTCGGTTTCAGTACCAACAGCAATGAGTTAAAGAAGATCCTGACGATAATTTCAACAGTACTCACAATAGAACACCAAATTGAGCATCGACGGACCCCTAGCAAGCTAGAGGTGGGGCCAGGCGCCCGAGAGGAGTAAGCATACCGTTGGCTAGCCGCACCCACCGTGGATGATCATGCACGAAAATGAAAACATATAAAAAAAACATGAAATGCACTGTCTGAGGCAAAATACAGAAACGTCCTAAAGCGAAAACAAAGAGTATTCATACACAGCAAGAGACACTTAACAGGCGCGTAGCTGCCATGTAAGCCAATAAGCCCGGGCTTGCACATTATTCTTTGAAAAAAATTTGAAATTAAACAAAAAATAGATAAATAAATAATAGATGAAAAACAATGAAAATATATTTGAAAAATAGCTTGCCATAGTTATCTATCAAAACATTATTTCTTTTAGGCCAAATATCATATTTCATTTATTTATTTGAAAATATCAAAAGAATGCATGTTAATGAAAAAAGGGTTTCCTTAAAGGTGCTACTGTTAATAGATGCATGTGTCACCATAGATTATAATTTTACATGCAAGCTTTGAAGGAGAACTTCAGTTTTTCACCAATTTACCAATTGAAATCTGGAAAAAATTCTTGCTCCAACTTTGCAAGAAAAAATAATTTTGCTCCACTCTGGGGCGAGAAAAATAATCTTGCTTCGACAAAAAAACCAAAGGCCCCAACCCCAGAATATCAAATGGACCGTGCCTTATACTAGCTGATAAACGAGTTCAAGTGGTCCGATTTTATTGAAAATTTGTGGCTTTTGGTAGTACAGTTATTGAGAAAATTTGTTTGAAAATGTGCATTTAAATGTATTTCTAGCCACTCAAATTTGCTGAAATCGTTCTCCGTCGGGCCCCCAGACCCCTTGCCATATCGGGCTTGCACTTCCAAACAGGGCCAGCTACGCGCCTGCATAAGGGACAAGGCACTGTTACATCAAATACGACATCAAAACACCACTTGAATACTTCATGTATGGGAAGTTATCAACCGTCTTTCATCCAAACCAAGCCGTATCACATCCCTCCCTATCTTTCCAAATGCCACTTGCTGTGCATTGGTCAGTTCTATGAACCAGTAAAGTTTAAGATAAAAGGCAACCATATCATTTTCTGATAAGACTGATGATACTGATCACATTTCATGCACTTCGGGTGAAAATCTGCTATATTTATAGCAAGAGACGTAGTTATCTGGATAAGTGCACCACACAATCCTTTCACTTACTTGGACACATAGAGACCTTCTAAGACACAAAGTTTTTGCATAGTTGTAAGAATCCAATCTGAATTTCTTTTGAAGTTATCAATGCTTATGGCGTGTTCATATCTCAGTTGATACGCTATGCCAGAGCAAGTACGAAATATACGGATTTTGTTCTGAGAGCTAGGCGTCTTTCAGATAAGCTTCTCAGTCAGGGATATGTTTGTGACCGACTAACATCGTCACTGAGGAAGTTCTACGGTCGATATGGGGAACTCGTCATACACTATGATGTCCCACTCTCCAGAATGGTGGGTGATATTCTGTCATAGACCATTTGAACCATCCAAGCCAAGATTGTACTCTATGTCTTCCGAAATGGAAGTTACCGGATGTGACAGTTCTACCGAATTGAAGCGGCGGGTGTTGCATGCAAGCAGGAGATGCTTACTCTTCCTGGGCACCTGATCTCACTCCCATATCGGGAGTTCGCTTCTTTTCATGTGGTGGAGGTTTTTGTTTGTTTGCTTTGGTTCCTGTTTTGTCCTGATTTTGTATGCCTTCGGTTTCTGATTTTCTGAATTATCGATTTTGTGCTGTATACAGGGATATGGTCATTATCCATATTTGTCATTGAAATATATGTTCTATTGTAATCATTCTATCTGACGGAAAGATATAGTAAATCGGATATACTGCAAAACAAACGTCCACTCCATGACGTCTTTGGAACATTTCCATGACGGATTAAAATTAACTATCTTTAAACTAAAGCTACCTTTTTATCGTGAATACATGATCGTATGTTAATAAAGTGAATACTTATATCTAAAATCATCTCTTTTATTTTTCATTATAAACATATGTGTGAATTTTGCGCTTGAAATACTGATAGCAATCTGCGTTTCAACATAAAAAGGCAAATCCTTTTTTATATATTCTTTTTTATGAAAATTATCAGAGACAAGTTTAAACAGATGTAATTGATATGGATAATATTGAATCTGAAAGTATTCTAGTCTATTAGGGTGATGATATATTTCTAGTATTCCAATGACAAAAGAACAATACTGGATCTCAAGGTAATACATTTGAAACTATCCTTTTGATCTTGTTTACATGTACATTGAATCAAAAAGAGAGAAAATACAGTTTTGTTAAGCAAGGAGCTCAGTCTGTGAAATAATGACAAGACCCTTCGGCGATTTTATTTGAAACACCTATTGACATATCAGTCACGGCATGAGAGAAAAGTTTATTTCTTCACCATTTCTCGCACTCTGACTTGACTAAGACCATTTTGTAAAGAGAGTGAACACTTGTCTTTCCTTGCCCAATGATATGGCTTCTGTCGTAACGACGATATAGAAGTAATATAACGACGGATCCCTGATCCTCACACAGGGACAATAGCCCATTAAGTATTCTTTGGACGTTTGACTTCTCTGACCTACAAGAATAAATCGACTTAACGTCCATTCGTGTCGATAAGCATGTCTAAGGGGCTGTCTTATTTTCGACGAAGAACAAAAATCAATATCATATACAAATCCTGCAAATGGACTTAGAGACTCCTTCTTTGTTTTTTAGAAAAGCAATGTACATTAAATTATGTCCTTTGAAGGTCTTGTAAGAAAGAAATAAAGAGAAATAAAATCGACATCCTGCGTTGACTTGACAGAATCAATACTGTTTTGTTCAAAAGGTATGCAAGGAATACTTATCTCAGAATAGATACATAAACCTATCATTCAATAAGATATTGCAACATATGCTCTTTGATTATGTTTTAGTGCACCATATGCTCATTTCAACAAGTTTGTTATCAGTGATGCTTAAAGTAGAAATGGAGTAAATAAATGAAATAAAAATTGATTAAATAAATAAATATAAAGCTTAACTCACTTAATTCGACCAAAGAGTTCAAATTAAAACGACAAACAAGAGAAATAATCCTATTTTAAGAAAGTTGGGGTAAGAGTTTTTAAAGCCGGAGGTCTTTCAAATTCACACTTCATGTATTTTCATCCTACGTGTGGCATACTGCATACTTATTGTTCTAAAACATATCTCTTTGAGCAAAAGCTAGCTTTCCGCAATGAATGCTGTATTTAGCTGTTCCAAGTCAGAATTGAACGCGGTTTTGCTTTGATCTTTCATCAACTTGATGCAATCTCTCAGAAAATTCTTTGTCTAATATGTGAATTGCAGATATTGATTTACCATTAGCTATAATTCCCTCCCCCAACTCGGCCAAAGTATTTTCATTCAAGATCAATATTTAAGGCAAAACATACTTTTGAATCACCAGACGCTGTTCACTGAATTGTCCTCAAGCAAAGTTTAACTTTTCCACCTCGATCATATCAATGATGCTACTTTAATCCTCCTCATTCTACAGCGGATTCTGACACAAGAGACAAAACTCGTGCTAAAACAAAGCCATCAGGGTTTCTACTTTCACCGATTGTTTCTAGTCCGATGATTTTAGTTATTATAAAACACACATAAGTGATCTTGAGGGGGTTTTACAATATAATTCAAATCAACCTCTTTCACAATTTCTCATTATGTATTACTTGCATAGAGCTTGTCAATCCGATCTTCTAGAAAGATAATGAAGAAGAAAGAAAGAAATGGTATGTTGTTAATATAAATAAGATTATATTTGAAGAAAAGTAATCAACACCTTTTTTGTATACTGAAATACATCTTTTCGTAGCTTGTTTCTCGCCATACATTTGAGATACTTTTTGTAATAAGGTTCTTCAAATATCCATTAATGTTAAACGTCTTCAAATTCAATAGCATCATTTAAGAACGGAGCATGGACCAGACAAGCACGTTTCGGGTTCTTAACCCTCGTCAGTGATCCTAAATCTAAACAATGTAATATGGCCCAAAGAATGTGGAAGGTATAGATCCAAAAATGTACCTGAAAGACGTAGCAAGATATTACCTTCCCCTTTGATTATTTGTGTTGTTTTGTTCTATTAGGATGTGTGTCTGAACATGCGTCGGGAACTATTTTTTTCTTTATCATGAATGATATAGTGCATATCTAAGAGCAAAAGAAATCAAAATTTAATACATTTGGCAAATATATACTTCGTATGGGAAAATGTAAGTTTTCTTTATTTTGCTTTCTGTTTAAATGATTCAAGAATACACAGAATTGTTTAATAACACTAAACATTACTCCAATGTAAGAACTTCTACTTTAAGAGAAGATGTCTTTATTTTAGATGATTTAAAAAAGAATGAATATGCAGTAAATAGCATCATAGCTACTTTTAGCGCATATAGTTTTAAATTTCACAATGAATTTCAATGTTCAATGCACAGCTAGGCATTCTTCCTCCTCTAATTTATGATCGATCATTTTCTTGCTTTACTACTAAAGGAAACAAACAAATCAAAATAAGTTATTTCATATGAAAAAAAGGAAAATAGCATAATTATTAAAACGACAATATCAAGTGACGTCAGAGTAAAATGTTGTAGGATATGATTGATTTTCACCTGTTAATGGATATAGTTTATAAACTGATAATTTGATACTCTGTTTAACGCCTACAACTAACTCTTTTTATGTTTTCTATTTCCAGTTTCCCTCGTGAGTAACATTCAGTTTTAGCTATAAGAGAAGATAAAAATTTAGATTATTTGCTTACAAATAGATGAAAGATATGGTTTCAAAAAAAAAAAAAAGAAAACGCCTCAATCTATGACGTCAGCATGAGGCGTAGGTCATAACTAGTATGATACCACCGTTATTCATATCATGCTTACATATAATGTAAAATTAATCCTAGACATAACTATAGTAAATGTTAAACGTCTTTAAATTCAATAGCATTATCCAAGAACAGATAAACTTGCAGCATGGGCCAGACATGCACTTTCGGGTACTTAACCCTCGTCAGTGGTCATCAATCTTAATAATGTAACAGCTAAAGAGTGTGAAAGTTATTTTGTCCAAAAATGTACCGAAAGACATAGCAGAAGTTGTTGGATATGTATAGGACCCACGTTTAAGAAATTTCAAGATATTTTGAAAACAGAAATTTTCGAATGCGTTGAGGAAAACATCAACCGAATGAAATGCTGACTCTCCCCGGGCACCTGGTCTCACTTCTGAATGTTATTCATTCCGAAGTTCGCAACAGTTCCAATAAAATTCTAATGTTTTTGCCTTGCCTTCTCGACTTTGAGACTGAATAACTGATTGGTACTGAGACTGAATAACTGACTGGTACTTCTTTTATGTTTATTACAAAGAAGCAAAAGTGAAGATCATTTACCCGTTAAGTATTCATCTCACACTCGCTAGCAGCACGTGCAGCAGTAACCGTATCAACTTAGGTATTTTTCGGTGACTCTAATCAAAATATCTTTATTGGGAGTTTCTTTTTATGCAGTAGAGGTTGGTTTTTTTTTGTTTACTTTGGTTTCTGTTCTATCCTGATTTTGAATGCTTTCGGTTGGTGGTTTTCTGAATTATCGATTTTGTACTGTGTATTTGAATATAGTCATTATCCATATTTGTCGTTTCAACATTATGGACTATAAAATGTTTTTCTTAATGTTATCCATATTTCTAATGTTGTTATATTATGCAAACAATTCAAAAGGACGTCTGGAAATGTAGGTTTTGAGGATAAAGTAAAAATATTTTTCCATTTCTTCTACGCGGTATAACCGGTGAATGAAAGTATTGAAGTATTCCAACTGGTTACCTTCCCATATATAAACAGCATTTCAAACCAATTCTAATACACCAGACAGATGTTCGGATTATAGTAAGTCCTCATTAGTGGTACTCCGAGCTAAAGTGATGTTTAGACATAGCCAAATTTATTTTAGGAGCGGTTTTAGATTTTTTAATTTATTACAAAATCATGAAAAATAAAAACAAACATAAAAAATAATCTTTTCCAAAAGAGAATCTTGAATGGAGATGAGCCAAGGTGCTTGCACTTCAGCCATTCAAAACATATGAACCGATAAACGTTACACATTCTATTTTTTTTTTTTTTTTTGTATTGTTCTTATCGAATATATCATTACGGAAAACGAGATGTTGTAGTGTTTTCCTTTACAATTTTTATGAATTATGTAAATTAAACCAACATATCAAACATTTCTTGGTCGACTATCAAACATCAAGAAAGCGACAAATCTAAGATGTTTTTTCAAAAGTCAATGTTGGTTATGGCAAGTCCACGACCATTTTACAATCATTTTCTGTATCAGAAAGGTAGCTTGCATACTATAGATTATTTTCAATTCAGGTGCCCAGGAAGAGTAAGCATCTCCTGCTTGCATGCAACACCCGCCGCTTCAATTCGGTATCACATATCATACACAATTTTTTTGCTTTGTTTTTTTTTTTTTTGCTATTTCTAAAATTTTTCATTTCATCAAAAAATATATTATCGGAACTAAAGGAGGTTAACATCTTACATTTGTAGCACCATCCCTCATTCTACTTTGGTCACAGATTTCATTTAACAATGCTACTGAATCGACCCTACACAAAATTTGGAGCCACGCACTCTCTACAAAGTGAATGCACAAGTTTGAATTCAAAAAATAAATCCAGAATGCGCTACTGAAATACATTTGGCTGTGTCCAAAAATCACTTTGGCATTTAATAAAAACCATTGATGAGGGGTTTTTTATCTGAAACACGTGTCTGGTGCATTAAGATTTGTTTGAAATTTACTTCAAGAAGGTAAGGAGTTAGAAAACTTCCGTATTATTGACATTAAAAACTATCCTATCAATGAAATATTTGGTCAATCCCATACATCTCAACACCTTATTTGTACTGCACTAACGCTGCATTTATCAAGAAAAGTGAAGTCACATCTATTTGTACATCCAAGTAGGACTGGCGTGGGCCACTTGACAGTCTTATCTATATGTATTTACATGAAGCCTGTGTTATTATCGATAGTTCAGAATACTGATCAAGCACGGAAACGGCTCGGACGTAATTGAATCGATGTTTTATTGTTGATATGAACAATCTAATAATTTTCATGTCAGATAAAATTTTCCTCCCGGTGCTCCCTAATCAAATTGCCAATGTTTATTTATTGACGGAATGTAGATCCTAGACTGTCTTGTTTGTAACATGGGAGAGTAGTATTGGTATTTTGTGGTCTCTAACGCCCTCTAAATGATAAATTTGATCACGTTGTACTAGTTTGTATGATATATAGTAGACTTGTTTTTGGCTTAGCATCCATGACATTGCCTAATAAATATGCAATTGCTTCTTACTTGACGTTCTATGGAGTAGTATGCAGTATTTTCAAAATTTTCGTTGATCAGTTATTTTTCATGATTACATTTCTATTTTCCAATGATCTTAAAGAGGATTAGAAAGGGTTAATAAGTAATACATTGATTAATTTCGCATTTCAAGTTAGATCTTTATGCAGGAAGAGAGCGTGCTATCACTTTACAAACATGCAGTTCTAAATAATTGTCTATGGTATATTATGCAATCTTCGAATAATTGTAATCCCGTGCTAAAAAGTTGGGTTTAAACATTACTTTATAAAAAATAGGACTTAATGATGACGCATGTGACCTTCATGAAGCCATTGTCTCGATTCATAATAATGATCATTTAAAATTATCTAGAAGGAAAAATAGGGGACAAAAGTATTTCAACCTACAGTCCGAAATCAAAAGCATTATGGTCATGCGAAAAATGTTAAGCCCAAGCGGGCGGGTACCATTTTCTTTTAAATTGCATGCGATAAAAAACATATGTTTTTCACTCTTGAAGAATCCGAAAGTTCATTTCAAATGAGACCTTTAGTAAATGATCCTGCAAACCATGCTACATGAAATTATTATACTAATTATCATCAATGATGAAAAATTAAGTCATGATGAGAAAATTTTATTTCTTAAGTCTCCCTTGCCATAATTATGTATGTTCTTGGAGCATACCTGGAGCTAAAACAAACTTGATATATTTTGTAACGAAAGGGTAAAATATTGGTAACGATGAATAAGTGACCAAATTGTTCGACATAGACTTTGGCAGAAAGCAATATTGCCGGAAACAGAACGAGTTTAAGTTTCATTGACATTTTGCGTCTTTTACAACTGGTATACACATTGTATAGCATTCTACGAATACCTTATTAGAGGAATACCCTACAGTGTCATGGTGATATCCTATTTTGTGCATAATTATACAGAGTAACGTTCACTCGTTATATTGTTTGAGATTGAATCCCTCTTATTTTCTCGAAAAAAAAACCCCAAGAAACAAAAACAAAAATTAGTTTCTAACATATTTTCCATGTTTCAATTAAGTACCTGAAACGTAGACGTGTGATCCATGCTGAAAATTTGATGCTATGAATTTGAAGACGTAACATTTATACCACTTGGTGAGTGTCACTGCTGGTGGACCAGGAGTATTCGTGGTCAAATGTAGCCAATTTCGATCAACTTCGGTTGATCGTTTCTTAAAACGAAATCGAAAATTTCTGTTCACAAAATTTCTCGAAATTTCTGAAAAGTGGGTAATGTAGCATCATATCCCACCCATCCTGCTACGTCTTTCGGAATATTTCGGACATAACTTTCACAGTCGTTGACCATACATATTTCATTGCTGACGAGCCCGGAGTACCCGAAACGTGCATGTCTGGTCAAATCCATCTATTCTGAAATGGTGCTATGAATTTGAAGACGTAATATAAGTGGCGCCTCTATCTTGAATGACCTGTACTTTTACAATAATCTAAGTACTTTCCATGACTTTGGGACATGTATATAAGTGTGATAAGTATACCTAAACTTATTTGCGTGATAAAAAGGAATCAGAAAAGAACAATGTTGAGGACTTTTATCTTTTGAAACCAAGTCGATTACATGTACTTAAAAGCTTTTAGCCATTATATGGATATATTTTCAAGTAGGCATCAAAAGTACATATACATGCAATGAAGATCCTTGCATGTAAGTTGTCCAGGTACAAGATGTATCTGGATCAAACCCTGATCATCAATGTGCGTTGTGTTATTTTAAGAATGCAATCAGCCCATCGATCGGAGAGCTGTACCAAAACGAACACGCAGAATGGATTCATGCATTTCATTCATTCGATCGTGGTCAAACAGAAACTCTGAATTCAATTTTATGCCGTCACATCGATCAAAAGAAACTTTACCGACATAAAAACCGAATGTGTAACTTCTCTCGCGATGGAAAAGAAAATAGATGTTTTATCTTCGGTGCACAGACTTTTATGATCAATAGAATTGATTTACAAGGTCTGATTGTGCAACAGAGTTCCCGATCCCTTACCTTGATCCCTGATCTGTTTGGGAGAATGTTAAAAAGAAGACTTTGTAGTTGTAGTAGTGGCCCATTTATCCCTACATTTATATCAAAACAGCTAAGAAAACTTTCACAAAACTTTATTGTCGGTATCAGAATCTATGAGCTCATGGATATTGGAGTTTGAGCGATAAATCTGTGAAGGTTACTGACAAGAGATCGACAAAAACAACTGATATAGATGTTTGATACGTTACGTCAAACGACGCTGCTACCTGACTGTTATGTTTGGGATGATAGTACAGTTCAATCAGCGCATGGTCTGCTGGTGAACGTCAATCACTACACATTGATAAGCCATCTAGGAGAAATTCATTGCATACCATAATATATAAGTGAACATTTATCTACATCGTGAATGAACCCGTGTGCTTTATATGTATGTTTGAAGTGGTTCCATTTGTTTCCAGGGGGGATTTTAACCTTGTTGAAATGGTTTATCACTGTTGAAACAGTTTTCAAGCTGTTTATTTATTAAACATCGATTAATTTTATTTTTCTGTACAACCTAGGATTCAATACAAGACAGAAAGGACTTACCGAAAAGTAAATAATAAAATACAGCACGTTATACAGTCTACGGAGAAACAATAACAAATTTTACTTCGAAATCGATGGTAATAATCTATTGGTCTGGAATATCATAATATAAAAGTAGTTGTCATTTAATCAATTTTTTTATAGGTCAACTGAAAGGAATGAGAAAATGAGAAAATTAACGAAGAACAGCAACATTTATTTACAGAAAAAACTTGGACCTCTATATAGGTACACAATTGGTACACAAAAGAAAACCAATACAAAACCTATCAAGTCAATTTTTAAATTCCATGTTCTTTTTTTATTCTTTTTAATCTTGTGATAAACCATATTTGCGTTATAGTTTCTCGCTTATATTATAAGGGAAACCAATAGGTTTTATTGACAACTCTTGAATCCAAAATAATCATATAAACAGCCCTTTATTTCGAAAACACGACTATCAATAAATCTAAAAGAGCTGAAGAGAATACGACCGGATATGTATCTCCAAGTCAACATTTATAAATGTAATCTATCATGCACGTTGATTTTATTTTCTAGAAGTGACACATTTCATACAAGTAGAGACAAATAACGTCGCAAAGTATGGGTAAATCACCCTTTGTGGGGCATATGTCAGCAAAACAATCAGTTATTAACCCAAGATAACACAAAACCAAGTAAAAAAATTAAAGAAACTAATGTTAAACGTCTTTAAATTCTTATTTGAATTCACTCATTTCAAAAGCGTTCAGATGTCGCTTTAGAAAGGAGAATAAAATTAATTCAGGTGTATGATATGATATCAGGAGCTCTCTTAACTCTAATGAAAGGATGTGTGATCAAGTTTAGGAGAAGTGTCAGCATCTACTGCCTGCATACAATGCCCGCACCATTAATTCGTCAAAACAAAGTCAAATCCTGCAAGCTCCAATTATCCAATATGTCAATTCAATGGTTCAAGACTAGGGTCAGAACATTGTTTAAAACCTTGGTGACCCCAAATAACGGGATGAAACTAAGGTACGATTGATCTCAGTCAATCAAAGAAAAGAGGGAATGTCCAACAACACTCGGTTGAAGCACCCACAATAAAACACCAAAACACCCCATGCAAAAAAACAAAACACAGAGTAGACACGCACAGCAAGAGACAAAAAAGGGACAAGGAACACGAAAAAACAACATCTTGCTACGTCTTTCGGTATTTTTCGGACATAATTTTCACAGATTTTGGCCATATTACATTGCTTAGATTGAGGATCACTGACGAGGGTTAAATACCCGAAACGTGCATGTCTGGTCCATGCAATAAATTTATCTGCTGTAAAATTTGAAGACGTTTAACATAGAAACACAAAAGACTACACATAATCATACCTTGACATGACATATACCTGGCTTGGAATTTCATCTGAAGGACACACTTTCATGAGAAGAGAGTGTGTAATTAGAGCTTGCTAAAACACAGGGTATATCTTAGAAAAGGTGAGGAAAAGATTTCCAGCAGGACTACCCTGCTGCACTGAATACTAAGATATGATTAAACCAAAAGGCAGGCGATATCTACATGTTGCTACTCAGAAGTAGAAAGTTTTGATACTAAAATTGAAATACATTTATGAAATTAAGTTTTTCATAAAATGAAGCATTCATATGTCGCTTTAGAACAGAGGAGAAAATTAAATCAGGAGTATGAATCCAATAAAGATAGGAATCAGTTTTAAAAATGAAAATCAGGCGGTAAAACTGTCCTATTAAATCCCGAAAAACAAAATTAATATCTAAAACGTTTTTAATCACCCAAGGTCAAATCAAGTACATTTTTCTTTTAATAATTTACATTTATGATCTGCACATTGGTTTTGCTGATAAGGCTTTTATAACATCTGTGATTTTATGATAAAAAGAGAAACTGAAGAGATGGAATTTGGCAAGAGCGGTTTTATACAGCAATTTTACCCTCGATCAACTCTTAGCTTCATATGTTTTAGAAGCATCGTCAGGTGTTTTCATTTTCAGATCGCTACATGTTGATCATTAATGGCCAAAGAAACAAAATCAAAATCTGAAGCTATTGTGTTTAAACTGACATCAGTGTACAGAAATAGCAAATAATACCTCAAACTTTGACATAAATTGTATAAACCGCATCCCTGAGAGTGTTCTTTTAATCACAATGCCATACTTAAGCTCCTGAAACCTTACTTACCGGCATGAAATGTTGTCGTTAGTCAGTGATCGACGACGTGTTACTTAATCAGTTATGATTTACGAGATGAGTATAAAGCGGTTTTACTGGACAATCTGGGTGTACTTTATCATGGTTTATTATTAAATATACTGTAGACATTTTTCATGTTCGCGGACTTCGCACTTCGGACATCGCATTTCAAATGAATTGTGTCACAAAAGTAATTTGTAGATTCTATTCCAGTGCATCTAGAATACTTTGTGTGCAGATTTTAATTGTTTTCATGAGTAAATATACATATTCAAAACTCTCCAGTGTCATTTTGCACATTTTGTATTCAGAATTGACTTTTCAAATCGCTCTTGATATCTTTGATATGACCCATCAAAAAGCGAAGTCCGGAGTACGAACTTGAAAAACGTCTATACGAGAAAACAGAGACGACAACTTAAATCAACAATGTTTGAATTGGAATTTGTTCACGAGTCTTTTTCACTTTTGCCTGTTTTACGATAATCACGGTAGACAGAGTCCGTGCTAAATGTAGCCGATAAATCTATGGTCGTTGTAGAATAAACGTTGATTGTGACGCATCCAAGGCGACACTGTTCTACTCTGTCTTCATCAAAATACCACGTTGTAACCAAAGATCGAATTAACGCCTTCGAGGAGTATTGAATCGGTTGATAATGGTTGCCCTAATAGCTCGATATCGTCTTTATTTTCACTAACCCCTGAAATAATGTTTGGCGTCTCTGACTTAAATAGTGAGTAGTTATCAGAGCAAAAAAAAATCCCCCTCCTTTCCTTTTAAGGTTAATTCAATCTATACATGTAATTTCAACGTACCACATTCAACATGTTCTAAAAATAAAAATTGTTGCATTCGCCCAATACACAGTGTTAGTTCCTTAATTTATTCAACACTGTATAAAATACATTTTGAACATATACGTCAATATAAAAGTTTCAACTTGTTGCTTACTTTTCTACATCCTGTATGTCAATTTCATTATCTACTAACTTGTAGAAATTTTGAATTTCAAACGACACAATAATGGTAGAACGAGGGCTGATAGATATGTTGTGAGCCTCTTATTAAAGAATTTGAATTTTATCAGACATTTTGCATCATTTTTCTACATAACCTCTTCCAGTATCTCTACACTTTTGCCACCGGTGTTTAAGGGTCTCAATACAACTTTTAAAGAACTCCTTATCTTGAATGGCCAACAAGCATCCACTGCAAGTATGACGTCATCATCGGACTGAAAATGGGCGCTAGAAATAGCTGCTTTCAGTTTTGGAAATAGATGAAAGTCTGATGGAACAAGATCAGGTGAATAAGGCGGATGCTCAATCAAATTAAAGCCACAATCATGAATGGCAGCCATGGCAGTGACAGACTTGTGAACAGAGCATTGTCCTGGTGGAACAACATACCTTTAACTATTGAGCTTTCCGCGGTGCTAAAGTTTATTATTTTTCCCGTAACTGTGTCAGAAGTGAAGCATAATATGCGCCATTAATTCTTTGTTCTTTTTGGAGATAATCTATCAGCAGAATACCTTCCGCATCCCAGATAACCGAGGCTTACAACATATCAATCAACCCTACGCTTAATATGAGCTGATACCATAACCGTAATAGCTGCTCATGTTCATGTAATTATTCCTCCTCCATATCATATAAATGAGAGTCAATGCGATGGTTGTCTAAGTCATTTACTCATGAAAATGATGTCAAATAGTGACCATATAATCAGTTAAGCAATATGGCCGTTTGAAAAAGAATGATTAAATTGGTAAGTTTTAGTTGCAGAAAAGATTTACCACAAATAAACATAAAGATACCATTAATATGTCAGAATTGAAAACTGTCACTCAAATGGACAGACTATATTGTTCCAAATTCATATAACATCTTTTGTCTCGTTTAATTTAAAAGTGTGAGGCAATTTCAAAAGGTAAAGCCTTTACAGACTTGATGCCAAAACAAAACAAAACAATTCGAACAGAGGGGAAAATCCAAATTGTTCTTTCTACGAGTGGTTTCCATGGCAATGTAGTGCTTGAAATTGATTCTTCATTTTGGTCCGGACATCTTGCAGGAGACCTCTTCCTTTTCAGAATATCTGATGAAGACGGCATCACAAAGATATATTTAGACCTTTTCTTTTGTTTTGTGTCATATCGAAGACCTCATTTCAACACTTCAAAACCTTTCTATTTCCGTAGAGCTCCTTGGTTTTAAAATAATTTCCTAGTACACTGGAGTCATTCAGTTGAAAAGAACGGTATATTACCGTTTAGGTCTGTGGTAAACTATCACTGATTTTGCAATGATAAATGAAAGGGTTGATCTACAGTAAAATCTCATCCATGAAGTTTCTAAGGCAAATTAATTCTGTGATACAAAAATGTAAAGTAGAACGTTCTTTGTGTAATAAATATTCAGCTTATGGATAGTTTGCGAATATTTAGATAATAATATACTACATTTTATCAAAATTGTTCTTATCACTTTGACGGATAAAGCAAACATTATTCGCCTGCTTATCGTACAATCCTGTGACACTGATTCACGCTATTCCAATTAGGTATTTGTGTACTGTAGGATTTTTAAATTTTTCATTTGTAGTGGAAAAAATGAAAAAAAATATATATATTAATTATTTTTCGGTATCAACGGCCTCAACGGCTATTGGCCTTGAGTTATTTTTTCGTATGCTGCTGTGATTTTCATGTCAGTGTTACTGATGCTCAATGGTAAATATTGAATTCTCTTCACTTAGAAGTGAAAGTTTACACATCATACAAGAAGCTAATAGGATTTATCTATTGGGAATCTGATGGAGAGAAAATACATCTTACCTTTAATCAAGGTGATATCCAAATAGCAAGGGATTCCATTAAAATTTATACTTTCATCATTACTCAACTACACCCTAATCCCGTGGCAATTGACGTAAATATTTATAGAAAGGATCCAGAAAAGCATTGTTAACGTTGATGTTTTATGTAAATAGCAGCGTATGTGCTTTCTAAGACACATGGTAACTATCTTCACATCAGTTTTATCCAAATGATTGCTAATGTCTACATCTCTCTATAGAATTCTCAAACAGATGATTCGATTCCAATCAAAGATATGTAGGTCTAGCCTCTCAAAAAGGAATGGGTAATTTCAGAATGTCATTGATTTTGGCAAAACTTTTCCGAGAGATGATGTATTCTTCTTTGGGGTTATCACACAGGGGAAAGTCAAAACCATGCGGAAATTTCCTTCTTTAACGGAAGGCATATCAATTACAATCCTATCATGGAATCAATCTTCGAACACGCTCATCGACTATTAATAGGATATGAGAACAACCCAAAAGCTGCAACGGAGTATTGAAGGCAACAAAACTGATCCCTGGGTTTATCTTCAATGATGTTACACACTTTCATTCTAATCTCCAAAATACAAACCTAGACCCTTCTCTCGCAGCAATCCAGTTTAGCAAGTTCATCTACGCTGGACGCCTTACAGCTTGAAGATGAATTTCATGTTTCAGCATTCCATTGATTTTGTGGTGAGGTTTTCTTGTGATTAAGAGAAGCACTTAATACATTTAATTAGAATCTCCACAGCTGTTCGATCGGGAAGGTGTTTTCTAAATAAATCAAATTTATTGCTATGTTCTGTCGATGCCTGATATGCTATACCATAGAACGTACGCCTCACTGGATCCCTAGTGTGATGTATGTCATACAGAGGTCTTACATTGTACGACTTTATTGTATGACTTTCCAAAAGAGATCGATATGTATTTGCGCAAGGAGTTAAAAATCCATATTAACAACGGTGGAATACATTGTCTAATATCCTTAATTCTTATTGAACATTAAATTCATAGACTACTTTTTTGTTTGGAAATTCGATACATCTGAACATTAAAACTAAGTGCGGACTAATTTCGAAGCAAAAGAGTAAATAGAATTCTATATTGCTATGATGACATACAATATTGACAATCAAATAAATAATGAATTGTATCTTGCTAATGCTGACAAGAATAAAAGAAACTTTATGCTTACTGTAGTATTTGTTTACATCAAGGAGTTTGTAACAAATGTTACATACAATCTATCAACAGACACAAGAAAATGCACCCTTGACACCTCTCTTGTTAATAAATTATACATCTAGTTATGACTTAGAAATCCCATATGTTCATTTTATGTACTTTATACTTTTTTACTATTCCTATGTGTTTTCCTAGATTAACTGACCCTATACTGACATGATATATTCTGGACAAAGCTATTCACTCAATTATCCTACTAGTACATATACTAATAAATAAGCTTACATATAATTGTCAATATTGAAATATATGTTCTATAGTACCAATTTAATTGTACTAGACACGTGTTTCGGATAAAGAATCCTCGTCAGTAGTACTGAGTACCAACCAATTTGAATAAAGCCAAAGTGAATTTTCCTAGCATCATCTATTATATAAATCAACTTTTAATTTCCTATTGCCAAAAATAAGCGGCTCCTAATTTTACGTAGGGTGTATTCAGAAACGTATTTAAGTGAAAATATGGCCAAAAATCGTTGAGGGGTAGGCGCAAGGAGCTTAAATCTAAACATGACCGAAAAATTATGCCGAAACTCAGCTAAGGATAGATCTATGCAATGGGGGAGATACCCCTTAGTTTTAGAAATTTAGATCTTATTTGATGACGGAAAATTTTGAACATATTTCAATGCAGTGCGTAAACACTAAAACTAGACGAGCGATATCCTCGGGGACTTGCAGTCCACCAGCAGCGATACCAACCTAGTGGTTGAAATTGTCAATAATAACAATAAATAATAATAGATAAGCTTATATATAGCTTTGCAAAATTAATCATAAGAAATAATGCCATAGAAAATCAGTATAGAGATATCTGAGTTTTAAAAAAGAGAGATTAAATTGTAAGATCAACAATTCTGTACCTTGCATTACAACAGCAAGCATACATGTATATCACCATAAAAGATATACTATAGCAATGGCAGTATACAAAGATAAATATAAAATCAAAGGGTTGCTATGCATATGAACAATATTAAGTTGGCATTTTAAGCATTTTATCATATAAGAATAATTTCAAGCTCACGAGATACGCTTTCGAACACTTCAACAGCATGGTGTCCATGGTGTCATTCTAATTAATGAAATTTGATTACAAATATGGAAAGACCACAATATCAAAAGCATACGGCAAAGAACAAAGAAATTTAACCAAGTTTAAGTTAGAAATAGAGGGAATGAAGCAAACAACGTGCCATGTTAAAACAGGTGAACATAGGCATCCAGCATTTGGGAGTCCGTACATCGATCTTGCTCTTTTCAACATCCGTCACATAACAGAAAGGAGGGGATCTCCAACAACACCTAGTTGCAGCATCAACAGCAACCTCCCAAAACACCCACTGTAAAACACTAAATGACACGCACAGAAAGAGACGCAGTAGTACAATGAACGTCAAATCACAGAAAAACATAAAACACAAATGACTACACATAAACCAACGAGACCAATGGGCAAACGGTGCCGACTTAGGACGGCCATCTGCCTCGTCAGTAGCAGACGGTGTGGTTATCCTGGATTACGTGCGCACAACCCTCCCACTATTCCGATTACCGAGAGGTCTCGAAGAACGTACAATTGTGGTGTAAAACAACCTCCTCACTGTCAGATGACCACACACAAACAAGACCGCAAGACGCAGGGGCCCAAGCAACACAGATGAATATGTAAATTGATATAAAAAGAGGGCATGCGTAATACGACCTGTGCTCTGCCGGCTGTAGCGAGCTAATGTATGTTATCACCCGAGGAGTCCGACTGACATTCAGAGAGGACAGGTGGTCGGGGCCCTGTCTTCTCTAATGAGGTTTGGACAGGGCCCGTCATGGAGTCCCGTCGTCACAGTCAGTCAGCGTGCAAGTATTAAGGATGCGCTGGTACAAGACTGTAGATTGGTCAAGCACCAAGCCTAGCGTCCGTCCGGTGACACCAGGATCATATCCACGGTATAAGAGGCGTTTGATGATTCTGACGCATTTTCGATAGTAATTCTGTCTACCTTTGATCCTTCTAATTTTGTTGATCATGTCACCATAAAATGCAGGTTGCGAAATACCCAAAGTAATATACTCTGTTGCTTGTATGGGTCCGAATTTCAAAAGTAGTTGACAATAATTTTTGTAAAATTTCCAGAATGTCTTTACAAGTTTGTGAAAGCGAAAACCTTGACCTTGAAAACCTTGAAAAAGTTTGTGAAAGCGAAACAAGTTTCACAAGTTTGTGAAAGCGAAAACCTTGACCTTGAAAACCTTGAAAACCTTGAAAAAATAAGTTATCCAGAAACTGTTAACATGTTGAATCAGGTTAGTTATTCATTTTGATATGTTGCACCAATGATATTCCTGTACATTCCAACTTCGAATCGAAAGATGAACGGAATTTATCTTAAACTCAAAAGTATGTCATTGTATAGCAAGCTCGTGTATATCTCATTAGATAAAATGTAATTATCAGTTAATGAGTCAAGCACAAAACCCAAACTAGAATCCCAAATGAGTTAAAGAAGATCCTGACGATAATCTCATCAGCACTCACAATAGAGTACCAAATTGAACATCGACGGACCCCTAGCAAGCTAGAGGAAGGACCAGGTGCCCGGGAGGAGTAAGCATCCCCTGTTGGCTAGCCGCACCCGCCGTCGATGTCCACGCACGAAAATGAAACAATATATAAAATACATGCACTTTCTGAGGTTATGCCTATATAGAAAGTGCTATGGCGACAATGTCAGGGAAAATATTCAAAACACTTACAGTCAAACCCCTCGCGGGGAACTTTTTTACGAGCTCCACACGGCAAAGGGCATAAGTGTGACACAAATGAGTTAGAGAAGATCCTGACGATAATCTCATCAGCACTCACAATAGAGTACCAAATTGAACATCGACGGACCCCTAGCAAGCTAGAGGTGGGACCAGGTGCCAAAATCACAAGCATGCAATTTTCAAAAAAGAAAAAAAATAAAACAAAGATAAGATCCCCAACAGTGAAAAAATCGGAAAGAGAAGAGAACAGCGGGCAATCAGAGGGAGAAAATAACACAGCACCATCTGATGAACAAAATATCCAAAGTCCAGTGTATTAACGGAATTAACGGAATAAATTGTAGTTGCGTTACTAAATGCACTGTCCCATAACATATCATATTTGAAATGTTAAAACATTTAAACATGCATTAGAACATTTCAAATATGTCATAGGACAGTACGCTCTGTATCAATTGAAGGATCAGAAATAAGGATAAGAAAACTACCCCCCCCCCCAAAAAAAAAATTCTGTGAAACGTTCTTTTTCAAAACAGAAACACAGTGTACACTGGAGACTACTGACAACAACAAAAAAAAAAAAAAAAACAAACAAAAAAAAAAAAAAGGATATTGATATAACCTAGCTTCGCATAGCTCTGTCCTTGGCTAGCTCTTTGGTATACATTTTAGGTCATGTTTAGAGTTTAATTCTTCATAGATTCATAATTTTGATTTCCTTAATCTTGGTCTTGAGTATTACTGGTGATACATTATTTGTTGAAATGCACATATGGTGTACTAGATTGTTTGGATAGGCTATATATTTCAATAATGATATTTCTCGCAGCTAGGTTGTATAAACAGAACTACTTGTTTGATTTTGAGAAATGTGTATACGGTTATTACTTAAGTAAGTGGGTTTTTTTCGGTTAAACAACCAACAACATCTCAATTTCCCTTGGGCTGTGTTTATTTCACCCTATGAGATCGGGTTTTTCAGTGAAATCTTCAGATTAAAATACTTCTTTTTACCCTTAAATTCTAAGTTATCATTGTAGCTTTACTTTCAAATTGTCAATATTGAAATAGAAATAATTACATTACAAATTGTTGAGCGCATTAATTTTCAAAAAGTTATGTCTCATAGTGATGTTCGAGGTACATCCCTGGTGAGACATAGATGAGAAAAGAGCAAATCCAGATAATAAAATAATGAGGAGTAAAAGTCTGAAATTGACCTTAAAGTTTTATAAACGACCCTGCTAAAAAAAACTAAACAATCCACAGAGATACCAACCTAGTGGTTGACATTGTCAATGACAAATATGGATAATGACCATATCCCTGTATATAGCACAAATCGATAATTCAGCAAATCAGAAACCGAAGGCATACAAAATCAGGATAAAACAGGAACCAAAACAAACAAACAAGAACCTCCACCATATGAAAAGAAGCGAACTCCCAATATGGGAATGAGACCAGGTGCCCAGGAAGAGTAAGCATCTCCTGCTTGCATACAACAACCGCCGCTTCAATTCGGTAGAACTGTCACATCCGGTTACTTCCATTTCGGTACATATCCATAGAGTACAATATTTGGTTGGATGGTTCAAATTGTCTATGACAGAATATCATCCACCATTCTGGAGTGCAAGACATCATAGTGTATGACGAGTTTCCCATATCGACCGTAGAACTTCGGATCCTCTGTGACGATGTTAGTCGGTCACAAACATATCCATGACCGAGAAGCTTATCAGTAAGACGCCTAGCTCTGAGAGCAAAATCCGTACATTTCGTACTTGCTTTGGCATAGTGTATCAACTGAGATATGAACACGCCATAAGCAGGCGATGAAGGGATGTTGCTACTCAGAGAAGAAAAGTTTGTAATGCTGAAATTGAAGTCGTCACGTTTGTCATAGAGTGAGGTGTTCATGTGACCATCAGTGTCGTAGGACAACATTATGTCCAAATAGGATGCTGAATTATTTGTCTCTGTAGTTTCTTTGACTTCAAGCTCCGAAGGATAGATACTGCTGAGGTAATCCGCGAATTTAGTTTTATTGATGGACAACACAACGTCTATGTATCTGTAAGTGAAGTTGAAGTCAGAGGCTAAGTATCTTTTCCCTTCAGAGACCAAAGATTGAATGAATTCAGCTTCGTACGAGTAAAGGAAAATGTCGGCAAGGAGTGGGGCACAATTGATCCCCATTGGAATTCCGACAATTTGCTGGAAGACATTTCCTCCAAACACCACAAAAATGTTGTCGATCAGAAAGTTTAACATCTGAATAATATCTGTTTCGGTGTACTTATTTTCAGAATCGGACTTTCCTTTTACAAAGTAGGTTTTGTCATAGCTAACAACAATAAATTTGTATTTGCGATTGCAGTTCGTACTTGTAAACGCATGACTTATAATTTTTGCGGGTCTTTCTTTCAATTTAGGATGTGGAATTGTAGTGTAAAGTGTCGAAAAATAAATAAATATATGTTATGTTATAAAAGTTTTGTGCATTATATGCACATTTCAACCAGAGGCCGAAAAAGGGGAAATCCAAATAATGTAAAATGATAAAGAGCAAAAGTCTTAACTTTACCTATTTTTTGCCAAAGAGCCTGCTAAGCTGTAAGAATTGTCAATATTGAAATATATGTTCTATAGTACCAATTTTGTTGTACTAGACACCCGTTTCGGATACTTTGATCCTCGTCAGTAGTGCTTCGTGTCAAACGGTTAAATAATGCCAAAGTGAATTTACCTGGCGCCATCTACATTCCAGGGCTCTAACTTCCTTTTGCAAAAATGAACGGTTTCAAATTATGTGTAGGGTTGATTCAGAAGCGTATTTAAGTGGAAAATATGGCCAAAAATCGTTGGAGGGTAAAAGATACATATCCCTTACCCAGTTTACGAGTTTTATAAATGTACAAGCTACAGGTCTTAGCTTCTGAGTTCTTGAATTCTTTTTTTTTTTTCTGTTGGATACCTACTTTTGCTTTAATTCAGATGAATATTATGATATCATGCTTGCTTTTATGTGTATTTTATGTTCTGTTTGTCCAGTTCATCATAGTGCTTTAGTAGGAAATTTAAGATTGCGAGTTTGGGATCACCGAGTCATGGCCTAGCTTGCTGGGTAGGATCTAACACTTAGAGGAAGTGCAAGATAGAAGGATTGCCCTCTCTCATACTCCCGCAAAGTTCAAATCAACTCTCGTTTGGGTGTATGTGCTTTCTGTTTGCTTTTCATTTAATTTTTCTGTCTGCATTCTTCTCATCTTTCCCAGTGCCTCTCAAGGCGTAGCGCATCCTAAGAGAGGCTGCGGACAGGTTAGTTGCTTTTCATTATAGCTTTGCTGCATGGCTTTCATATTACATACAAGGTCATCAATGTAGTACTTAGTTAAATTTTAATAAATATCTTTCAAGTGCCATTGTATTTCAAATTACTTTGATGTCTTATGCGTGTAATTTTTTTAAACATGTACGTTTCTCTGTCTTTATATGCTTGCATGCTGCTTTTTAGTCCCCTACCGGCAACGCCGAAGGGGACTCTTAGTTTCCTCTCGGTCTGTCTGTCCGTCTGTCTGTCTGTCCGTCCGTCTGTCCCTCCGTCTGTCCGTCTGTCCGAATATCAGTTTTCCGGACTTTTTTCTGCAACGGATAGAATTATTCAGATGAAATTTGATACACAACTTGGTCTTGGATAGTTACAGAGCAAGTTCGACTTTCGTCACGCTTGACCCATTTTTCGACGAGTTATGCCCCTTGATGACTTGGAAAATCCAGTTTTTGTCAGTTTTCCGGACTTTTTTCTGCAACGGATGGAGATATTCAGATGAAATTTGATATACAGCTTGGTCTTGGATAGTTACAGAGCAAGTTTGACTTTCATCACGCTTGACCCATTTTACGAGGAGTTATGCCCCTTGATGACTTGGAAAATTAAGTTTTTGTCAGTTTTCCGGACTTTTTTCTGCAACGGATGGAGATATTCAGATGAAATTTGATACACAACTTGGTCTTGGATAGTTACAGAGCAAGTTTGACTTTCATCACGCTTGACCCATTTTTCAAGGAGTTATGCCCCTTGATGACTTGGAAAATTAAGTTTTTGTCAGTTTTCCTGACTTTTTTCTGCAACGGATGGAGATATTCAGATGAAATTTGATACACAGTTTGGTCTTGGATAGTTACAGAGCAAGTTTGACTTTCGTCACGCTTGACCTATTTTTCAAGGAGTTATTCCCCTCTATAACTTGGAAAATTAAATTTTTGTCAGTTTTCTGCACTTTTTTTCTGCAACGGATGAAGATATTCAGATGAAATTTGATAAACAGCTTGGTCTTGGATAGTTACAGAGCAAGTTCGACTTATGTCACGCTTGACCTTTTTTTCGAGGAGTTATGGCCCTTTATGACTTGGAAAATTCAGTTTTTGTCAGTTTTCCAGACTTCTTTCTGCAACAAATAGAGATATTCAGGTGAAATTTGATACTCAGCTTAGTCTTGGATAGTTACAGAGCAAGTTCAACTTTCGTCACGCTTGACCTCTTTTTCGAATCGATAAAGCAGATAAAACCTCAGAACCGAGCTGCACAGACAGTAAGTTTAATTTAAACTCATATATGTTTAATTGAAGAGTAATTCATAGGCAGAGTTGCAGGACATAAATATATGCCGCCGGTAGGGGACTATATCGCTCAGCGATCATAACATTTTTCTTTTTAGGCATTATGTAATTTCAGTCTAAAATACTATGCATGTTTCTTTATGTACGTGATATGTAAATTTTCTGTGAAACTATGTCTCACTAGTCGATGAAAAAGATCTACAGATATTGTTTCTTTTTGCATTGTACATATTGCCGACTCAAAATAAAAATGACACAGCTATGCCAAATTTTGATACATTTTATGGCGGAGAATTTACAAGTATATTTCAAAAATTGCCGAAACAACATGAATGTAGGCGAACTACATGTATATCCTCGTTTTAGAAAATATAGATTAGAAAAGTTTTTAGAAAATTAAGAAAAAAAAAACATTTAATCATATTTACGAGGCAATTGCTTTTGAAATGAGAAGAAATCAAACATGGATATACTGTAGTGAATAGCAAAGCCAAAAGGCGAATATTTTGATAATGATACGGAGCAAGTAAGACTACACATTATTGATCACAATGCATTACAACCAAGGAACAATGGACATCAAACAAAGCAAAATCTAGTCTTATAACGGTTTTATATTGCGCAAATAAAAAGATTACCAGTGCAGCGCTGCAAACATTCTTATATGAGTAGGTTTTCAATTGACTCTCTTAATTGTACTTGGTTGTGAGTATTCATTCAAGAAAGTTACTCATTAGAAAAGTGGATAATCTCCAGCATGACCGCCCCGCACTCACCCAGTGAAACAAATCAGCAAGAAAGTGATACGTTAATGACATCAGACACACCACAAAAAAGACACGACAATACTCACTAGAACATCATACAAGACCATCGAAACTGAAGTACAAAAACATCAAACATTAATGAAAACACATAAAAGGCAGGATACCAGTGTGCATCCGGCGCCGACTTTGGTCGCAAATGGTGTGTTTATCCGGATTACGTGCACACAACCCTCCCACTTATCCGGATACACAGAGGTATCCATAAACGCACGGTAGTTGTATAAACATCAAACTTTTCACTGTAAGGTGACATCACAAGCAAGACAGTTAAATGCAGCGGCCTCTTGTAACACAAATTGTTTAAGAAATGACTGAAATAATTTTTTCTGTCCATCGACGTATAGACAAAAGCCGATGCACAAACTATATAATCCGCGAAGCGGATTATATTTTGTTTGTGCATCGGTTTTTGTCTATACATCGATAGACAAAAAATATTACAGTCATTTCTTATAATTTAATTAGATTACTATCAAATCATCTAGTTTATTTTGCAATTGACGTAATTTTAGCATTGTTGATTTTCAAGTTCAAAACTGGCGACGTAATATTTGAACAGGCCTAACGTAGCGGCGATATTCGTTATTGACGTCATAATAGGCGACATTATCTATACAGCTATAGATAAAATTTCGCTCCATATGTTTGTATAGGCGTTATACAGACACTACGGAAATAATTAAATTATATGTAAATGGACCTAAAACATTCTAGGGCATGTGTATAACAGTCTGTGCTCTGTTGGCTGAAGCGAGCTCAAGATCAATCACCCAAGAAGTCTTACCAACTTTCAGATAGGACAGAGAATCAGGACGCAGTCTTCTTTGGCGAGATTTAAGCAAGGTCCGTCATGGAGTCACGGTTGACCAGTGTGTAACGTTGGGAAAGACACTGGTACAAAATTGTATATTGGTCCAGTACCATTACTAGTGTTCTTTTGATGACCTTAGGATCATATCCTCGGTAAATCAGGCGACCGACTAATTTCTTACATGTGTGGTTGAAGTTTGATCTGCCTTTGATCCTTCTAATTTTGTTTACTAGGTCACCGTAAAATGAAGGAAATGAAATTCCCAATTATACATTCCCTAATGCTGGAGTTGTCCCAGATTTTTTAAAGAAGTTCAGAATAGTTATTGTAAAATTTCCAAAAAGATTTTACATGTTTATGATATCTAAATCCTTGACTGATAAGTTTCTTTGTAATTTGTTTATTTTTATCATGGAAGTCCTAAACATGAGAGCAAGCTCTAGATAGCGTATCTGATGAGCTGAGAGATGTAAATGCCGTATGATTGCAATCTTGAACATCGCCAGCAAGTCAAGGAAAATAAGCTATGTTGAAGCCTAAGTCTTCTCTTTTGTCGTATATTTTTGTCTGAATTTCTCCGTTATTGATTTTGATATCAAGATCCAAAAATGGTGTTACAGTAGCTTTATCATCTTGGTTTGCTTTATTCAATGTTAACCCGGGTGGATAAATTTGATTTTTGTAATGGTCAAAATGTGGGTTATCAAAATTTAAAATATCATCAAGATACCTAGAGGTGCCGTTGAAATATTTCAAGTCGTAAAATATCTTGAGTTTTTACAGATCTTGCATGAATTCTTTTTCGTATGTGTATAAAAACACATCTGCAACTAGAGGCGCACAATTAGTACCCATAGGAATTCCAATAACTGGCTTGTATAGAGTGTCACCAAATCTTACAAAAATGTTGTCTAAAAGAAAGGACACGACATTGCACAACTCAGATCGAGTTCATGATTTGTATTCTACTGAAGAAAAAAACCTTATACGTCAGAAGTACATATAAATGTATTACCCTCTCGATAATCTTCTCATGAGGGAGGGTGGTGTATATGTTAGAGAAGGATGAGATAGAATCGGCTTTAAAATTGAAAGATTTGAATTCGTCGATCACATCACCAGAATTCTTTATTGACCAAAAAGAATTGATGTCGCTTTTATTAAATGCAGTTTCACAATATTTTGATACATGATCTTTAATTGCTGTCAACGCTGATGTCAGATTCCTAGATAAAACTGTAGTAGTACAATAGCTCGAGTTAGCAATAAATCGAAATTTGTAAGATTTGTGAAGTTTGGGCAAACAGCAAATATTTGGTACGTCTGATTTCGAAATAGAGAGTTGAAATGAAGAAATTTCATCTCGGTGTTTTCATAAAATGTAAGGGAGAGTTTCCTTGCTTTTTATATAAGTGTTGATGGTAGAAAGTTCCGAAAGTAATACTGATATGTAATAGCGCTTTCAAATGATTATAGTGTTGTTAGTCGCGTTGTCTGCCGGAGCAAAGACATGCTTACTGAGCAAATCCTGAAGTTTAGATTTATAAGATTTAGCCGTTCTTGAGGTTGCTTCCGAATAAAGATGAGAATTTTTTTTAATTTGTCAATTGGGGATATCTACATTGTCTAAAATAAGGCTTTTCCAGTTATTGAGAGAGTGTGGTTCGACTCCTTCTAACTTACACCATTTTCGTATAAAAACTTCCAACGCCTCATTAAGCACTTTCCGACATTTAATAAAATCTATCTTGAAGGGAATTCAATACTTTGGCCCTTATTTTAGAACACTACTAGAAAAGGACCCGAGCAAGCGCGGAAAAAATTGTCAATTCAGAGGCGTATATTCCATATAGGCTAAAAGACTCAAGCCTACACATATATTTTCCGCATAGATCGTAAACCTAAAAAATGTCTACTAACAGCATCCGTAGATTTAAAAGAGGCGTAATCGACACCTTCCCGTCCCATCTAAAGTTTCCAAAGGTTGATGATTTCGCCTTAAAAATCATCTCCTTTTAACTATTTTTTCTGGAGCTTCGCCCCTTGGAACCCCATAAAAATCGTCAAAATTATAAGACAACTGTCAGTTCCATGCTGTAAATTTATCAGGTTTTAAATGATGCTATTGAATTTAAAGACGCTTAACATTTGAACTACTTGGTGAGTGTCACTGCTGGTGGACCAAGAGTCCCCGAGGGCACATGTAGCCAAGTTCGATCAACTTTGGTTGATCGTCTGTCTCTTCAACGCATTTGAAATTTTCTGCCACAAAATTTCTTGAAATTTCTGAAACGTGGGTCCTGTAGCATCATATCCCACCCATTCTGCTACGTCTTTTGGTACATTTTTGGACACAATAATTTTCATACTTTTTGGCCATATTACATTGTTTAGACTGAGGATCACTGACGAGGGTTTAGTACCCGAAACGTGCATGTCTGGTCCATGCTGTAAATTTATCAGGTTTTAAATGATGCTATTGAATTTAAAGACGCTTAACATTTGAACTACTTGGTGAGTGTCACTGCTGGTGGACCAAGAGTCCCCGAGGGCACATGTAGCCAAGTTCGATCAACCTTGGTTGATCGTCTGTCTCTTCAACGCATTTGAAATTTTCTGCCACAAAATTTCTTGAAATTTCTGAAACGTGGGTCCTGTAGCATCATATCCCACCCATTCTGCTACGTCTTTTGGTACATTTTTGGACACAATAATTTTCATACTTTTTGGCCATATTACATTGTTTAGACTGAGGATCACTGACGAGGGTTTAGTACCCGAAACGTGCATGTCTGGTCCATGCTGTAAATTTATCAGGTTTTAAATGATGCTATTGAATTTAAAGACGCTTAACATTTGAACTACTTGGTGAGTGTCACTGCTGGTGGACCAAGAGTCCCCGAGGGCACATGTAGCCAAGTTCGATCAACTTTGGTTGATCGTCTGTCTCTTCAACGCATTTGAAATTTTCTGCCACAAAATTTCTTGAAATTTCTGAAACGTGGGTCCTGTAGCATCATATCCCACCCATTCTGCTACGTCTTTTGGTACATTTTTGGACACAATAATTTTCATACTTTTTGGCCATATTACATTGTTTAGACTGAGGATCACTGACGAGGGTTTAGTACCCGAAACGTGCATGTCTGGTCCATGCTGTAAAATTATCAGGTTTTAAATGATGCTATTGAATTTAAAGACGCTTAACATTTGAACTACTTGGTGAGTGTCACTGCTGGTGGACCAAGAGTCCCCGAGGGCACATGTAGCCAAGTTCGATCAACTTTGGTTGATCGTCTGTCTCTTCAACGCATTTGAAATTTTCTGCCACAAAATTTCTTGAAATTTCTGAAACGTGGGTCCTGTAGCATCATATCCCACCCATTCTGCTACGTCTTTTGGTACATTTTTGGACACAATAATTTTCATACTTTTTGGCCATATTACATTGTTTAGACTGAGGATCACTGACGAGGGTTTAGTACCCGAAACGTGCATGTCTGGTCCATGCTGTAAATTTATCAGGTTTTAAATGATGCTATTGAATTTAAAGACGCTTAACATTTGAACTACTTGGTGAGTGTCACTGCTGGTGGACCAAGAGTCCCCGAAGGCACATGAAGCCAAGTTCGATCAACTTTGGTTTATCGTCTGTCTCTTCAACGCATTTGAAATTTTCTGCCACAAAATTTCTTGAAATTTCTGAAACGTGGGTCCTGTAGCATCATATCCCACCCATTCTGCTACGTCTTTTGGTACATTTTTGGACACAATAATTTTCATACTTTTTGGCCATATTACATTGTTTAGACTGAGGATCACTGACGAGGGTTTAGTACCCGAAACGTGCATGTCTGGTCCATGCTGTAAATTTATCAGTTTTTAAATGATGCTATTGAATTTAAAGACGCTTAACATTTGAACTACTTGGTGAGTGTCACTGCTGGTGGACCAAGAGTCCCCGAGGGCACATGTAGCCAAGTTCGATCAACTTTGGTTGATCGTCTGTCTCTTCAACGCATTTGAAATTTTCTGCCACAAAATTTCTTGAAATTTCTGAAACGTGGGTCCTGTAGCATCATATCCCACCCATTCTGCTACGTCTTTTGGTACATTTTTGGACACAATAATTTTCATACTTTTTGGCCATATTACATTGTTTAGACTGAGGATCACTGACGAGGGTTTAGTACCCGAAACGTGCATGTCTGGTCCATGCTGTAAATTTATCAGGTTTTAAATGATGCTATTGAATTTAAAGACGCTTAACATTTGAACTACTTGGTGAGTGTCACTGCTGGTGGACCAAGAGTCCCCGAGGGCACATGTAGCCAAGTTCGATCAACTTTGGTTGATCGTCTGTCTCTTCAACGCATTTGAAATTTTCTGCCACAAAATTTCTTGAAATTTCTGAAACGTGGGTCCTGTAGCATCATATCCCACCCATTCTGCTACGTCTTTTGGTACATTTTTGGACACAATAATTTTCATACTTTTTGGCCATATTACATTGTTTAGACTGAGGATCACTGACGAGGGTTTAGTACCCGAAACGTGCATGTCTGGTCCATGCTGTAAATTTATCAGGTTTTAAATGATGCTATTGAATTTAAAGACGCTTAACATTTGAACTACTTGGTGAGTGTCACTGCTGGTGGACCAAGAGTCCCCGAGGGCACATGTAGCCAAGTTCGATCAACTTTGGTTGATCGTCTGTCTCTTCAACGCATTTGAAATTTTCTGCCACAAAATTTCTTGAAATTTCTGAAACGTGGGTCCTGTAGCATCATATCCCACCCATTCTGCTACGTCTTTTGGTACATTTTTGGACACAATAATTTTCATACTTTTTGGCCATATTACATTGTTTAGACTGAGGATCACTGACGAGGGTTTAGTACCCGAAACGTGCATGTCTGGTCCATGCTGTAAATTTATCAGGTTTTAAATGATGCTATTGAATTTAAAGACGCTTAACATTTGAACTACTTGGTGAGTGTCACTGCTGGTGGACCAAGAGTCCCCGAGGGCACATGTAGCCAAGTTCGATCAACTTTGGTTGATCGTCTGTCTCTTCAACGCATTTGAAATTTTCTGCCACAAAATTTCTTGAAATTTCTGAAACGTGGGTCCTGTAGCATCATATCCCACCCATTCTGCTACGTCTTTTGGTACATTTTTGGACACAATAATTTTCATACTTTTTGGCCATATTACATTGTTTAGACTGAGGATCACTGACGAGGGTTTAGTACCCGAAACGTGCATGTCTGATCCATGCTGTAAATTTATCAGGTTTTAAATGATGCTATTGAATTTAAAGACGCTTAACATTTTAATAGTGTGTACATTTTGTATTACTTGAAATATTCGTAACACTTCTTACACTTTTAAGAAATCCAGGTTGGAACAATTGAAATATCAAAAGTGAGACTTCTTAATCATAAAACACCATTAATTTTTTGGGAAAAGTATATTATGTAGATTTATATGCAACTTTTTACGTCAATCTTCGTAGCAAATAAGATTGTAAAATATATAAAAAATGCAGCATTTTACAATTTTCCGGGAAGCCCCCCTTCCCCCCGAACCCCAACCTGCGGGAGGGGCTACACATTTTAAGTATATAAAACTGAAAAAAAATGATATTTGGAAATTGACTCATCCAAGTCTGACACTGAGTCAATGGAAAACGTCATGGGAAAAGTAGCATGCGATTGGTAATTCAGAATGCAGTGAGTATAAATAGAGCCAGAAAACAGATTGGAGCAAGAAGATAAAACACATAAATTTACTGTCAGAACGTCCGCCCTCGACGGGATTCGAATCTAGACTCTTCAGACTGGATGTCTGGATAGATGTCCGCCGCTTTACCAACTGAGCTATGAAACCATTTTCTCAAACTTTTTTTTGTAAGATTGTAGGTCGTAAATTTCAGAAAACGAATATGGAGCTTTAAATTAATTCATCCTCCTACTAACATCAGAAATGTCTTCCAAGAATCGCCTTACTAAATCTATGATACTTAAAATGTCGGGGATTAGAAAGGGAGTATAAATCAACGGAAAATATGAAGTAAATGGTTAGTGTCCGTCGCCGGTTTTGAATTTTAGATTTTATCAGATTTGATTCAGGAAAACGGTGAGACATAATTAATGATTACACGTTAAATAGAAATAATTTCTTCTAAACAATTATCAATTTCACATTGTCATTTCATATGCTATATATAGGATCTCAAATGAATTTTCATTTCGTAAGATGTATTATGAAACGAGTTGTGAGTTTTTATATCCCCGAGCCTTGGCGAGGGGATATAAAACGCACAACGAGATTCATAATACATCGTATGAAATGAAAATTCATTTGAGATTCTTTTTATCACATGATATTGCCTAAAAATGTTTATTTCTAACGTGAAATCAACGTTTCCGAGAACTACAGAGGCGAATCACGCCATGATCTAGAAGTCGTCTGCTACGCCATGAGAAGCAGTGTCCCCATCGTATAGATATTCTGTGCGTAAGAGAAAAGTATTTCAATTTTGAATAATATTTTAATACAAGAAATAATTCAACAACACAAATTTTAAACATGGATATTGACTCCGGGTCTGAATTTAATAGTTGACCGATATTTGAAAGGTCACATTTGTCAAGGTTTATGTGATTAGGTTCCAAACTTGACCAATCGCATTCAAGCAGAGCGATATGTAACATGTTTTCATATCATATATTTATTAAATGGCTTTATGAAACTGCATAACGGGTGTATCATGTGATAAATCTTCATATCACACCATTTATCTCTGTCCTCTTCGTTTCGACGGAGAATCGGCTAATTCGTTCCTTTAGTAGTATAGATGTTTTTAAGAGGCTATTAAATTTCTTTGCTATGTTACTGTTTTTCGTCCTTCTACTGGTGGGTTTTGAGCCCAGATATGATTAATACAAACAAAGAAAAGAAAATCACAGAATCCTTACATATTGGATGTAGGAACCCTCTACGTATTCTCCAAATAATAGAGTTTTACATTTGGTGATGAGAGTGGCTGTACCAACAAGAAGTTTTCTTCCATTCCAAGAATATGGTCTGATTGTTTTCGTTCGTAGAGCATTGCAGAACAAAAAAGTCATCAAATTTTTTTTTTAAATAGTCAAGTTATGCACTAAAAGTAATAAGTTTTTCAATTAGAAGATATACTGTATCAGTATTTTTTTTTTTTTTAGCACAACACACATTTTAGTGCAAACAAGGCAAATTGACATATAAACGTTTTCATGCATTAGCGCATTGCCATTAAACTGTACAAGAATTTAGTGACTTGTGTAGTCTTAAATAAGCGCAGTCTTAACGGCGCTAACACCGCTAAAATATGAAGCTAGCTAAAATAAGTACACATATCTACAAATGTATTGTACATAGCTGAGTGTTCGATCTTGATCATCTATTCAAATGCTAATTGATCAAAGAGGAGAAAAAGAGTTGTTAAACATAGCTGTTCAGGGTGTGCATTGTTCTCTCCAATTTATTTATTGTAGTTCGTGTCACAGTGTGATCTCATTTTTTCGTCATTATCTGAGTTTATTGTTGTATCAATATCTTGTATTGTTTCATGTTTGTCTATTGTCATGTGCTGTTGACATTGCAGATCTTTTTTTTTTTAAATGAATACATACCATATGTATATAATGCACACATTTTCTAACCTTTTGGGCAAATTTTGTATTCAAGGTATTGATGCAGCGCAAACTATTGCTTCTATCAAATCCTCCAACACACAAGCTCCTGTCATATAGTTTATTTTCGTCTCAATTCATTTGCTATCCAGTTCCAATGAATCGATAAAGTTTCTTTATTTAGAAAAGTACAATCAATACAGTTGGCGTCTCCATAAATTACGTAACGGCAATTACAGGTCCGTGCGATTTATCTTTGACCAATCACTTCATTCGTCTTACAGTTATCATGAAAAATAACACGCTGCCTGACTAAAGCAAAAATGAATTTCTATCTCGTTTCGAACGCATTGTATGGATGGAGAATTTCCTTTTATGTATTGGATGGAAACTTTATCAGACTGGTTATGATTGCTTTTAGTGCCTTATTATATGTTTCTTGTATCTGGCTGTTTACTTGGATCATCCCTGAGTCATCAGTGAGGGATACTCAGGCCTTTTGCCAAATTAATAGAATGCTAAATTGCTACAAGCTTGTTTCTTCTGATTTGGAGCATGATCGATTGCACTGATAAAACAACTTGTATTGTCTGGAAAAACAACCTCATTATCATCTTTGCCTTCAGATGGGGCGTGATTGAGTCTGTACTAATACAAATTTAGATATATCAGAGATACTTTCTATTGATAACGAGAACATTAGGCTACTATGAAAACGTAGCTAAAGGGGACTTTATCTACATTCTGGGTAATCATGCCTAGCTTCGATCAACAAGTCAAAAATTCAACGTTCGCCGATTTTTGGTCAATCAATGGGCAGTGTCTTTAAGACAGCCAAGTCAGTGATTGACTGAAGATTGCATTCGCAATATGTACCGAGCTTCGGACGCTTAGAGACAACGAAAAATTGGCAAATCAAGTAATTTCAGTATATAAGAAAATTCTAGTACTTATGAATTTAATTTAATTCTACAGTCAAATTCAGTAGCATCATTTAAGAACAGATCAATTTGCAGCATTGGCAAGACAGGCACGTTTCGGATACTTAACCCTCGCCAGTGATCCTCAATCTATACAATGTAGTATGACCAAAGAGTGTGAAAGTTATTATGACCAAAATTGTACTGAAAGACGTAGCAGGATGGATGGGATATGATGCTACATGACCCACGTCTTTCAAGAAACTTTGATAACAGACATTTTCGAATGCGTTGAAGAAACGATCAACCGAAGTTGATTGGACTTGGCTATATGTGCCCTCTGGACTCCTGGTCCACCAGCAGTGACACCAACCAAGTGGTACAAATGTTAAACGTCTTCAAATTCAAACACATCACTTAAGAACAGATAAATTTGCAGTCATTGATCCTCAATCTAAACAATGAAGTATGGTCAAACTGTGTCCAAAATTGTACCGAAAGACGAAGTAGGATGGGTGGGATATGATGCTTCAGGAGCAACAGTAACTCTGAATTTTTAATTGCATGTTTTGACCTCGATGAAACAGATTAAATGTTCAAAGATCTCTTTGTAAAAATGCAGACTGGGAATTCCTAAAACTAAACCATGGCTTTTCCCTTGAGGGGAATTGGTAAATCTGGATTAGAGAAGGCTCTGTATTTCTCTGAAGGGGCAATTTATTAAAAGCACTGCATGTTGAAATACGAATATATGAATCAGAAAAATCTAGAATGAAATCAGTTTAATAAATATGCTGATATCAGATTCCAATGATCACAATCGAATGTCTTGAGTAAAAAAAAATATAACAGAGCTTTTTCGCACGAAAAGAAAAATCAGACAAACAGACACAGACAATGACGCATCTCTATAGAATCATAAAGAATAACTTAATCTATTAATGAACAATCTCCAGAGTCCAGTGCAATTGCGAATTGTACTGTAGGTGGCGCTATTAATACGCGCCGTGCTAATTTGTACAGTCGAAGATATTCAGATATCACATAAACCATGTTACATCTAAAGCCCTGGTCACAACCCGCCGTGTGTGTTTTTTGGATGTGTGTGGCTGGAGAGGCTATGCGCGCTACGTTTTATGAAGACGCAAGGAAGGAAATGGCATGAGTACAAAAGGAGTGTGTCAACGCAAGTCTCAGTTACGGTTATATGGAGCTATTACATGCACCATATGTTGCGCACGTGGCAAGTACGTCGTAAGTGCAAGAAACGTGCGTGTAACTTGCTTACAACGTACGATCTCCGTACGTCTTCTGTGTTATTATGTAGGTGTTGTACTTACACATACTGCTAACACACTGGTTCCTTCATTCTCTTACGCGACAAATACTTTGCACGTTCTTACAACGTACTCACAACGTGCATATCGTACTTCTTGATGAATTCATAGATCGAACGCAGACAGGACGCAGCTAAAGTCCTGAAAGTTCTGTCTGCGTGTTCCAAAATCCGTACGGAGGCCGTACGGACAACGTAATGATAACGCACGGACGCCGTGTGGAACCCCAAAGTTTATCATATCCCACCCATTCTGCTACGTCTTTTGGTACATTTTTGGACATAATGATTTTCACTTTTTAGAAATATTACATTGTTTCGACTGAGGATCACTGACGAGGGTTTAGTACCCGAAACGTGCATGTCTGGTCAATGCTGCAAATTAATCTGGTCTTAAATGCATGATGCTATTGAATTTGAAGACTTTTAACATTTGAACTACTTGGTGAGTGTCACTGCTGGTGGACCAGGAGGTCCCGAGAGCACATGTAGCCAAGTTCGATCAACTTCGGTTGATCGTCTGTCTCTCCAACGCATTTGAAATTTTCTGTTACAAAATTTCTAAAACGTGGGTCCTGTAGAATCATATTCCATCCATTCTGCTACGTCTTTTGGTACATTTTTGGACACATTAATTTTCACTTTTTTGCAATATAACATTGTTTCGACTTAGGATAACTGACGAGGGTTAAGTACCCGAAACGTGCATGTCTGGTCCATGCTGCAAATTTATCTGGTCTTAAATGATGCTATTGAATTTGAAGACGTTTAACATTGCCTACGTTTTTCACGTAGACAGCACGTACTTGCAAGTATGGCGGGTTGTGACCACTGCTTTATTGCTGTGCTCGTATTATTTAAATAAAAGGTCTTATGGGGAGGAGTTTTGCTCATTGTCCATGGTATGAGAACCTAGAACAAGAAAATTACCAAAAAAGATTGTAAGTAGCCATTCTGAATATATTTGATGAAGAAATCAGCTGCGCACTAAAATTGTTACTCGTGAATGCAACTCGTTTAAAGACAGTTCAACATCCATTTAGGAAATGACTGATATAATTTTTTCTGTCTATCGATGTACAGACAAAAACTGAATCCACGAAGCGGATTATATTTTGTTTGTGCATCGGTTTTTGTCTATGCATCGATAGACAGAAAAGTTATTACAGTCACTTCTTATAATTTAATTAAGGGGATCCGGAATAGTATCCGAAAGAACCCCATCGGAAAAATCGGATCAATTATGACGTCACAATGGAAACGGCGACATTTGCGCGTCAAGATTAGGTAATGTAGAAATAAGGGGGAGGGGGTAAAAAAATCACTATAACTTAATCAAAGCTCTGAAGGGACTGATGGCGAGTTTCGTTCCTTCATTTTAGAATGATATCAATATATTTTATGGGATTTTTAAATATTGAATTATTAGTACATAGAACAAATCCATTTTTCAATGTTTGGGAGTAAAAGTTTATGAACCTATGTCAGCATGTCTGCTATAGTCAGTGGTGGATTCAAGGGGGAAGGGCGTAGAGCCCCCTTAAATTTTCAAATCATGGGTAAAACGATCATTTTAAATCAAGAAAGAGTGAATATTAGTGATTATTACCTACCTGTTAGTAAATATAATTGTTAAATGCATCAAATTCCACTCTTTAATTAATTACAGTCACAGAAATGGGTTCTTAAAAGCTTCGAACATCCCCCCCTGGGGACCTAAGCGGTCCCCAGACCCCTTGCCAATTCTTTACGCCCCCCCCCCCCACCCCAACTAAAAAGCTGGATCCGCCACTGATAGTATAGACGTTTATTTTTTCTTCGTGTATAAGATCTGCATATCTGTTCCATTTGAAACTGGTCTAAAATCTTGTATCTTGTAGACCTATGTCATTCAGATTATTTTAATCGGTCCTGATTTCAAGTCTACTAGTTATAGCGCAACGGAGTTAAAATGCATATTTCTTGTCTGAGAATCAAATTTCCCAGGTACTGTCGATTCTCTGACAAGAAATATGCATGAATCCTCTATGATGAATATAAAAGAGAAAGAAACAACCAAAAATGGACTGGTCATGGATCACGCCGATCCTTTTGCAGCCTTACGAAAAAGATATTATTTCTCTTAATTTGGCAAAACTTACATACAGCTAAGGCATCCCTACATTGCATCATATTCCCCTTTAGTGATTAAGTAGCCTATCTATATTAATAATTATAGAAACACCGAACGTTCTGCGTTGCCTTGCCCACTGAGAACAATATTTAGTTTTCATGCGGACGTCTTGGTAGGCACCTACAGGATCGTGTCACGTGGTACAGTATATAAGCAATCTCTACACACGTGCACATGAGACAGCTGATGTTTACTGTGCCCTAAAGAGTATCCTTTTTTGAATAATCTCTAACTTTTTTTAACGTTATGAAACAACTGTTAAAATGCAGAATGCAATGATAATGCGAAACATACGCTGCCTTTATATAAATATGGTGAATAATGAAGTCAAGGGTTATGGCGCCACACGATCGGGGTGAAGTTAAACTATGTGAATATATATTTATCTTCACTCGATTTATACATTTTTTGGGCTAGGGAGTGTCACGCTTTTCATGTCACGTGATGCAAATCTGAGGTCACGTGGATCCTGCCATCACTATAGCCGAGCTCGCAAACTCGCCTAAAAACTGACGGTCAAATTTCAATAGGAATTTATCGGTGTCTCACTTGACATATGAAGAAGATAATGTCAAGTTTTACGGAAAATAAATGATAGGGTTTCAGATAAATGGACTTTATTACTGAAAATTAGCAACTCATAGACGTTTTGAAAATAGACATAAATTTATCTCCTTTCGACAATTTCTTTTAAAAATCTTCGTGAGCATGTATAATTCTATACATATCCGAGTGTCCACATCATATCTAAATGAAAAATACAGAACTTGTTAATATTCTGCCTCTACAGATTATTTGTTTCTGTTTTTCATTACCTGAAGTGTGTTAATTTTAACATCACATTTATGGCCCACTTTGGGGCTTTCAATGGGTATATATGTACGTTCGTAGCTTCAAAACTAACGGTAAAAAATTATGAAACTTGCATGTAGAAAAGTATTTTTCAATTATTAACATTTATAATTTTTAGGAAAATTAAATGATAGGATCAAATTTATGTCTGGCTGTCCTGGACCTCCTTAAATCGCTATTTAATTATCTAGTTTATTTTGCAATTGATGTCATTTTATCATGGTTGATTTTCAAGTTCAAAACTGGCGACGTGATATTTGAACATGCCTAACGTAGAGGCATTTTCGTAACTTTAGATTGCTAAGTTCTACTTTCTAACTGAATTTAGCGAAGTTTTGTTTCTGAATTTATGTTGAGTATGTAGAAATTTATGAGAAAACATAATACAATCTAAATAGGAAAACTTTATAACATTCTATTCCATGATGAAAGTTACTGGGCGGAATTCCCTAACAAATTGTTCGAGCTCCTTCAAAGAGTTGATTGAACTCACTAAGTTGTACTAAGAAAAGCTATTATATCCATTATTTTGTTGCATCTTATGTCACATGGCTCTTTTTAATACTGATCCTTTTATTTCTTCTGAAAAAACATAATTTTGTCAAATCTACTCAATTACAATTCATTGACCCTGAAAACTCAACTCATGACTTTGAACAACTATCAAGGTCATCTCTATATTGATTTGTCTCCGGTAGATATTTAAAAGCAATTTCCAGTGAAAAGGAAATATTTGCTCAGCCAACTTTTTACATATTCTTATAAAAGAAGGGAGGATATCTCCAATAAGACCCTGTTGCAGCACCAACAGCAAAACACGAAAAACAACCGATGCGAAAACACTAAAGACAAGCATACCAAGAGACGGAAAAGAGACACACGACATATAAACATGAAACACAAACAAACATCTGAGCCAACGTGGGACATTAATATAAGTTGTGTAACTTGTTTGTTAAACGTTGTGAAATAAATAAAATTTAATTAAAAAAAAAAACAACGAGACCAATGGGTAACCGGTGCCGCCTTTTGACGGCCATTTGCCACGAAAGTAGCAAATGGTGTGGTTATCCTGGATTACGTGCGCACAACCCTGTCACTTCTCCAATTACCCAGGGGTTTCGAAGAACGTACAAGTGTGGTGTAAAACAACCTTATCACTTTTAGATGACCACACACATAAGACCGCAAAACGCAGGGGCCCAACAACACAGATTAATATGTAAATGGATATAAAAAGAGGGCAAACGTAACACAGTCCGTGCTCTGCCGGCTGTATTGAGCTTATGTATATAATCACCCGAGGAGTCCGACTGACATTCAGAGAGGACAGGTGGTCGGGGCCCTGTCTTCTCTTAAGAGGTTTGGACAGGGCCCGACATGGAGTCCCGTCGTCACAGTCAGTCAGAGTGCAAGTCTCAGGAATGCGTTGGTACAAGACTGTAGATTGATCAAGTACCAAGCCTAGTATCCGACTGGTGATATTAGGATCATATCCACGGTATAAAAGGCGCTTGATGATTCTGACGCATTTTCGATGGTTATACTGTCTACCTTTGATCCTTCTGATTTTTAATCCGTAATAATATTCCAGAGGGAATGTAGTAAAAATTGAAATTATACACTCAATTCTCAACGTTTCGGCCACAGGCCTTTATCAAGAAGAACAAACTTAAAACTATTGTCACATTTTTTTCACGTCTGATTTCTACAGTTCATCAAAACAATTCCTTCTAATTTTGTTTATCATATCACCATAAAAGACTATAAGACTCTTTCATGGTCTTCTATGAAAGATACATCGGTTCCACCCGAGGGGTCTCAAAATCATGTAAAACCCGAGACTTGCCGATGGTTTTGCAAAATTATGAGACCGCCAGGGTGGAAACGATGTATCTTTCATAGAAGAACATGAAAGAGTATTTTTCTCTCATATCTAAGTGTCAAAAACAAAAGTGAAAGAAAAGGGACGAAATTTGAAAAATGTCAAGTTCATCTATTCGCGAAAATTTTGCGATATTCGTATTCAGCGTTTGAACTTTCTCTGGAATAGCCTATCAATTTCAATATGAATACACCAGTGGCAAGAGATGAGGGGATGTTACTTCTCCGAAATGGGAAAATGAAGTCGACATGTCTGTCAAACATTGAAGTATTTAGATGACCATGAGGTTCAAGTATGAGGCAGAGTTAATGCTTTATACTGGACTCTTTGATCACTGACTCATACTGATAGACTGTACTAAGGTAATACGCTAATTTTAGAGTACAGCCCCGACCAGTCGAAAGTTTATTATTCGTTTTCAATTCATAAACGAATTGAAAGCTTTTTGAAAGCTTAGCTTTCAAAATTTCGTCAGCGATTGCTTTCAAAATTTTGAATACTCAAGAGATGACGAAATTTCGTCAGCGATTTTTCGTTAACTAATTTTCGTCAGCGATTCCCTGGCTTTCAAAATTTTCGTCAGCGATAGCTTTCAAAAATTTTGAAAGCTAAAGTTAACGAAATTTCGTCAGCGATTAGCTTTCAAAAAAATTGAAAGCTTTAGTTAACGAAATTTCGTCAGCTATAGCTTTCAAATTTTTTTGAAAGCTAATCGCTGACGAAAATTTCGTTAACTATAGCTTTCAAAACTTTTGAAAGCTAATCGCTGACGAAAATTTCGTTAACTAGCTTTCAAAATTTTTGAAAGCTTTTCTCGTAAGCTATTTTGTTTCGAGTAGACCAAGATGGCCGAAATCAACGGAATCATCTTCATAATTTGCTCGATGAAATAGTATTAATTATGATGTTTATTCAGATTAAATTATGAAAAAATATTCCTGGATTAAACTAAATATTGTATCTTTTTTTTTTTTGGAAAGCTTTTCTCGTAAGCTATTTTGTGTCGAGTAAACCAAGATGGCCGAAATCAACGCAATCATCTTCATAATTTGCTCGATGAAATAGTATTAATTATGATGTTTATTCAGATTTAATTATGAAAAAATATTCCTGGATTAAATTAAATATTGTATCTTGTTTATTTTTATAAGTTATTTGAAGATTCCGTGTTTCTTAGATCGGTGTGTTCCGGGGAACTTCCCCATACACCTACTTGGTTAAAATAACATTATGTTAATTGGGGGTGAATGGGGCCATCAAAAGGGTAGGCTTTGCACTAATTAGTTATCTGAATTTACCTGTATTTGCATTACCTGTAAAGGTATTCCATCATTAAGTGTATATATGAACAACTTCCATTTCATCTTAAATCTAAATGTAGATATATACCAGAAAATTTACATCTGACCGGCCAAATTCTGACTAAATAAGGGGAATTTATATCCAGTGAAACCCTGGCTTCTCTATGACTGTCGGAAGCTTTGAAAGATATTTCACAATCGGTGAATTTTTAAAGTGCCACGCCGATAAAGATGCGGCTTCTTTCATCCTCTGAACTGTGCAGAGGAATTCGCCCGAGGCTTGCTGCAGCCATTGCAAAAACAATATGGCACCCGAGCGTTCAAAAAGCTTTCAAAATTTTCGTCAGCGATAGCTTTCAAAATTTTCGTCAGCGATAGCTTTCAAAACTTTCGTCAGCGATAGCTTTAAAAATTTTCGTCAGCGATTAATTGCTTTCAAAATTTCGTCAGCGATTGCTTTCAAATATTTTGAAAGCTCTGAGATGACGAAAATTTGAAAGCTCAAAGCTTTCAAATTTTACGTTAACTAAGATTAGTTAACGAAATTTTCGTCAGCGATTTTTCGAAAGCTTTTAAGAGCTTTCAAAATTTCGTCATCTCAGTAGCTTTCAAAAAGTCGCTGACGAATAGTTAACGAAACTTTCGAAATTATCTTTCAAAATTTCGTCATCTCGGCGTTAAACTTTCGACTGGTCGGGGCTGTATAAATAGTGAGCACGTCACCAGTCTTTTCATTCTTCTCCATATAATAAGTACTACAAATTTTTAAGTCACCAGACCGCCATTAGGTTGACAATAGATAGAATTCAATCTTGATTTTCTAAGGTATAATATAATTTACTGTAATTCAAACAATATAACATAACTTTTAAAAATATCAGTTGTCAACAAAATAAAAAGCATAATCAAATAATCAGTTGAAAACTAAAAATCCTTAAACTTAACAATAAACAATAAATAAAGTTCGTTGCTAAATATGTAAAATAAATAAGTTACAAGCAATAAAAATGAAAATTTCAACTTAAAAGTCAATTTAAATCCAATTTCATCAAATTAACTTTGATATAAAGGCAATAAGTACAGCTTCTAAGCAATAAGCATACATGTAAATAAAGCCAGTGGTACTGCTTTAATGCCAAATGAAAGTTGTTATTTTTTCTATACACCTTCAGAATCTGATATCGGCTTCAGAATTTATTACAACACCTTCTGGATCAATTCTTTTTAGCATTATTTGTACTTGATAGTATTTATTTGGAGAAAGTTGTCCTTCTTGTTTCTAGGGAGCTGTGTTATTGTCCCCGTCTGTTTGTCATAGTTTTATTTTTGCGTAAGAAAGTTCTTTTGCATATTTTTTCATGAGTTTGTAAGCCTTTTGATTTTTAGAATCTGATTTCGGCTATAGTGTTTGACTTTCATTCACTGATTTATTTCATCCTGTGTCCATGTCACTTCAGCCGTTGCGATGTTTGACTTTTTACATTGTTCCATAATTTTTTTTTCTGTATATTACCTAAATACAATAAATGTTCATTGAGTTATTAACCGCTTTTATTGTCAAGGCTATTGTATTTTTGCCTTTGAAATTTGGTTTCATATTTCTTTAACTACATGTATCTACATTTAATAGGAGTCAAATAGGAGTTAAATACCTTCAAATACGTAATTATACCCTCTCACATGTCCTAACTAAACGTCAATGCACGCTAACATCGGCCAAAATAAAATAAAATAAAATAAATAATAAAAATACAATCAGAGAAAGTGACTACATATTTTGAAAACTGCGATAAAAGAGTATATTTGGACAATTGTCCACCTGAGCTCAAGAGAATATAATGGTATGCGTTCAAAAAAGAATTTTCAATTTAAGATGATTTTTATAGATCGTTTGAAATTAACTAATATAGCCGTATGTATGGAATCTAAAAAACCTTTTACTTAAAAAAATGCATCTTATCGATTGACATTCATAAAGTACAGGTATATAGAGGAGCTCAGCGCTGCATTAATTCATTTCAGTAGCGCTACCTACAATGAATTTCGAATTTTAGTTACCATTCGACTGTGACTATAATACGTATGTGTGGTGTTGTCCTTCATATTTAATGATTTCATCTTTATCTCAAGTTCAGCATCGATTCTCTGTCCACTTTTAAATTAATGCACGCATATGAGATGACTTGGACCAACCTGTTTTCATCGTCAAATCGAACAGGCCAATCAACTCGCAATGTAAGTATAAAATTAGAGATACAATGCAGATAATTCATGCAGAGACAGTGACTTCATATTTTCTCAGACGAAGCGTTTATGTCGGATGGATCGTACGTAAAAGGATTAAGCTTAGTGAAATATCGATGACATGATAACGTTTGTTTATACGGGGAGTCGGGATGAACATAATTTTTAGTTACATATGTCCTCTACAAATACAAAAAAGTCTGCTAACAAAAGCTAAATTCCTCAAACACCAAAGTAAGTAATTAAAAGTGTTGAAACAACTCTATACTGCAACAACCGAAAACTTAACACGTAATATGACACCCAAAATTAGATGTTTTACCCTATCTTAATCCATTTTGGTCTTCTACCAATTTTGAACCTTCATCACTCTAGATAAATCGTTAATACAATAAAGAGGGCGAATCAGTGCGTTCTTGTCAAAAATAAAACACTAAGTATATTAAAATAATGCGTTCACACTCGATCATGCTTTTAAAAAAATATTCTTCTTTTACGAATTCATTTTTTTGGAACATATTGCTAGAGTGTTCGATTCGGAACTTGTAAACTCTCTGTACTTGAATGGTCTATTACATTGGTATTATTCTCATGGGTAATTTTAATAGATTTTACATCCGATTTGCCGAACATACTACATGTATATAAGGAATAAAAGAGCAAGTTTTCGGTTTGTGACTGGAGGTAAGAGAGATAACCCCGAGTCTTCTCCTCAGATATTGATTTTGCCCTTCTTTTTTGCTGATTCTAGATGCTAATCAAATGTTTTGCAGACATCGACAACTCTTATCTGATGCCATGCACACAAATATATTTTGGATAAAAATCAATGAGAGGTAAAGAAAAAAAATCTTGTCGAAATTATGTAAGGGTTATTCTACTGTCTCCGAGGGCGTAGCCCGAGGAGCAGTTGAATAACCCACTTGTTGCACGGCAATTGTTAGGCCATCAAACAATTATCACCGATGATTGACTAATTATAAGTCGCCATTCCAAATAGGAGAAAACTACTCATTGTCAGTAAATAGATGAGAATTTTATACATTTTAAACGTTGATTGAAAAGAAAATGGCGGAAAGGAAATTAAAAGAATTTGGTCTAGTCTATGAGTTAAATGAGAAAAAAATTTAACAAAAAAAAGGGGGGGAAATTGATATTTGAATTTTTCAAAGTAAATAGACTACATAGGTAGCGGATTTTTGGAGTTGCGGTTTAGGATTCCCCTGCACAAGTTTTCCAACAAATATTCAAAACTACGGGAATATTCCGCTATTTTTATATCTTTATTTCTGTTCAAAACTTTTCAAGGGTACCATGCAGTCAGTACATTATGAATGGAAATCGTAAGAGTTACATTATTCAATCGAAATCTTACGAGTTTTGTCTGGTTTCGTTGGTAGTTGATCCTATGCATATTGAAACCTTTTAAAACGCATGGATCTAGAGTGGACATGAAGTCAGGTATCACCCCCTCCCCCGGCCATCCCCCGCTGGAATTTGCAAAAAAAAATGATTTAGTCCTGTTTTTCCCTATTTTCTTTCAAAATCAAAGGCTGGACCCATTTCAATAACGGGCTGGACCCGCCTCCTGGAAAAAATGTCGATCCGCCCGTGACATTTAAAATAATACTTCAAACCTTCAGTCGCGGGATTTTTTCTTATGAGAACAAATTTAGTTATTGTTCTTATGCTAAAGGGAACGTTCGTTTCCTCTTTTTTTTGTCATATTGTATTTTAAAAACGGGAGACAACGACGTCAGGTCAGTTAAGGACAGTTAACGGCTCAATTGATCATTCAATGATTAGTTCAATCATTGATTCAATCAATGCTTCACAATGAAAAATATTGCACCGTCTGGAAAGGTGTAAATTACCGTCTACAACGTAGACCGTGCAACAAGAGATATTGTTTTACTTAATGTTACATTTATTTCTCTAACGTGTAAAACATTTGTATCGGTTAAACAATTCACTTACAACATCTGTATCGGTTAAACAATTCACTTTTCAAATGAAATACGCGGACTAAGGGTTTCATTATACTAATAAAATAAATAATCGGGTTATGCGAATCAATAGCGCACCTCGTGCAACGGACCTGTACATTTAAAACAAGCACAATATAATAAGATAATATCTAAAAATGGGTAACGTTTTTTGTCATCCATTAAAACACAAATTGACAATACTAAAAATAATATTAGTAATCTTAAAGGGCAAATAGCAAGAATAAATGTTGTTTATTTTACAGCGGTAGGATTTAACAATATTACAAGATGAATTTGAAATCGTAAGTAGTAAATACATGTCATTTTTTTTTTCGCGTCTTGCAATGTCATTTTATAATATACATGAAGGTGATCTTTAAATAAATACTCAGATGATGATCAGCAATAACATTTGTCAAAATCATTCAGATTTTATACCTTGATCATTAACTACTTGTGAGATTATAGCAACTGAAACTGGGAATGTATATTTGTAAATATATCCCGTGAGGTGTGACAATAATTCATGCAAAGGCAATGCCTTCGTTAAAATGCAGGATTAGGAATTATATCTTCATTCGTACAGTGTCAACATGAACTGCTGATCGAGATGTCTATAGACTTTAGTCTTGTGAATTTTTCTTCTCCAAGAAATCTTTTCCTTCAATGTCTGTATACAAAATTATGCATGTTTTCTTCTGTTATTGAATGTTTTGCATGGGACACATTAGGCACGGTCCATTTGATATTCGGGGGGGGGGGGGGGGGGCTTGGGTTTTTTGTCGGAGCAAGATTAGTTTTTTCGGCCCCGACCGGGGCAAAATTATTTTTTCCTTGCAATGTTGGAGCAAGGAATTTTTTTTTATAACAATTGATGTGAATATTAAGAATGTTTGTGTTTTTTCAATAGAATTTTTTTTATTTTTACTTAAATTACTCCAAACATTACTTTATTTTTCTGTAAAACTTGTATTCACTTCTAAACTGAATGAGATGAAAGATTTTTACAATATGCGATATATAATTTTCATTCAACAAAATGCATATAAGGTCATGTAACTGTAAGAGGGCCTGATGCAAATTTTAACATGTAGAAATGAAAACTAGTGAAAAACTATAAAATTAGAAACTATGGTGATACATGTATCTATGAATTTAATAGTAATAAATTATATTGATAATGCATTTAAGCATTTTAATTGCTTCAGTCACATGCATTCTTTTGATAATTTCAAATATGAACTTGCCATTACAGATGAAAACTATGGCGAGCGAAGCGAGCCCAAATTTTTAATAGAGAGTGAAAACTGCGGCGAGGGAAGCGAGCCGAAACATTTTCGGGAATTTTAAGCGAATTTTATGGTTATTCTTCAAATTCAGATAACTCGTAAGAGCAAGGTTATTTTTTTTCTGTCACACCATAAGCAAATTAATTTTTTTCATCAAAATTCAGAGCAAAATTATTTTTTTCGAAAAAAAAAACCCCCAAGCCCCCCCCCCCCCCCCCGAATATCAAATGGACCGTGCCTTAGGGAACCAAGTTACGTCGCTATGTAGACACGCGATATTGTCGTATAGCAAACTGACCTGACCGGACGGAGCTTATTTTCACCTGGTGATTGGAATAGTTCAATTTTGACCAGGTGATAGAACTAAACAAAATTTTAGGTAATGAGTATTCACTATTACTATATGCATATCATAATCTATAAACCCGTAAATTTAATCGATTCGTCTTAGTCGCTTGATTGAATTAGCTCCGCCCGGTCATGTCACTTTGCTACGACAATACAATAAAGCATACGAAAGTAGTTCGCGCTCCTCTAGCTGATGCGAGTTATGATCAATCACTTAAGACGCTTTAAAAGACAATTAATCAGGCCTTTTAAAGTATATATATTTTTTTGACATTGTACTTGATCTGTTCTATATAAACCTTTTTATCATAAAACTTAGTCTGTTATTTTTTTACGCCTTAGATTTTTTTTTCAATGTACTGTTCAGTGTTGCTGAAGATTCTGGATTAGTTGTCAATGCTAAGAATATACACTTATTTAATTATGATACACCTTTTTTGTTGAGTTGCGCTGATGTGACGCTTTAGAAATAATGTTAAAAAAAAATCAAAACGATCGACCAACGGGTCGTCAAAAACTCAGTTTGTGACTGTAAGATTGCCAACATGTTATTCCCTCATTTTCAGTTGTGGCTACTGTAGATGTGCCTGATGCTGTTTACCATATTGAAAGAAATTCCTGTATATTTCGTATCATTCAAAATCCTCCAAAAGCAAGTGCATCAAATATATTCTTCAAAACCTAATTTGTACCTGTTGTACCTATATTATTCTTTTTCTTTTGTAGACTCTTCATCAAAGTGTTCTTACTACTCCTAGCATTGATTTGTAGCATTGTCATTATGATGACTAATTCAATGTACAATTATGTATGGGAGGTGAAACTGTTTGATACCAAGATGAATTTGATGGGGAGGAGAGGTCTGCAAGTCCTCTATTCAAGAACAAATACAAAACGGAAACACATTTACTTGATGAGAGCCCATAAATGTGGAAGTGCATTGATTTACTCCATATTTCTTCGATTTGGTTATCTTAATAATTTGACATTCATTTTACCTGCGAGGAACCCTTATTCAGGTACAATTAGCGGATACCCATTTCAGAAGGGAAAAGGATATTTTCTGCCACCACCGAAAGGAGAACATTTTGACATTTTATGCTATCATACTAAATATGACAGAAAAGGCATAGAAGAAGTATTACCGAAAGATACAGTATACATCGGACTTGTGAGGGAACCTTTGCCTCGTTTTGTTTCTGCCTTCATATATTACAAGCATGTTGCTAAGCTACAATACTTGAAAGATATTCCAGGAAGGGACACTGCATCTGCTATTTCCTTGTACTTGAACAATCCAGAATATTATGAATCGAGGAAGACTGAAGAAGAATGGTCTTATACCAGAAACAGTATGGCGTATGATTTTGGTTTCCCTTCGAAAGATATGAAAAATGTCAGTACAGAAAAAGTGGGAAAATTCATAAAGAAGCTTGATGCTGAATTTGACTTTGTTATTGTTTTAGAATATTTGGACGAATCCCTTGTTATGATGAAGAAGATCCTGAACTGGTCAACGAAGGATATACTATACCTTGGACGTACCAATGCTGCAGTTATCAACTCAACTCTTGTCATCAATTCTCTGTCACAGGAGGACAAGGTTCTACACAAAGAATGGGAGTCCATAGATTTTGCATTGTACAATCATTTCAAGAAAAAGTTATTACGAAGACTACGTAATGAAGGTGATTTATTCCATAGAGAAGTGAATGACTTCAAAGCAACCAGATATGCTGTAGCACAGTTTTGTAGTAGTCCTACTATCGACGATAAACCCTTATCCATAATGACAAATTCCAATGGTAATCTAACGATTACTTCTTATGATTGTAAAATGCTCAGCACAATAGGCACAAATCTTACCAAGTTGATAAAAAAGCGAAAGAAATATGGAAACCACCATATGTAATACAAGATATTTAGCACATGATGGACATTATTTGTTGTTCTACATACCCTCATACTGATGTTCGATTCAATATTCAAATTTCAGGCATTTTACTAAACAGGTTTGATTAAGAAACACTGAAATTTGAATATTGGACCGAATATTGATAGTAATAATTTCCTTAGTGTCTGTATGTGAAAACTGTATAGCAAAATTGTCCGAAAATAGAAATGAAAGCAGTCAATATTGTTTTGTTTACATCGATATTGGATCGGCGGTCCAATTTATAAAAAAAATGTTGACCGATACACGTCAGCCCATTTGTGACGCCATATCATTCATGAAGAATAAAGTAAATAAGGATTTGTAATTCGGGGCCCATTGGAATTTATCGAAACAATAAATATTATGATTTTTCGATTTGAATAATTATATTATTTCCAAAATCATTGGCTGCTGAACTTTCCTTCTTCCGTTGGGATGGGTTTGGAGCTCCTCGAAAAATATATAAATAAATATATATAAATCGACCCATGACATCATGTGACTGTCAGCTATATTCATCGTTTGATTTTCATGAAAATCAGCTGACCGTTGATGTTGTATTATAGCATTAGGTTCAAATACGGTGAGACGTTATTACTTTCTCTAGATTTCTTTACTCTAATTTACCAGGATAGAAGATGCTTAGGAGATCAATGCTATACTACGTTTGATAAATTACATAGCTAATAATCTCCGTTTCTGTTAGTGTTATTGAACCATTGAAATGTTAACCCGGCTAAATAAACAGACACGCATGTTCTATATCTTTGCTTAGCAGTGTGACATAAATTCATACACTCATAAATGGAAGTTAAACGTATATTAAAGAAAACCGTCCAATCCATACCAATACATAAACACATTGGCTTAAAATGCAGCACAGAGAACATAGATATACATGTCATAGAAAGCAAACATTATGAAACATAACAATTCGATGTACTTAATTAAACAGGGAAATAAAGCACACTAGGTGTTTTCACTGGTAATTAGTATATTTGGAATTCAGAATTTCCAGTTCTGCTTTCAGAAAAAGGTGCATTCTAATTTTTGGAATAATAAACCAAGAAATGCGGACTTTCGGTTTTGAAATTCACTGGTTGAACGTATATTAAAAACAAAATTAAATAAACAAGATTGCGAATATCTTTATGTTGACCGTATCATAAGGCACATTCAAAAGAACACAGGAACAAACACACAGGAACGAGCTATATAAATGTAACACTAAAGAAGAAAGGAGGTGATCTCAAACAACACTAGATTGCAGCATCCATAGCAAAACACCCAATGCAAAAACACAACAAACACCCACATAAAGAGACGCAAAAGTGACAAGGAGCACCGACGCACACCATAGATACATAAAACACAACAAAAGACCACATCACCAGTTTCTTTTCGAGGCCAAGAATGTAGAATAGATAAACCATTTCGTCAACACACTAAAAGCGAAGCCTAGGCTTTTAATAACATACTGGTGACGGAACTGTAATCTGACAAATTTATAAAAAGGCATTTTGCAGTAGTTGTCCTTTCGTATATAAAAAATCAAATCGACCAAACCTTTTAATAAGAAATAGATATTGAGTCTGAAATCTACTACTTTTAAAAATTCGTAGAAGAACGTCTAATCTTCGATCTGATCAAATGCAGATCTCTACATGCGCTTGGTGTTATTTTTCCGATTTTACATCTTGAATCATTGTGCGTCCCGCCTGTTAAGTTAACGTTTGGCTCTTCATCATTATAGTGTGTTCTAGAGAATGAAACTCTTGCGTTCTGATTCAAGTCTAATAAAATGTAGTCCAGAATTCAATGATTACAATGCTTAGTCATAGATAAGGAGTCTCTAATGAGAAAGAACTTTTATTTCTTCTTAAATGTTTGGTTAAATTCTGTGCAACAGTGGAAGAGAATACGAAAATGCCAATCAGAGCCTTCGATATTCATTTATATTATCAGACCATCTTAAAAAAACTTGAGAGAAGACATGGAGTACTTGCTTCACCATCTGAGATTTCTCGACATTTAATTAAGTGTTCGAGAAGTTGAAATTGCGTCACCCAATCAGATCCCTCGAAAGACATTTTTGTCTACAAACCGACTCGAAAACACAAACGTAGTACATGTAGACATTGCTTCCTTTAAGGTTTCATGAAATTTGAAGAGGTTTGGTATGAGGCTTCGGAAACAAATCGGCCAATCAAGGTCATTCGATGCTATCTCTGTTGACTGATCCGCCCAACAAATTGTTAAGATGACCTTAATTACTTTCTTCCTTTAAGATTTCGTGAAATTATATACAGCTGTTACGGAGAAGTAGAAAATGATTTAGCCAATCAGAGCCATGGCTAGTCAAACATAGTATTTCTAACCAATAAAGTCCATAGCTTACTGGATGACCCTGGATATTTGCTTCCTGTAAGATTTCAAACAATGTTATGCAGTGGTTGTGGAGAAGGCGAAACCGCGTCACCCAATCGGAGACATATTTGAGGGTCAATCAAATGGAAAAAAAAAAACAAAGTTGGTAAAGAGCTTTGAGTATTTGCTAAATGGGAGGTTTAATGGCATCCGATGCACCAGTTTTAGAAGGATACGTTCAAAATGTGTCACCCGTGTTTTCCACGTATTGTTTCGTAAAATCTATGTAGTTGTTGCAGAGAAGAATTCGAGAAAAAATGAGAGTTTAACAAAGTGAGCTTAAAAGTAATTCTTCCGATACGATTAATAGTCGTCTAGTTATCGGTATATTTCTTGAGCCCCTTCTCACAGGGTTTAAGAAAATCAGTATGGACTATTCTTCTTTCTCTTTCTATGTAAAATTGTAAAACTAAATTAGTGAAACATATTTTTTGTTTGCTTTAGTTCCTGTTTTATCCTGATTTTTTATGCCTTCGGTTTATGATTTTTTGAATAATCGATTTTGTACTGTGTATTGGGATATGTTCATTGTCCATATTTGACTCTACGGAGCGGACGTGAAATTACAACAACCAGGCAGGGTTACGAGGTACACAATGTAACAGTGCAGACGATTTCGATTGACTCTACGGAGCGGACGTGAAATTACATAATTGTAATTATCTTTATTTTATCTTAGGTTTGTGTTAATATTCGGCCAACAACCATTATGTTCTTCCTCGGAAATGATGTTTACTTATTTATATTCTTAAATTTCACTTCATTTAATCAATTTTACTTGTTATAAATAAATTGTTGACTTTACTCAAAGACTTATTATTTCAAGAATCTATAAGAATCCTGCAAGAATCTGAATTTACCCTAGACAACACTGATTGGAGCTAAAAACGGGAATAAGAAAACCCCGTTACATTGAATCCTTACAGGATACATTTACATACATACATACATACATACATACATACCCATACAGGTTCGTATATTATACTAAATGTAGTGAAGTAAAAAAAACACAATCAGGGAAGTTTAAGTCTAGTCACATACTTCTGCGTTTTTGAATGTCACTCTCCTTTTATATTTGTTATAAAAAAGACGAGTGACATCCTTTTCAAATGCTAAATCTGCTGACCGACCAAACAGTCCCCATGATATCGTCATTAGATGGTAAGATGTCTTTTTACAACTACGTTAAATATTTCCAAGCTCCTCTACTTCCTTATCAATCTTGATGACATGACATGTCATTCTCCGTGAAAATATAATATGTACATACACCAAGGGACCACTCGGCAACTAATGGCAACAGAAACTGGCGAAATTGTCTGGCCGAAAGCATGCAATGCATATAAGTGTTCTTCGGCAGTTGCATAACGCGCTCGTTTTAATGGAATTAAAGGAAAACAATGTTTGCATTTGCCACTAAATTAATCAATTTAATGTGATATGTTTGTTTTTCTTGAAATCCTATCATATGATTCTTTGATATCAGTCTATATGGAAAGAATATCTTTGTACTAGCCTTTTAACAAGTCTCCTTTAAATTAGCTTCTCTTCAGACACGACTTTACTTTTAATCAAGAAAATCTTGAATTCCAATAGCTGTAGGTGGTGCCGCTGAGTTATAGTAGAACTGATGAGGATTAAATACATGTCTCAAAACTGTTGGTATATGGCAGCGGAGTTGAATAGAATAGCATTATCAAAACGAGTGATGAATGTGCATCGTTGCATTGGGTTTGTAGTTGAACTTTTATACCATTTTTAGACATTAAATCTTCTATAACTCATACTTTGTACTTCGAACTTGAGAATCTATGGGTAATCATCATAGTTATGATTCGTTCCTATTTCAATGTAGATATTTTCAAGTGTAGGTACATTTATTAAATAAGTGAAGAGTATCTTCGAATATCGCTTCTGTTTATATTGTTGAATTTTTTGTTTGTTTGCTTTGTTCCTGTTTTATCATGATTTTGTATACCCTTCGGTTTATGATTTTCGAATTTTCCATTTTCTCCTCTTTATTGGGATATGGTTCTTGTCCATATTTGTCATATAGAGCCTTCAGAAGGTTGTCTTTATTACCTGAACGTCTTCATTCTTCGTTCGCCCTTCAATAATATCTTGTCATCTCACTTAATCTTCTTATTACATCTATTAAAGAGTGTACCTATTTTCCGTAAGATTAAACTTAAGTCTTAAGTAAGAATGATCGCATACGAAATCATACACGAATATACTCTTTCTTCTTGTATGTATCTATGCTCAAAACAAATCTTATATGACAATTCTATCTGACTTCGATAATTGGATTATGAAGTCTCTTTTTTTTTATTTCAATAGTTCAAGACTTTTAATACTGTATACTATTTGAAATAATTCTGACATTTGAATTTAGAATTACGTGTTTTGTTCAGCGTAACAAAAGTTCAGCTGGTTTGCAATGATAATGTCATCTTCTATAGCACGTTTGCAAATCTTATAAACAGTCTTACATGGCGCTAATGAGACAACTATACTATCAAAGATTGAAATCAATTTCTGATTACAGATCGTTACAACAAATGTACAAGATGCTAAATTTCATCTTTGTTATATCATAAAGTAGGAAAATTTCATACCTCAAGAGAAAGCCGAAGAATAGCCATTTTCCTTCCATAAATTTCGTTTCGTGCAACTATCCAACGGTAATGCATATCTTTGGTTTTTATGTGTTCAAGTTATCACGAAAAAGTCTTCTGTTTTACTGTTACTCCCTCAATTTACAACGTTGAAATGAAAGATTTTAACATAACCATAACCTTTATATATGTAGTTGATAGCAAGGCCGTTTCGATCGCTGTTCCAATTGTTGACATTTCTATAATTTTCATGCTGTTCTCCGTATTAGGAGTAAGATATCATGTTTCACCAGTATTTTGAATTGTCAATTTTTCATGGGCATCAGCTTTCTAATAAACGACTTGCGAAAATGCGAAATTAAAAGCGATATTTCAATTTTGATGAAACAAAAGTATGTATTGCAGACATGATTATTGTCCTAATAGCTCATAAAGAGCCTTTTAGCAAAGCAAAAATCATTTAACATGATAGGAAGGCAGTAAATATCCCTTGTGATGATTGAGGGTCGATAATTGCTGATGATAGAACGCATGCAAGATTGTGTCCGATAAACGATACTGTTTCTTAACAAGTCTTCATGGCTAGTGAAAAGCCGCTCATAACAAAGACATGTTGAATGACAAAGCAATGACACCAGACTCTATATGAAAGCTTGTTAACTATTCTATTTAATCATGAGGTTAATAATAACACCCCGTCCTTAATGAGACTATAGTGAAGATCCAAGTCACATAAACATCAAAGAAGTACCTATCAGTTATCGAGAAGATATAAGGAAAATCATTAGAACGTCCATTGGAACAGTTGGGAAATCAAAGAAATATTCTACAATAAAGACAAAAACCGTTGTACACAATGAACAAATGATGGGTGAACACTAATTTGAGACCTTGTTCTACGTGTAACATGTATGCATGACGATAAAAAAGCTAGCATCTTTTTTTGACTGTAAGTGTTTACATTTCTATTTACATTTCTATAAGTATGATTCAGCTATAAATTCCAGCCGAACCAGCTAAAAAAATATAAATGACATTAACTGATCTTCTATCAAGTGATTCATCCTGATATAAATCCATTGAAAAATATCTATCCATCATACTTTGAATGGCAATTGCATTCAATAATAAAGAAAAGGCCCACGTGGGCTACATCGCTCACCTGAGTTGCAGACAAAAGAATTATTGTGGACCGATCGGCACTAACAACTCAAACTTGGTATAGAGTCTTGACTGCTTGCTTCCTGTAAGGTTTCCTGTAATTCTTTGATTCGAAGCAGTTTCAGAGGAGAAGTCGAAAATGTGTCAGCCAATCAGAGCCCTCGGCGGCCATATTTGTTAACAAATCGGCATGAAAAACACAAACATGGTAGAGGACCTTGAGAGTTTGCTTCCTGTAAGGTTTCGTGAAATTCTGTGCAGCGGTTGTAGAGGAGAAGTCGAAAGTGCGTCAGCCAATCAGATCCCTCGATTGCCATACACGTATCTGTTGACCGATCAGCACAAAAACACAAACTTGGTAGAGGACCATGAGAACTTGCTTCATGTAAGGTTTCGTGAAAATGTGTGCAGCGGTTGCAGAGGAGAAGTCGAAAATGTGTTAGCCATTCAGAGCCCTCGGTGACCATATTTGTTGACCGATCGGCACGAAAAACACAAACTTGGTATAAGACCTTGAGTACTTGCTTCCTGTAAGGTTTCGTGAAATTCTGTGCAGCGGCTACAGAGGAGAAAATGAAAATGTAAAATGTTACACCGGCCGACGGACGGCGCGCTATGACAAAAGCTCATTTGAGCTTCGCTCATATGAGCTAATAAAAACCTGTATATTTGAAACACGATGTTAAAGGTTTTTTTTCAAAAGTAGATCAAAGGTCAATGCCAAGTCACAAGGTAAACTTTATGATAATTTGGTATATAGAAAAGTCTTGTCACATTTTAACTTGTTGTTAAACGTTGTAAAATGAAGTTTAGATTTTTGAAGTCTTTTCACAAGAAATACAATGTGATGTATGAAAGCCCTATCATACGCCATTAAAAACTCATATCCAATGCTAAAGTTTTTCGAAGGTAGATCTAAGATCAAGGTCAAAATCACGAGGTCCAACCATTTTGGTATCAATTGAAAGGTCTTGTCACATGGAATTATACACAAGTAAAATCATTGAAAATTATGCCCATTTTTCGAAAGTAGGTTAACAGGCTACAAGGTCAAAAGTTTTGGTATCAATGGAAAGCACGTGTGAAATATGAAACTTTTGTCACCTAAAATTTAAATGTTGTACACAATGTGAACAGACAGACAGACATGCTAAGGCTATATAAAAAAGGTGTTCCATCTTTGTAGCCAGGGAGCAGAATTCTTCACATAAAAATGTTTATTTCGGTGCACTAGACTTTCATGTTACAGATAATGAATCCTTAGACATCAAACTAAATTGATTCATAAAAGCAAGGTAATTTCGTCGCACTCCTTGTATTATTTCAAATCATCAGGTACTTTTGGGTCAAAACTGACGATTTATTCAGGAGCTTGATTGAATTTAAAAGGCATTGGAGGTTCGGTGCAAGGAGGGAGGGGGTTACCCGCAATATTTTCATCAGTGAATGAAAATCAAACACAAAACCCACAATAAGACTCGAAAAATCGCAATCAATAGGTTTACAAAGTCTTTGAAAAATATAAAACAGAACTTTCTCACGAGAAAAAAAAATCAGGCAAACAGACGAAGACAATAACACAGCTCCTAAGAAACACGAAGGACAACTTATCTAATTAGAGTCTCCTTAGTCCAATGCATGTACGGAATAAATTGTAGGTGACATTATAATGACTTGGAATAGGAAATCACGTTTTGTTTAAAGTTTAAAAATTGTGACTTAAAAGAAAAACCTCTCCATCATCCATGGCACTAGCATTGGAAGGTTTGTGATTTAAAACACTCTGAACACTTAGTCGCTATACATGAACACTATAAAAACCCAGTGGTATTGTGCTTAAGATCAAATAGTGATTACCATTATACCCCTCTTTACGTTAAAACTTTAACGTTAAAACTTTAACGTCACTACCATTACATGTAGTGAAATATTTTATTTTGTATTTCGTAGGAACAATGATTATATCACACAGTATGGCATTCCTTTACCCATGGTGCTTTATGTCAGTCTGGTGTTAGCTACTGCAAACAATAAATGCACCTTGTAACTCGCTGAATGGTCTTTTTCTACGGAAGTCTATAGAAAGATTTTGCAAGCAAGTTAATAAGCCTACTCTTTATCACACTCCTATTGTTGTGCCTCACATGATTACGTGAACTTTACATAAAATGTCAAATGAAATTTAAGTGAAAATAACATGAACATGAAATATACATGAAATATTTTACATGAAATTTATCTGAAACAAAGGAGGGGATCTCCAACAACACTAGGTTGCAGCACCCACAGCAAAACCCCAAAACACTCAATGCAAAAACACAAAGCAGACAAGCACAGAAAGAGACGCATAAGGAACAAGGAACGTCAACGCACAACACAGAAACATCAAACACAAAGGACTACACATAAACCAACGAGACCAATGGGCAACCGGTGCCGACTTAGGACGGCCATCTGCCACGGAAACAGCAGATGGTGTGGTTATCCTGGATTACGTGCGCACAACCCTCCGACTTTTCCGATTACCCAGAGGTCTCGAAGAACGTACAATTGTGGTGTAAAACAACCTCCTCACTGTCAGATGACCACACACAAACAAGACCGCAAAACGCAGGGGCCCAAGCAACACATATGATTAGGTAAATGGATATAAAAAGAGGGCGTACGTAATACAATCCGTGTTCTGCCGCCGCGAGCTCATGTATGTTATCACCCGAGGAGTCCGACTGACATTCAGAGAGGACAGGTGGTCGGGGCCCTGTCTTCTCTAAAGAGGTTTGAACAGGGCCCGTCATGGAGTCCCGTCGTCACAGTCAGTCAGAGTGCAAGTTTTAAGAATGCGCTTGTACAAAACTGTAGATTGGTCAAGTGCCAAGCCTAGTGTCCGTCTGGTGATATTAGGATCATATCCACGGTATAAAAGGCGTTTAATGATTCTGACGCATTTTCGATAGTGATGTTGTCTATCTTTGATCCTTCTAATCTTGTTAATAATGTCACCATAAAATGCAGGTTGTGAAATACCCAAAGTAATATACTCTGTTGCCTGTATTGGTCCGAATTTCAGAAGAAGTTGACAATAATTTTGTAAAATTTCCAGAAAGTCTTTACTAGTTTGTGAAAGCGAAAACCTTTTCCTAAAACTTTCTTGGTAATTTGTAAATTTCTACTATGAAAATCCAAAACATCAGTACATGCTCTAGCATACCGGATGAGCTGTGAAATATAGATACCATAGGACGGTAATCTAGGAACATCACCGTCAAGCCAGGGGAAATTTACTATGTTAAATCCAAAATCATCTCTTTTGTCATACACACTTGTATGGATCTCTCCATTAACAATTTTGATATTTAGGTCCAAAAATGGTGTTTCTGTGTTTTAAACGTTTGCCTTGTTTAGAATCAATTTTTGTGGATAAATAACATTTTTGTACTTTTCAAAAACAGGATTGTCGATAGTAAGAATATCATCCAGGTACCTAGAAGTACCAATGAAACATTTCACATCATCAATTTTTCTTTGCTTTTGAAGATTTTGGATAAATTCATTTTCATACGTGTATAAAAATAAATCTGCAACAAGAGGCGCGCAATTAGTACCCATTGGAATCCCTACAACCTGCTTGTAGAGTTTCTAACCAAATCTTACATAAATATTGTCCAAAAGAAAGGACAAGGCAATACACAGGTCACCACATGTCCATGATTTGTATGATTTGTAATCTGTGGCGGAAAAGAAACCCTTCGATTCAGAAGTACAAATATAAGTTTTCCCCTCTCGATCAAAACACCATTTAATGAGTTTGGAAAGTCGAGCATTTATTTTGTCGTGAGGAAGCGTGGTGTACATATTAGAAAAGTCGTATGAAGATATCGTATTTGCTTCAAAATTTCTTGATTTCATTTTGTCAATCACATCCCCTGAATTTTTAATAGACCAAAAGAAGTTTACGCCATTCCTGTTCATGACAGTTTCACAGTATTTTGCCACATGTTCCTTTATAGCCGCGAGTGCTGACGTCAGATTTCTAGACAAAGTTGTAGTTGAGCAGTTGCTAGATTTAGCAATGTATCGAAACTTGTAAGGAGACTTGTGAAGTTTAGGTATACAGTATATTGTAGGGAGATCCAATTTAGAAATAGGGATGTAAAAGAAGAAATGTCACTGTTATGTTTGTTCAAAATATTGGGAACACTTTCGCTGCTCTCGATATAAGTATTAGTAGAGGAAAGTTCCGAAACTAAGGTTGATATGTAGTAGCGTTTTCAAATAATTATGGTGTTGTTTGCTGCTTTGTCTGCAGGCGCGAAGACATATTTTTCATGTAAATTTCGTAACTTGGATTTGAAATATCTTTCAGATTTAGAAATTGGATTTTCAGAAAGATGGGGATTTTTGTGGTAGTTATCTATTCGAATATCGGTAATATCCAAAATGAGGTTTTTCCAGTCATTCAGAGCATGTGATTCGACTCCTTCCGATTTACACCATCGTTTGGTATAGTTATCTAAAGCTTCCTTTATAGTAGAGCAACCAAGTCGCTAAATTTGAAATTTTAATCAACCCACTTAACACAGGGCTAATTTTTATATTAAACGAAAGAATATAACATGGGACATCAGATTTGACCTGTCGTAAAAAAAATCGTATGGTCAGAATTACTGTAAAATCAGATAAAAGAGGAAAATAAGTAAAATTCAAAATCATAGATATCTTAACAAAAATTATCATCCTTTAATAAATGAAAAGTCAAACTGACCGAAATCAGAGTCAATATGCTAATTGAAGTCAAAAGAAAATTTTTGGATCAAATTGAATTTTCTAATTTCAACTTTATGGATGAATGAGCACAAATTCTAAGATAAATAGGTAAAATTGTAATTTTCAATTCTTTCACTTCAATATTTAGAATGTTAATTCGAAGATAAAAATCAACATACAGAAACGATATTTTGATATGTGAATGTGTTTTTAGGAAAGTTTGATAGAGATCGATTCAAAAACTTAGGAGTACCAGGCAAATAAAGTCCCCCACCCCCCAACTTTGTTATTAGCGATTCACTGCAATATAAATTAGGAGATGTTTTCTCGATAATACGGAGTTAAACTAAATAATTACGCCTAAATTTAGTTTTAACATATAATAATGAATGAAAGGTATCGCTTTATTTCAAAGAAGACGACATATTTACATAAATAATTTTGAAAACTAATTTTTTTCATGTACTATCTATGTTCTGGTAATTTCAAACATTGTGATATGGACACATTTTGTCAGCCGAATATTAAAAATAATTAAGTATAACAAAGATTTTATGATCAACAAAACATGGAATTATGCAATGCATTTTAGTTCCACAAGTAAGTAGCGTAGCTGCCTATACGACCCCATCGTGGCATATTCTTTCTCTGTTTGACCTTGTGACAACAGTTGTCGCTAAAACGTAGCTTAAAGGCATCGTTTTTAAGGTATTGTCGTAGCAAACTGACCTGACCGGGCGGAGCTTACTTTCAACTTGTCATCAGAAGAGTTTACTTCTGACCAGGTGATAAAAGCCATATAAAATTACAGGTTATGAGTATTTACTCTAATTACGATGTGCAATTCATAATCTATCTACCCTAACATTGTATCAATTCGTCTCAATTGCTTGATTGAATTAGCTCCGCCCCGTCAGGTTAGTTTGCTACGACAATAGATGAAAAGGGGGATAGCCTCTGATTTCTAGTTTTGGTTCTCTAGTTTCTGATTGGTTGATCGTTGATGGTCATATCAACAATATTGTATGTTTTTGTTGAGTTTGTTTTTTTTTTCTACTGTCTGTTTATTGTTTTTCATGCTTCATCCTTGTCTACAATGGACAATTGTTTTTTAATTTCTCTGCAATTGTTTCTATATAAATAAAACGGAAAAGAAGTGAACATCAAACAACCACATTTACAAGAATTAATGACGCTCACATAAAACTACCAACCGAGAAGCAAATCTTTAGCAATATTAAAATAGAAATGACCACACAATAAAGGGTGCTCTATTCTCTGAGGTCTCACGCTGAGCTGTCAACATATCAGTCTTGTCGTTATAAAAGTTTGATTTTACTATGTTGTATCGCATCTTTGACTCTTTAATACATGTACATGTTGAAGATCAATGCTTTGCTGTTGGAATAGTTTCTTCTTGGACACATTTCATCGACTATTCTTTGCGTCATACATTTCACACTGTTTCAATTTTATTTCTTTATTCGGAGCTCTTGGGGAAATACGGTTATTGACGCGCCAACATTATAGGCTCCTGTTGCGGCGAATTTTTCGTTATCAACAAACGGTTCCTCTTCGTGATGTAGCCTTTTATTTGATGTATTGTAGACGTATGTAGGAACTGCCCAATTAGATTACCAATATTACATATGACAATGTGGTGTTTGTGCTTATGTACAGCATTAGGAATTAAAGCCCCCCCCCCCCCTCGTGACCCTTGAGGACTTTCCACTGGATCTCACGGAGACATCAAAGGGGTTTTCTGACTCAGTATATCTTGAAAAGCATCCACTTGATTTTGTAACAGTTACAAATCTGAACGAAGAGTAAGTGCGGATGCTAAAAGGGATGAATTGCACAACGTTTACGCAAGACATATCGTAATGTTTAAAACACAGATAACGAAGAGCCCAAACCCTGACCAATGTACTTTACATGCATATTCACATCTCTGTGGTACTAAAATAAACGTCAAAATATACTTTTCATAATTTTATATGTATTTTTCTTCAATTCACGTATTTTCATTTCAACTTGTCACGAATGGGTTTCCATACACGGTCTTACCATGACATATTAAATAGAAGTATTTTTCATTAATTTTTAAACAGTATGATGTAATTCCCATTTCTGCATTTAACTTTTATCAAAAATATGTATGTATACCGGTTGATAGGTACGATTTGATAGAAACTGCAACACGTGGTCGACCGAATCTTCATATACGGAAACTAATTTGTGAAATGCCGCTTAAATCAAAAGTATATACGCTTTAGGTTTTTACATTTATTTATAGCCCCTTAGAAAAATGATCAATAAAAAGGCATTAGAAATAATAAACATATATTTGTCGATATGTTTCGAGACAAAAATTTAGTCTCTGTGCTTTAGAGAAAATATTAACACGGATTCTTCATATTTCATAGAAATTTGCATAAAACTGCAATTTTTTGAGAGAGGAGAAAATATTCTTCCTTCAAAACAATTATATAACATGTGTACATATCTAATGCATTGATTGCAACGACATTCTATACAAAAAAGAACAAAATATAGAAATACCGAGGATATAAACGATAAATATTTCGTTTAAATTTTTCACGATTTTATCGCTTTTTACCCAATTTAAACAAAATCTGACCGTGGCATATTCTTTACGACAGCTCTATTTGAAAGCAGGGGTATTCAGCAAAAAGTTCAGACCAAATTCAGGCCTGTGTTAGGTGTGTTGATTAAACTCGAAAACTAAGCTTCTTTTTTAAATTGGTCGCTCTACTATTAGCACTTCGCGACATTTAATAAAATCTATCTTGGATGGGATTCTATACTGGTCCTTTTTTGAGAAGACCACAGAGCTGCCTGTCTTTGATAATTGAAAAGTCACCTGTAATAATATGACCAGCTGGTTTATATAGATATTCAGACGTTGCACATTCTCAAGAAGCAGGACATGATTCAAGTATTTTAGGATCTGGTGTAACTTTGATGTAGTTAGAAACGAAATTTTGAATAGGTCTCTTATATTTGTAACAAATAAGAGGAGGTTCTAATTTTTCAAAATATTGAGGAATGGCACTTTGTACGCGATGATCCCGAAAAATATTAGAGATGTTCAGAAGATCAAAACCTTTGTTAATAAATAGAATTTTTATGAATCGTCTTTTAGGGGAGGTGTTTTTAACCAAAGGATATAGTTTCCGATATGAATTACATGTAATTTCAATTTCTCATTAAGGTCAAATAGAAAAAGTCATGTAAACTTCATGTGAAGTAAAATTTACGTGAAATTCATTTGCATTTAACATAAATATTTTTCACATAAATCTTATATGAAATTTTTATGAATTTCACATGAATGTTAAAGTGAAATGATCTTACGTCTACTCTCAGTTGTATTATCGTTTGTCGTGTTTTGTATGCCCCTTTGTTACACGATCTTTGGATTACTCATTCTAAGTACTTAATTTTTTATTCACTAGTCTAAGAATCAATCAGTTGATATATCCGAATGCCTTTAAACAAGAACGCTACAGTAACTTCCGTGGATACCAACATTTTTTACTTTGTGACCTTTACCTTGGAGTTTTACCTACTTTTAAAAACCTTTAACTTTGGGCATAAGTGATAGGGCTTTCATATTTAACATATAAATTTCTTCTGACAATGCCTTTCCATGAATACCAAAAGTAAGTTTAACCATCTTTAGATTTTGTGTTGGGAATATATACATGAGATATTATTATGAAAAGTCTTAAAGTATCTAATACCCAAAGCAGGGGACTACAATTCCTTGAATTCGATTTTTTCTACATTAAATTGGGGCTTTGATGCAAATAAAATACAATGGTTATCGATACACAATGATATGATGGGCAGTCACTTAAGATAATTTCATAATTTATCACTATTTAATCTGCGATGCCAATATCGAAAAGCTCCTATCGTCGAAAGTATGCCCCACAAATACATTGGAAAAATACATTTATTGGCATTAATGGTTTTTGTTATTAACGATATTTAATCTTTTGTTTTCACTATTTTTTATGTATCTTGGATATTCATATGAAGGTGGCAATTACAAGGATATATGTTCAGTAAACATATGATATTATTATATACTAGTTCTTTATCGTTTCCTCAAATGTGAACAGCTAGCTTTATTTCAACATACTGTAAGCTCAAAGACAGGGTATCATATTAAATAATCTGTAGACATTTGTAGAACTAGACAAACCTAGTATAGCATTAAACTGATATACGATGACGGAAGAATGTCCATAAAAGTGAATAATCTATGTTCACATTTCGAAGCCCTAGACGATTTAGATGCACCTCTGGCAAAATCTTCCACCAATCAATTGATTTGTCAAAGTCATATTTCGATAAGGAAAACAAAGTCGACTAAGTCTATAAAGTATTTAGAACGTTTCTTTTCGATTTTATCATAGCTTTCTATGAAGGAAAATGTCAAACCTACAACAGACCACAGAGAGTAGAGGTGTTGAAAGGTCAGATTTACAGTTACTTGAGCCGGGTTCTAAAATCAAAAATCAAAATAACAATCGAATGAAACATCTATTGAGAAAATTTGGCCAAAAATGATTTTCGTCTAAAAAGAAAATAATGTCACAAATAACATTTGCTTCAAAGAATTGTTGACAGCCTGTGAGAAAAAGTCATTTTTCAGGTGGTATGAAGTATCCTCCATACTCCATCTGAGTTTGAAATAATACGAAGTGTTCCATCTATATACCTTCTTGAAGAAATTTTCAAACCAATTTTCATGCACCAGACACGTGTTTTGAATATTAAATTCTCATCAGTGATGCTTCCTGCCAAAGTGCTTTCATACGCCACCTAAATTCATTTCACTAGCGCTGTATTTTTTTCTCGAGGAGAGGCATTCAACTCTTCGTCTTCATATATTCTTTTCTTTATACAATGACATCTTGATTTTGTCAAACATGCAAACTTTGCATGATGCTCATATCTTTACCTTTCATGTTATTACTGATTAATTACACTGTTACACCGTGCGTAAGTTATATATGTACTCTCATGTCCTGCATCCGTTCGATGGCTCTGGGGGTAAATTAAACACACTTGAAAAATAAAGATGTCTTAAATTGAATATACAACTAAACAATATGGTTACATAAAGACTTTTTATGTATTACAATAAGATTGATTTTCAAGACATCAGGTATGTTTAGTCAGTATTAGAATGATAAATGATTAAAAAAAATGGATATATATGCTAATGTAATTTTAAAATAGGTAGATATTAAGACTCATTACAATTGTTTAAGAACACTAGAAAGGTTTCTTGTTGCGGTTGCAACAAGAGTGTCTTCCTCCTATACAATTTTTGGTTTGGAAATATGAAGGACGTCACATTACATGTATTTATATTATATATTTAAGTTTTCAAATAGCAGTAACATTAAATTTTCAAACCGATAATTGTTGGTGAGCAACCATTTGATATTGGGGGGGGGGGGGGGGGGTAGGAATTCTATTGCCAACCGGTAAAATTTTTTCAGCAATTTTCTGAGCAGGCCATTTTTTTCAGCCATTACCAGAGTCGGAGAAAAATTTTCGCCGGTTCTTCGGGCCGGATTTAAACAAATTGTCAAATGTTGTGAATGTCTGTGTAAGTTAAACTCCCCGCTGTTACAGAGTATGAGTTAATAAGCGTTCCTTCAGATGTCTCTTTGCAATTAGCGAATATCAGACAGATTGTATGATGTTTAAATAGAACCTTTTCTAGATTTTTGTGCCTATGCGTATTAGGTCTCTGGTAGATACAGCTATGTGAACAGTTTGTATTTATATTAATTAATTTTTTGACTTTAAATTGTCTGGCACAAAGGGCCAGCAAAAATTTCCATATCATGCAATGTATCCTTACTTTTGCATGGTCCGGGAAAAAAAATTGCCTGCCCTTTGGGCCGGAATATTTTTTTCAGCATTTTTCAGAGCCGGGATTTTTTTTTTTGCAAATTCTTCCTGCCCCCTTCCCCCATAAAAAAGGCGAGCTCGTAGCTGTAGAACCAATTTTCTTGAGAAGAGAAATGGTAATAACAAGTTACGTTCAATATATATATATAAATACCATGAGGTTCTCGCTGTGCAGGTTCAAATTTGGACCCCCCTTCCCTTTTTTCAAAGTTTATTTTGAATTTCCATCATGACGACATCGTTCAATATAAACAGAACTGTTTTCGAAAAACGAGGAGAGGGAAGAATGTTGGAAAAATTGTTCATCAATTTGTAAATAAACCAACCGAAAATTATGTTCGAACGTTTGCTAGAATTAGAAATTAAACTTGATGTTCAAAATATAGTTATTGAAGTTTAGAAACAGGTTTGTAGGTTAGAAATCGGAATCAAACTACCACTTTTTGTGTGTAAATTCTGGTTTGTAGCTGATCTCTTCTAAATTAATCAACTGTTTTAAAATCAAATTGTGTATATCGAAATGTATTTATGAAATGCATATTCATCATTGCCGTGAAATCGGAATTTGAAAATCTCAACACTGCTTTTCTCGAGTCGGACTCGGACTACCAATTTTAGTGTGCGCCCGATCTGTTGGCGTGAAGGTGTATCGAAATACCCAACTCAAAATTTCGATGCTCATATCTTTTCAACAGTAAGAGATAGGAAAAATCAGAAAGACTAAATAAGACAGATATATGGATAAAAAATAATAATATTGAAATTTTTAGGAAACTTCATAAGCTTAATTTTTGTTTACTATTATAAGCAAAAAAGTGTCTTCCTCCTATGAACTTCTGAATTTGGAAATATGAAGGACGGTGAAGGACGTCATCGTAATAAATCGTTACAGTGTGCATCTAGCATTTCATATCTTGCATGGCTGTCGACTTTCAAAAAGAATGGAAATTGTAGATAGCAAAATACGAGATATTTAAGCATACAAATAGCAAAACATGAAAATTTCGGTCCTTTTGAGTAATTCGACGCTCCCGTCAAATATTTGAATCTACTAAAAAACATGATAAAAAAAATAACAGAGACCAAAAATAAAAAAGACCAATCTAGCTTTTACTCCAAACGTAACGTTGGAGAACTTTCATTGTCCTAGCTTACAGGGTTCTTGAGAAATCGCTGATCCAATTTTCCACGGTTACGAAAACAATAGGTCTTCCGACGGAAGTCGGAAGACCTAATTATCAGTATGCCAGGAAAAATACAATACTGAATCCAACATCACCATGATCAATAATTCATACTCATCCGAAAGGCCCTCATTTTGAATTATCTCTTGATATGAGAATCCCAAATTTGTTTTTGAGTTTCATTTACAGTTACATTTTACTTGAATCAATCCAAGACATCAATCAATGTTACATAACATTGTTTTGAATATGAAAAGGAACGAAACTTCAACTACGGGACACGTTTTCTACCGATTGAATTTTCTACAGAGTGCTAATTCATAATATCACTGGATGTTATGAATATGTTCTCTTGGAGAAGAGATAAGGCTATACAGTTATGAACAAAGTTTTTTATTCACACCTATAGGCCCATTTCCCTAGGGAATGGAATTAGAGCGTTCCGTGTGTAATGCATGTTAAAAAATCTCAACCGCTTCATATGTTGAAAAAAAACTTAAAGCCATCTTAATTTTCAATGAAGGTTTGTTTTGCTATCTTTATATACTTTCTACTGTTTTCTCATTTATTAAACATGTAAATGAGTAAACAATCAGAGTAAAGAAAGAAGGGGATATCCAACAACACTCGGTGGCAGCACCTATAGTAAAACACAAAAAAACCATGCAAAAACACAGAGATGGAAAGCTCAGCAAGAGACGCTAAAGGGACAATGGAACACCAAAAACACAGAAACATCGAACACAAAAACCACACATAAACCAACGAGAACAACTTGCAACCGGATGCCGACTTAGGACGGCTATCTGTTACGCCAACAGTAATGGTGTAGTTATCCGGATACCGTGCGCAACCCCCCCCCCCCCCTTCCGATTACCAAGAGTATGTTACGGTTGTTAATAGCTTGAAACTATGAATCGTAGTCGAAAAACACACTAATGCCTAATCACATTATACATTTCGGTTTTTAAATCCAGATTTGAATAAGTTTCAGACTATGAGCGCAGTCGAAAAGCATACCTATTCAAATGTGCTTTTTGTACTACACATCAATTTTCTATTGCCTGGCACATGATAAACGATCCACCAAAGTCAAATGACATTCTAAATAGGTGATAACAGACCTCTTGATAATTTGTTAACATTACTCAATAATGATAAAGATTGCTAAAACATGTGATGTCAAAACTTTCAGGGAATGATTTTTTCCTTATTTTGCCGCATATTATTTTGGAACAAAACATAAATTATTTCATTCAACGTAATACTTGTAAATGTGGTTTTCGATTTGCCTTTTGCAATATCTAATATCTTCTAATATCTTCAATGTCTCAGTGTCATACTTTCGACATTTTAATGACATTCTGCTTGGAATTATTTTCCGTATTATAAAAAAAAACGACAATTATGATTTACCTTCTTCTTCCGACAGCATGTTTGAAAGATCCTCCTTTTGTCCATTTTTGTCATCATCCTGTGAAAAAACATTTCAAAAATGTCTTTATTCAGATTATTATACCTTTAGTGTAGAATTGAAACCATATCATCTGTCTGACCATAAATAATACGGAAGCGTTCCAACTTTAGGCACGGTCCATTTGATATTCTGGTGGGGGGGGGGGGGGGGGGGGGGCTTGGGTTTTTTGTCGGAGCAAGATTATTTTTTTCGCACTGGACCGGGGCAAAATTATTTTTTTCTTGCAAAGTTGGAGCAAGGAAATTTTTTTTCTAACAATTGATGTGTATATTAAGAATGTTTGTGTTTTTTCAACAGAAATTCTTTATTTTTACTTAAATTGTTCCAAACCATACTAAATTTTTATGTAAAACTTGTATTCACTTCTAAACTGAGAGCGATAAAAGATTTTTACAATATGATATAATTTTCAGTAAACAAAATCATTTGTATGTAAGGTCATGTAACGTGTAAGAGGGCCTGAAGTGAGGGTCTTCTAGACAAATTTTTGAATTTAGAAATGTTAAATTTTATACTCTAAGGTGATTCATGTACATGTATCTATAAAATGATACTGATAAAGTATTTAAGGAAGCCTCTTTTTCCGTCACATGTATACCTTTGATATTTTTAAATATGAACTTGCCATTAAAGAAAAGTATAGCGAGCGAAGCGAGCCAAAAATTTAAGATATAAAGTGAAAACTGTGGCGAGCGTAGCGAGCCGAAAATTTTTCAGGAATTTAAGCGAATTTTATGGTTATTCTTCAAATTCAGATTACTTGTAAGAGCAAGATTATTTTTTTTCTGTCACATTATAAGCAAATTTATTTTTTTTCATCAAAATTCAGAGCAAAATTATTTTTTTCGAAAAAAAAACCCAAGCCCCCCCCCCCCCCCAGAATATCAAATGGACCGTGCCTTATACCTTCTTGAAAAAAAAATCAAACCAATTTAATTATGCACCAAGCACGTGTTTCGGATATTAAATCATCATCAGTGATGCTTCCAGCCAAGTAATTTTCATACGCCATCAAAATTCATTTCAGAAGCGTTTTTTTTTTTTTTTGATTTGTTCATTTACTTTACAGAGAGTGTGCGACTCCAAATTTCCTGGAAGATCGATTTTTGTAGCATATCCAAATAAAATCTATGTTCAAAACAAGTATTAGCTTTCCATAAAAGCTTGGTCAATATCAAAATTTATTTAATCTCGCAATATTTTTTTTTTCGTCGAAATAGGTTTAAAAATACAGAGTAAAGAGTAGTATCACGGTGGGTAATCTCGAAACGCAGAACATTCGATTTTTCTCAATTTTCTTGTAATACAGATATCTAATCACAAAAAGGGGGATGTGATGCAGTGTAAGGTTGCTTAGCTATGAGTTCTAGCCAAAATTAGACAAATTATATCTTTTCAGAAAGCTGAAAAACGATCGGCGTGATTCGTGTAGATGAAAGTGAAAGTAGAACGCCGATCGTGTTTGTGCGTTATAAAAGCTATTATTCACCTTATTTTGGGTGAAACTCATAGCTGAGGCATTCTTACACTGCATCACTTTCCCGTTTTTGTTATAAATGATCTGTATTGCACAAAGATATAGAAAAACCAATTGTTCTGCGTTGCAAAATTGCCCATCGTGATTATTAATAAATATATTCATGTCAATTAATTTCCATTGTTATTTTCAATAAACGAAGATTTTGATTGGCTAAGAAATTTTGTTGATACATCGAGCAACAAAATTTTTCAGAGAAGTCTATTTATAGCACTAATTTCAGAACCGGGGGTTCCCTCAAACACGAATGAAATACACTTTGTTGATGTTTGCTGAATGTGAAAATTGGAAAGATAACTTTTGCATCAACGCGCTACGCGCGATTGATGCAGTTTTCTGTCCAATTTTTCAGGTGATACCTGCATCAACAGAAAAAAGATGTAACATAGATTGATTTCTTAAGAAATTCACCAAAAACTGGATACACAATAGAAACTTATGTGTTCATCATTCTGAAAAGTTGGAAAATAGATACATTTACACTAGACAACTCAAGATGCAAAACCTTTCATATTCATTCATAAATTGTTTGATCCGTAGGAAATTTACATTTATTTATAAGACACATTAACTGGACCAATCAAAAGCCTTTCTGTATATATTCGTGGGAAAAGCGGAGGGTTCCGATTATAAGAATTTTGGGGAAATTAAGGGCAACTTCTAAAAAGTTCCATTTAATTTTGTGACTATTAATTTCTTTGTTGCATTTATCAATTTGCCTTTGGTGATAAGATAAACAAACATTGGTATATCCTCAACGAAACAGCTTAGTCGGCTGGACGGTGAGAAACTTTTAGCCCATTGGCACCCCTGGCATTCTAAGTATCCAAACGTTGTGATCGCGTATTTCTTTCTTGCAACTGATCCAACTGATGATCCAGAAATGTCATTAGGGGTTTTGAAGGCATAGGGTTCACTGTATCACACACTAATTGGTATTAAAGTAAAACTGTGGTATACAGTCTCTGCAAATTGTACAAATTCAATTTTAAAAAATATAACCAGAGGGCGCTGTTGAAAATGAACTTTGGCAGTATCTAAAGATAACTTTAGATGGGAACATCTCTGATGAGGATCCGAAACACGTGTCTGATGGATAATGAATTAGTTTGAAATTTTCTTCGAGAGGGTATAGAGCTGGAATACTTGCGTATAACTTTAATCTGCGATATTTAAATTCAGAAATGAGATACCAAAGCGTTGTCATGACGACATGTCCTATTTTTGTGAAGTTGATAAAGTGCGAGGACATCGGAATACCTGTCTCTGGTCACGTGTTTTTCACTAGTCACGATAACGTTTCTTTCATAAGGATTATTCAATGCAGATCTATTGCATTGTGGAATCTGACAGAATCCATTCTGAACCCTCTCTCATTGACAGCATCCGGTCTACAAATCTAGTAATGGTCTGTTCAGGAAATCGACCAATAACATGGGAGGGGTGGTGTTTTAAAGATGTCAACATACTAGTATCACTGATGAGGATTATCTGTCCGAAACACGCGTAAGGTGCATTAAAAATATTAAAGAAGGTAAACAGTTGAAACACTTCAATTATCTTATTATTTTCACTTATTTTCTTTTGCAGTGTGGAGCAGTTAAACAAGCTCCCGCGATTGAACGTTTCAAGTGTATCAAATACTTTCTTTATAGCTCTGTCGCCTGAAAGAAGCTTTGTTTTGACCCTTTATCAATTTGACGTCATACACTTTGCTATTTTGGAAACTTGTCATTTCATCCTAAAATATCATTGAAATTAAAGTACATGAAACAAAACTATCTTTGTACGAAGTAAGATTAATTGATACTTACTCAAATTGTAAGGTATCATTCCAACACTCACTGCGTTATTATTATGGCTTGTGTGCAACGAATTTAAAGCACTCTGCAACTCAATATGGTGAATCATACAGGCGATGCCGATAAACTAATTTGGGAATTGGACATAACTAGGATGGAAACCAAATTAATTAATGCCATGAAATTCGATTGTTGTGCTCACATAAGCGTGGCATATGCAGGCAGCTTTGGGAATAAATGAAGCCTCTTTTCAAACTTATTTAAGAAAAACAGAAGTAAAGCTGAAGCAAGAGTAAACTCAACGGAATTCCTTTATTAGCATATGTAGAGAGCAACAACATTGTAACACAATAGAGAATTATTGTAAAGAAGACTGGCTTTTGTAATTTGATGATGGGTTGGCCGAATGTCAGCTCCATGTAAGCATATAGGGTGTTTGCCCAACACTGACTCTTATTAAAAGTATAAGGGGAACGATCTGTTCAATATACATGGGTAATATTGGTTATAAAGCTTGCTCATTCATCATTTACTCCCCGCTATCAATGTCATCTGATACCATGATGAGAGTCAATAAAATAAAAAAATTCTTTGATGTAAAAATACTTTCCAATACTTAAATGTGTGTACATTGTAGCTCATCGTTATTTTCAATACACTTACAGTCAACCACAAAAATGTTAGAAATTCATTCAGGCAATCTGACACGGTATCATTGTTATTATGAAAACAAACAAAATGCCTCGTGAGAGAAATATTATGATACACATCTTTTGGCCCTAATGGCCAAAACAGTTATATTTTCAAACAAATCATCTCTTTGTCTCTCCATTGGTGCCGTAATTTCTATCATTTTCATCCGTTGCAGCTAAATTAAGTTGACTACTAGTTTCCGCTATTGTCTTTTCTTCATTTGCCCAGCTTTGTATATTTCCTGAGGCGAATATTACGTAATAAATAACTCCAAATATGTGCAACGATCCCGCAATGAGAAATATCCTTTGCCAAGACTCGATATCCTGGAACACATTCAAAATTCTTCATGAAAGTAAAAAAAAAAAACGATTTGCGATTGTATTTCATCGATGTATAACAGAAGACCATGGTGTTTATTTATTATTTATCTCAGTGTCTATATTATGTAAGTTGAGATTTACTCACTTTTTCCCTGAGGGCGCCGGCCACTGCGGTACTCAAGCTTGATCCTACGGAGCTTAGTCGGGTGAGTCCTGTTATGATACTTACATATCTTGGAGCCAAATCCAATTGATTTACTTTAAATCCTGTAAAGAAATAAGTTTTTGCTAACTTTTTAGGATGAAATTATACGGAAAAATAAATAAAGATAAATTTGTATTCACATGTATTCTTCAAGGAATACTCACAACAAAGGCAAGAAAAAGACAAATACAACATGTATATGTGTGAGATTTCTCTCACTTGAGACTGATTTGTCTGCGAAATTGACCCTTCCGATTGCGGGAAAAAATGCAAAATTTCGTGACGTCACAATGCTTTTACAAACAAGCTTCGAACCTCGGTAAAACATCGAAATTGCATTGTGACGTCATGGAATTTCTCAAAATTTTCCCGCTTTCGATTGGTCAATTAGGTGTCAGGGAAAATGCTGTCTCCCTGCAGGGTTAGATAAGCTCATTACGGAAGTTCTTTAAACTGTAACGTCATTGTGACGTCATACATGATTGCTGCGTTAGCCGGTCAAAATATTAAAAAGAATATATGATACATAAAAACTCATTTTTGAGTTTTTTTAGAGAGTGAGAGAAAAAGAATCTATCAGGATGCTATCAGGGACACGGAAATCCAACCCTCGTGTCCAGGATGTGCTTTTGTCCACGGCTCGGCAAGCTTCATCGTGGTACAAGCGAATCCTAGAAGAAAGGAGGGGATCTCCAACAACACAGAACCCACAGCAAAACCACAAAACACCCAATGCAAAAAACACAGAACAGACACCCACAGAAAGAGACGCAAAAGGGACAAGGAACACCAACTCACACCATAAAAACATTAAGAATAAAAGACAACACATGAACCAACAAGACCAATGGGCAACCGGTGCCGACTTAGGACGGCAGACGGTGTGGTTATCCTGGATTACGTGCGCACAACCCTCCCACTATTCCGATTTCCCAGAGGTCCCAAGAACGCATAATTATGGTGTAAAACAACCTCCTCACTGGTAGATGACCACACGCAAACAAGACCGTAAAACCGCAGGGGTCCAAGCAACACAGATAAATATGTAAATGGATATAAAAAGAGGACATGCGTAATACAGGCATTGCTATGCCGGCTGTAGCGAGCTCATATACGTTATCACCCGAGGAGTCCGACTGACATTCAGAGAGGACAGGTGGTCGGGGCCCTGTCTTCTCTAAAGAGGTTTGGACAGGACCTGTCATGGAATCCCGTCGTCACAGTCAGTCATAGTTCAAGTCTTAAGAATGTGCTCGTACAAGACTGTAGATTGGCCATGTACCAAGCCTAGTGTTCGTCTGGTGACATTAGGATCATATCCACGGTATAAAAGGCGCATTTTCGATAGTTATGCTTTCCACCTTTGATCCTTCTTATTTTGTTAATTATGTCATCATAAAATGTAGGTTGTGAAATATCTAAAGTAATATACTCTGTTGCTTGTATGGGTCCGAATTTCAAACGAAGTTGATCATAATTTTTGTAAACTTTACTAGTTTGTGAAAGCGAAAACCTTGACCTAAAAGTTTGTAATTTGTAAACTTCTACTATGAAAATCAAAAACAAACAAAAAATCAGTACCTGCTCTAGCATACCGGATGAGCTGTGAAATGTAGATACCGTATGACGGTAATCTAGGGACATCACCGTCAAGCCAGGGGAAATTTACTATGTTGAATCCAAAATCATCTCGTTTTTCATACACACTTGTATGAATTTCTCCATTGACAATTTTGATATTTAGGTCCAAAAATGGTGTTTCTATGTCTGTAACGTTTGCCTTGTTTAGAGTCGATTCTTGTGGATAAATAACATCTTTATACTTTTCAAAAACAGGGTTATCGATAGTAAGAATATCATCCAGGTACCTAGAAGTACCAATATAACATTTCACATCATCATGTTTTCTTTGCTTTTGAAGATTTTGAATGAATTCTTTTTCATATGTGTATAAAAATAAATCTTTAACAAGAGACGCACAATTAGTATCCATAGGAATCCCTACAGCCTGCTTGTAAGATCCTCACCAAATCTTATATAAATATTGTCCAAAAGGGAGGACAAGGCAATACACAGGTCGCTACATGTGCATGATTTGTATGATTTGTTTTCTGTAGCGGAAAATAAACCCTTTGCTTAAGATGTACAAATATTAGTTTATAGCACCATTTAAGTAGTTTGGACAATTGATAATTAATTTTGCCATGAGGAAGCATGGTGTACATATTTGAAAAGTCGTATGAAGAAATCGTATTGGCTTGAAAATTTCTAGATTTCATTTTGTCAATCTCATCCCTTAAATTTTTAATAGACCAAAATAAATTTACATCATTCCTGTTCAGAACAGTTTCACAATATGTTGCAACGTGTTCCTTTACCGCCGTGAGGGCTGACGTCAGATTTATAGACAAACTTGTAGTCGATGCTCAATTTTGTGATCTATTGTGAGTGCTGTTGAGATTTTCGTCAGGATCTTCTTCAACTCATTTGAATAGTTGCTAGAATTAGCAATGTATCTAAATTTGTAAGGATATTAGTGCAGTTTTGTTATGCAGTATATTGTAGGAATACCAATTTAGAAATAGTGATGTTGAAGAAGACATTTCACTGTTATGTTTGCTCAAAATGTTGGGGACACTCTTGTCCCTGATCACATCTGGGGATAGATTCCATTAATCTTAAGCACAACAGAACAGTAATCAACAAATATTAGACAAAACAACTTCAATAAGCAACAGTGGACAACGAGACAACGAAACCCGAACAGAACGGTCCAAAAACAAAGCATTTACACCAAAACATGAAACATTAGTGGCAATACATAAACTTAGGAAAGCCAATGTACAAATGTACATCCGGCGTCGACTTTGGACAGCATTAACCATTATAATACTTCTGTTCAATGATAGGGTACCAATATTTGGTCCCTTGATACCCTCTCTATAAGGTTAGTGAAGTTATAGTAGAGTAATCCAAGAAAGGTCTAGATGGTAGATTTAGGTCATTTTTGGCAGTAATTGATTCTAATTATGGATAAGACTACTTTTTTAAAGGAATACTTTTCCAAGATTCCACTCAGAGACTGAGGATAGCAGTCGACAATATTCCTCCGAATCGAAAGTCTATTTTTACAAAGGGATCCTGTGGAAGTCGTATTTAGTTGAGGACCAAGATAATGACTCGCCTGATTTTTTCAATCAATAAGAGTTGTTGAGATAGAACGGATGTAAAACTTTCCTATGACGTCACTCTTTTGTTCATATGAGTATTGTACTGCTGCCGCTGAAAGTTCCCTGTCGGTGGTCACTCTGACGGAACAAACGATACATTCTTTTAAGAATCGACTGTCCATTCTTTAAAGAATGAACAATACATTCTTAATGTACTGGTTTTTTCCACATGAGTGACCGCGACTTGAGGAGGGTAACAAGAGCCAACAACATGAGTGGACGCAATTTTGAAGAATCCCACGAAAAAAGAGAGATTTGAATATACCTACATATGGAAATCAAAACATGTTAAATTTCCAAAATCATTAAAATTATCCATTTATCACTTTCCTTGTAAAATTTTGACACTGATAATTCCCGCATTTGATCGATTTGTCTTCTTTGAAAATTGATCGTAAAAGACTCAAATAATACTACTAGTATGCTATTCCTTTTTTCATATCAATTCAACATAAACGATAAAACACACACACGATATAAAATCGGTTAATTTTTAGCAGTATTCTACAGAGGCGTATTAGCGCCAGATTTATACTCTTTTTTATTTATCTTTTACACAAAAAAGTTTAAATTTTGCACTTTTTTCTGTAAATTCTCAATTTTATGTTTAAAGTTTATCCTTTTATGTGTAAAATTTACACCTTTAAAAAAAAACAAATAAAAAAGTATCAAAATGGCAATATAACGCTTCCTGTGAATATTGGATCGTTCTCGGCCTTTCTCCCTAACATATACGACTTGCTATGAAAAAAATGACGTGACCTTGAAAAAAATCTAACTTCTTCAAGGGTTGCACATGTGCGTTAAAATGGACTTACCCGATATAGCTAAACCGCTTACTCCCTCTCCAAATGACAAAATGATCAAAGCAAGTCTGTAATCATTTACGAAACCTAAACTCATGATACATATAGCTTCCACTCCAAATCCTATAATTGAAAAAAAATGAATTCAGGGAGTTCACTGGTATACAACGTTATTTACAGTAAGAATTAATTTTTAGATTAAATCATAAGATGCACTTTTTAAAATTAGTATCTATAGTATCTGTAGAATGATTGGTTTACAAAAAAATGTGTTCTATTAATTCAACTGAGGAAAGAACTAGAGCTCAAATCTGCGGACGATCGCAGTTACAAAGTTACTGAAATCAAGAGTTGTGAAAATAAAATCAGGTACTGACCAAGCGCCTGTGAAAGTTTTCTGCCGATGGTGACAGAGACATATTCTTTTTGTATTAGTTTATCCACTGTTGTACCACCTAGTAGTGTAACTGCCGTCATAGCAACGGGGGGAAAAGCTGCTATAAAACCTATCTGTTAATGAAATTGTTGTGTTAACAAAATTACCTTGTTAACATAAGATTACATGTTATATATTTCAATATTCAGAAGACAATATTTCTGCTTTCATTCAACTACGTCATCGAGGTAACTTTATTATTATGATTAATAATGTCGAAGGGTTCCAACTCTATACCTTCTTGAAGTTTTAGTAGTAATGTTAAACATCTTCAAATTCAATAGCATAATTTAAGAACAGATGGATTTGCAGCATGGACCAGACATGCACGTTTTATCAGTAATATCAGGATTTCTTCTTTTGATTATTCTAAAAAACAGAAAACTTTAATGACAGTAGTATTATTTCTTTTCCTCGGAAAAAAACATCCACCCAAGATTACCTCCATACTCAAATTACTATCAGTTATTATAAGAAACTGATTTAACTGATATATTTTGAAACAAGAGGCCCAAGATCGCTCACATGAAAACTATGTTTACTAAGCATATCACATACGAAGTTTGTCAAAGGAAAAAACTATTTAAAGAAATAGTGCAAACATGTGCATTTCTGACTAAGTCAGAAAAGACGTCAAAAACGCGTCAAAATTTTGACTTCGGAGTGGAACCAAAAATAAGAACACTTCTTAAGACATCTCTCTAGATCATTCTGATGGTTTCAGTTTGTCGATATGAGCTTTGTTATGAAGAAGAAGTTTGTCAAAGAAAGGTTCCCGTGACCTACATTTACCTGTGGTGGCGCCACCTGTTGACGGATCCTCACAAAAAAAAAAACAACAGATGTAGGGGTCCATGAGTACATCATACCTACCAATAAGTTAAAGAAGATCCTCATGATAATCTCAACAGCACTCACAATAGAGCACCAAATTGAGCATCGACGGACCCCTAACAAGCTAGAGGTTGGACCAGGTGCCCGGGAGGAGTAAGCATCCCCTGTTGGCTAGCCGCACCCGCCGTCGATGATCATGCACGAAAATGAAAACATATGAAAAACATGAACTGCACTGTCTGTGGCCATTTCTATATAGAAATTGCTATGGCGACCATGTCAGGGAAAGTATTCCAAACACTTACTGTCAAGTTTCATGGAAATCTGAAAAGTGGTTATGGGAAAGAAGCTGAAAACTAACATCAAACACAATACCCAAAATAAGAATCGAAATACTGTATCACTGGGCATACCAAATTAAAAATAAATACAAATATAAAAACGATTAAACATAGTACCGTGGAAACGTTTAAGCCGTAAGCATCGGCAAAGTATTGTGGTACCTCCGTCAAAATCATGGCGAACACCCAGGACCTACAGAAACTGCCTACAGCTATTGCTGACACTGGGAGGGACCTCAAAATACTGCACCATGGAATACTTAAAAACTGAAAATGATTAAATATATTAACTCATTAAAATATTTTTTCTGGGAACGAATTTTTAAAAATAAAAAAAAATAATTCATGTCATTTAGTTCATACCTTTCAAATCTTTCCATCTGTCTTTATTTCGTAGTAAATGTTCATTCTTTTATATTCGAAACTTTACTCTCCTTTCTCTCACCGAAGATGATGTAGGGAATAATAAATAATTTCTACATTTATAACTTACAGATTTAGATGATGACGTTGACATCGCGTTGATTGGATATAGTTGAAGTTCTGAATCAGTTATGGAAGGATGAATGTAGGGTGAATCCTTTACAAATATCAACCAAACAAGTGAGACAAGGATACCGGACCCACCTGAAAAGATAAAAAAGTAGCTGCTTATGTGAAATTGGTATTCTCACCGCGTTTGATCGATGTTGTGATTCCTTACAAAGATTTCTGATGGTTGTTCATTATTTAAGTGATACTGCACGAAATTGATGAGACGTTGCAGTAGGACAATGTCTAATAAGTAAGTCCATTTCATTCATATATAAAGTCATAGTTTTTCGAAAAACTTCAAGAGTTCGTTGAGAGGAATTATTTTCTGTCGTCGACAAACTATAGAAGTTTATACAAAAACTATGAACTTTTCATACACCTGGACGATATGATTTATTAGGTATTGCAACGGCTCATCAGTTTTGTAAAGTTAAAAGAAAATGAAAACTAAAAACAAAAAACCATGTAAAGAATGACAACACCATACGTGTCTGTCCCAAGGGGTGATTTTGGAGATTGGAAGAACTGCACTAGAATTGCATTCGGTGGAATTATATTTTTTCAGTTATAGTGTACATCTAATTTATTCAGAATGGCGCTTCTTCCCTGGCATGGTCGCCATAGCACTCTCTATATAGACATAACCTCAGACAGTGTATGTATTTTAAATAGTTTTCATTCTCGTGCATGAAGATCGACAGCGGGTGTGGCTAGCCAAACAGGGGATGCTTACTCCTCCGGGGCACCTGGTACCACCTCTAGCTTGCTAGGGTCCGTCGATGATCATTTCTGTGCTCTATAGTGAGTGCTATTGAGATTATCTTCAGGATCTTGTTTAACTCATTTGTGTCACACGTATGCCCTTTGCCGTGTGGAGCTCGAAAAAAAGTTCCCCGCGAAGGGTTTGACAGTGTTTTGAATACTTTTCCCTTGCATGGTCGCCATAGCACTTTCTATATAGACATAACCTCAGACAGTGCATGTATTTTAGATAGTTTCACTCTCGTGCGTGAACATCGACGGCGGATGCGGCTAGCCAAACAGGGGATGCTTACTCCTCCGGGGCACCTGGTACCACCTCTAGCTTGCTAGGGTCCGTCGATGATCATTTCTGTGCTCTATTGTGAGTGCTATTGAGATTATCGTCAGGATCTTGTTTAACTCATTACAATCATTTTTGGTAATTTTCTTGTTCTAGGCTCTCATACCGCGATCAATGAGCGAAACTTCCCTCTTGTATTTTAATTATACGAAGAAAGAAATTTAGATCAGCTTAAAGCCCCCTTTTGGTCCTGCATACTTGAATGCTATAACTTGCATCATATGTGTAGCATGGTTCCTGTAACATTTGAATATTTTAAAAACTGTACTAATTAGTACGGCACTGTGTTTAAAGTGCCACCTATAATACATTCCGTACTTGCCCTGGACTCTGGGAATTGTTCAATAGATTTAGTTGTCCTTCGTGTTTCTGTGGGCGGCTGTGGTGTTGTATCCGTGTGTATGACCTATTTTCTTTTCTTGTGATTTTTGCCTTTTGATTGTGATTTTTTGGAATGTGATTTGGGTTTTGTGTTTGACTTTCATTCACTAATTATAACGAGTATGCAAATTTTACTGCAACTAGATTTGTTTGGTTTTATGTTATTCATTGTTTTGTAATGCCCATTGAAGAAAATTTTGAATTTGTGTTAAAACTTTCGATTGCTCATTTGGCGATATCAGCGACGTCGTTGCAACTTGAAATAGGAAATTAATCAAAAATAAACTCTTAGTAGACTTTGTCTAATTTTGTTAATAATGATATATTTGACCCGCTTTTTCACATTGGTTAATTTGCTTTTTTTCTGTCTCTTTTAATTTTCTTATATTATAGGATGTAAACGTTAGAGATATCATCCATCTGTCAAATTTGTCAATCTGTGCTTAATTTCTGTAGTCGTCTTACTTCTCCGCGGATGAAAATGAAATATCTTAGGCATGGTTGCCCGGTGCGCTGTAAATAGAAATATTGTGTCCAAAGGACAGCTCTCTGGCTGCATTTTTCTTACAAGTTAGTTGAATGAATACTATATTTATATAAGATAGCACTTTGAATATGGTTTCTAGAATATGCTAACCATACAAAAATAATGCAGAATGCCAGCTAACGTAACAAGTAGTTGCTCCAGAGACAAACATGGCCAAGGCCGGGCTGAGATATGATCCTGAAATGTAAAACAATATTATATTAGATGACTTGCTATAGAGCGATGATTTATTCCTAATTATTGGCGTTGCTTTAGTATATATGATATCATGATTGTCAACAAATGTTAAACTAACTGGCAAGCCTGAGCAATTCTCTTTTAAAGAAACCTAAACCTTACTTTAATTATTGTCATCGAGAGAAAAGAAAAAACCGTTCTTAAAACATATCATCAAAACATTGAAGACGATGTTTAACCAAGAAAAATTGGCAAATAGAGGTTAAAAAAGTGTCCTTGCTTTGTTTTATTACGATACCAATTCTTATCTTGCTAATTTTTTTTAACAAATTCAAGGACCGAACAGGCACGTGTATAAAAACACACAAAGGGCTGTTTACACACGTAAATTCAACACATGAACATGTGACATGATCATAAGAGAAAGGAGGAGATCTCCAACTAGACAAAACACACAAAAATTTACAACTAGCATTCAAAACCATGCAGTAAAGGACAGAAACAAATGAGTCTCTTTGATAAGCTTATCAAATGCCACCATGGAAATGGAGATCAGGTCCTCATGGTAAGTAAGCATCTCTTGCTTGTTAGTAACGGTGGTAATCGGTGCATGTTACAAAGTTTTTTTCTGTTTGATAATTAAAATTCGCATTGCCATCGGAGTCAGTGCCCAGTTTCTCAAAAATTCTTACGAAAGATTTAAGGATTTCCATAACTTTCATTTTTCAATTTAGAGTATATTAAAATCTATTAAGACGCTAGTTCGCAAATAGATTTCTTTATATGTGGCCTTTCTTACGTGGCTGTGCGAGTTACCTCGCTTTTCATACATCGACCTCCAAGCTTGAACCCCTATGTACTACGTCATCAGTACACGTCACAAAGCACATGTTTTACATACGGGTCCTTGAGCGACCTCTTTCTGGAATTCAACTAAAGGTAACAGACCTATCGGAAATTTAAGCTAGGAAATATTGGAATATGCACATTTAGAATTACATCTTTACATCAAATCTTTTAAGAAATGATTCATAAAATAATTAAGAATATGTTTTGGATCTCAATTCTTTCAATTAATTTCATAATCTAGCGATGTTGTAGGATTTTCTCTCAGTATTTTCAGACATTGATCTTTCATGATGCTTACTTTGCGACATACAGATTCAGGTACGATACATGTATCTATTTTACCATCGATATTTCATGGTTTCTTGAATTTTGTGATAGATTTATTTATGTTGAATTTCGAAGAAACTCCTAACAATAGCATACTTCTTTGTATTTCATATCATTTCAACTGGAGACCTTCTCTACGACCTTGGACTCTCTCATGTACCCTTCCCTTGTCAACAGTAAGCGCGATTAAGCGTTCAAGTCTCGTCATTCCCCTCCTTAGCTATCTACCTATACATTAAAGGTAGGATCACAATTTTCCTTTCAGTTATTTTGCAAAGATTGGAAGAAATCTGTCACCTGAAATCTGAATGACTATTCTTTGTACTGTGTTTACAAATACTGCATAATTATCTCCAATGTTTACCACAAACTTGTTGATCTACATCAGTACATGTAACTTCAGTTTTTATTTCGAATAATCAAGTGTGGTCAACTTTAATCATTTAATCAAATTTATTCATATCTTGTTTTGCTAAATTTTATGTGTAGTAATGTTTATTTAGGCCTTTGTCATATATTGTTTGTACATTGTTATTTTATTGCTCATATAGCACCTCTGTGTGCTCGAGTTGGTAAGTATAAGTAACCTTAGTGCAGAAATGGGAATTGGGCAAAAGTTTCACAACCTAATCTGAACATTCTGAAATATCTGGAATACCAAAAATTTATTAAATGAAAAATAAATAAATGAAAACAATAATAAAATAAAAAAGAAATGGAAAAAATAGAGGTAAAACGATAAATAGATGTAAAAAAAAAAACAACAACAACAAAAAACAAACAAACAAACAAACGAACAAAAAGTAAAAAATAAATAAATGAAATGAAATAAAAGTTCTGCAAAATGTAAGTAGACTCGATCTCGACTTGTTCATTCCAATTTAAAAAAAGAAAAGAAAATATAATATAGTGGGAACATGTATACATCAAACTTGTACGTTATCCATTGAACTTGCCGAAGGCGGTCATACCTATGTTTTCAATTGAAATTAACAGCCCCATGCAAGAAGTAAACAAATATAGTTATTGATTAGAAATAGAGAAATGTGTACAAAAATTATTATTAAAGTCATACACCGATGATAAAGCCAAAACTGCAATGGGCATATAAGTACCACTGGGCTCACATTTATACGTGTAGATAAAGTTAAAGATAAAATAAAAGAGCCATATAGATAAATTAACATAACCTCTAAACTATAAATACAGGAAAAATCATTTCCATCCACATGTATCGTACAATATTGAATAAGCTACGTGAACTTTACGTATGAAATATCAATGCATCTGGTTAACCCGGATTTCTAACTCTCCCCCCCCCCCCAATGGGGGTAGTATGTTTCTCTGGTCACCTCAATATAGAACTACAAATGAATATCGCATAGGACTAAAGGATTCCCCGAGTTTTCCGAATTATAAAGTTGCAAAGTCATCGAATAGAGAGATCAATATTAATTATAATGGATAAATAAACAAATAAATATAAAAATATAAGACACACAATCAGTGGGTACTACACAGATTAACACATCCTGAGATTTTCTACAGGTATCAATTTTCCTTCCAAAATAACTTTATTTTCGTTTGACTATAAACTAAATCAGCCCGTTCATATTTCAACTCCAAAAAGTTGAGAGCCATTACTGCAAGGCAACCACACTGTCGACGTTCTACAGCTTACAATCTGTAACAGTAACTTATAAATAACACTTCCTGTTACGAATCTAAATCATCAACCACCACTCATATTTACAAAAATAGACAAATTAATCAAATAAATCAATAAAATTTAAAGATAAGAAAATAAAACACCCCCAAGTCGATACGTTTCTTCGGATCCAAAGTTGAAACATCATTAATTTTGAAACCCCTCCCAAATTTCTTACCCCATAATCAAGCACACCTAGGCACATGTAGAAGGTTCTGTCAGAGTCATGATGTGCACGTCGTAAAAAGTGATGCTCAATGTGTCAATATACGGGCTCAAGGCGCCATCCTCATAATACTTTAAAATAAAACTCCGAATGTTCCTTATTCCCGCTTTTCAATTCGAAGAAAAATGTACGACTATAAGTGGATCTAACTTTAATGAATTCCCACGATAAGCAACATACTAACTATCAAGTAAGAATAAGACAGACAACTTACTCTCCATTTTTGCATACATTAACAATGAATAAATAAGACATAAGCAAACGAAAGAAGAAAATGCAAACAAAACAAAATACAAACAAACAAACAATTAACCAATGCCTATATTACGTAAACAAAAAGAAAGGTTTTACATTCCGATTCGGAATTCAGAAAATTTTATATATAAAGAGTATATGTAGTTTATTCTCAGACAGGGTACGCACAAGCTAATATGTTCTCTATAATCATTTCTACATACAAAATATAGATTCAGAACAAAACATCACGATTCTTAGTTTATAAGAAGTAATAAGCAATCAAAAGTTACGAAAATTCCTATAATTGTTCGTATTTCTGTGAAACAGGCTGCAGGTAGTTGAAGTTTCATCGCTCCTGAACGGCGTACCAATTGTGATATGGTTAAACCATACGACGGGGAAGAAAGATTGATACTACTTAGGAATAAGATACTGTTATTTTGAAGTTGAATACGTCACATTTGTCGTACATTGAAGTGTTCGGTTGCATCCTTCACCTCAAGTTGTGCTAACATTATCCGCAAAATGTGGATAATCAATTAAGAGCACGTTAAATACTTACCAGCGTACACTGTGGTGACTATTCTAGTCCTCTCGTCTTGTGGTGACCATGCAGACAATACCTTGTTCAATGCTGGATAGTTGAAGCCCTTTTATAAGAAGATAAATACAACTGTTTAGGTTAAGAAGAAATGTATTCGGATTGGTGAAATAGATTGGATATGATGTAATGGACTTAAACATGTTATATTTGTATACGATGTGCAACAAGCATAGAACGAACAATGAAGTACAACCTTTCCATTAATTTTGATGTAGTAAACTGTAAAAAGAAAATAGCATTAACAATGGCTATGTATTTGTCTTTCGTCGTGTCTTTATATTTGCTTTTTTTATGTTTATTCATGTACATGTAAACAAAGTATCCTAGAGTTGAATCATCAAAGTGAATTTTTTTCTTTTTTTCAACAAACAAAAACACACGATTTAATTTTTACTCTTTTTTCGTGTTTATTTGTCAGCGACTGAAATGAGGAGAAAAACGACATTTTCAAAAAAAAATCATGTATCTAAATTGTTTACCTCTATCATCCCTTGTAAAGTCCTTATAACAAATACGTACATCTCGCCTTGAGGTATGAGGAGAGCCAAGCTCATAAATAACAAGCTACTTGACATTATACTCAAACCAAAAATTCTGTAATAAAAACATTGCAAACATACATCTTAGCAAAATAAGGAGCAAGAGGATGAATTCGATTTAAGAATTTTGGGGCATAATATATTTTGTATCAATTATCATCCTTTACTTAGCATCTATACTTACTTTGAAGGAGAGACTATGACAGCCAAGCATCCCGCCGGTAGCTGAGTGCTCATATAGCCTATAAAGTAAGCTGTGTTGAAGTACTGAGAGGCGGCCACGGTCCAGTTTAATACAAGGTTATCGCTTGTTCCATTCAGGGTGCACTACAAAAAGACGACGCAAAAGTACACTGTATATCTGTATTTGGTGTCAATGATAAACGTCTACAAATTCAATAGCATCATTAAAGGAGGTCCAGGTCAGGTAGACGTGAATAAAGATCCTATCATTTAATTTTCCTAAAAATTATGTTTTATTTGAAACATACCTTTTCTACATGCAAAGTTTCATCAATTTGTTTACCGTTGGTTTTGACGCTACGAACGTACATACAATGTATGCCCATTGAAAGCCCAAAAATAGGCCGTAAATGTGACGTTAAAATAAACACACCTTTAGGTAATGAATAACAGTTACAAATCCTCTGTAGAGGCAGAATATTAACAAGTTCTGTATTTTTCATATAGATATGATGTGGGCAATTAGATATGTATAGAATTATGAATGATCACTAAGACTTAAAAAAAATTGTCGAAAGGAGATACATTTATGCCTATTTTCAGAACAACTTTGAGTTGTTAATTTTTAATAATAAGGTCCGTTTATCTGAGACCCTATCATTTATTTTCCGTAAAAACTTGGTATTATCTTCTGCAAATGTTAAGTGAAACACCAATAAGCTACGTATTGTTGAAATTTAACCGTCAGTTTTTAAGTTATATAGATTTTGTTACCCCCTCCCCCTTATTTTTACGTTACCTAATGCTAATGTTCTTGCGAAAAACGCGCCAATATCGCCGTTTCTATCATTTCGGACAACAAAAAATACTCTTTGAAATTGTCATAGCTGGATGAGTATTTTGGGGGGAAAATATATGTTCTTAACAGAAAAAAAAACCCGCTGATAATAGGAAACAAATTTTAGTTTCGTATGAGTTCTGTTTGATTTTGCATAAATCATTGCGATATTTATAGAAACAGTAATTGTGCTCAAAAACTAACTCGGGAACTTATTGGTCTGACTGCATTAGGATGAATAAATACCATAGCTCTATATGTAGAAAATAAATATGCAACTGCAGATCTTCTAGTTATTAATAAAAACTACTAGGTCCTGTCATTGTAACCAGCGAAATCGTTTTAAACAGAAAATACTGTCTTTAAGAAGTGTTTATTCTATCAGAATTTCTCGAAATACCAGCGTTTGAATCATACACAAGCTGTAAGAATTAAGAAAAATACGAATATATAGTAAATAGGACTCCTTGAAATTTCATGCATTAGAGAGGTAAGCGAAGTTATCATGTGGAATTTTCCAAAAAGACGAATATGTTAAAATAGGCAAAAAAAAAACCATTTGTAGCAAAAAACAAAAAATAAATAAATTAAAAACATGGGCAAATTTTGAAATTTGGTCTGAATAGTTCAAGAGATGTTCCTCTACGTGTGGACATATCCATGTTCCTTCTACCTCAAGCCTTTTAAAATAAAGTCATGGGCCAGACTAAAGTACATCATTTGTTTAAAAAAAAACATGCATGATTATTATACGTCATATGATAATCATCTGAGGCATCAACATACAGAAAGCCCATCCACTACGAAAAACATCCTTTTAGATATCCTTTAAAAACTACTTTGCACTTAAATAATGCTTAATCAATAAAACGAACCACACTAATAAGGAGGGATGGTTCGTATGGTCCTATAAACGATCTCATTAATATTATTTTTGTTACATTCAAGAATTACAAGAGTGAACCTTGTTTCAAGACATCTAATTACCTTAGTTTGAACACAATTATTTTTTCAAATGAATAACAAATATTGTATCGATATTACGTAAACCATATTCAGTCTCAAAAAGTCGAGAAGGCAAGCCAAAACCAAAAGAATTTCCATGTGAACGGTTGTGAACCTCGGAATGAATAACATTACTTCCGAACTGAGACCAGGTGCCCGGGGAGAGTCAGCGTCTCCTGATTGCATGCAACACCTGTCGCATTAGCTCCATGAAAATTTGTCAAATTCAGGTATTGTCTCTGATGATAGCAGATGAAGATGATAGCAGCATATAAAGGATAATCAGATGTTCTTCAAGTCCTTCAAAGAATCAATACGGATGATGATATATTATCATATACCTAATACCGGTATGAACACAGGATACCGCAGTTATCAGGAGTGCTTACCTTCGTGTAATTTGAAAAACAATAATGACGTTTTAGCTCAAATTTCAAATACGGATAGTTCTTCATGCCCCTTCCAAACGGAAATACGTCATTTTCACTCGAGAATAAATTTAGGAACCACAGTGTACAACAAAGGAGGGGATCTCCAACAACACTAGGCATCCCCAACAAAACCCAAAATCACCAAATGCAAAAACACAGAGCAGATACCCACAGAAAGAGACGCAAAAGGGACAAGGAAGAAGACAGTACACAAACCTTCGAGACCAATGGGCAACTGGTGCCAACTTTGGACGGTCATCTGCCACGCAAGAAGCAGACGGTGTGGTTATCCGGATTACGTGCGCACAACCCTCCCACTTTTCCGATTACCCAGAGGTCTCGAAGAACGCACATTTGTGGTGTAAAATAATCTCCTCACTGTAAGATGAACATGCAAACAGACAGCATGACGCGGGGGCCCAAAACACACAAATGGATTTGTAAATTAGTATCAAAAACAAAGGCGTACGAAATACAGTCCGTGCTCTGTCGACTGTAGCGAGGTAATGGGGGTACAAAAGGGGGGGTAGATAAGGGGTTTTCATCCATTTTTACTTTTTGGAGACATATTTCTATCTAAGAGTTTGCTTCGCAAACGGTCGCGACGAGCTGCTCTCCTTATTGGGGAGCAAACATTTGATTTTCAAGGGAGGGGGGGTGGGAGGAAGACTTAAATTGCCAGCCGGAAAAAATTGCCTGCCGGATCTTTCTTTCTTTTTAATTTTCCAATGTTGAAAATTACTTTTAAAGTTAAATAAATCATTCAGCGTGATTTTCGGCCATGTTGAATAATTCAAACTCGGAGTGAGATCAGGTGCCAAGGAAGAGTATATAAAGGCATCTCTTATAACTTCTATTTAATTTTTGGAATGGCATATGAAAAAACTTAAATGAACTCAACACAGACAGGCTAATTTCATTCCTTTGAATAAAGTTTGTTTCATCTTTATTTGTAAGTAGTTTATGGCACATACAAAAGCGTTTACTAGGCATGTGGAAAGGTCGGAAGATGAGGGGGGGGGGCGATTTTTTTTCCTGGCCCTCCGGACCGGTAATGTTTTTCCCTACAAATCTCGATCCGGAATCTTTTTTTGCAAAGTCTACCTGAACCCCCCCCCCCCCCCTCTAATTAAAATCAAATGTTTGCTTCCTGATTATTTTGTCAGTCTCTGGAAATACGATCAATCCGCATAACGAGACCGTTTTCTATGAATATACAATTGAAGTACATGCATCTAGCAGATTGTCGTACAAATTCGGCACCTGTCAGAATGCACATCGGTCTCTCTCCTTTTGGGTTGTCATACTGTTACAATGGTGTCTTTTCTCTGATTTCTGGTCTCCAGCAGTTTGTTGTTGTAACCGATATTAAGCGTTTATCCATTATTTGCTACATAGCCCAGTCAATATAGAAAATAACCTTGAAGAAATTGCAACAGAAATGAATTCAACGTTATTTAGTAGACCATTTTAAAGTTAATACACACCTGAAACCTGAAATGTCTTCTCCTTGCACAAGTATGAAAAAAAGTCAATCAAAGTTTGAGAAAATATCGCAGACGCTGTTGGGCCACCATACCTTTTTGTTTTGATTTAATCGGTATGACGTCATCCACAGTTATGATTAACACGCTTATCACATGCTTTTACGATCCTGTTTATATAATTTCCTTCAAAACTTTTATTTAATATGTAAAACTAGAGCCCATAAATAATTAAATACTTAAATATTGCGAATTTTCTCTGATGAAAGTGCATATTACGTCATCCTCTCGCTGACGAGTTTTTCAATGTATGGAAACCTGTGCGGACAAGAAATTCGTATTATGTATTTTCTACATTAATTTACTTTTAGAAAGTATGCAAATAACTGAAGGGTTATTTTATTTTACTTTTATGCTTGTGATATTATTTTATGTTTTTTCTTACATTTCCGTCGGTCCATATATTCAAAAGCAATGTTTTCATTTCATGCAACAAAAGTACGCACATACAATTAGAGTACCGGGGAAACGACACAAGAACCGCCCTGGCTACCAAATATTTCCTCGGGCTACCAAAATTTGAAGCTGAACTAGCCCGACTGGCTAGTGAGTTTTAATGAAATGCAGTGTTCTTATCAAGGGCTGACGGGTGGCGATTTCTCGTCTTATTCTTAGGGTAAAATCGCCGCCTTCTTTCCGTAAAAAGTACCCGTTACGTCTCAACTTTTATCGCTGGTTAAATGTTCTTGAAATGTTTATTTTATTGAACATGTTTTAAATAAAATATTATAAAGTTTTCCTGTAAAATCTGTTCATTAAAATATTGTCCTAAGATAGAAGATAAATATTTCCGTAACCACAGTGCATTGTTTTCTGCGGGGCATGACGGGTTCTTTTACGGTACTGACTAATATGCGAGTAAAACATGTTCAATTAAATATCTAACAATTTCAAAAATCTCGACTGAACACTGAAATGAAGAAATTTTTACGATAATTTTTTTATAACTATTGGCCAAGCGCCGCATTATAGCAACGGACGGCCTTTTAGTGTGTATGATTCAAATAAGTTCTTGTATTCTTCTTTCTCGATCCATTTTCTGCAGACAAAAAGCGTATGTGAAATTATATTTATACAAACAAAATCATACATTCATCGTTAAATCGAGTCTATTAATAATGATGTACATAATGTAGCTGACATCCGCCAGATCGTTCGATTTTTATATATACCTAGAACCCTATGGGTGTCATCCTGATTGTCCAACATTTATATAAAAAGGTAAAAATGTGGTATATTTTTTGTTGGACAATCAGGATTCCAGGTAGTACCAATTACATTGTTTGCATAATTACTTAGTTAATTGATCTCATCGATCTTGCCGCTAATTGGTTCATGTAAATGTTGGACAGATATGGCATAACCTCATGAATTTAAAATAAATAAGATAAAAGACGTTTAACCTTTTTTTTAAAGTAATTCTACCAGGGACGTATACATACGTCTCTGCTTCTTCACTTATTTTGTCGTCAGTATCTCAGGTGCCTGCAGATATGATCGTTTTCAACCCCTCCCCCTCTTTCTTTCTCAGAATCATGGCGAAAATGGCCGTGGAGTAAAGAAGGTTTTATCCCCCCTCCTTTTTTACTCCACTGCCATTTTAGCCATGATTCTGAGAAAGAAAAAAGGGGGGAGGGGTTGAAACGATCATATCTACAGACACCTGTGGTCAGATAAAAAAAATTTCGTTGGAAATAGACAATTGTACATGTAGATGTTCGGGCTTTTTTGAGGTTAGCGGAGAAATTCCATTCATATTTTTTATCTCAAACAAGCAGACAGACAGCAGGCGTGTAAGACAGACAGCAGCCATAACCATCCATATTAAAATGAGCTGATTCTATAACAACATTTAGCATATAAGAGTTTCATGCGCATGAACAACTTCCATTTTACTCCAAAACACAGGGGAAAAGTAACTTAAATTTTTTTTTTGCTAGTACCATATAAAATGATTGTAAAACCATGGAATACATATCCTTTATTACAGGAATCGCTTGCATTTTATAGAAAATATCCAGAAATCTGCTCCTTTTTTATGAAAACTGCTATTTTTAAAGACTTGAGCGGACATCTCCCCATTTCTTCTCCAAAGGATACAAAGATGGTTACCATGTTTACATTCTGGTCAATGCAATAGCACATAGAGTAAATAAACGGTCATAACTTTCCCTAATACATTTTGAAGCAATTTTTATAAGTACATCTAAACTGAAGAACTTAATTGATTAAGAAGTCACCTAGAAATAGAAAATGAAAAAAAAATAAATATATGATTATCATATATATTTTTATTTTTTTTTTTGCGAAAAGCTCGTTTTCTAGGATTTTTTTAAACTTCACCATAGATTGTAGTGTATTTTCTCCTTATTGTACTCATCATTTTAAGCAATTATCAACTATTACATGTAGCCGATGATCTACTGAAAATCATAATTGAGAAATAAATTAATTTTGAGAGAAACTTTAACATTTATTCTACTTTTTGATATATCAAATTTAAATTAACTTTGTTCGATTTGATGAAAATAAATTTTCAAGTATGAAAAAAAACCCTGATTGGTATGTTTATTTAGACAAACAGGTGTGTTTATTTAACAGTACAGGTGACCTTAAATTTTTTGTTGGACAATCAGGATATTGGATTTTCAAAATGTTGGACAATCAGGATTGAACCACTCTATGCATGTGTGAATTTTTGCCCACTCGACGGACCTAGCTGATGAGACGGTGGGTCTTTGTAGCGTTTTGATTTTTTCTTCAATGGCTTGTGAAAATTTTGGGTGGCTAGTAGATTTGGGCGGCTGGCTAGTTGTCAAAAAAAGTTTTCATGAAGACTGTACAGGCGGATATTTAGCAGACTGGCAAAAATATACATTTCCATTGAATGCACATGTCCTTGCCAACAACCCCCCCCCCCCCCCCAATCTCAGTTAACTCCCTCCACCTCCTATCCCTGCCACAAATTGCCAAGTTTCAAGAAACATAAAGCGTGGACTGCAAGAATTAAAGCATTATCCAACAAACATTTTCTTAAAACGTACATGTATATGAAAATAATATACAAAGATAGGAATTTTTGCCTACCCTCACATCAAAGTAGAAGTTCGACCTTGATATTTGGATCATATATCAAAGGTATGATTTTCTGCCGGTTTGTCTGCTTGTTCAGTGGATGATTTTTTTCTGAATTGTGAGCAAAATGGATGTCATGTTTCACATGCCTCTTTCTTGTGACATCATTAATTCTTTTTTTTGGGGGGGGGGGGGGGGGTTCCAAGGTTTGATATTTTGATTTTGCTTGGATTTTGTTTAAAATACGTAGAACGTAAAAAAGCTTCCTTCGGGGGAATAGTAATAATGAGCACAATTTTTTTCTACATTCATTTAGGTAAAACGGACTTCACAAATAGGAGATACTAGTACATAAAAGTACTGATTGTTATATTTCCATTTGATATAGGCTATACTGTAAATGTCTGAATAAGTATTTCTCTAGAAATATTTTTTTTTTTCGAAACTATTTAAGATACATGTATCATGATTACATTTTTATCACCTAAGGGCTTATCCAAAAATGTAATCATGATAGTACATGTATTTCTAGTAGCTTGCTGGAGGTTCTGTCCAAATAAAGAAAGAGGGGCTCTTCTTTGTAGCCATTTATGACTCCACGTTCTTGGAAAAACCCCTCCCATGCGAACTTTTACCGATGAAACGAGGATAATTCTCTAATCGATCATCATTTGGTTGCCATGCATAGATCACTTATCTTAGACCATAGTGGCCTATTGCGCCCTGTATTTTTGGAAATATATACAGGTTGTGCAGTGTTTGATGGGGGGGGGGGGGGGGGGGGGGGGGGGGGGGGCTGTACGTCCACATTTCCTGAGGTGGTATAAGACCTGATATACAAGGAAAATACAGTCCCCTGTGTTTTAGACAAGTGATGATAATTTCATACGTAAATTGTATCGGAAAAAATACTCTCTTATTTATTTCATCTCATCTAAGATTCGTCCCAGCGCTTGTCAGAAGTCCATTTCTATAAACATAGTATTCGCAATGTATTGTAATTTTCCAAGAATTTTTAATGAAGCATGAAAGTATTTCTATTAGTAGAGCTTGAAACCTTAACATGGAAGGGATGTTGAAATGTATCCGATTTTATTGTTACCTATGGTCGATCATGAAAGTTCCGATTATACAATTCCCTTCTACAATAAAAATTAGCGTGATTTTGACATTAAATGTATTTGACTGTTGCATAATGTGATAATCAATATTCGAATTCTCAACAAAATTTAATGATAGAAAATTTCAGTATTCTTTAATTCAAAACAAAGCAACATTTCTTGCCGAAAATCCTTCCTCGAATTTATATATACATAAATATTTTTATTTACTAAAGTATTGTTGAATGAAAATTCAACGAAAAGAAAAAATCATAATATTGACGACTGATATTTCATTTCACTCTCCATTTCAAAAATGTAAATTCTAATGCAATGTCGCTATAACGTCAAAATTTTATTGGTTGTTTGTTCCTTAGTTACGACTGTTAAAGGAGAACTACTAGGCTTTGACGTTGATAACGTCACATTTCGCTTTATATTCACAAAAATATAGTTTATGGTGCAAACATCCGTTTTTCTGGCGCTCTGCTTACGCGTCGCCAGAAAAACTCGGTTTGCGACCGTAAAATCAGCATTTACCGTCCGCAAACATAACGTCAGCAGCTAGTTATTTCCTAATTTTAAGTGATTTTTCTACAATTTCATTTTTTACCCCTAAAGTATGCTTCCGGGATTAGAAATAACATTTACAGATTTCCTTATACAATTATCGTATTGTAAATAATCAAGAAAGTATTAAAATTGTGTTCGTTATCGACATTTTAACTTTTTATGAATTGATTTTCAGATTTTTTTCTCAATTTTCAGTGATTTTTCAACAAAATCAAATGTTTTTGCCCCAAAATTAAGCTTTGAATGAAAATGTGACCCTCACGATTTACTCATGAGTATATCTTATTATGGATGTTTGATATTGCTTAGAATAACTTTTATACTCAACATTTCTCAATTTTTAAAAAATTTCAACTTTTTTTGTGAACCCCCCACCCTCCCTCCAAATATATTTTTTGCCCTAAAAATGAGACATTCACAATACTTCGGCTTTATTTGTTTCAAAAATCAATTTATTTCATTTTTTCATATTCATAATAATGTTTGGAACATAATTTCTTTTTCCATTGCTGAGTTATATAAATTTTCCTTTTTTCTTGATATTTTCACCAAAATTATACTTTTTTGCCCCAAAATCACACTTAAACAGATAGAAAAAAACTTTTATTGTTTACATACATCAATATATATCATATCATTGATTAATGAGAGTATTTTGAATTAATATTTCTACCGTATGGCTGAGTTATCAAAAATTTCCATTTTTCGTCGATTTTTCATTCAAATCAAACTTTTTTGCCCCAAAATCGTAATTTGTGCAAGGATTCTGAAGTTCAGGTTTTCACGCATGAAAATATACATAATCAGGAATCAAAATCACTGAAAATGATTTCTGTTGCATTTTCTTCAATGTTTTCCCATTTTTAGGGCTAATTTGACTAGGCTAACAGTCATGCGCGCGTGTTCATCAGTGATTCCTGTAGAGTAGTCTTCGTGGGGATCTTTTACTTAATGTTATAAAGGTATATATCGGAAGGAACAGTTAGCTTTTGTGTCAATTTTCTAAATCTAGAGGCGGTTTATTGTGTCGCCTGCGAAGCATAGCGACACTTAGGGATCACTTTGTCCGTTGTCCGTCCGTCCGTCCGTCCGTCCGTCCGTCAGTCCGTCTGTCTGTCTGTCACACTTTGGGTGTCACAGCCCATAACTTTTGATTGGTAAGTGATAGGGCTTTGATATTTCACATGTGTATTCCTTGTGACAAGACCTTCCTACACATACCATAATTTTTGACCTAGTGACCATGACCTACATATTTGACCTACTTTTCAAAAAAATTAAAAATGGATATATCTTTTGATTGGTAAGTGTTAGGACTTTGATATTTCACATGTGCAATCCTTGTGGCAAGACCTTTCTACACATACCATAATTTTTGACCTTGTGACCTTGACCTCGATATTTGACCTACTTTTGAAAAAAAGATAAGATTCACTATATCTTTTGATTGGTAAGTGATAGGGCTTTGATATTTCACATGTGTATTCCTTGTGACAAGACGTTCCTACACATACCATAATTTTTGACCTATTGACCTTGACCTACATATTTGACCTACTTTTCAAAAAAATTAAGAATGGATATATCTTTTGATTGGTAAGTGATAGGGCTTTGGTATTTCACATGTGTATTCCTTGTGACAAGACCTTTCTACACAGACCATAATATTTGACCTTTTGACCTTGATCTAGATATTTGATCTACTTTTCTAGAAAAGTAATATTGGTTATATCTTTTGATTGGTAGGTGATAGGGCTTTGATATTTCACATGTATTTTCCTTGTAGCAATGCCATTCTACACATACTATAATTTTTTACCTTTTGACCTTGACCTAGCTATTTGACCTTCTTTTCTAAGGTTGTATATATCTTTTAATTGGTAGGTGATAGGTCTTTAATATTTCTTATGATGAGACCTTTTTGTTACCAATTTTTACGTAGTGACCTTGACCTAGATGATTGACACTCTGTTCTGAAAAATTGAGAAAGACCATAACTTTTCATCTGTAATTAAGAGGTCTGATATTTCAAATGAATTTCATTTGACAAGACTTTTCTACTGATACCAATAATTTGATCCACTTTCTAGAATAATAATCAAACCGCTTCGCAGGCGACACAAGCATTCCTTGGATTGCTATTTTTTAAAAAGAATTAATCTTCTTGTTGTATATACATGTAAGCATATAGAATATTCTCAATATCAAAACCTTTCAGTTTCAAGACGAAGTGAGTTTTAGAAAGTAGGATCGAAATTGAATTATGAGAGGATCAAATCAGTTCAGGATGCAAGGTCTATTCTTTTCATCCGTAATAATCTTTCTACAATTATCTTTATTTGAAGTCATTGAAACCTATAAAAGCATTTAGAAATGTTTACCTCTTCGAAAATTGAGACAGTATTACTCTCATTATCCCTCAGTACATAGACCATAACTAAGGCAAACGCCGTTCTGAATCCAAATAATACCAACAATCCAAGAAACCCCAGCAGTACGACATTAAATCTCTTTGGCCAATACATCCCTCTGAAAAAAAGGTTTGAATACTCAATTATAACAATAATGACCGATTCAAAGGATAGGTCAACTTTATATAAAAATTATTTTCTAAACTACACAGATCCATTGTCTTGTCCATGGTACTACAGAATTCCTTTTATTAAAAAAAAACCAAAACAATAAAAAAAAAAAACCACGAAGTGACCAACTGTTATGCCAGAGAGCACATTTCTGCACAGAAAACCTTAGGTGTACCAGACATACATGCTTCGGTTAATGAATCCTCGTCAGTGACTCTTTCGGCCAAAATGATAAATTGGTGAAATAAATGATTAAGTGTGGCACCCTCAAGTTCAATTTCTAGATTTTAGATATAAAGGAGAGGGTCAATTTTTTTTCAGGACAGATTATTTATTAAAAGCGCAGAACCGACCGATTATTTATTTTCCAGTAACTCAAGGTCAGAATATTTATTTTCATCCTCTAACAATCCCGCGACAGGCAAAAAAAAAATAAATAAATGAAAAAACAGGAATGCAAACATACTGAGAATTTCAAGTAGATTCCGTTAATTATTTACAAATTGCAATGACTTTCTGGACACTATATAATTTATCTGTATAGATATGGTATGTACATGTATAACCTGCATTTTCTAATAGGGATATATGCAAAGCAAGATGTTGGAATTAGTTGGAATTTGAACAACAGATTTTCTGCAATAAGAAGGGTCAGATTTTTTATTTTCAACATTTTCTGGGTCAGATTATTTATTTCCAAGAGGGATCAAATGGTCGTCCCATTCGTTGAATTTTTCTCTAGCAAGCGTTGGATAGTACGTAATTGAAAAAAAAAAACATCGGTTCAAATACTTTGTCACAGGAATCATTTTACCAGCTCCACACTCCAACTTCCTTTATTCATGCAGAAATGAAGAATTCGTTCAAATACATCATCTTTCCTTCGTTTGGACATAACTTTCACGGTCTTTGGCCATATTTCATTCTTGGGATTGAGAATCACTGACGAGGGTTAAGTACCGGAAATGAGCATGTCTGGTCCATGCTGCAAATTTATCTGTCCTTTTAAAATGATGCTATGAATTTGAAGACGTGTTATATTCTTCTAATACATAAAAATCTACGTCATGAAACCCCTTTATATTGATAGATAATATTTGCTTTTATAATATAATACATGTACTATGAATCTTCTTTTTCAGAATTTTTGCTTGTAAAAAATACTTGTAGTATAATCAGTAAAAAATTACATATTTTTACCTTTGTTTAACATTATGCGTATTATCCGTTTCATTCTTCTCTATATACATCTTTGGTGTCCGTATTGATCAATTATTCGTCAATGTGCAAAGCTATCTAACTTTCAAACTTTAAATCACTTAAATAGACATTTCCCTAATCTTTTTTAATGCACCCGTCCTTTAATTTTCTAATGCATACGTATGTTATGTACACGTATTGAATTTTCAAATATTTGTCTAAACAACTTATCGATATATCTGAATCATCAATAAATGTCTAATTGAAAACACGAACTATGAGGATTAAAGTTGATCTTCGATGTGAAAACAACACAATGATAATATCGTATTGCATGAAAAACAATGCCGGTTTACAAGAAGATTTAAGTCTTGAACCGATTTGTCTATTAAAATTGAAAAACGATGTCTTCGTGAGAATTTATCATTAAGCTAACCAATTTATATTCTTTCATTCTTGAATTCGTCAACCAATAAAATCTTGAGAATTAAGTGGGGTTTTTTTTTTGGGTGGGGGGAGGGTATCATTGCTATTTTCTACACAATAGCGCATTAATGCGATACCATAACTCTTTGAATAACTGAATAACAAGTGAAATACTTCACAAATGCAATTAATACACAAGTGTTCCAACTCTATACCTTCTTCAAGAAAATATCATTTAATTTCCATTGATATTATTAAGAGACGACGATTCTGATTGGTCGAAAAATTTTGTTGATACCTGTATCAACACAAAACGGAAGTACGCGCTTAGCAACGTCATAAGCAACGTCGTTAGCAACACAATTTCAAAGCTGCAAATAAACGTTGAAAAGTGACGAAATGAAATGATAAGTAATCAATGCAATAAGTAGCGCGTAGCGCAAGATGCATAAGTTTTCCCTCAATTTTTGGTGTTGATACCTCGATCAACCTAAAAAATATTACAGTTTTCCCTCAATTTTTGGTGTTGATACCTCGATCAACCAAAAAAATATTACAATGATTCCTTAATTCAAACTAATTTTTATGCACCAGACACGTGTTCGAATATTAAATTCTCATCAGTGATGCTTCCAGCGGAGCCGCCATAATTCATTTAGTAGCGCCCTCTTGTTTCATTTCTTGAATTTAAATTTGTACATTTCCTTTACAGAGAGTGCGCGGCTCCGAATTTCCTGTAGGGTCGATTCAGTAGCATATCCAAATAAAATCTATGTTCAAAATAGTTATGTAGAGATGGTGCTCAGATGTTAACCTCCTTTAATTTCGATGATATTTTTGAATGGAATGACAAGTTTCCGACAAAATAATATATATCATGTCAAATCGATAATGCACCAAAACGAAGCTTCTTTCTTTAGCAAATTATTCATTACCTGATCAAAGGTAGATATGAATTTAAAACATTGACATTAAATAACCCCAATTTTTGTTTATTAATTATCAAAGTGTTTTATAATTGTTTATAACTAAAGTGATTACCATTTTTTATATAAAAGAAACAATTATCATAACATGAGGAAAATAAATTTTACTTACTCAAAAATTAATACGTGAACAGTCGCGTAATCAACGATATCACTAACCTCAAATTATGACATAAGATTGAGTACTTCCTTTGCACTCCACTCTTATTGAAAATCGTGTGAACAGCAATTGTTTCTCTATGATGGAAAATAAATACATAATTGTTTCCAGAGTAGAAATGAAACAAACCAACATTTGACAAATGTTAAAAGCACGTTTCATGGCCAATCTGTTGATAATGAATCCATCCCTCCTCATAAAGTGACCAGTATGTTTAACATGTTATATTAACGACGAATATTTATTCTTACTAATGAGATTGTTTGGCAAATGATCTAAACCACAGCTTCGATAATTCATGAAAATACTGAAAACTCTTTACATTTCTCATGTTTTTTCAAGTTTTCTAGCATATATAGAAGAGTATAACTGTACCAGCTGTTGAAGAAACAATAAAATCCAACAGTAATAGTTGTAGATATTCATTGGTTTCTTCCTTGTTTGTTGATTGATCATAACGTCATTTATTGAATAGCATGATAGTGTCCATCTTCATGGATTAGAGTGAAGATCGATAACTTAAGGATACAAAGGGGTAGGGCCACGAAGCCCGAAATTGGCCCTAATTTTGAACATTGTACTTCATAGAATTTTTAACTGTTATTTGACATTTTGAAACGTTCTCTACTGAATAACGAATTAATCTTTTGTAAACATTGCGTTTATCAATACCTTTAAGCCCTTTGAAAACACCAAAATAGGTCATATTCCGCGAAATTGATGCAAAAACGGCATATTTCTATTAAATTAGCAATGGCCGCATGCATTAACTAAGACAGAAAATTTATATGTGAAAGATTATCATTATTTCCTTTTGTCATAAACGTTTTGTCTCAGTTAACGCATGCAGCCACATTGAATTCTTCAATATGAGACAAAATTCCCCGCAATTTTCGCCATATTTTGTCAATAACGTCAAAATGACGTCACTTCATGACGTCATTACAGTTAAATGGCACTTTGTTTGGTGATATTTTTCTTTTCATGAAAAGCGATATACATTCGTGTATTTTCATGAGAGATATGAAGTATTTCTCATGAAATTTATTTCTAGAGAAAAATCGAGGGCCGATTTAGGGGTCTCGTGGCCCTACCCCTTTATTCTGAAAATCGACAAAAAAAACCTAGCTAAATCAGTGCAATTCAATTACGAAATATCATTGTGAAGGTTTCATACTTTTTTAAACTTAATTTTGACTTTCCTCTTTGCATATAAACAATCATGAAAAAATACACAACAAACTAGTCAAATAAATTATTCTACAAAGCAGCAAAAGTAAATCTCCTAAGAGTTCAGGTGCCCGACTAGAGTAAGCATTTTTTGTTTCCCAGCAATACCTATCACATAAGCCGTACATAAAGGTGTAAACTGATACATGTTGTTTTTGAGAAAATATAGAACATCGGAAACAACGTACTTCCTTCTCTTCTTAATGAAATAGGAAAGACGATATTATGGTTTACATATTTTACAACATGCGTCAAAGAGTTGGTCTATCCGACAGTGGTTGTCTATTGGTATCTTTTGCACCATAAGTGCTTGTGGTAATTTGCTTACATCTTCGTTTGGTGTTACTTGATCCTTTTGTGACACTTGTGTGCTTGTCTAATCTGTGTTTTCATAAAGGGCAAAACAAAGGAGTGGATCTCCAACAAGACTTGGTTGCAGCACCCACAACAAAACATCGAACCACCCATACGTGGAAACACAGAGTAGACAAGAACAAAAAGAGACGCAAAAATTAAAGAACACCCAATTCGATATCAAAACACAAGAGACCACACATAAACCAACGAGATTGATTTGCAGACAGGACGACCATCTGCCATGTAAGTAGCAAATAGTGTAATTATTAGGATGACATACACACAACTCTGCCACGTATTCGGTTGCCTAGTGGTCTCAAAGAACACACAATTGCGGATATTAGAGCTTCCTAACTGTAAGATGACCACAAAAACAAGACAGCATAGCACAGGTGCCCAAATAACACACATATGAATATGCAGTTCTTAAGAATGAGCTTATACAAGCCTAAATATTGGTAAAGTACCATGTTAAGTGCCCTTCTGGTGACACCAGGATCATATATACGGTATTTAAGGCGATTGGTGATTCTTTTGCATTTTCGATGGAAATTCTGTCTGCCTTTGATCCTTCACATTTTTGTTTTATGTCAACAATAAAACGAAGGTTGTGAGGTAAAAAAAGTAATAATTTCTTTTGCATGTATTGGTCTGGATTTCGGAAGATGCTGAGAGTATTTTATGAAAGCGGAAACGTAAAAAAATTCTTCGTAATTTGTAAATTTCTTCTGTGAAATTCCAAAACATTAGTACATGCCCTGGGGTACCAGGTGAGTTGAGATATACAAATTCTGTATAACAGTAGTCTAGGAACATCACCGTCAAGCCAGTGAAAATTGCTATGTTAAATCCATTATCATATCTTTTGTTCTACCCACTCGTATGGATCTCTCTGTTTATAATTATGATTTTGAGGTTCAACAGTGGTATTTCTGTGTGGTTTCGGTGTTCTGCTTTGGATGCAACAACCTAGTCCTGTTGGAGACCCAATCCTTTCTTTGTCCCAACTCGGTATGTTTTGCGTATCCAATTTCTCCGTTATGCTGTAGATGCTTCAAAACATGTCGGAGATAACATCATTATTAACGTAAAATTTATTTATTTATTCAAGGAATTACCTTCCATTAGAAGTATTTTGCCATTCTTCGTGGTAATGGTAAAGGTAGGGATTTATAGTCCTGTGATAAAGGTGTCAAGCAAAGGAAAGTGGTCAAAGAGTTGACGAAAACGGAGTTCGCTTCTTTTCATGCTTTGGTTCCTATTTTATCCTGATTTTGTATGCCTTCGGTTTCTGATTTTCTGGGTTATCGATTGTGTGCTGTATACAGGGATATGGTCATTATCCATATTTGTCATTTCAATCGATGTGAATTGTTCTTTTATTAATCACAATTATATACAAGAAGGGAGGGGATCCCTAACCAGATCCTGTTGCAATACCAACATCAAAACTGCAAACACCCCATGCGAAAACACAAAGACGATCACAGCAAGAGACAAAAAAGAGTCATACGACACAGAAACATTCAACACAAAAGACTACACATAAACCAATGGATAACCGGTGCCAACTTAGGACGGCCTTTTGCAACGCAAGTAGCAAACGATTTGGTTATCCGGATTACGTGCGCACAGCCCTCCCACTTTTCTGGTTACCAAAAGGTCTCGAAGTACGCACAATTATATCGTAAAACTCACTGTCAGATGACAACACAAACAAGACAGCAATACGCAGGGACACAAGCAACACAGACGGATATGTTAATGGATATAAAAATGTGGGGCGTACGTGATACAGTCCGTGTTCTACCAGCTGTAGCGAGCTCATGCATGTTATCACCCGAGGTGTCCGACTGACATTCAGAGAGGACTGGTGGTTGAGGCCCTGTCTTCTCTTAAGAGGTATGGACAGGGAATGTCATGGAGTCCCGTCGTAACAGTCAGTCAGAGTGCAAGTCTGAAGAATGCTCTGGTACAAGACTGTAGATTGGTCAAGTACCAAGCCTAGTGTCCGTCTGGTAACATAAGGATTATATCCATCGTGTAAAAAGGTGTTTGATGATTTAAACGCATTTTAATTTTCGATGCAATTCTTTTTTGTTGTTTTAGTGAATATTTGCAAGAAAATTGAAGAATAAGGAAACCATCTCAAACAATTCAAATGACAACAGCAGATCACATATCATACGAATACAACAAAATAAAGATGAAGATACCAAAGAAGAATAAACACTTTCTACTTGCTTCAGGCTGATCCACATTACAATCAATTAAATATTTCAAGGATTGTATGTGTTTTCAATGCAAAAAATATCTCTTATTCAGCATATGAATATCATTTTAAAACATTACATTCTCATGTTGCATGCAATGTTGTTCATTCCGAAGTTCGCAAGTGTTCCAAAAGAAATTCTAGTGATTTTGCCTTACCTTCTCGACTTTGAGACTGAATAACTGATAGGTACTTTTTTATGTTTATTACGAGCATAATGTCAATTTGAGTTTGATTCAATTTCGAGAGCGAAAATTCGGGGTACCGAAAAGTCGTATTATGACGTTATGCCGAGATGTATATACTCTCGTTTGCCATCAGGCAGATATTTATCAATATTTTGAACTAAGAATTTAAGGTGGCTCCCTACTCGAACCGTTATAGGTTTTTCCTTATATGCAACAGTCTACATATAACGTTTTACAATGGCTGGTGAGGGACGAGCCAGCGCATTGAAAAACACAGACAGAAGATCTTAGATGCCAAAAGAAGCAAAAGATAGTGCAATCTATCAATGTCCACACCAATCATACATTATAATTTCTTAGTTGAAAATGTGATGAAATAATAAGGGGATACCCTTATGTTTGTAGCCATATCTTGAGCATTTATAAAATTGTATTCCTGTATGCGATTTTTTCACCATCTATATATATTATCGTATAAAATGCTCCAATTTAAAGAAATTCCATCTGTTGTTTTTTGCACAAAAATGTGATATACTATATATTATTTGTCGAAAATATGATAGCATTATAAGGGGGTACCCCTATGAGCCATACCTTGATCATTTCAAAAACTGTGTACCTGTATGTGATTTTTTTCTTCATCTACATACATAATTTTATTAAATATTACAAAATGAAAAAAAATCATCTGTTTTTTATGCAAAAAGTTGGATTTAGTACATACCGGTATTCTTGGTCAAAAATGTTATGAAATTATAAGGGGGTACCCTAATGTTTGGAGATATATCATACTTAGATTTATGTTACAATATCATTTTATGTGTTGTATTTCTTCTATATGACTTGTTATCATAAGATAAAACAAAACAAATAAACATATTCGTATCATCACTGAATTTTGAGGGTTCAAAAGCATATGATGGATATGTGATATTTCTCAATTTTTAAGTGTTAGGGTACCTTTCTTTAATGTACTGTATCTTTAATGAAAACAAAATTACCTATCTATGTCTGTGTTCATTATGTCATATTGACTATTATGTATAGAAAATAACCTTAAATACAAAATTCATCTGTTAAATTCACGAGTAGGGACCCACCTTAACACTTTAGTTCGTTGTAAGTGGCACTACTGAAATAAATACAAGCGGCATCGCACAAAGATTCTGATGACTTTTTTCAATTTGAAGACGTTTAACATTACAACCCAGACGTTTAACATAACATTGACAAAAATTGAAAATGAGTCAAACCTTACAAAATTGAATATTCTGAAATGAAATTATGAAGTAATATGATAAAAGTATGAAATACATGTATCATAGTAAATGTCACCACATCTTAGAAAAATATATTCTTTTATAATTTTTATGCTTTGCTACAGAAATGCCGACTTCCTGTTTAAAGTACAATTTTTTAAATTTCATTTTCAATTCTATCTAGACTTATTTCTGTCTTTGCTTCAGCTGCTTGGTCTTCCAGTTCCCAATTTTGAATACTCCTGAAGGCAAAAACTGCAAAAATATAACTCCAAAGATATGTAGAAATCCAGCAATGAGAAATGTTCTTTTCCAGGACTCAATATATCATAACGATAAACTGCAACTTTATAGTCATGGTTAACGCCAAATGCTGTTAAGTTTCATTTTAAGATCTCATTTAATGAAAAAAGTTTTCATTTTAGGAATGCAAATTCATCATTTTTATTCTTCACCAGAGGATTTTTTTTCAAGAACAATCAAAGAAATCATATTTGTAGTTTTATTGCAGAGACATTTCTATTATACAATTGCAAATTCACTTTCCATTTATTTCGAAATAAAAATGCTACTAGAATACCTTATATCACTTTCATAACATTAAAACTTATACGACCAATCAGAAAGTAATAAAGTGGTTGTGTGATAGAAACAAGCTGTTGTATATATGTGTCAAGGGTGATGAGTAATGCTGACATGACTTTTTTTTCAGGTGATGCTGTTTAATTCAAGGTTACCTTAATATTCACCAAAAATACTGAAAAAATAGCTACGTAGAGAATTCGCTTATCTCATTATATAGCTTCTTTTTTTTTTTACTCTATAAGATTTTCAATGGCTCTAAATCAGCCAATGAAATCGAAACCTTAATTCAGAGTTCCAAAAATCATAATAAACGGGCAAACTTAAAGCAACCCCCCCCCCCCCCCGAAACAAAAATTAAGATTAAGAAACAACCTGATACTTCCCATCAAACTTACTCTAACGTTCTGTCGAAAAAAAAAGAAAAAAATACGAAAGTCCTTATTTGTTTGACTCTAGATCCGCCAGTGGCTATATAAGGTTCGTTGGATGACAACATTTAATATCTTACGTCCCAGTCACACTGCACTCCACGTCAATGACCGTCGGCGGCTGTTCTACTGCTGAAGCACCAACTTAGCACGACTTACCACGTCCAAATACGTCTAAAGCTAAAAGCGTTCGTGATAAGACGCTGTACACACGCTATCAACCGTGATACCAACGCGGAACACCCGTCGTATTTGGCCGTGCTCTTTCCGTGACAGACCGCTTAAGCTTTCGCGTCTCGCCGCGTCTTCCCCAAGTTTTAATCACTGTCGGAACACGGATTATCACATGTAGTTGGCGTGTGTTGCAAATATTTACCACGTACACAGTCCGCGGTTGTCCGCGGAACACAATTTGGAGTAGTTTAAAACTTCCTTCCGCGTCCAACGCCTTTCAGATTCTTTACCGCGTCCTACCACGTCTACAAATCGTGTGTAGCGCGTCTTAAAAGCGGACAACAACGTGTGCTTAAAGGGAGACCTTTTTTGGACGTGTTTTGGCCGTGATCAAGCCGTAAAGCGCAGTGTGACCGGTAATTTAATTCAATTCATAATTAATGGTTCTGGAACATTAGCCCAGCAGATTACTGGAAAACTCTTTCACTTTGTGATACAAGCACCAAATTTGGTATGAAAGTAAAAGAAGTACTTCTTTTACAAAATCAGCTGTTAGCCACTCAAAAACTCAAAATGGCCGCCGTTTTTTTTTTTAAGATGGCGACCAAATTGGTCAGTTTTTGTATTATTCTTTAGATAAACGTGTAGTTATTCATCTTCAAGCAGCCAAATACCGGAAAGATTGACTTCAGTTACATGATCTACATTCCCTTTAGTTTCATATTATAAGAAATCATATGAATGGCAGCCATTTTGTCAAAATGGCCGCCATAAAACGCCAAAAAGCCTTGTTTCCTAGAAAAATCCCAAATCTGTCCTCTTTTTTTCATTTTTAAGTGGTAAGATTTTAGATACGTTTTCGAAATGCCATTTAGCATCAAATCTATGGAAAATCACACATTTAAGAAATACTTCAATGGTGCAGGTTGTACTAGAATTCAAGGGAGTAAGTTAAAAGAGTGTATGCCTTAGCACTACCAGGGCACACTGGTGACATCGCTGCTGTGAAACTCAGCATGGGGATCAGTTTCAGAAATTGGTTCATTTTGGGAATTTAGTATCCCAAATGCTACCTTTCTATATATCCATGAAAATAATCACATATATAACCAGTATGTGATTGTTATTTTTAAAGTTAGGTAGCCGCACCTGAATTGACAGGATGTGCCAGCGCGGGAGAAAGTATTTTTAAAAAAGAAAGAGTGCAGAAATTGTACTCAGTTTTGAAGGAAATGGCAAATCCTTTTATGGAAGAAACAAATAAGCTGTTTGCTTTGGACACATCCAAGTGCTGCTCAAAAGGTGATTCTACATCCATAGACTGGAAGTTCAGGGGACATTGATTTCACAAGAGAGTTAAAGGAAGGACAGGAAGGCAATTCTACTAAGCAATCGAGAAGAATAAAAGAACAAGCAGAACTATCTTCGAAAGATCTGAAACATAAAGTCGTAAAAGATAACAGTATGTTGTTCTCTAAGCTTTTTGTTCTTGCCTGCCTAGAGAATGTGATCTGAAGGAATTCTTCAAACATGAAAATCAGAATCCCAGTGCTGCTCTTAGTGATAGTGGAAAACTTTATGCTTGTTAAAGTCTCAACTTGTGTCAGTTTTTGATAATCAAGTTGTTCTTCCTGGCTCTATTCCAGATGCGGGTGTGAAAAGTATTGATGGTTCTTTCCTGGTAAATGCATGTGTTCCACAGATCTCAAAAACTTTTAATGAATATGCAGATAAGATAAAGCTTTCAGCTCAAAATACAAAAGGGTTGACTTAATTTTAAATTTGATATTTACAAACCGGACAGCTTAAAAGCTGAAACAAGATCGAAAAGAGGATTTCGGTCCCGCAGGGGGGTTACAGAGAGTTGAAAAATTACTCAAAACTGGTATTTTTTCATGAGAAATGATACAAACAAATCTGAGCTGTTCGCCCTTTTAGCTGACAAAATAGCAACAGTCTGTTCAGATGATATTGTGTTTATTACTGGACAGGAATAAGTTGTTAGCAGTCAACAGCATGATCTCCAAGGTATTTCTACATGTAATCACGAGGAAGCAGATACAAGAATATTCCTCCATGCAAGACATGCTGCTCCTGTAGGTTATAAAACCGTTAAGATAAAGGCAAATGTCACAGATATTGTCTGTTTTGTTGTCAGTTTTTGTGCACGTCTGAAAGGGTCTTGGACTAGAACAGCTTTGGGTTGAATTCGGACAAAAACAATATATGAGATGGCTTCCAATACATGAAATCGGCAATATTAATGGCCAAGAAAAATCAAATGTCATTCGTTTCTTTCATGCATTTAGTGGCGGTGATACTGTTTCTGACTTCCGAGGGAAATTAGGTAAGAAAACTGCATGGCAAACATGGAGTGTATTTCCCAGAGTATCTGAAACATTTTCAAAACTAAGAAAGTACCCTGCAATCATCACAGAGAACGACCAGCAGGTTATTTAATCATTTTTCATTGCGATATTCGACAGATCAAGTAATACGTTTTCAGTCGACGAAGCTAGGCTTGACTTATTTGCAAGGGAACAAAGATCTTACTTCATTCCACCTACTCGTGTAGCTTTACGGGAACATATGAAAAGGGCAACATTTCATGCTAGCTGCATATGGGGAAAGGCGCTGATATGTTATATGGAAAATGAGAACCAAAACAATTGGGGATGGATGACACAAAATTATGTTTGCGCAGTTGTATGGACAAGCCATGAATCGGTTGTACAAAGCTGCTTACAACTTACAAAGTGTGGCTGTCGGACTGATTGTCATGGTAGATGAAAGTGTCCCTATTCGGTCTATCGTGTACCGCTCTCTACAGTTGTTCATATGTGACTTAGTTATTTTCAGGTTTTGGGTGTCGGAAATTCTGATTTAATTATTCTCATATCTTTGTGTTGCAAATGTTGATGCAAAGATGATCATATGAGCTTTCATCTACATTTTTTAAGTCGGAAATTGTATATTATGGTGGCCATTTTGAAAAATGGAGGCCGTTTTGTTTTACTTTTATTAAATGGGAAAACAACGATTTCCTCATGAGAAAGGCATACTCATCGTACGTGAAGAGTTTGGCACCAATTTGAACAAAGTAAGGTGTCATTCTATAATTTCTAAGTTCAAACCTGCAAAGAATGGCGGCTATCTTGGAAAATGGCGGCAATTTTGAATTTTTTTATTGGTCAATAAGCGGCTTCCGCAAGAGAAGGACACACTCATCGTATGTACCGAATTTAGCTCCAATATGAACAAAATTTAGTGTCCATCTACAATTTTCAGTTCAAATCTGCATAGGATGGCGGCCATATTGAAAAATGACGGCCATATTCGGTTTTTGAAGTGGCTAGCAGCTGTTTTTGCAAAGGAAGGGTATAATCTACGTCTGCATCAAATTTGGTGCTTGTATCACAAAGTGAAAGATTACCCTGAATATTCCTCTTAATCTGCAGGGCTACATCTCAAAATGCATTTGAAACGTTTGGAACAATTGCACGTATATCAATGTATATACATCAATACACAACATGGAAAAAATTCCCCATACATATCATCAGAAATTGTAGAATATTTCATTTATTACGCTGTAATACCACATGAAAACATTCAAAATAGGAATGTATGAACATATAGGTGAAATACTATTGCAAGAAATTAATGTTTTACTGAAATTATTTCCCTTTCCCGTCTAACTCGCGAAATAGTGTAGAAGTGTTTGAGGGAACAAACGACTGTGAAACGAAATTAAGCTCATGGGGACATTTCTCGATATCGAGTTCCGTAGGATCAGTTTTAGGAGCCTAGGTATCTTACTTCTAGGTTATAGAAGCTGATTCACAGCTCGGTCTGCTTTTCGTCGCTTTAGCACAAGCCCCCTGGTCGCACAGCACAACAAGCCCCGTAATGCTGCGTTGTACCCGATGATTTACTTACACATTAGATCACATCACATTACACAATGAATTTCACACTACAATACAGTTTACTGGCGATATTTGCTATCATTAAGGCATTACATCACTAAATTTGACTGTAAATTCTGATTGGCATCAGCATCTTATCAAGGCAATATCATTTGCAAATTACTATAGTCTGTGTAAAAAAATCCATACCCTCTTTGCAATAGTGAATTTTTGTACCAAATAATTCAAGAATCCACATAAAAAGGTAAAATTAAAATTTTGAACTATTTCTTCAAAATTAACTCTATTCAAAACAGTGGTTGCTCTTTGAAAAGGAAATTAAATTTTATCAAATGGAAATCATATTTATCTGAACCCATTTTCAACGAATACAGTTTACCATTTGTCTCAGTGACCCTGCTATAGCAGTGCTTAGAGTTGATCCTACAGAACTCAGTCTGGTTAAACCTGTTATGATGCTAACAAACTTTGGTGCAATGTCCAGAGGATTCACTTTGATGCCTAGTTAATGAAAATATTTCATAAGAGGATACTATTTCTTCTTTGAATTATCAATATTTCTTCGAATATATTGATTTTCCAAAAGAGAAATATTATTTCTTCTTAGAACTATTGACGATTCCAAAAAGAACCCCTACACATTTTCTGAAATATTCATTTTAAAATAAATGCGTTTACCAGAAATAACTAGTCCGCTCACTCTTTCTCCGAAATACAATATTGCCATGGCAACTCTATGACAAATATGGATAATGACCATATCCCTGTATACAGCACAAAATCGATAATTCAGAAAATCAGAAACCGAAGGCATACAAAATCAGGATAAAACAGGAACCAAAGCAAACAAACAAAAACCTCCACCACATGAAAAGAAGCGAACCCCCGATATGGGAGTGAGACCAGGTGCCCAGGAAGAGTAAGCATCTCCTGCTTGCATGCAACTCCCGCCGCTTCAATTCGGTAGAACTGTCACATCCGGTTACTTCCATTTCGGAAGACATAGAGTACAATCTTTGGTTGGATGGTTCAAATGGTCTATGACAGAATATCATCCATCATTCTGGAGAGTGGGACATCATGGTGTATGACGAGTTCCCCATATCGACCGTAGAACTTCCTCGGTGACGATGTTAGTCGGTCACAAACATATCCCTGACTGAGAAGCTTATCTGAAAGACGCCTAGCTCTCAGAACAAAATCCGTATATTTGGTACTTGCTCTGGCATAGCGTATCAACTGAGATATGAACACGCCATAAGCAGGCGATGAAGGGATGTTGCTACTCAGAAAAGGAAAGTTTGTAATGCTGAAATTGAAGTCATCACGTTTGTCATAGAGTGAGGTGTTCAAGTGACCATCAGTGTCGTAGGACAACATTATGTCCAAATAGGATGCTGAATTATTTGTCTCTGTGGTTTCTTTGACTTCAAGCTCCGAAGGATAGATACTGCTCAGGTAATCCGCGAATTTTGGATTATTGATGGACGACACATCGTCTATGTATCTGTAAGTGAAGTTGAAGTCAGAAGCTAAGTATCTTTTCCCCTCAGAGACCAAAGATTGAATGAATTCAGCTTCATACGAGTTAAGGAAAATGTCGGCAAGGAGTCGGGCGCAATTGGTCCCCATTGGAATTCCGACAATTTGCTGGAAGACCTTTCCTCCAAACACCACAAAAATGTTGTCGATCAGAAAATTTAACATCTGAATAATATCTGTTTCAGTGTACTTATTGTCAGAATCGGACTTTTCTTTTACAAAGTAGGTTTTGTCATTGTTAACAACAATAAAGGGGTAGGGCCACGAAGCCCGATATTGGCCCTGATTTTGAACATTGTACTTCATAGAATTTTTAACTGCGATTTGATATTTTGAAACGCTCTTTACTGAATCATGAATCTATTTTTTGTAAACATTGCGTTTATCAATAGCTTTTAGCCCTTTGAAAACACCAAAATCGGTCATATTCTGCAAAATTGACACAAAAACTACATATTTCTATAGAATTAGAAATGGCCGCATGCATTAACTAGGATGAAAAAATTATATGTGAAAGATTATCATTATATCCTTTTGTCATAAACTTTTTATCTCAGTTAACGCATGCGGCCACATTGAATTCTTCCACAAAAGACAAAATTCCAAGCAATTTTCGCCATATTTTGTCAATAACGTCAAAATGACGTCACTTCATGACGTCATTACAGTTAAATGGCACTACGTTTCGTGATATTTTTCTTTTCATTAAAAGCGGTAAACATTCGTGTATTTTCATGAGAGATATCAAGTATTCACCATGAAGTTTATTTCTAGAGAAAAATCGAGGGCCGATTTAGGGGTCTCGTGGCCCTACCCCTTTGTATTTGCGATTACCGTTCTGATTACCGATGCTGTAAAATGCTGCACCATGGAATAACAGAATGATATTTTCAAAACTAAAATGAATGATACAATTTTTCAGTTATCTACTTTGAAAAAAATAATACGTAATACTTGAAAAATATGGCTAAAAGGTACGGTGGTATATCACATATAATTACAATTTATCATTATTGAAAAACATGTTCTATAGTAAAGATTTCAGCGCACCATATGCGCATTTCAAGAAATAAGACTGGAGGCCTATTAAGATCAACTCAAATGTATGTAACTTTCTAAGTATGACCTAAAATTACACTAGGGAACATCTAATACCAGAGCTATGCATTGAAAAAGTTACCCCTCACCATTATTACAGGATAGCAAATCAAAATAGGTTATGGAGAATTTACTTTTTTTCAAATCAGTACAGAAACACTGAAACTACGCAAACGATAATCCCGTAGAATAACAGTCCACCATAAATGATTCTAGCCTAGTTGTTGAAATTTTCAATATTGAAAAATATAATACATTTGTATGTTCTAAGGTATCATTTTAGTTCATCATGTGCCCATTTCAAAACTAAGTTTAAGGGCGATATACATGAACTCCAATAAATGATTAAATTACGAATGAAATTCCAAAAATGACTTTAAATTACAAACCGATTTTGTTGGTGATGCAGATCGTTCACTCTTCGGGAAAGGTTCCAGTTCGCCATCGTTAATGGTTGGATGGGCATATGGAGAATCCTTTACAAAGATCAACCAATCCATAGAAGGGAGACCACTACCCCAGATACACCTACAATATTATATAGAGGATAAACATGCTGACTTTACCTTTTGAAAAGCGAAATGAATTTTACACTTAAAAAATATTATTAAAGGAATGGTAATGATCGGTAGCACCTTTGAGAGATCAGGTAAGGTGAGAACAGTAAAGGAAATGATGATTGTAAACTGTAGTTTATCATAGAGAAATAAGGATGAATGTCACCTGATAAAACACGTAGATGCTCCAGATACAAACATTGCCAAAGCAGAACTAAGGTACGACCCTGCAATGAAATAAACGTCAAAGAAATACCTAACCGTTATTCAGTCTCAAAGTCGAAAAGGCAAAGCAAAATCGTGAGAATTCCCATCGAAACGGTTGCGAACCCCGGGATGAACAACATTCCGAAGTGAGACCAGGTGCCCGGGGAGAGTCAGCGTCTCCTGATTGAATACGTTAATTAGAATATAGTTTGAAATATAAATTATGTGGCAAATCTTTCACTTTCAGGAACCACAACAAGAAAGGATAGCTATTCCAGGAAAAGGAACACATTACCCATATATAATTCATCCACACTTCTAATACTCGTAAAAGCACATTTTATGACATGAAAATTTAATGGCATAGACTTTATCTGAGAAACAAGAACATTGCAAGGACATATACCCGACAATAAAAGAAACGCAGTGCCACTTAATCTTCATCCTTAAACAGTATGATATAATGTACAGGTATTATATTCCTTTCCATCATAAATCGTAAGTATACGAGTGACTTATTCTGTCAAACGCCATACACGTCTTGATCAGACACAGCGCAATGATAAAGACACTTGCTTCAAAACGCAATGTCACAAAATGGCTTTTAAATTAAGGCATTAGGGGTATAATACTCTACTTCACGTTGTTTTGATAACAGAATTATTAAACACCACAAAGTTGGACGAAGACGCACGACTTCGGCAATGTTCGGGGCCGTATATTTTCGTGGTGAGTTAAATGAAACGGTAAATAAATATCAAATATCAAAAATGTTTACGATATGGCAGAACATAATTTCTACCTTGTCAACGATATTGCTATATACATGTACCTTTAATGCCTTAAGAATTCCGTTCACATTTTAGAAAAAGATTAAAGCTGATAAAACTATCCAAATTGATCTATCAGGCATTGCGATTTGTTTTTTCAATGATTATTTTAACACTTTTCACCGAATACAAAGTCATTTAATTGCTTCAAATGACGTCATCAAACAGATAATCTTAATTTGATTAAAACATCCCAAACATAAACGCTTTTGAAAATGAAGTCCGTGGTTTGATTGCTCTCCCTTAAATGTCTCGCAAAGCACAAAATTACCCTTCTACAGCTAGTATCAGACCTTTTTTTCGCTAGCACAGTATTCACAAACAATTAGCTCGATTTTTGACAGGTCATCTTTTACGTACATTTTCAATGGTTTTGGGCGTGAGTTTTAAGCTATTCTGGTATTTTGTTTGATTTTTTTTCAATGCAATGTTGAACATAAATCTGCAACAGATAAATAAGAATGACTGAAGACAAAATTATTGTTCCTTTGAGATAAGAATGGTATTCATTCCGAGGTTCGTAACCGTTCCGATAGGAATTCTCATGATTTGGCCTTGCCTTCTCATAGGTTCTTTTTTATGTTTACTGTCGTAAAACAAAACCCGATATTCGAAAATTTCCACTAAGACATTTAATTTTCTGATCTATCGGCATGTTTTGACTAAATTTGAATAGAAAACCAGTATCCATCCTCATTCGTACTGACATTTTGCAAAATTTCAGAAGGATACCAAACCTGCGACCATGCAACATGAGTTAGAAATGACACGCTAAATTCAGCATAATAATTGTAATATATTGCGGGAAAATTATCGAAAAATGTTTCCCCTCAGTAATTCGGGTGTTGGAAAAGAAAACTATAATCAAATGTCTAACTAAATATTTATAATCAATTGGAAAAATAACTATATAATATGATGTGTGTTTCTTTTGTACATGGAACTGCTATTATAGCTGCAATTTGGGTTAAAACAGTCACTTGAAAAGTTGTTGTTAACAATGTTTCCCACTTTATTACAATCTTTCCACCTAAATAAATCATTATTTTGGTGAGAGCTTTCAGTATGAAAAGTAAGATCCTGCTGTAGCAAGGTGGGGAACGATATCAACTTGGCGATTGAAAACTCAGAAAATGACTGGATGGATAAAGGTATAATTAGTCTCTAAATGCATAAATAGGTAGCAATTTTAAACGGATATTCTAGATGTACATGTATATATCAGTCTTTAGATATGGCCATAATCCTCGTACAATATAACATTCTAAGAACAAATGAAAATTCACATTTAGTTTTTTTCATAAAAGATACATGATATATCTCAACATATTATGGAGACATGACCATGCATAATATTGTGATTGTTTCTATCGAAATTACGGTAATGTTATCACAACTTGCTTTCCACTTAAAATAATATGTAAATGAAGTCCTTAAAGGAATATTCCAAATCCCGTAGAAACTTGATTGTGCAACAACTTGAGCAATTGTAAAATATGATGCTTCAAAAGATTACCAGCATATACTGCTGTGACTATACTGGAGACCATGCTGACAGGACTTTGTTCAAAGCTGGATAGTTGACACCCTGTAAAACAATGAGATTAAGAAATGTTGAATAGGTGACATGGAAGACAACATTACGTTATTTTTTTCAATATGTTTGTTGTGTATTGCAACGTAGTCCTATTATTAATTCAATTCTTATTACTGTTCGTTGTTATGGTCTTTAAAATACTTCTAGCTATGACATTTTTTGAATTGCTGTCATCAGCACTAAACAAGAAATATCAACCTGATACGTACATTAACATTTACATTGAGACAATCACCGAATTTGACAAGTTTTCATGGAGCTGTTGCGACGGGTGGTGCATGCAATCAGAATACGCTGACTCTCCCCGAGAACCTGGTCTCACTTCGGAAAGTTATTAATTCCAAGATTCGCAACCGTTCCAGTTGATATTCTAATGATTTTGCCTCGCCGCCTTCTCGACTTTGAGACTGAGTAACTGATATACATGTAGGTACTTCTTTTATATTCATTATTAAACAAATACCTCTTTATGCTTATCAGAATAACATAGATATTAGACGGACCTCAAGCAATCCTTGAATGCTCCTAATGATAAAGACATATGCTGATCCCTGGGACACCATTACTGCTAGCCCCATAAACAGAACACTGCTTATCATGATGCTGCACCCAAACATTCTGCAAATATACGACAAACCACTAATTCATAGGAACCCCATTATCTAGAATACAAGATATCCTATATTTCGATTCGAAATAAATCACCGAGGTAGAAGGATAAAGGAACGAATTGGTAGGAAATTCAGCCCAGTTGGGACCTAAAAAAATTCAATTAAAGAAATTTTAAAAAAGGAATTCGGTCTGAATTTTCTGAAAATAGTAATGTTCAGAAATACGATCAATATTCTGTCAGTGGTCTGGGTTTAAAAAAGGTCGATTTTAACACTAAAGACTATGGAAACTGGAAAAGTTTTATAGAGTATTGTTCCCAACCTTTCTATAGGATTTCCTTAATTTGACAAGATCTGTCAGTATGACAAGTAAGATCCTGTGGCACGGTGGGGAATTTCAAGAGAGACTTTCAGCGACCACATTTTTTGTTTATAGATATTTCTTCAAACATTTACAACAGATAACATTGTTTTTGCTTTTATTTCGTTTTCCTTCATTTATCAAACATTCTCTACTTATCTCTTTATATGAATGACCTCACAAAAATCTTGTATTCCGAAATCTTTTCGCTAATCCTTTTCGTTATGCTCAACGCAATAGAGAGTAGAAATACGGTTTTACTAGTTTTTGACGAAGAATAATAATTCTTACGTTAAAAGTTAATATAAAATTCAAGAGCATATTTCAACTTTATTTCTCAGTTTCATGTCTTTTTATCAATTTCTACAACGTGATACCACGAATTCTTCATGACAGACCCCACTGTGCTTTGACGTCAAATAAATGCTAAATAGGTGATGTTATTGATGGAAAAAATACTATATATTATAGATTATAAGTAGTTCTTTCCTAACAAATTTAAATCTTAAAATAGGTTAGGTGACCCTGGAGGAGATTTGGCTATTTAAGCAAATTCACCATCAAACAAAGGAGGGGATCTCCAATAACACCACGTTGCAGCACCCACAGCAAAACACCAAATACTAAAACACAAGGCAGACAAGCACAGAAAGAGACGCAAAAGGGACAAGGAACGTCAAATTCTTGCAAAGTGTTTCTCGAGGCTTCCGAACTGAAGTTAAGAATCTACAGCCATGGAAAGAAGTAAGGTTCTATACAGCATTGTTTGAGAAGCTTTCTGATTGATGCAATTTATTTTGAGTTCAGAGAAAAAGCTTTCCATAACACCATCTTCTTTCCAATAAGTTCGTAATGTTCTCCATTTTTTCCTGACATGTCTTTCTATTCATACTAACCTTATTTTATCTAGTCTCTGCTAATTCATGAAATGGAAAAGCCCATCTGTGCAACATTATCAAAAGATAAATCATTTCTAGTTGATAAAATATTCTGACCTTAAGGTGGCTCAATAATCCAAGAATTCTTTGTCAGAGGAGAAAAAAATATTCTGTTTATTTAACATTGATATCTGATGATTTATATTTGTAATTAAGATTACATATCATCGACCATTTGACTGACCAGTGATCCTCTGAATATACATATGTAAACCAACCCCGAGATATGTCACAAAACAATGAATTTTGATAGATAAAAACATGATATATTGATAATGATTCCAGATTGAAACCATTCTTGTGATCATTTTCACCATAATATCATCAAGTATGTATATTTCTTTATAGATAATGCTTTCAAAGAGTGAAATAGCTAAAACTGTTCCAGAAAATTACATTTTGGGTACCCCCCCACCCCAAAATGAGAATCTAAAAAAAAAGTACTCAGTACCCTTATTTGACATCAAAGTGATAAGATGTCTTTGTCAGAAGTTATTTTCTTTTACATCTTTCTCAACGACAAACTCTGTTCTTTGAAAAGAAATATAAAAAAGTACATGTTATCGTTCATTCTGATTTAAAATATTTGGTTGTCATAGTAACGATTTTGTAACAATTTGCAACAAGTCAAATTAAAATGCCCTGTTTCCTTAGTTGACGTTATAACGATGAAAATATTTGTTAAAAACTGTTATAATTGACATATTTTTCAAGATCAGACTCTTAATCTTTTAACAAAAGTACAAGACATTCCGTTTTACCTCGTTTCCATATTGTAAAAATCTACTTGGTTTATGCCGGACGGACGACAGACGACGGACGGACGGCGCGCTATGACAATAGCTCAGGTGAGCTAAAAATCAGACACCCCGAGTCGAGATTATTCTTTCCCAACATTCAGTGAAAGTTTCAAATTCTGATACATGGAAGAATGCTTACACAATTATCATTTATCATCGAAATCAAATAAGAATAAACAAGTGTGCAAATGATTTGTCGAAAAAAATAAACAAGAAAAGGAAAGTAAGATGTGTACTTCTAAATATCTTTGGCAAAACGTTATTCGACCTTTTCTTTTATAAACTCATCTTTCATGTTTTGTTAGTGTCAGTTAAATGAGTTTTGTCAAATAAAGTTAAAAAAAAAGCCAAAGCTTAAAAAAATGTTTTGTTCAAAATTTCATACCTGATTCCATCAATCTATTTATAGATACGGAAATATATATAAAAGAAATAGAACTAAAGTAAACGGAAGCGTTTTTAAACATTTTGACGTTCAAGGTCAGTAAGTGGACGTCAATCCCCTCCCTCGTTCTCGATAATGCGTGCAGTTATCTGTGAAATGGATATATCTTTGAACAAAGCAGACTTAAAACTAAAATTCATTCGCTTTAATCTTTGAAATAGGAAGACTTTATTCGATAACATCTTGTTGCAAAGTACGAAAGTTGACAAAATTGAAGAAAAAATCTTTGTACCAAAGATTATTAGAGAAACCAAACTTGAAGTATCTTATCTATGATATCGCTAAAATCTCCAAGAAATATCTTGTTTTATCATGAACTTAAGTTTACCTTCTTTAATTTGTTCAAAGGCAACAGGCGGTTGAATTTCCGCCGATGACGTTCTAAAAACGATACGTTTACGGCGTTAGCCAGGGTGCCTCTCTTACGGGATATTTTTGTATATATAAATTAAACGATATATTTGACTAGATATTTATTACACTCAGGTTGTAGATGATTATTTTTTGTTTCCATCGATACCAAACATGTCGAAATCCGTCAAGAAACATGCGAATTACGGAGGAGTTTGAAGGCCGAAAACTAAAAAAGGCCACATATAAAAGTACTGCACTCGATATCTGATGACGTCAAACGATTATTGAGCCTCCTTAATGATATCTTGAGAAAATGAAAGACTCTCCAGCATGACCACTCTGCATACACCCAGCGAAACAAACCCAAAAGAAAGTAGCATATAAATGACATCAGACAAAACTAAAAACCGCATAAAGACACGACATTCCCTAGGACATTATACAAAGCAATCGAAACACGTACAGAAACATCAAACACATAAAAAGAGGGAGACCAATGTGCACCCGGCGCCGACATTGAACGGCCATCTGCTATTAGCAAATGGTGTAGTTATAGGGATTACGTGCGCCTGTTTTTCGATTACCCAGAGGTCTCAAAGAACGTACAATTGTAGTGTAAAATAACCTCCTCACTGTAAGATTACCATACAAACAGACAGCATGACGCAGGGGACCAAGAAACACACGATATGTAAATGGATATAGATACATAAGGCGTACGAAATACAGTCCGTTTTCTGCCGGCTGTACATGTAGCAAGCTCGTGCATGTTATCACCCGAGGAGTCCGACTGAGATTCAGAGAGGATATGCGGTCGGGGCCCTGTCTTCTCTAAAGATGTTTGGACAGGGCCCGTCATGGAGTCCTGTCGTCACAGTCAGTGAGAGTGCAATTCTTAAGAATGCGCTGGTACAAGGTTGTAGAGTGGTCCAGTACCAAGCCAATTATCTGTCAGTTTGATGATTCTAACACGATTTCTATGGTAATTCCGTCTACCTTTGATCTTCTTATTTTGTTTATTATGTCACCATAAAATGAAGACTGGAAGCATAACTTATTAGAATCTAATATTCGAAACACGTGCCTGGTGCATGAAAATTGGTTTGAAATTTTCTTCAAGAAGGTATAGAGTTGGAAACACTTCCGTATTATTGTGAAATACCCAAAGTAATATACTCTGTTGCTTGTATGGGTCTTAATTTCAAAAGAAGTTGACAATAATTTTCGTAAAAAGTCTTTACTAGTTTGTGAAAGCGAAAACCTTGACCTAAAGGTTTCTTCGTAATTTGTAAATTTCTACTATAAAATCCAAAATATCAGTACATGCTACTGCATGCATTCCGGATGAGCTGTGAAAAGTAGATACCGTATGTCGGTAATCTATATAGGAACATCACCGTCACGCCAGGGAAAATTTACTATGTTGCATACAAAATCATCTCTTTTGTCATAAACTCTTGTATGAATCTCTTGTTTAGTTTTAAAAGTCCAAAAATAGTGGGGGCTTTTTTGTAAGTTTGCCTTGTTTAGAGAACCATGAGACCAGGTGCCCTTGGAGTCAGCGTCTCCTTATTGCATGCAACACCTGATTGCAAGAAACTAAAGATAGGATATAAAGAAAAGCGAAATTCTAAAATGTATGCAAAAGAGACGGTTAAGACAGACATATGTCATGGGGGAGATATTCTTTTGTTTCAGAATGATTTATCAAATTTAATATCAGAACATTTTCAAAGATATTTCAAGTCAGTGTAGAAGCACAGTTTTAACTAGGCGTGCGATATCCTCAGGTACTAAGATATCCTCTCCTCGGAGACTTAGGGGTGCTAGATCGCTTTGGACCCTAGACTCGTACTCTTTGTTAGTGTTCACTTCTATTCCATAAATTTTTGTAGTATGTAGATTGCATATTCCATTTAGACTGTCATGAGAGTTTTCTTTTCTTTTTTCGCAATTTGTTAATCTCCTGATGAAAAAACTAAGGATTTCCAAGTAAAGTGTTTTTATAATCAATCTTTTCTTCTGTACGTGCACATTGAAGAGAAAATGAATTATTAAAATCAAAACAAAGAAGAAACAAACCGAACTTAAAAGATGTTATGTTTTAAATTTTCACACGATCTTTTTAAATATATACATACACAATGATTTCAAAGTTCATCGAATATAGAACCTACCTTTTCGTTCCGTAAACAGTCAGTTTATTTAAGAAAAATGTTACTTTGAATCCTATCAGCTAAAATTTATGTATTGTTATCATTTTGAAAACTCAAGACACCATATTTCTTTTGATTAGGGCACCTGCCTGAACAATATACAAGTCGTAACAGATGTATGTATTCATAAATATCATGATTCGTTATATAATGAGTGGCTTTGATGTCAAACAAACATGGACGGCGGGTGCAACTAGCCAAACAGGTGATGCTTACTTCTCCCGGGCACCTAGTCCCACCTCTAGCTTGCTGGGGGTCCGTCGATGCTCAGTTTGGTGCTCTATTGTGAGTGCTGTTGAGATTGTTGTCAGGATCTTCTTTAACTGATTTATCTGTCGTTTAAATACAATTTCGCTTCTTTTCATATGGTGGAGGTTTTTGTTTGTTTGCTTTGGTTCCTGTTTTATCCTGATTTTGTATGCCTTCGGTTTCTGATTTTCTGAATTATCGATTTTGTGCTGTAAACAGGAATATGGTCATTATCCATATTTGTCATTGAATGCTTCGTAAACTTTATCATCACTAATAAACATTGAATCACAAAACTGACACAGAAAAAATCCCACCATATTTCAAAAGAAAAGAAACTCTTTCAGCTGTATTTCCTATAGGTACACACCAACAGTTGCATCTAAAATTTACAATTACAAATAACTATATCCACTTCCTTGCGAATGTTCTTCGTCGGATTTCAACTACTCTCCTTGTGGACACATTATTACAGGTGACCTTAGTATATAGTCAAAAACGACAAGTTGAGAGATTTAAAAAAGAGTCCCAAATACAGAGAAAGTATGTCCTTTACATGGAATCAAAATGTCAAAATAAGTACACTGAAACAGATATTATTCAGATGTTAAACTTTCTGATCGACTACATTTTTGTGGTGTTTGGATGAAAGGTCTTCCAGCAAATTGTCGGAATTCCAATGGGGACCAAACCTCCTTGCCGAAATTTTCCTTTACTCGTACGAAGCTGAATTCATTCAATTTTTGGTCTCTGAAGGGAAAAGATACTTAGCTTCTGACTTCAACTTCACTTACAGATACATAGACGATGTGTTGTCCATCAATAATCCAAAATTCGCGGATTACCTGAGCAGTATCTATCCTTCGGAGCTCAAAGTCAAAGAAACTACAGAGACAAATAATTCAGCATCCTATTTGGACATAATGTTGTCCTACGACACTGATGGTCACATGAACACCTCACTCTATGATCAACGTGACGACTTCATTTTCAGCATTACAAACTTTCCTTTTCTGAGTAGCAACATCCCTTCATCGCCTGCTTATGGCGTGTTCATAACTCAGTTAATACGCTATGCCAGAGCAAGTACCAAATATACGGATTTTGTTCTGAGAGCTAGGCGTCTTTCAGATAAGCTTCTCAGTCAGGGATATGTTTGTGACCGACTAACATCGTCACTGTGGAAGTTCTACGGTCGATATGGGGAACTCGTCATACACTATGATGTCCCACTCTCCAGAATGGTGAATGATATTCTGTCAGAGACCATTTGAACCATTCAACCAAAGATTGTACTCTATGTAAACGTCTTCAAATTGAAAAGCATCATTTAAGAACAAATAAATTGGCAACGTGGACCAGACATGCACGTTTCGGGTACTTAACCCTCATCAGTGATCCTAAGTCCTAAATCTAAACAATGTAATATGCCAAAAAGTATGAAAGTTACTATGTCGAAAAAGGGTACCGAAAGACGTAGCAGGATGAGTGGGATATGATGCTACAGGACCCACTTTTTAGAAATTTCAAGAAATTTTGATAACAGAAATTTAGATTGCGTTGAAGAAACGATCAACCGAAATTGATCGAACTTGGCTACATGTGCCCTCGGGGACTCCTGGTCCACCAGCAGTGACACTCACCAAGTGGTATAAATGTAAACGTCTTCAAATTGAATAGCATCATTTAAGAACAAATAAACTGGCAACGTGGACCAGACATGCACGTTTCGGGTACTTAACCCTCAGCAGTGATCTTAAATCCTAAATCTAAACAATGTAATATGCCAAAAAGTATGAAATGACAAATATGGATAATGACCATATCCCTGTCTACAGTACAAAATCGATAATTCAGAAAATCAGAAACCGAAGGCATACAAAATCAGGATAAAACAGGAACCAAAGCAAACAAAAACAAAATCCTCCACCATATGAAAAGAAGCGTACTCCCGATATGAGAGTGAGACCAGGTGCCCAGGAAGAGGAAGCATCTCCTCCATGTAACACCCGTCGCTTCAATTCGGTAGAACTGTCACATCCGGTTACTTCCATTTTGGAAGATATAGAGTACAATCTTTGGTTGGATGGTTCAAATGGTCTATGACAGAATGTCATCCACCATTCTTGATGGTGGGACATCATAGTGTATGACGAGTTCCCCATATCGACCGTAGAACTTCCACAGTGACGATGTTAGTCGGTCACAAACATATCCCTGACTGAGAAGCTTATCTGAAAGACGCCTAGCTCTCAGTACAAAATCCGTATATTTGGTACTTGCTCTGGCATAGCGTATTAACTGAGTTATGAACACGCCATAAGCAGGCGATGAAGGGATGTTGCTACTCAGAAAAGGAAAGTTCGTAATGCTGAAATTGAAGTCGTCACGTTTGTCATAGAGTGAGGTGTTCATGTGACCATCAGTGTCGTACAACAACATTATGTCCAAATAGGATGCTGAATTATTTGTCTCTGTAGTTTCTTTGACTTCAAGCTCCGAAGGATAGATACTGCTCAGGTAATCCGCGAATTTTGGATTATTGATGGACAACACATCGTCTATGTATCTGTAAGTGAAGTTGAAGTCAGAAGCTAAGTATCTTTTCCCTTCAGAGACCAAAGATTGAATGAATTCAGCTTCGTACGAGTAAAGGAAAATGTCGGCAAGGAGTGGGGCACAATTGGTCCCCATTGGAATTCCGACAATTTGCTGGAAGACCTTTCCTCCAAACACCACAAAAATGTTGTCGATCAGAAAGTTTAACATCTGAATAATGTCTGTTTCAGTGTACTTATTTTCAGAATCTGACTTTTCTTTTACAAAGTAGGTTTTGTCATAGCTAACAACAATAAATTTGTATTTGCGATTACCGTTCTTCCTTGTAAACGCATTACTTATAATTTTTGCGAGTCTTTCTTTCAATTTCGAATGTGGAATTGTAGTGTTAAGTGTCGAAAAATCAAAGGCTTTGATCGAATGGACTCTACTAAAATGAGTGGACTTCAGATGTTCTAAAAGTTCCTTCGAATTCTTTAAAATCCACATCTGGTTGATACCACTGCGAGAATATACTGTCGAACAATATTTTTGTAACCCAGATTTGATTTCAGATAAAACTTTGGTGAGTAAGATCGATACAGATTTGGTAGAACATTTTGAGGAACCAGCGATGAAACGTTGTTTGTACGGATTCTTATGCATTTTAGGTATGCAGTATAAGTATGGTAAATCTAAATCTAAATTGGTAGTGTCGAAGCCAAAGGTAGCAAGAGCTGATTTGTGGTTATCTATTATTTCAGATGCAGAAAGGTTTGTTGGGATGTAAGTGGGATTTCTAGGTGTCGAATTTAAACCCAACTCTTTAACTAGACTGTCGAAATAGTACTTTTTGCAAGTAAATGTGTAATTATTTGAGGCTTTGTCCGCTGGTGTGATGACATAATGTTCTTGGAGGTAGGTAAGTTCTGTGATAACATCAGGGTCTTTAAATATAGACACGAATCTGGTGTTCACAGTTGATTTTAATCGGTTAATTCTAGATAAAAGTAACCCTCTGATAGATTTTATCCATTCGGAAAGGGTGTCGAGCTGTACATCCTCTTTCTTTGCCCAACGTCTTGCATATTCCTCACAAGAGTCCATAATTTTGACATTTTGGTTCCATGTAAGGAGATACTTTCTCTGTGTTTGGGACCTTTTTTTAACAATTCTCTCAACTTGTCGTTCTTGACTATACTAAGGTCACCAGTAATAACTTGTCCACAAGGAGAGTAGTTGAAATCCGATGAAGAACATTCGCAGGGAAGTGGATGTAGTGAGGGATTACTTAAATCAATACACTGCAGGAATCGTTTGTAATTGTAAATTTTAGATGCAACTGTTGGTGTGTAGCTATAGGAAATACAAGGAGTTTCTTTTCTTTTGAAATATGGTGGGATTTTTTCTGTGACAGTTTTGTGATTCAAAATTTGACCAAGATTCAAGTTATCAATACCTTTGTTTGCAAATCTTACTTTAATGAAAGGGCGGTTTGTTTTCTCCTCTGATTTATCTGATCTAACTGCTTGAAATAAACGAAAAGTAGAAATGTCCAAGATGACTCCTTGTAGTCTGTATTCTGGGGAACGTGTATCGGTATATGCGAGGTCCTTCGTATAATCGTAGATTTCGTGTAACTTCCGTAAAGGAACAGAGTATAATTTGGTACGAATATAATGCAGGCCTAGAGGCTCATTCAAAAATGGAACCAAGTCATCGAAGGAGAAACTATGTATCTCAGGCCTATTATATTTTCGAATGCCATGACTTCGAGGTCTTCTTTGTGATATGTTGAATAAGCTAGTCACATTTACCGATTGACAACCGGGACTTGTTAAGTTTCCTATAGTGCTGATGTTATCGTTGCACCCATAGGGCGCTGCAGTGTTAAGATTTTTTATCCAGAACTCTTCTCTGTTGCGACGGAGAGGTGTGCTCAAATTGGGATTGTTTGTGGGGTGATATATTTTCTCCAGGATTCTGACTCTCATAGATAAAACAGAATGATCCGCCTGGTCAAAATGTCGATAAAGGAGTTGACTTCCTTTATTATTTATTTTTGACCGGTGTCCTGACATTCTTTTTCGGAGCTGGCCTTTGGTTTCGCCCACATAAATCAATCCACAAAGTGAGCACTCTATTCCGTACACAACATTAGATGTCATGCAGTTAAGGTTTTCAAAACTATGCGTGTTAAATGTTTGTTTTGTAAGATTACTTGAGAATGAAGTGTCTGTTATTAGAATGGTACAAGTTTTGCAGTTCTTCATGCCACACTTAGAAATTGAGCAATCGCTTGGTGAAAATAGGTGCTCTTTTAGTATATCGACAACTTCAATCTTACAGGGCTTGATTTTAATATACCAATCTGCATGTTTATACCAAAACTCATGGTTGTTACTAACTACAAATGTTTCATCTCTAATGCCGTGTAAGCTAATTCTAGGGACACCTGAATTAGCTGAATTACCTGTTGCGTATGTGTCCGTAGACGCAACAGGTTGGGGCCTTTTTATAGTGGGCGACGCCCCAGCCACTTTGTAGGTCTCTTGAGTTCTATCCATTTAAGCAAAAGACTGCTCGACAAGTGCCCTCGGGGACAATTTGTCCACCAGCAGTGACACATGAACAGTGGTAAAAATGACAAATATGGATAATGACCATATCCCTGTCTACAGTACAAAATCGATAATTCAGAAAATCAGAAACCGAAGGCATACAAAATCAGGATAAAACAGGAACCAAAGCAAACAAAAACAAAATCCTCCACCATATGAAAAGAAGCGAACTCCCGATATGAGAGTGAGACCAGGTGCCCAGGAAGAGTAAGCATCTCATGCTTGCATGCAACACCCGTCGCTTCAATTCGGTAGAACTGTCACATCCGGTTACTTCCATTTTGGAAGATATAGAGTACAATCTTTGGTTGGATGGTTCAAATGGTCTATGACAGAATATCATCCACCATTCTTGATAGTGGGACATCATAGTGTATGACGAGTTCCCCATATCGACCGTAGAAGCAAAGTTACTATGTCTTCCGAAATGGAAGTAACCGGATGTTTCAGTTCTACCGAATTGAGGCGGGTGTTGCATGCAAGCAAGAGATGCTTACTATTCCTGGGCAACTGGTCTCATTCCCATATCGGGAGTTCGCTTCTTTTCATATGGTGGAGGCTTTTGTTTGTTTGCTTTGGTTTCTGTTTTATCCTGATTTTGTATGCCTTCGGTTTTCTGATTTTCTGAATTATCGATTTTGTGCTGTATACAGGGATATGGTCATTATCCATTTTTGTCATTCTTAGAGACAAAAAAATCCCCGGAGTTAACTTGCCGTGAAGGAGGTACTACAACCGCCATGAAACATCATATAGCCAACAAAGTAGGCGGTATTGAAGTGCTGAGATTCGGCCACACTTCAGTCCATTCTGAAATCATTGATGGATTCATTAAATGTGCAGTGAAAGATATGTCGACTCTTTTATTTATGTCAGCGGCTACCTATGTGGTTGATATGTACAATATGCCAGCAATCTTTTCCTACCTAAGAAAACAGAGGTTCTAATTTTTTTTCTTACAAATATTAAAATCTTTCAAATATAAGATGCCATAACGCCAAGCAACCAAAGAAAGACAACTCAAGGAATACAACTGACAAGCTAAAATTGAGTGACATTTAAGAAATTCAGACTCGACAATGCAAGTAAAGAAGACGAGGCTGAAATGAAACAGACAGATACAACTGGGACAACCAAACCAAAACGTTCAACAAACAAGGCAGAGCAACTCTTAGAATAGGTAAACAAGTTTATGCTTCCTGGCACTTTCAAGCAAGAAGAAATGCTAAAGGATGTTCTTGATCATTTTACATGATGAAAGATTTGATCGGCTAATGATGTCCTTGGACCAAAATCAAATATGTATTTGGACAAATCTCTGATAAAAGCATTTATTTACTTTAAATACTCCTACCTTTGTGAATATTGATTGAGATGGTGTCGTTTGCATTGTCCCGTAGATCATGAGCCAATATCATTGCAAAGGTTGTCCTGAACCGAGAAAATCCATTAACACCACAATGAATACCCTTGGCCAGTACATGGATCTGTAAACAAATATAAGGAATTAGCAAAAATATTGAAAAAAAAAATCATTCATCAGTGCAATTGTGAAAATGATTTTGACGAAATAATGAAAAAGTAAATGTCACATTAACAGAGCAGAGATAAATAGCGATAAATTTTGTTCAAATTAGATTAAAAAGCAGGCAGATGAGTAGCTACGATAAAAAAAAGTGGGGGCTTCACATAATGCTTCGGTTCTAGGTCTTCAATGGAGCATTTAGATGATCAAGAGAAATTCCATGATTTAGACGGAACATACTGTATACGTGAAAATTTTCGCGTGGGTTAAATTTAGCATTTTTCGCCAATCGAAGGTTTCGCGAAAATTTCCCCACGCGAAAATATCGCCGCTGCATTCTCACGATGGGAAAGACATTCTTATCGCGAATATTTCCCCCATGCGAAACGTCTTGATTCTATAATCGCGGAATTTTCCCCCGGCAAAAATAATCACGTTTAAACTTTACAGTATCTACAAAGAAAAAGAAAGGATCTCGAGCATGACAACCCTGCACTGACACATCGAAACAAATCCAAAAGAAAGCGTCACATAAATGACAGGCAAAACTACAACCCGAAACAGGAAATAACAAAATGCACTAGAACATGATACAAAACAGACAAAAACAGTCGAAACAGACTAACACAAACAGCAATTATCCGGATTACGTGCTCACATCCCTCCCTCTTAGCCGGATACACAGAGGTATCCATAGACACATAATTTCCTTATCTATATTAGACAAAACACTTTTCATTGTAAGGTGACATCACAAACAAGATCGTTAAACGCAGCGGCCTCAGGTTACACATATGCCTTATACCGTGACGACGGGACTCCATGACGTGCCTTGTTCAAATCTCGTCAGAGAAGACTGGGTCATGATTCTCTGTCCTATCTGAAAATTGGTGAGACTTCTCGGGTGATTGATCTTAAACTCGCTTCTGCTAGCAGAGTACAGACTGTCATACAAATGCTATAGATTATTTTAGATCCATTTACATAGAATCTGTGCTACATGTACAAGAGGCCGCATCGTTTAATAATACGGAAGAGTTCCAACTCTATACCTTCATGAAGAAAATTCCTGCACCAGACACGTGTTACGAATATTGAATTCTCATCAGTGATGCTTCCAGCGGAGCCACCAAAATTCATTTCAATAGCGCCCTCTTTAATGTTTTAAATTTAGATTTGTACATTTACTTTACGGAGAGTGCGCGGCTCCAAATGTCCTGTAGGGTCGATTCAGTAGCATATCCAAATAGAATATATGTTCCAAATAGCATAGGAGGAATGGTGCTAAGATGTTAATCTTCTTTAATTTCGACGATAATTTTGAATGAATGGCAAGTTTTCGAAATAGCAAAATAATATCTATGATGTCAAATCGATAAAGGGCCAAAACGAAGCTTCTTTCATGCGACAGAGCTGGAAAGAAGTAATTAATACGCATCTAAACATCAGGTCACGGGGAACGATTTTAACTGCTCCACACTGCAACATGAAATAAGTGTTTATAATAATAATACGATCAATTAATCAATCAATCAATTTATTCTCGTAACCGTTTTACAATGGCATAGAGAGATATACAAAATTTCAAGACATAATAATACAAAATTCATTCATGCGTGGGAATGACATAGAAACAACATATAATATGATCTTATCTTAACAATGAGAGAGAGAGAGAGAGAGAGAGAGAGAGAGAGAGAAGTGTTCCAACTCTATACCTTCATGAAGAAAATTCCAATCCAATTTTTCCTGCATCAGACACGTGTTTCGAATATTTAATTCTAATCAGTTATGCTTCCAGCGGAGCCACCAAAATTCATTTCAGTAGCGCCCTCTTTAATTATCTTGTTTGTAATGTCACCTTACAGTGAGAAGTTTAATGTTTATGTAACAATTAATCGTCTATGGAAACCTCTGTATATCCCGATAAGTGGAAGGGTTGTGCATACGTAATCCGGATAACCACACCATTTGCTAAAAGCAGATGGCCGTCCAAAGTCGGCGCAGGTGCACATTGGTCTCCTTCATTTTATGCGATGCCATTTATGTTTGATGTTTCTGTACGTCTATTTCGGTTGTTTTTTATGATGTTGTAGTGAACATTTTTTGTGTCTTTTTGCGATTTGCAGTTTTGTTTGATGTCATTTATGTAATACTTTCTTGTGGGTTTGTTTCGCTGGGTGAGTGTAGGGTGGTCATGCTGTAGATCCTTCCCTTTTCCTTTAATGTTTCTATGGCATGCGTATTACAGTCCGTGCTCTGCTAGTTGAATCGAGATCAAGATCAATCACCAAAGAAGTCTTGCCACTTTTCAGATAAGACAGAGGATCAGGACCAAGTCTTCTCTGACAAGATTTGGACAGGGCTCGTCACGGAGTTCCATCGTCACGGTTTGCAAGTGTTCGTCGTTGGAAAAGACATTGGTACAAAACTGTAGATGGATCTAGTACCAGGACCCATGTTCTTTTGATGACTTTAGGATCATATCCTCGGTAAAGCAAAAGCAAAAAGACTTTACAGGTTTATGATATCTAAATCCTTGACTTATACTTTTTTAACAATCTGTATATTTTCATCATATGAGGAGAAATGTGAGAGCAAGCTCAAGCGTATCTGATGAGTTGAGAGATGTAAACCATCTGTGTTAGCTTTATTCAATGTTAACTATGGTGGATTTTGACTTTTGTATTGGTCAAAATGTTGGTTATCAATATTCAAAATAAATTGAAGCAATTTCACAATTGTTGATATTGAATAAATGAATATTACATATTTCCAACAAAATGCCAGAATAAACGATAAGTTTGCGTTCCTTACCTTAACTGAAATTTGGTAAATACAAGTTAGTGTAAGTAAAATTCTACAAGAATAAAGAAATTTCAAACGGCATATGAACAAAGAATTATGTTTATCTGTTTTGCATTTAATGATAATTAATGCGAATTATTAGAACGATCATCAGTGCCACAATTTGAGGAATGAAATTATTTTATTGCACACGAAAAGTGCGTATTTATACATCTTGTATATGGGCTGTTTGCTACGGAAGCGTATAAGTGCCAATTATATATTTTTTATATAAATATATATATATCCGTCCGTCAGTCGGAATGAAATTATTTTATTGCACACGAAAAGTGCGTATTTATACATCTTGTATATGGGCTGTTTGCTACGGAAGCGTATAAGTGCCAATTATATATTTTTTATTTTCTGATTTTCCGACTTTTAATCTTGGAATTTCCAACTTTAATCTTGGAATTTCCAACTTAAATCTTGGAATTTCCAACTTTAATCTTGGAATTTCCAACTTTAATCTTGGAATTTCCAACTTTAATCTTGGAATTTCCAACTTTAAAGTCGGAATTTCCAACTTTAATCTTGGAATTTCCAACTTTAATCTTGGAATTTCCAACTTTAAAGTCGGAATTTCCAACTTAAAAGTCGGAATTTCCAACTTTAATCTTGGTAATTCCAACTTTGTTTCAATACAATTCCCTTCATTGTTAATAGTTAACTTTATATACTTTTTATGCCCCTGGTCTTTAGACCAAGGGGGCATATTGCGTTGGATTCGTCCTTTTGTCATTTCGTCCGTCCGTCAGTCGGAATGAAATTATTTTATTGCACACGAAAAGTGCGTATTTATACATCTTGTATATGGGCTGTTTGCTACGGAAGCGTATAAGTGCCAATTATATATTTTTTATTTTCTGATTTTCCGACTTTTAATCTTGGAATTTCCAACTTTAATCTTGGAATTTCCAACTTAAATCTTGGAATTTCCAACTTTAATCTTGGAATTTCCAACTTTAATCTTGGAATTTCCAACTTTAATCTTGGAATTTCCAACTTTAATCTTGGAATTTCCAACTTTAAAGTCGGAATTTCCAACTTTAATCTTGGAATTTCCAACTTTAAAGTCGGAATTTCCAACTTTAATCTTGGAATTTCCAACTTAAATCTTGGAATTTCCAACTTTAAAGTCGGAATTTCCAACTTTAATCTTGGAATTTCCAACTTAAATCTTGGAATTTCCAACTTTAAAGTCGGAATTTCTAACTTTAAAGTCGGAATTTCCAACTTTAATCTTGGAATTTCCAACTTTAAAGTCGGAATTTCCAACTTTAATCTTGGAATTTCCAACTTTAAAGTCGGAATTTCCAACTTTAAAGTCGGAATTTCCAACTTTAATCTTGGAATTTCCAACTTTAAAGTCAGAATTTCCAACTTTAATCTTGGAATTTCCAACTTTAATCTTGGAATTTCCAACTTTAATCTCGGAATTTCCAACTTTAAAGTCGGAATTTCCAACTTTAATCTTGGAATTTCCAACTTTAAAGTCGGAATTTCCAACTTTAATCTTGGAATTTCCAACTTTAAAGTCGGAATTTCCAACTTTAATCTTGGAATTTCCAACTTTAATCTTGGAATTTCCAACTTTAAAGTCGGAATTTCCAACTTAAAAGTCGGAATTTCCAACTTTAATCTTGGTAATTCCAACTTTGTTTCAATACAATTCCCTTCATTGTTAATAGTTAACTTTATATACTTTTTATGCCCCTGGTCTTTAGACCAAGGGGGCATATTGCGTTGGATTCGTCCTTTTGTCATTTCGTCCGTCCGTCAGTCTTTCCCCCTTTCAATGAAAGGGCATAGAATTTTAAAAAGAGATGATATGGCTTTCATATTTTGCATGTGTAAACATCTTGAGAGGACCCATCTTTCGGTACTAATTTTTGGAGCTTTTGACCTTGTTCTTGATCTTTGATATACTTTTTCCTATTTTTTTGTAAAAAACATTTGAAAAATCATTAAAAAAATATTTCTCCGTGATTTGCCCTCAAATTTTGTACAGCTCAAGTGATGCATATGTTATTAGGTCTTCCGACTTCCGTCGGAAGACCTATTGTTTTCGTAACCGTGGAAAATTGGATCAGCGATTTCTCAAGAACCCTGTAAGCTAGGACAATGAAAGTTCTCCAACGTTACGTTTGGAGTAAAAGCTAGATTGGTCTTTTTTATTTTTGGTCTCTGTTATTTTTTTCATCATGTTTTTTAGTAGATTCAAATATTTGACGGGAGCGTCGAATTACTCAAAAGGACCGAAAATTTCATGTTTTGCTATTTGTAAGCTTAAATATCTCGTATTTTGCTATCTACAATTTCCATTCTTTTTGAAAGTCGACAGCCATGCAAGATATGAAATGCTAGATGCACACTGTAACGATTTATTACGATGACGTCCTTCACCGTCCTTCATATTTCCAAATTCAGAAGTTCATAGGAGGAAGACACTTTTTTGCTTATAATAGTAAACAAAAATTAAGCTTATGAAGTTTCCTAAAAATTTCAATATTATTATTTTTTATCCATATATCTGTCTTATTTAGTCTTTCTGATTTTTCCTATCTCTTACTGTTGAAAAGATATGAGCATCGAAATTTTGAGTTGGGTATTTCGATACACCTTCACGCCAACAGATCGGGCGCACACTAAAATTGGTAGTCCGAGTCCGACTCGAGAAAAGCAGTGTTGAGATTTTCAAATTCCGATTTCACGGCAATGATGAATATGCATTTCATAAATACATTTCGATATACACAATTTGATTTTAAAACAGTTGATTAATTCAGAAGATATCAGCTACAAACCAGAATTTACACACAAAAAGTGGTAGTTTGATTCCGATTTCTAACCTACAAACCTGTTTCTAAACTTCAATAACTATATTTTGAACATCAAGTTTAATTTCTAATTCTAGCAAACATTCGAACATAATTTTCGGTTGGTTTATTTACAAATTGATGAACAATTTCTCCAACATTCTTCCCTCCCCTCGTTTTTCGAAAACAGTTCTGTTTATATTGAACGATGTCGCCATGATGGAAATTCAAAATAAACTTTGAAAAAAGGGAAGGGGGGGGGTCCAAATTTGAACCTGCACAGCGAGAACCTCATGGTATTTATATATATATATTGAACGTAACTTGTTATTACCATTTAATTCTCTTCTCAAGAAAATTGGTTCTACAGCTACGAGCTCGCCTTTTTTATTGGGGAAGGGGGCAGGAAGAATTTGCAAAAAAAAAAAAAAATCCCGGCTCTGAAAAATGCTGAAAAAAATATTCCGGCCTAAAGGGCCGGCAATTTTTTTTTCCCGGACCATGCAAAAGTAAGGATACATTGCATGATATGGAAATTTTTGCTGGCCCTTTGTGCCAGACAATTTAAAGTCAAAAAATTAATTAATATAAATACAAACTGTTCACATAGCTGTATCTACCAGAGACCTAATACGCATAGGCACAAAAATCTAGAAAAGGTTCTATTTAAACATCATACAATCTGTCTGAAATTCGCAAAGAGACATCTGAAGGAACGGTTATTAACTCATACTCTGTAACAGCAGGGAGTTTAACTTACACAGACATTCACAAAATTTGACAATTTGTTTAAATCCGGCCCGAAGAACCGGCGAAAATTTTTCTCCGACTATGGTAATGGCTGACAAAAATGGCCTGCTCAGAAAATTGCTGAAAAAATTTTACCGGCTGGCAATAGAATTCCTGCCCCCCCCCCCCCCCCCCCCCCCCCCCCAATCAAATGGTTGCTCACCAACAATTATCGGTTTGAAAATTTAATGTTACTGCTATTTGAAAACTTAAATATATAATATAAATACATGTAATGTGACGTCCTTCATATTTCTAAACCAAAAATTGTATAGGAGGAAGACACTCTTGTTGCAACCGCAACAAGAAACCTTTCTAGTGTTGTATATATAACGGGTTTTTAGACGTTTTGTCATGCTTTTGAGATCTATCTCAACGAAAGGAAAGGGGATGCAAACTAATTAGTTTAAGAGTTGGCTAAATCTCTTGTACCATTAGTGGTAGATCTGACATATTTCACATGTAGATAACTTATGACAAGATCATTCACCTTTATAGACCATGATCTTTGACAGTGTGACATTAGACCCTGAAATTTGATCTTCTTTTCTCAAATTTTAAACTTGGTATAACTTTGGAATAGTAAATGATAGGGCCTTTGTATTTCATATATGCATTCATTTTGGAATATCATTGCTGTAAGTATCAAAAGTTGGGTCCGTGTAAAGTGCGAAACGAAACAAAAACGAAACGAAACGAAACGAAACAAATCGAAACGAAAACAAACAGATCGAAACGAAACGAAACAAAACGAAACGGAGCAGATCGAAACGAAACGAAACAAAACTTAAAGAATATGAGAAAAAGAGGAAAAATCGCCAAGAACAAATATTTGAAGACGAGATCAGCTCTACACTTGTAACTAGTGTCGAGAGGGTTTCTTGAAAAAGTCGAAGTTGACAATTAGAAATAGTAAATGTCAAATGCCATTCATGTATTTAAGAGGAATGTCACGATGAAAAATGTTACATTTTGTAACACTTTTGTAACACACTGTTTATAAATGTAAATTGGTTAAAATCCTTTATTTTACAAATTTTAATTCAAATTTATTTTCATAATTGACTTTTGGTTTTAAAAGTATTCATTCAAAATTTATTTTAAAGTATAAATGAAATTATTTTCTTCATTTTTCGATTTTTATTTTGTAACATTCGGGTATTTTGGAAGTTTATTAACTCAAATTCAAGAAATTATAATATGTCAACAAATTAGTTTGTCTACAAATTCTTTAGATTTGGTAATTGATCGGAAATAACCCCAAGCCACAAATCACCTTTTCTTAAGAAATTATCGGACACTCTGAGAAATTGTTTGATCAAGTATACCCAACATAATGGTTACGCAACTCATTGATGTCAATCTGAAATTGGTCTTTTGTTAAGGAATTACTCGGACCGGCTAATTGTTTATTTAATCACTTAACTGACCACGGTCCGAGCCATCTATACTTCACGTGATTATTCCAAAATTGTATTCCTACGCACCATCTTAGAATTTTGATTGGTCAATTCTTAGAAATTGTGAAAAAAAGTAGATCCACCTGTGAAGAAGTCCGCGTCTGTAGCGTCACTTTCGAAATTCGCTAAGAATAAACCAGACGTTCCAAATTTATTAAGGACTTTTCTTCAATTTATCCAGGTAAATATGTTCTACATTTCTAATTCATTTTTACTTAATTTTGTTACTTAAAATTATCAAATTCAACTTTAATTGTAAGATTTTATGGTGATTAGCTTATTTTTCATACTTAATGAATATTCTGAAAATTTCAAAGAACTTATAATATTTTTAGGTCCTTTTCATGATATTACATTATACTCACAGATTTACTCTCGTATATTTTATGCACCATTTTGTATTGTATGTATATATGGTATTTGTTTGATTTTTATGTGATTTTATGTATTTTTCTTTGACCATTGTATGATTTAGAGTATTTTTGCGTAACATTTTTGGGTTTGATTAAGTTTGCGTTAAATTACATCGGGATCGTTGTTGTATTAAATGTTGCCATTGAAAGTTTCGACAATGTGACCAAATTTGATTTTTTGACTGTATTGTCCAACATCATGAAGTTTTTAGTCACATCTAGGGTAAGCATGGTAACTAAGGTCATGATATACAGTAGTAGGTGTCCCGGCTTAAGTGTAATTTGTGTGATTGAATGTCAGAGTTGATTCGGACCGGGCAGGAGGTCAAGATAGTAGGTCTTGGTCAGTGCAGTACAGCCATATCCTGATATAGGGCCCTCTCAGTGGGTAGGCTTGCCTGATCTTGTCAAACTGTCTATATCTCTGGCCAAAGGTGGTATTTAATGTGTAAATTTCATTTTTGGTCAAAGTTATGTCCATGTGGGTCCATGTAATGACATAAAGTTTGTAAGTGAAAGAAAATCATCCCATAATCTGTATAGTTGTTGATTATGATCCATGTAGTGTGTACAAATACTTTAGTATTGACTTTTACCAATTGGTTGAATTACTTGCACAATAGGCCTTATGATTACCTGGCATAATCATGTTTATATGCTTGACCTTGAGTAATCTGACCTTGACCTTTGTATCAGTCTTTAGTCATGTAAAGGTGTACCTTTAGGCTCATAGCCTTTTTGTCAGTTTGTTTGATTGTTATAGAATGGAAAACAGGTTGCGTAGGTGATGAACTTGTGACCTTGACCTGTCACTTCATTGATTTATTGATATGTGACCTTGTCCCATCTGCACGGTCTGTATGTTATGTTTTGAGATGTGTTTAGCTTTTGATATTAGAATTTGACCTTGAACTTAATTGAAATTAGTGTTTTGGACCTTTGTCATAATTGACCTTGACTTTCGCACTTGTCTTTGACCTTGATTTTTATATTGTCCTTGACCTTGAATTTTATATTTGTCCCTGACCTTAGTTTTTGAAATTGTCCTTGACCTTGCCTTTTGTAATTGACCTTGATGAGTTTATTGTCGTAGTTGTCTTTGGACTTGATTTTTGTATTTGACCTTGAACTTTTCTACCTCGTGACCTTGAGAAACTTGTTATGTTATTGTAATCATGTAGTTCATTCATTTTTATGTGAAATCTCATGTTTTTAATCATTACTGTTTTGGATGTGTTGAAATTATTATTGAAAATCAGTATTATATTTTTGTAGCATCATTTTGAATATTTTGTTGATTGTTTTGATTTTTAAAACTTGATTTATATTATACAAATACTACACTTTCGAAATTCGCTAAGAATAAACCAGACGTTCCAAATTTATTAAGGACTTTTCTTCAATTTATCCAGGTCCCTCAGCCAATTAGTGACTTTTTGTTGAGTGGACGCCTCCCACAAGAGAACACACACACTCTTGAAGTATCAAAGGGGAGAGACTGGTGGAGTAGAGAAAAGATCCGGACCTCTCAACAAAGACAAAGCGAGTACCCCCACAAAGAACAGCAACAGCAAGATGCCTGCCCCCACAAATGCGGAGTTGAAGGAAACGAATGAGAACCTCAAACAAAGACTCCAAGAATTAAAGGACCAGCACCAGACAGATCAGGAGACCATGGAGTCCATGAAGGAGCAAATGGACTTATTGATTAGACAAAATGAGGAGCTCACCCAACAGACAAGGGAGGCTCCTACCAACACAATTAATGTGGAGCCCACTCCAGTTGCCATACCAAACAGGCCAACCAGTCAACCAAGTTGTGTGGCGACACACAAACCACATGTGCCAGTGCCCCAGATGGAGAAATATGATGGCCATGGATCCGTGACGGAGTGGTGGCTCACTTTTATGACATTTGTTAGTCTCCACCAAATGACAGATATCAATGCCATCAGAGCTCTGCCTTTCTATTTAAAAGGCATAGCATTGCAGTGGTTCCTGCACCTTGGACAGGAATGTAAGACCTCTTTGGCTGTGGTGCAGGACTCAATATTTAAACGCTTTAAACCTAAGGCACCAGTCAATAAAGAAATCTTGCGAGTTCAGCAGGCGCCTGGAGAATCAGTCGACCAGTATTTGTACCGAGTGAGGAAGTTGGCTGCAGACAGCACCATGGAGGAAAGTGTAGTAACCTTTTTCGCTCAAGAGGGTCTGAATGACAAACTCAGACAAATAGTAATTCCCCAGAAACCAGCCACAATGGAGGAACTGCGCGAGCAGGCCAGCCTTGCAGAAACTGCCATTTGTACCGCAAGCCCACCTGCCCCCATAAACATAACAGAAGCCATCCAGGAGGGAATCCAAGCTGCCACAAGTTCCCTAGGTGATCTAGTGATTGCGACCGTGGACAACCGCCTGTCCAAAATGACTTTCCCTGCCAGACAGCCCGCCAGACCACGCCATGGAGACCAGAGTGCCAATGACAATATTTGCATGCGATGCGGAGGTGAGAACTGTACCAATTATTATAAGTGTCCCGCCAGAAATGAAATTTGTGACTATTGTAAGAAAAAGGGTCATTTTGTTAAAGTTTGCCATAAACGTCTATTAGATAATGCAAGAAAGTATGGTAACCAATAGGAACTCGCGCCTGTCCAGAGACAGACGTCTAGGGATGGGCACAACAAGGCACATGATCATGAATTAAATGCATGTAATTACCAAGACATAAATTTAGTAGCTAGTTTGACACAAAACAAAGTGCTAGTTAAGATTGGTGGCCAACATGTCAAAGCGTTACTTGACACAGGGGCAAGCATTACTGTGGCAAATTATGAATTTTTGCAAAAAACAAATTGTTGCTTGGAAAATCTTAAAACCCCCACTCATGCTAAAATTAGAGGTGTGTCTGGTCATTCACTTGAAGTGCTAGGGCTAATGGATGTTCACATTGATATTTGTGAGTCAAGGTTCACACAGGGTGTGCATGTGATAAAAGGTTTACACCATGAATTGATTCTAGGGTTAGATTTTATAACCAATAACAAATTACTCATAAACTATGAGACTAACACCCTGCATGTAAAATCTAACACACTAGCCCCACTCATATGTCCCCTTGAGGTAAATGCAGGCTTAGCCAGGGCAAGTAAGCACTTTACGATACCAAAACGGTCAGAAACCATCATAGAGGTGCAGGTATCCAGGTGCAGGGATGGTCAGTATGTATACCTTAATCCCCTACCTTCCCTCACAATTAGCCAACAGCTAATTGCAGCTAAGTGCTTGGTGCAGGTGCAGCGAAGGAGAGCTCTTATCAAAGTTATGAACCCCACTTATAGCAGTGTAAGAGTAAAGGCCAGACAGGTATTGGCATCAATAGAGGAGGTTAATCTCAATGAGGTTTTCCCTCTCTCTGAGTCCAATGATGCAGAGGTAAACTTTGTTAAAACAGACTCTGAACCAGTCACTGAAAACAATTTAGAGTTTGACTTATCTGAGTCTGATTTGACAGAAACACAAAAGCAAAACCTTTGCAACTTTTTGTGTCAATATAAGGATGTATTCTCAACAGACCTTTCACAAATAGGTAAAACTTCTTTGTATAGACACAAAATAGAAACAATTCAAGGTGCCAAACCAGTCCGCAAACAGTTTTACAGGACCTCACCGGAGGCGTCTAAAGAAATTCGAAAGCATGTGGATGAGATGCTAAAGAATGACATCATACAGGCTTCGAACTCTGAATGGCATTCCCCGGTGGTCCTTGTAAAAAAGAAAAATGGACAAACAAGGTTTGCGTGTGACTACAGAGCTCTCAACAAGATAACTGTGCCCATGTCTTTTCCTTTACCACACATAGAAACTGTTTTTGACTCTATTGGGGACGCAAAGGCTCAAATTTTCACAAATTTAGACTTCAAATCAGCATTTTGGCAAGTAGAAATGAGTCAGTGCTCTAGACATAAAGCAGCATTCATTACTCAAGATGGTGTCTATGAATGGAAGCGAATGCCTTTCGGTTTAATGAATGCGCCCATTTCATTTCAAACTCTAATGTCAGGTGTTTTGAGGGAGCTTAGCTTCAAATCTGTCCTTGTGTACATAGACGATGTACTTATCTATTCTAAGGATTTTGACTCTCACTTAAAAGATCTTTCTCTTGTCTTTCACAAACTCAGGCAAGCTGGTCTCACACTTGAACCATCAAAATGCCACTTTGCTGTCAAACAACTAAAATTTCTTGGGCATGTTATCTCGAAAAATGGTGTGGAAGTTGACCCACAGAAAACTCAAATTGTCAGTGAGTTCCCTGCTCCAAGAAAGCAGAAACAAGTACGTAGTTTCCTTGGCATGGCCAATTATTATAGAAGATTTATACAAAACTTCTCTAAAATTGCGGCCCCTCTTTATGCTCTGTTGAGGAAAGACACACCTTTCAAATGGACTGATGCCTGCCAGGAGTCTTTTGACAAACTGAAATCTGCTCTTCTTTCTGCTCCTATCCTCTCCTATCCTGACCCGGTCAAACACTTTGTTCTTACCTGTGATGCCAGTCACAATGCTATAGGTTTCTACTTAAGTCAAATGTCAACTGACAACCAAGAACATGTAATTGCCTATGGAGGTAAGGCCCTTTCCAAGGAAGAAAAGAATTATAACACCTCAGAAAAGGAACTCTTGGCTGTTTTGAAAGGAGTGGAAGCATATAGACCATACTTGGTAGGTAGAAAGTTTACAATTTACACTGACCACCGAGCACTGGTTTGGCTAAAAAGTGCAAAACACACAGGAAGATTGGAGAGATGGGCTCTCAAGCTGCAAGAATATGATTTTGAAATCATTCATAGACCAGGTAAGGGAAATTTTGTTGCAGATGCTCTAAGCCGCATCCCATATCAAGATGATATTGATGAAGATACAACCAGTGATGCAAAGGAAGACTGCCACTCTCCTGCTGTCCAAACCCTTGACCCAATTACTGAAGAATCCTGTGAGCCTGTGATTGAAGGTATACAAGTAAATCTTTACTACAGCCCAGATGATACCGAGATTGTTGCCTTAGAGCCAGACGAGTATAAAGTACTACCAGGTAGGTCAACTGATCTTTTTCAGCTCCAAAAAGAGTGCTCAGACTTCAAGGACATCATACAATATCTTCAAAATAAACATGTTCCTGAAGATCCCAAAACCAGAGACAGATTAATTGCTGAAGCTAAGCATTACGGTATTGTAGATGGTCTTTTAGTACATTTTTATCAAAGGAGATGCAAAAGACTTCCCAGTGAACTGAGGTATATTACACAATTAGCATTACCACGAGTTCTAAGAAAAGAAGCCTTAAAGCAGTACCATGACAGTATTGCAGGTGGAGGCCATCTTGGCATTGAAAAGGTGAGTAAGGCCATGGTTGAAAGGTATCACTGGCCCCATATGCATCAGGACATAGTTGATTATGTAAGATCATGCATAAAGTGTCAGCAAGCTAAGAGGAACTGTAATCAAGCCAAGCCACCACTGGTACCCTTACCCAGGAGAAACCGGTTTGAATGTTGGCAGATAGACATTTTAGGACCTATACAAAAGAGTGCAGAAGGATATGAATACATATTATTATGTATTGAGGCACATTCTCGTTGGCCAGAGGCTATACCTCTCAAAACTCAAAGTGCCACTGAGGTAGCCAATGCCCTATTCACTCATATCATTTCTCGATATGGTGCTCCCTCTATCCTTTTCTCTGACCGAGGTCGCAACTTCATGTCTAACTTGATTGGTGCTTTGTGTGAGATATTTGAGATATCTCGACATCATACTAGTTCCTACCATCCAAATACAAATGGATTGGTTGAGAGGCAAAACAGTGTGATTGCGCAATGCCTAAGGACCTATTGCTCAAAGGATCAAAGCAGTTGGCCAAACTTTTTACCAGGCATTATGATGTCATTTAGAAAAGCTATCTCAGCTCACTCTACTGAGTACTCTCCTTTTTATCTTATGTTTGGTGAAGATATGAAACTTCCTTTTGATGCTGAATTACTGCCAAAAGACAATCTAGGACGAGATGCGAAGCAATACCTACAAGAATTCTTGTCTAACCTCAAGGTAGCCCATGAAGTAGCCAAAAAGAATGATGAGTTTCACCAACAAAAGAACAAAGAGTACCACGACAAGAACTTAAAGGTACCAGACTTCAGAGTAGGAGAGCGAGTGATGATGGCGGTACATAAAGTTCCCAAAGGACAGACTGCCAAACTGTGCGACAAAGCTACTGGACCATACATAATAGAGGAACTTGGACCAAACTTTACATATAGGCTAAAGAAGTGTGCAAACAACAAGCTACACCCCAACCTAATAAGTGCCATCCATCTGAAGCGGTACTATGACCCAGATACCCATAGACAGTGTATCAACCAACCAGCCTCTGACCCAGTCCAGCAACCCTCCAGCCAAACTCAGACATCAAATGATCCAACTCAATCATCAAATGATCCCACTCAGTCATCTGGTACAACTCGGTCACCAACTGACCAAACTCAATTATCAACGAGTACACAGCCATCCACGAGTCAAACTCCATCATCATCCAATCAGAAGTATGCCATAGCCGCAACACCCTTTGCCAAATTCAAGAATGGTAAGCGCCTCATCAGAGTGATTTGGAGAGATGGGTCAAAAACATGGGAGCCTGATGAAAGCTTTGATCCAGACCTCCTCAACTATTTAAACAACAAATTCACCAAAACTGGAAAGAAAAGGAAAACTCACTTCAAACGAAGAAATCCACTAGAAAATAACTTGTAGGCGGATGAGATTACAAGTTATATGTATTACATGTTTTATATATTTTGTATCAACACAAACATATCAGCATATCAACATGCTACAACATAAAACGCTGTAACAAGTATGTGCACACTTAATCAGCAAAATAACAAAACGCTCCTTATTCTGAGAGCAATATCATATAGTATTTCTTATTCTGAAGTACTCTATATATTCTTTTTCTGAATGTTATCCTTCTCATACGTCACAACTAATCATGCGATGTATAATGTACATATATATTGAGGAATTGATGTACATGGTTATCATGAGGTACATTTTGTGTCAGCAAGTATGGTGATTTGGTTCTATCTTTATCCCTGTTATGGATACCCAATTTGAGGTTGCATATTTTTATTGAGTGTCAAATGCTGTCATGTAAGGAAGTTACATGGAATCTTTGGTATTCTAAGGTGTCTCGCTTTAGTTTTGCTCATGGTGTCTTCTTTTGGTTATTTATAAATGTCAAAATTTTATATCGAATCATGCAAATCCCCTTTGTCAAGAAATGCAGATGTGATGTGCCACTATTTAAGCTAAGATTGTTTTAAAGGCCTTACAAAATTGTCTTTGCTAGAAAGTATAGTCTGATATCAACTTGCTTTCAACCGCTGTACATCACATCTTTATTTCTTTTCTATTTTAGGCCTATTTTCTCGACCATGGCTTGGACTTGTGAGTCTCCTTTTCTTGTTCTCCTTGCTAACTACCACAGATGCAAACTCGAAATTGATCCAGCATAACAGGATGGACACAAAACAACGACTTAACTATGGGGTGCTGTTCCAGCCTGATTCCCAATTGATATTGTCCCAAGAATATTGGACCCATACATTTCACCTAAGGTTACCTTCACAAATGACATCCTCCGGAATACCACGATGTACTGCAAGTTCTTCATATTGTGACTCTCTTAATGACATTATCTCTGCTATTAATACTATTCATGTTGAAACACAAACTCATGTCAATACTGTTACCAAATCTATCAAATCTCTCATTCCTGGAACTGAATTTGGCTCAAACTCAAAATCTACTAGGGCATTTCTACCATTCATAGGTTCACTATCTAGAAGTCTTTTTGGCACTGCAACTATAGAGGATGTTCAGATACTAGCATCCCATGTCAATGCCTTGAACTCTAGAGCGAGAGGCTTTGCCAAGGCGATGCAACACACAGAGGAAAGACTTTCCTCCTTTATGACAGTGATGGACAAGAAAACAACCAATCTCTTAAATGGTATTGAACTGAACAAGGCTGTAATCCAAAATATCACTTATGCCTTCAATGAAAGGTTAGAATTACTTGAAAATATGTTAACCAATGTATCAGCCTTGCTTGTTCAGCAAATTAATGAGGCCAGTGTTATAAGAAGCAACCTTCAAAATCTGCAGTCTGCTGTTGAGAGCTTAGTCGAGGGTCAGTTATCTCCATTCCTTCTGCCTAAGTCTAAGCTCAAGTCAGTCATTAAGGGTATAGCATCATCCTTAAGAAAGAATCACAAGGGATTTTACCTAATTAACTCAGACCCTGCATATTACTACTCACATGCTAGATACATTTATGCACGCAACTATGGAAACCTGTATATTTCTGTAAAATTTCCTGTCTCCACTCACCAAAAACCTCTGCAACTATACAAGGTGATTTCTTTGCCTGTCCCCCTTAATGACACTTCCTCACATGCAACCCAATTACTAAATGTCCCCGAGTATGTAGCTGTAACTGCGCATCACGACTATTTTGTACCTCTTTCCACATCAGACTTACAAAAATGCACCCCTACTGCTCTAACACTCTGTCCTAACAACATTCCACTTATCCCATTTACCTCCCTTGATTGTACCATGGCTATTTTTGAAAACAAACCGAAATTGGTCAACCAGCTGTGTAATTTCAGATTTGTGCCAAATGTGCTTAAATCAAACATTATAGAATTGTCATCCACTTCAGTATTGGTTTACAAGGTCAAGACTTTAAAATTAGATTGTCCAAATGAACAAACTGTGATTCCTGGATGTACCTTTTGTATTATGCAAATTCCATGTAAATGTTCATTTTCAACAGAGGGCATGTTCTTACCTCCTAGATTGATCAATTGTTACAAATCAAAGAATAATGATACCACTTTACATCCATTCAATCTAGCACTTCTTCAAGAATTTTTCGATGAACACAAATTAGAAAAGATGCTGGCCAACACTACATTTTTCAATCCTATTGCTTTTGAAGTACCAAATTTTCAAATTTATAATCACTCAATGAACAAAATTTTGGCAGATGACCATTCATATCACCTCAGTTTAAAGAAAATGGCTGAAGCTGCTAAAAAGGATGCAGTTATTTTTAAACATTTATCAGAACCTTTAGCAAATGGTATTATTTCTATTCCAAATTCATGGCCTGATACAAATGCCTTTCTTATTTTTGGTACTATGGCTGCCACTGTGCTTGCATGGGTAATATGCATTTTTGCTGTACTAAAAATTAGACAATTAACTGTAGCATTGGGTGTTTTACAGCAAGTTATCAATGTTAATTCTCAATCTGTACCAGTTTTTATCTATGAAAGGCCAACCACTACTAGCGAACCCAAAATGTCACTTGAACAATTGATTATGTCAGAAATTACATGGGTTCATGGATTGTTTATTACTTTTGTGTGTATTATTTTTGCTTTGTGTATATGCATTTTCATTATCAAATACAAGAAATCCTCTAAATGTACTGTGTTAAAGTTAGAAGTCACCTCTGGTGCTCAGTGTGTTATGATTGACCTAATTTCACTGCCGTTGTGCCCATCCTACTATACTTTCAGTAATCCAACAATCAAAGACTTATCTGTATCTACCTTCCCTTCATCCCGTCTTTTAGCAGATTGGCAACCTTTTTCGGTAATTGACAAACAATCAGGAAAATCAATAAATATCCCCAATTCCTTTTCCATTGGTTACCATACTCGTAGAACTTTGAACACTATATTTCAACAGCCTTTTTGTGCTTACTTGTATATTTGCCATCAAGGTACATCTACATTGTTAAAGCAAGGTAATCTGCTTCAAGATATTCTTGATGTTTGAAATTGTAGAAAATACCAAACATTGTTTATTGACAACATTGCTACCTCAACCTGTTGCATTGTTCATTTTGTACAGTCATTTTATTTTTCAATGTGAATAATTTTGTATGTCATTTGTATTACATCTATATTTTGTAAGTTAATTATATTTCTTTCATTTATAGTTAGGTTGAATACAACATCTGTCTATTTTTCATTTTTGGTCTGTGGGTCCATACCACCGTGGCAATGGGGGAGTTGTCATGTGCTCACTTTCATTTTATAAAAAGGAAAGTTAGAAAAAGACATTTGTCACGATGAAAAATGTTACATTTTGTAACACTTTTGTAACACACTGTTTATAAATGTAAATTGGTTAAAATCCTTTATTTTACAAATTTTAATTCAAATTTATTTTCATAATTGACTTTTGGTTTTAAAAGTATTCATTCAAAATTTATTTTAAAGTATAAATGAAATTATTTTCTTCATTTTTCGATTTTTATTTTGTAACATTCGGGTATTTTGGAAGTTTATTAACTCAAATTCAAGAAATTATAATATGTCAACAAATTAGTTTGTCTACAAATTCTTTAGATTTGGTAATTGATCGGAAATAACCCCAAGCCACAAATCACCTTTTCTTAAGAAATTATCGGACACTCTGAGAAATTGTTTGATCAAGTATACCCAACATAATGGTTACGCAACTCATTGATGTCAATCTGAAATTGGTCTTTTGTTAAGGAATTACTCGGACCGGCTAATTGTTTATTTAATCACTTAACTGACCACGGTCCGAGCCATCTATACTTCACGTGATTATTCCAAAATTGTATTCCTACGCACCATCTTAGAATTTTGATTGGTCAATTCTTAGAAATTGTGAAAAAAAGTAGATCCACCTGTGAAGAAGTCCGCGTCTGTAGCGTCACTTTCGAAATTCGCTAAGAATAAACCAGACGTTCCAAATTTATTAAGGACTTTTCTTCAATTTATCCAGGTAAATATGTTCTACATTTCTAATTCATTTTTACTTAATTTTGTTACTTAAAATTATCAAATTCAACTTTAATTGTAAGATTTTATGGTGATTAGCTTATTTTTCATACTTAATGAATATTCTGAAAATTTCAAAGAACTTATAATATTTTTAGGTCCTTTTCATGATATTACATTATACTCACAGATTTACTCTCGTATATTTTATGCACCATTTTGTATTGTATGTATATATGGTATTTGTTTGATTTTTATGTGATTTTATGTATTTTTCTTTGACCATTGTATGATTTAGAGTATTTTTGCGTAACATTTTTGGGTTTGATTAAGTTTGCGTTAAATTACATCGGGATCGTTGTTGTATTAAATGTTGCCATTGAAAGTTTCGACAATGTGACCAAATTTGATTTTTTGACTGTATTGTCCAACATCATGAAGTTTTTAGTCACATCTAGGGTAAGCATGGTAACTAAGGTCATGATATACAGTAGTAGGTGTCCCGGCTTAAGTGTAATTTGTGTGATTGAATGTCAGAGTTGATTCGGACCGGGCAGGAGGTCAAGATAGTAGGTCTTGGTCAGTGCAGTACAGCCATATCCTGATATAGGGCCCTCTCAGTGGGTAGGCTTGCCTGATCTTGTCAAACTGTCTATATCTCTGGCCAAAGGTGGTATTTAATGTGTAAATTTCATTTTTGGTCAAAGTTATGTCCATGTGGGTCCATGTAATGACATAAAGTTTGTAAGTGAAAGAAAATCATCCCATAATCTGTATAGTTGTTGATTATGATCCATGTAGTGTGTACAAATACTTTAGTATTGACTTTTACCAATTGGTTGAATTACTTGCACAATAGGCCTTATGATTACCTGGCATAATCATGTTTATATGCTTGACCTTGAGTAATCTGACCTTGACCTTTGTATCAGTCTTTAGTCATGTAAAGGTGTACCTTTAGGCTCATAGCCTTTTTGTCAGTTTGTTTGATTGTTATAGAATGGAAAACAGGTTGCGTAGGTGATGAACTTGTGACCTTGACCTGTCACTTCATTGATTTATTGATATGTGACCTTGTCCCATCTGCACGGTCTGTATGTTATGTTTTGAGATGTGTTTAGCTTTTGATATTAGAATTTGACCTTGAACTTAATTGAAATTAGTGTTTTGGACCTTTGTCATAATTGACCTTGACTTTCGCACTTGTCTTTGACCTTGATTTTTATATTGTCCTTGACCTTGAATTTTATATTTGTCCCTGACCTTAGTTTTTGAAATTGTCCTTGACCTTGCCTTTTGTAATTGACCTTGATGAGTTTATTGTCGTAGTTGTCTTTGGACTTGATTTTTGTATTTGACCTTGAACTTTTCTACCTCGTGACCTTGAGAAACTTGTTATGTTATTGTAATCATGTAGTTCATTCATTTTTATGTGAAATCTCATGTTTTTAATCATTACTGTTTTGGATGTGTTGAAATTATTATTGAAAATCAGTATTATATTTTTGTAGCATCATTTTGAATATTTTGTTGATTGTTTTGATTTTTAAAACTTGATTTATATTATACAAATACTACACTTTCGAAATTCGCTAAGAATAAACCAGACGTTCCAAATTTATTAAGGACTTTTCTTCAATTTATCCAGGTCCCTCAGCCAATTAGTGACTTTTTGTTGAGTGGACGCCTCCCACAAGAGAACACACACACTCTTGAAGTATCAAAGGGGAGAGACTAGTTGTCATGTGCTCACTTTCATTTTATAAAAAGGAAAGTTAGAAAAAGACAGGAATAAAGGGGAGGGGAAAGAAAACCACGCTATGACACCGTAATGAGATCATTAAACTGGAGGGGGGGGGCACATTTCAGGAAAAAAATCTTAATATCCTTTTTCAAACGAAATGTGCCCCCCACCCGTATTTGTTCTGATTCTTCTGATAAAGTTTTCAAATACACATAACGGAACAGTTCCATTTCCTCTGTACTAGACTCCTCCCTGCTAAATAATACATGTATTTATTTTTTTTTTTTCGCCTATGAGGAGGTTATTCATCCCGTTCACTCTCCTTTCATCCTTTAAAATGCAACTGTGCTATATACCGTATAGTATATATTATGTTTTAATCGTCAACTTTGACCCATTAAAATCCCTACAGCCACAAGAACTAATGGCTGAAGGCAATAACATAATATTATGCAGATATTGATATCCTTGCTAGCTCTCTGGATTAAAATCAATTTTTCTCAAGGTCTTTAAGATTTATGTTTTGTTTCGATTCGTTTCGATCTGTTTCGTTTCGTTTTATTTCGTTTCGTTTCGATCTGTTTCGTTTCGATTTGTTTCGTTTCGTTTCGTTTCTTTTTTGTTTCGCTTCGCACTTTACAGGGACCCTCAAAAGTTTGACCTTGTGACTTTGACTTATGATTTTGACCTTCTGTTTTGATAACAGGTTAAATATACAAATGTATTCTCAAAGCTGCCGCCGGGGACATTTAGATGTTTCACAATTAAACAGAGCTTGTATTTACGTTTATAGATCTCAACAGTCTAGACTACGTTGGATTGTCAATGCCAGTAAACAAAAATAGGGGGGGGGGGTATTGTATTCTCGGAATGTCGTATTAAACTTAATTAAACTCGTGTAATATGTTAACAATATACTTAATTTAACTAACACATGTATGCATAGAACGATCTCTCTCTCTCTTGTAGATGTTCGAGACATATATACTATTTTGTATCTGGAAAAAAATATTTCAGCAGTACATGCATCTTGCTACGTTAAATATAATACAAGACAATATTTCAAGGGACTTGGTATTTTTGGAGACTTCAAATTTATATTCAGAAGAGGGGATGATTGCATACAAGGCATATGGTTTTAGATGTACTTTACTGTTGAAATTTTCATATGTTAGCTGGAGAGCAAACATGTAACGAGTCGGACAGTTTTACGATGGAAGTTTTATTCTACATTTTTGTACGACCCGGCGAGCGGAGTGAAGTTACTTTCCTTCTCTCAAGCCCCCCCCCCCCCCCCCCCCCCCCCCCCACACACACACACACACACACACACAAAGAAATTAAAATCTTTATTCTAAAATCAAATTAAACTTTAACAACTTACATAACAAATTATCATAATGTCTCAGAATCCATGATTTCCATTGCATAACATTCATTATTCTGGTCGCATTATGAGAGCACAATCTCCTACGCATGTGTCCGGGACTCCGATTTCAGTTCCGCTTTTCTTCACTTTGAATTTATAATCAAAAATTTATTTCAAGGAAAAATCATATGAATAAACGATCATTTAGTTAACCACTGAAAATGTTTTCTGACAGACTTGAGAATCGGGATCGAACGTTCCTCCGGACATAGGTTACAAAATACAGGTTTTTTTTTCATGATGTCCACCGTTGACGCGCAGTCTAAACCCAGCGTCATATAATACTCTCATAAAATATAAACCTAACAAAGTATATACATGGTGAAAAGAATTAGTCTAACACTTTATCATGCTTACACAAGATAATACCTATAACTTAGAATAAGAATTAGAAATGTGCTCGACAAAGGGGAAAATAGTAGAAATTTGGCAAATTCTATAGCGGAAACGACATCGTTTCGTAAATGTTTTGGGAATAAAATTTATATGAAATAAAGAGTGCATCTATATCAACAAAATAAATAAGTGAATTAGGTAGACTCCTTTAATGAGCGCCAGCTCATTGCCAATGAACACGCGTTTCAAAAAATGAAAATTTCCCATTATCTTGCAAATTTCTTACAGATTTTTATACCTTATAATTTGCCATGGTTTAAGTTTTCATGCATACAGTATGAAGATTAAAGCCCCCTCCACACTTCAACTCCACAAAAGATATATCCGTGGCGAGTCGGGACGCAAAATGTTCGATGAACCATGGACCTACAACTCCAGTACGGAATGCTACGGATTGATACATGTACGAATCGAGTACGGATAGCTAAATAAGAATTGCTATGGATATCGTCCTGACATTGCCACGACATGCGTACGGATAGATACGGATTGCTACGACACGCGTACGGATAGTTACGGATAGGTACGGATTGCTACGGATTACCACGACTCAAGTACGGATGGCCACGATTCGCACAAGGATAGCTACGAATTCAGTACGGATTGGTAGGACATGGGCGGATCCAGGATTTTTTTTTATCAGGGGGATCCTAATTTCAGAATTTCTTGAAGAGCAAATAAATAAATAAATAAATAAATAAATAAGAATAATAAATAAATAAAAGAAAAAACATAAATGAATAAAGTCCTTGATTAACGTCAGTCAGCTCTGTTTCTTATAAATAAAACAGATAACTGGCGAACAGCTTAAAATCTTGAATTTTCACATTATAGTACTTACTTACATATGCAATGCTTGTCCGTTCTAATTTGTGAATACAACAAATGGCGAGCGATAGCGAGTCAGCCAATTTTTTTTTTTCAGAATTGGAATGAAATCCTCTATTCGTGTCTTTTTCAGTTTCCCTTGGTTATTGACCAAGGTGTGTGTAGGAAAGCGCAGCATCATTTATAGCATAACTAGCTTCTAACGTTATGTTTGCGGACGGTAAATGCTGATTTTACGGTTACAAACTGAGTTTTTCTAGCGTAGCCAGTAAAACGGATGTTGCACCGTAAAAAAATGTATATTCATATATTTTTTAAACTATGCTTCGAAAATTCCAACGGAAAGGGGGGGGGGGGGGTCCGGATCCCCAACCCCTCTGGATCCGCGCTTGTAGGACTGGCTTGAATTCCTGTGTACTTTTAAACAATAATTATTTACTGAAACACCCAATGTTTTCAAATTGATACAGTGTCAATTGTTTAATAGAAGTGTTCAGATTTGATATCATTACCTATTGAAGTATTAACTCATATATTGACCGAAAAACGCATAGAGTACTGATAGATTTGAAGTTGATATAAGACAAATCCGTGGCTTTCCGTTTAGTAATCCGTAGGTCAGTCGTATCAATCCGTAGGGGAGTCGTAGCAATCCGTAGGAGAGTCGCATGGCTATTTTTATCGCAAAAAATAGTCCCGGATTGCTACGGATGCGCTACGGGTCGTTACGACTCCCCTACGGATAGCTACGACACTACTACGGGTTGCCAAGACACACTACGACAAAATTATCCATAGTAGAGCCACGGAAAACATGTTCAAAAAATTCCGTCTCATCCCAGATAGCTACGGATTGCCAAGAATAGCTACGACTTGCCACGACGATCGAGCTACGGATTCCTAAGGATAGATACGGATTAAATTAGGTTAGAGATTATGCGAAGCTGTTTATTGAAACCAGAATTTCGATTCCCCCGAATTAACCCCGATAAACCACGACTAACTCCGACTTCAAATAAGACTTTGCCCAACTTTTCCGGTCAACGCCGACTATCGCTTCCGTGGGTCAGGGCGTGTGTGGGTGTAGGTGCGTGTGTCCAAATTTTCTTGTGAACAGCATAGAAGACAAAGTAAACATCAGAGAAATATCAAACCTTTCACAAATGTTCTCCATGGGGAGATAAGAAACCTATTTATTTTCAAGATCAAGGGTCAAAGGTCAAAGGCTTAAGCTTAAGATATTTGTGAACAGAATAGAAGGCATAGTAATCATCAAGAGACCACCTTTCACAAACGGTCCCTCAGGGATGAACCCTAATATTTTTTAAGGTCAAGGGTCAAAGGTCAAGGTGGCAGTAAACTTTATTTTAGAATCTAGACATACTAATTTCATTGTGCATAAGAGATGCTTATGGATAGCAGATGATGCTTTTACGAGATATTGAAAAGGAAAAAAAAATATCAAAAACAAAACTACCGAAGATAATGTTTTAACACATCCGTTCTAATTTCTTTTGTCCGTTCATCACATTTCATGAGTGACTACTCGAAATGGTTTTTTTAGCTCTACTGGTCTCAGACCAGTCGAGCTTATGCGATCACCCTTCGTCCGGCGTCCGTCCGTCTGTCCGTCTGTCCGTCTGTCTGTCTGTCCGTCTGTCCGTAAACAATTCTTGTCCGGACAACTCCTCTGAAACTGTTAGAGATAGAAACTTAATTCTTTTTGTATTTTACTTGGTCCATGGTCTAGTTGTGCACCTGACATTTAGTTTCAGTCCCTGACCCCCAGGGTCTTAGAAAATGGGCGTGGTCATTAAATTCTATGTAATTTTGTCCGGACAGCTCTTTTATCACTATCAAATGATAGAGACATAATTCTTTTTGCAATATAATGGGTCTGTAGTCTAGTTGTGCACCTGATACTTTGTTTGAGCCAATGACCCTCAGGGTCTTAGAAAAGGGTGTGGCCATTTTCTTTTATATTATTCCATATAATCTTATGCTTACAGCGCTGACACTATAAATAATGGAGACTAATTTTTTATGCAATATGATGGGTGTGTAATCTCGTTGTTCACCTGATATTTTGTTTGAGTCTCTGACCCCAAGGGTCTTAGAAAATGGGTGTGGTTGTTTTCTCTCTATTAAACTACATGTGATCTCATGATAGCTAATTTCCCAGAATTTATGGATAATAATTAATTGATTTATTCCAAAATATTATCGGTTTGCAGTTTAGATGTCATTACAGTATTTTACTTGAGTTCCTGTTCCCTAGGATTATGGAAAATGGGTATATGGCTATTTTCTCTTACCCTTTCTACATGCATTTAGAGTACATAAGTGACAGAAACTATAAATAAACAAAGATATTGCCATTTTACAATATTATCATAGATGAGTCTGTAATTTAGTTTTTCTCATATTTTATTTGGGATCTGACCCAGGATTTTATCTTCAGTTCTATAGAAACGCTAGGGGATAGTTTCGGAATTTCCTCTGATCAATCAATCAACTTGAAAATCTTTTCTATTATGTTTATACAGTGCAAGAAAGATAACAAACAATCAAAATTCATGTATTTCTCACTTATTTTTTAATTGTTTAAGGTGTAAGATTTTTGGAGAGAGTAGTGAGACTTTTTGTTGCAAGAGTAGAATGTCCTAAGTGATCACGGACTTGAGCTGTGCTTTCTAGTAATGGAAACACCAGAATCACAAAGATTGATCATTTTATCAAATAAAATAGCAATAATGCATCCTTCACATTGCCAAATGAAAGGTGCTTGTGTAAGTTTTATTTTACAAAATTCCAAATTTAGTATTTATAGAAGTTAAATTTGTAACAGGAGAGGGAGAGATGTGACTGGACCGGGAATCGAACCCGAGATCTTCTGCTATCAGGGCAGACGTTCTTACCAACTGAGCTATCTGGGCACGATGCCGGTTCCTGCCACACTCCTCTCAACCAATTTTTCAGGTTTCCATACACTGGAAACCTCACACAAAACTCCACTTCACCTTGAGTCATTTAGTTTGGCGCCAATTCTGTAACAAGAGAGGAAAAGATGTGACTGGACCGTGAATCGAACCCGAGACCTTCTGCTATCTTGGCAGACGCTATACCTGTTCCTGCCATAAATTACTGGTTATAAACAAATGTTTCAGGCCTTTTTGTCAATTGGACCTCGAGTCATTTTATCCTTTTACAATTTGACCAATCAAAAACATCATTTTAACGTCATGCAGATTTTAAAATATTTATGGAACACCCTTATTCTGAACTGGGATATATGGTAAAAATGTTTTCTAAAGAGGATCAAATATTTCATTATAACCGGTATGTAAAAATAGTTTGTATTATATTTTAATAATTAGCTTCTGTCTACATTAATACCACATTCACCCTAAAAGTTCATGTTCTTCGTTCAATATTCTGTTTACATTGTTTTACATTTACTAAAAGAATAGCCTAAAACCTTTTTAGGTTTTAGAACAAAATGGCCGACACTTTTTTCACTCGGTAGGCCACATGTCCTATTATATTTAATTTCAATCTGAAACTGTCTGATTACTTGATCTAAGTATTTTCACTGGTCAGTATAAGAAAGAAGGAAATATCTTTATAGAGTATCCCATGCAATACTATTTCAGCTCAAATGAGAGGTTATTTATGCCTTTAGTCTTAATTTTATCAAAGGGCATATAGTGGTAGGTCTGTCTGTTCATCTGTTTGTCTATCCATCCGACTTTCAGTATATATTCCATTCAACTAAATTCTGATGAAAGGGTATTAAAGATAATATAGCTGTCATATATTGCATGTCTATGTATCTTGAGAATGCTCATCTTTTGGAGCCAAATTTTTAACCTTTGACCCCATCCCTGACCTTTGACCCACATTTTTCGAAAAATAAAAACATCTGTGATTTTAGTTTTGATACATATGGTATGTTATATATACACATTTTTAGAAATTCTCTCACATTCTAGAGAAATCTAAGGCACTGTCCATTTGATATTCTTGGGGGGGGGGGAAGACACCGTTTTTTTTTTTTTTGGAAAAAAAATAATTTTGCTTTGAATTTTGATGAAAAAAATTAATTAGAAATTGATGGATATGCATTGGCATGTGGTTGTTGGTTCTCATAAAAAAACTTGATATTATTAGTTATACAGTGTTTTACAGGGGGGATACAGAAATATATTGGGTCGATGAAAAAAGTTGTATTGGGCGAGGCGAAGCCGAGCCCAATACAACTTTTTTCATCGACCCAATATATTTTTGTATCCCTCCTGTGAAACACTGTATAACGAATTTATCCCACCGATGGCTTTTGGCTTGTGTATGTAACGTCAACATATTTTAAAGCATTTCGGTGACGTCAATATCGTAAAGCGTCTTAGTGGAAGCAGGATATTAAAATGATATCATGTCAGTAAAATAATACAACATAATATTCGGTTCTTCTCGACCAATCAGATTGCAAGAAATTTGCCAGAGGTGGGATAAATACATTTATCCCGCCTCTGGCAAATTTCTTGCAATCTGATTTGTTGAGAAGAACCAAATATTATGTTGTATTATTTTACTAACAGGATATTATTTCGATATCCTGCTTCTACATGTACTTAGACCCTTTATGCTTTTGACGTCACCAAAATGCTTTAAAATATGTTGACGTAAGATACACAAACCAAAAGCGATTCAGCGGGATAAATTTGTTATACAGCGTTTTCAGGGGGGATACAGAAATATATTGGGTCGATGAAAAAAGTGGTATTAGGCGAGGTGAAGCCGAGCATTCATTCTCTTGAGTGTATATGTACAAATCAACCAGGAGAGCTTCAGTCTCATCAGAGACTTCTGGTTTAAGTTAACACTGTTTATCAAATAGGTAGAAGAAATTGGGACTTAATGCTATTACATGAATTCTATTTCAGGGGTTGTCCCCTTCCTGAAAAAAGTGCTATTTTCTGCAAAGCAAATTACAAAGTCTTTAGTACTATCGTTTGATTACCTACGGTCCCGCATAGAATTAGTAATCACTGTGTCTGTCCGTCCGTTCGTCTGCCTGTCCGTCAAAAATCTAGCATTAATCAGATAAAAGGGCCCGCCAAATGGCAGTTGCCCTAAAGGAATAACTATTTGTCTGTCTGTCGGTCGGTCAGTCTGTCTGTCGGTCGGTCTGGCTGGCTGGCTGGCTGGCTGACTGTCTATCCCTGTTTTCCTGTCCGTCAAAAAATAAAATTGGCAATAACTTTTTCACCATAAGATATATGACTCATTTTTGACTCGTGTACTGTTCGGGTGGCGTCAATTTTTTTACCATTTGACATTGACAATAAACTTTTGACCTACATATGAGAAACTTTAACTTTGACCTTAACTACATCACCATAAGAGACATGGCTCTCATATTTGGTATGGGTGTTCTCTTGGTACTATTTTATTTTTACCTGTCGATCCTGACCATTGACCTACATTAAAAAAAAAACTTTAGCGAAGACCATTTGCAGTTTTTGCAAGTGTATTCCTTGTAAAGCCATAGCAAAACTTGTTTTACATCGGGCGGGTACCTTTTGCTCAGACAAAAAAAAAACAAAAACAAAAACAAAAAAAAAACAAAACAAAACAAAACAAAACAAAACACACACACACATCCTCACAAACATGCATTTTTTGGGTTAAAAATGAGTAAATGATATTTGATTATATGAAATGCCTATTCCATCTTTAATTTTAGGAGATAATAGTGATTTTTATAAAAAAAAAAAATCAAGGGTACCTTATATTAATTATCGAAAAAGTACAGGACTTAAAACAGAATATTAAATTACTATGGCCTGACAAGCTTTTCTGTTCGTACTAACATTTCTTATCGCATGACCTTGACATTGACCTTGGACTATATTCAAAAATTTTAACATATGTATCTTCCTTGTGACAAGATCTTTCTCGTACAAATGTACATATAGTATCAAAATTTTAACAATGTTGCCTTGACTGTGACCTTCCCGAAATTAGCTATTGGCCATTACTGCTGTAACATAAGAAACGTGACTCCTACGCGTAACGTGAATATATCTGTCGGAAGATTGGCAGCTTACGTTAGAGTTGCACTTGTTGATATTTTTTTCCAATAGATCCTTTAATATCTATCTTTTATAATTGGATGAATTTAAATGTCATAGCATGTACATTTGCCGATTTGGGCTGGCTATTTTTATATTGTATTCAGATAAAATCTTGAGCGATCGTTATCTATCTGTAAGATCTGAAGTGTCAATACACAAACACGTTGAATGGTTGTAATGGACAATAAATGCGGACTAGTCATATAATGTATTTCACCGCCAAAATAAACATTAAAGAACGTTCAAATCCTATTCAAGTGTACTTCTAATAGAAAACACTATAATTATTAATCAGTTGCGATAACAAAATGACATTGTATACTTAGTATAAAAGCATTGACCACATAGTAAAACTTCTGAAAAAAAGTTGGAAATTCCAAGATTAAAGTTGGAAATTCCAAGATTAAAGTTGGAAATTCCGATTTTAAAGTTGGAAATTCCAAGATTAAAGTTGGAAATTCCGACTTTAAAGTTGGAAATTCCGACTTTAAAGTTGGAAATTCCAAGATTAATGTTGGAAATACCAAGATTAAAGTTGGAAATTCCGACTTTAAAGTTGGAAATTCCGACTTTAAAGTTGGAAATTCCGACTTTAAAGTTGGAAATTCCAAGATTAAAGTTGGAAATTCCAAGATTAAAGTTGGAAATTCCGCATTTAAAGTTGGAAATTCCGACTTTAAAGTTGGAAATTCCGACTCTAAAGTTGGAAATTCCAAGATTAAAGTTGGAAATTCCAAGATTAAAGTTGGAAATTCCGCATTTAAAGTTGGAAATTCCAAGATTAAAGTTGGAAATTCCGACTTTAAAGTTGGAAATTCCAAGATTAAAGTTGGAAATTCCAAGATTAAAGTTGGAAATTCCGACTTTAAAGTTGGAAGTTCCGACTTTAAAGTTGGAAATTCCAAGATTAAAGTTGGAAATTCCAAGATTAAAGTTGGAAATTCCAAGATTAAAGTTGGAAATTCCAAGATTAAAGTTGGAAATTCCAAGATTAAAGTTGGAAATTCCCGACTTTAAAGTTGGAAATTCCAAGATTAAAGTTGGAAATTCCGACATTAAAGTTGGAAATTCCAAGAATAAAGTTGGAAATTCCAAGATTAAAGTTGGAAATTCCAAGATTAAAAGTCGGAAAATAAAAAAATAAAAAAAATAATTTGGCACTTATACGCTTCCGTAGTTTACAAATAAACCATATCATACGTAATTAAATGCTTTATTAGTTTTATGTATATATTTTCAAAGTCATAGCCTGGACCCCAATACCACTGACGGGTTGTTGTTCAAAACCCTGTTCCCTTTAGAATTTTTAAAGATCCGCTCATGTGCAGTCGAAATACTTCACACCTCTACGAAAAGCAATTAAGGCTGCTTATATATATTTCTCTCTGAAAATATCAAATTACTTAAACATCTGTGTTCTAAATCAACATACCACTTTTAACCAATTTTGTTTTGATTTATTGCTCTTTCTTCGACTTCTGTCTGGTGTATATTTTATTCTCTATATTTCCCATTAGTGCCAAACATGCAAGACCAATGCTAGTATTTCAAATTAAAGAGTTTGACCTTGAACTAATCAGTCTAATGTTAATGTAAAAAATTATGACTATTTACTTTGATATGAGTATTTCATGGGTGGATCTAGATTTTTTTTCAGGGAATGGGCTTTGGTGGTCAGACTTTCAGGGGGTTCAGCCTATGGCTTTATTTTTTTTTGGGGGGGGGGGGGTCTTTAGGCTTATTGCGTAGCTGCACTAATTCAAAACGGTTCAATTAGATACAATAAACAAGCTTTTATGCTATCTAACTTCCAAAATATATATATTCTGAATGTCTAGAACCGATCTGAAGATAAAAATGTGCATCTATAGTGACTAATTGTGACTTTTAGATGACTTGCCTAAAGTTGAAGTAGAAGTGGAATATAGTGCATGTCGAGGACTTGTGACTATCAACTCATAAACACGTAGCAAAAAGTATTGGACATTCGACTACCACACCAACAGAGACAACACAAATACTCCCTCAAAATAGATATGACCTTCACTAAAATACCCAAAACACAGCAGTCTTCCACTATATTTATAGCTGATGACGTCCGGATTCCATGCGCACAACCCTCCATTGACATGGATAAACAAAGGTCTCCCAAGACGTATAACCGATATATATTTAAAACTGTAAGGTGACGTCACAAGCATGACATTAAAATACAGGGGCTGATGTTAAGTAATATGACATCCGGAAAATAGCCTGTGTTTTACTGGCTGCCATGTTCTACAATGAGTTCTAGCCTTTTATTACCTGTAAGCAGTTGTGAAATTGCAAAATCGTCATAGACTGTTTGAAACCTTTGTTTGCCACTCAGAATGAATTTTACATATACACAATTTCCTACGTATGCTGAATATTTTGTTATTAACAAATTTGACATTTCCATGAAAATCTATTTATTTACAAAACTATAAATCTATGGACTATTTACAATAAATTATGAAAAGTATGTCTTATTCTTGTCTTTTTTTCTTCGAAATGATTGAGCGAAATGCTTATGGATGTGACTCTGAAACCAACAGTCTGAGGTCAATGATCAATGATCAATTAAAATGAAAAAAAAACTCAATACACATATTCAAATTTTTACATAAATGTCTGAATTATTTATACAAATTCATGATTAGTAAAACCTGTGTTTGTGAAACACAAATGCCCCCATCAGCATATTTGTTAGTATCAGAACCATTTTCTGTTAAATAGGTGAAAGGTCAAGGTCACGAGGTCACAAATGCTGGTATAAACGAAAAGGTGTTTTCACATGGAATATACATGTAAGATACCAAAGCCCTATCACTTATCAATCAAAAGTAATTATCAATATTAAGGTTCTTAAAAAAAGTATCAACGGAAAGGTCAAAGGTCAAGGTCACAAGGTCATAAAATTTAATACTAGTATCAATGAAAAGGTCTTGTCACAAGGAATACACATGTGAAATATCAAAGCCTCACTTACCAATCAAAAGTTATGCCTAATGTTAAAGTTTTGAAAAGAAGATCAGAGGTCAAGGTCACAAGGTAAAAAATATTGGTATTAATGGAAAAGTCTTGTCACATGGATACATATGTGAAAAATCAATATCCTATCACTTACCATTCAAAAGTTATACCCAATGATAAAGTTTTTGCCACAGACATACAAACATACGGACAGGCCAAAACCTACCCCCCCCCCCCGAATCTTTTATTCCGGGGGCATAACAAACACCTCTCCGAAAACAATTAGTCTGAAATCAATAAACCGATGAGCAAAGGCACTGACATCAGTATTATGCACATGTATGTATAGCACTGAATAAAACATTTCATCAAAAACGAAGTGAGGTTATCATATCGCGAATCTCTATGAACGTCTATGACTAATAAAGAATTTACTATACATCTACGCTAACGTCACTTCCCCTTCGTCTGAGCTGTCATATACACAGTCACTGTTTTCTTCTGGCATTTGATAAACTTTATTAGCGTCTGTTTGAATAAATTCATTTTCAATATCATTTTTATAATTCCCAAGGTTTTCTCCGTTTTCATACGAATGAACCTCGGCTTCAACAATATCCGCGTCATTCGGTGCGAATTTTACGGGAGGGACCTCGTCGTCGGATTCCTCCTCTAATGTTTTTGCTGTCCCGTCAATGTCAGATCGTTGTATATCGTCGTGAAATCCGTTACCGGAATTCTCAAGTTCTTGTGATACCGTGTCTTTCTCAAAACTATTAGATTCCGCTTCCTCTGCGCAAGCAGGAACTTCGGGTGCATCTAGAACTTCCGGTACATCTAATACTTCCGGTACAGGAGGGTAATCCATTGGTTCTGATTTGTCGTCGTTTTCATAATCCTGAGCCTCCTCAATATTTTCTGCTGGAGGAGGCAACTGACTAAAATCGTCGACCTCATTGTCGTCTTCACTCCCTTGGGCTTCGACAGAGGCGTGCGAAGTATTCGTGTTGTCATCGACCGACTCAACAGTACCCTTGTTAACAGCAGCAGGATCAGTTGTCTCATTTGTCTGAATGCTTCTTCGCTCACAAATCCCTTTGCATCAGCATTATGTGACACTATTTCCACGTTTTCTCTAGTCAGTTCCATTGGATGAGGTACCGGCATAACGTCTTCAGTTCTTGATGTCTCATTCTGTGCTTCAAGATCTTCCTCCATGTCGTAATCTACTGGAGGAATTTCTGGTTCCTCGGCTACTCCAGCTTCCTCAACAACTTTGGCTTCCTCTACTTCAACGATTTTATTTTCATTCAATACTTCTACCCGCATTGTATTCTGTTCCGGAGTTTCCTCTTGTACCTCTTGAACGACTTCAATCGTGGTGTCCTCTTTTGGTTGCTCACAATGCTGGCTTACTTGATCTACCATTATGTCATCGCTGTGTTTCCCTTTTGAGGGTTTACTACTGCCTTCAAATTTTGTATGCAGTTCATTTACGATGGCTTTCGTTTGTTCCTCGCCCTTCGTTTTTGGCTTTGATGATTTCTTCTCTACAGTCACAACTGTAACACTACCATTGCCGTTCTTTCCACCTTCCTCTTTCTCTTCCTCAGCTACTACAACACTATCATCCGCTTTCTTGGGTGGTTTAATGACTTTCAGAAAAGGCTTCATCCTATGTCGATATATCAGAAATACCAACTTTACCACCAAGCAAATCAGGGACAGAGCAGTGGCCACCACGACGCATATCTTGAATCTGGTCCACTCACTGACTGCGCTGACTTCAACGACCAATGCTACAGTGAGCACTATCATTGGGAAGTACGTAGCTATGGTATAACGTGTAAAGTCATCCAAAAAGAATATATCCACCCATAACCAAATCAGTAACTCCAAGACGAGTGCTCCCAGCAGTGCAAGGCACGTGATGCCAACGTCAATCTGAATCTCCTTCACAAGTACAACACCAAAACTAAAGACAAAGGACAGAGTCATCCAAGCGGCAAGGAATCCTATAATGTTATGGACAAGAATTCGCACGGCCCAGCTTTCACCATTAGCCTTAGAGTTGTGAAGAAGTGCTAGGTCCAAATAGAGGCCTTGACATGTGTAATAGAAGGCAATATAGAAAGTGGTCGGTGCTACAGCAATGACAATAAGCGCTGCCACCGTGTACTCTCTATCCCAGAGGAACAACCATAGAATGACGGCCAGGTTGTTAGCGATACACAAAGTAAACATGACGGACGGACACAATGACAGACGGTATATTGGTATGGGTGTATCCGAGTGTGCCTTGCGACAGAGAGAGGAGAAGGCGTAAGCGTGGAACAAGATCTGGAGTCCGTAAAGAAGGTACCAGTAGTCGTACAATAGGCGAGTAGGGGTCAGAGGTAGATCGTATTTCTGCAGCATATTCCCAGTGGTGTTAAGAAACAGACCTGAAATGAATAATGAAACGTGAAATAGTTTGGGTGCTTGTAAGTGAAGACTACATGCAATTCAGGACAGAATATTTGGGGTCCTTAAACAAATACATTTGTACTGTACAGCATTTACTTATAAATGATTATGTTTAAATGAGCCTTTAAATAACTGCTTGGTTTTTTTCTTCTTTTTTATTTTGTGGTGCTATCTTAAATTAATTACTATTCAATTACCATTTCACAAGCAAGTGCAATGTAAGTCAATGTGGTCTTACTTTTTTATGCATTTTCCTTATTACTTTTGAATTCAAATGTCTTGATTGTTTACCTTCTTTGTTTATAAATGTTTATAGGAATTTTGGTTGCTTATTATCAATATCTATTTTTAAATATCTTAGTTTGTTGTTTTCTTTTCTTTTTCAGTGGATCAGCTACAATGAATTCCGTTTTCAAGGGAAAATTCGCCTTGCAACGTATCTTTTTGTGTGTTATCCAAAGAAGTCCAAAAGTAGTTTGTCGTTTTAATGTACTTGTTAATGTTTTTTAAACTAAAAAAATCCTTGTTCTCGATCTATAGGCCAAATTCCTCTACTTCTTCATACTAATAAAACTGTTTAATTAAAATGTTTGTTTTTTTTTCTTGGGGGGGGGGGGTGTTATGGTGTTGAATTCTGACAAGTATAACAGTATTCTCTACCCAGGATACTACATATATAACATGTATTTATAAACGAACATAGTAAGGCAGCAATATCTTTGCAAGATAATGGTAATTCAGAAATGGTACTAGTTTCATCCTATGTCTTTGATTCACAACATAACCATTTAATCCAATGTAGCAGTACATTGAAACAATGTTTGAAAACTTAAACTCTCGGTCGAGCTCCCTTTTGAAATTGGTTTTTAGGTACGCGATCGCTGGTGGAATTTTGGCGAATTAGACTTTAAAGTACGATATGTAAGAATATTTTTGTCGGTCAATAACTGTATCCTTTCCATAATATCTATTTGTTGTTTTTATTTCATAGTAAATCGCATTAGGCAACCCTAAATATCTGACAGTAATCAAGTGTGTTTTAGCTGTCCGATGTTTCAACGTCTTTGTCTTGTTAACATCTCATTTCCTGGCAACTTTGCTGTTTGCTAGCAAACGCTGCTATCAATCGCTTCGAGTGTTCCCAAATCAAAGATTTTAAAATTGCTTAAAATTAAACAATTTATAAATTACAATATGGGGGAAAAGTAACATTCATCATATTCATAATGTATATTGCTTGACGATACGAAAAACAATAATTTTAGAATCCTTTTTTTTTTCGAAATGTTTCGACGAGAATGTGAGACAAATCTGCATCATTTAATCATTGGGTCATTTTATTATTACAGTATATGTGAATTGTGCATGTATGCACGCAGTTGAACATTAAACTGAAGTTTAGTATCGTACCAAAGTGTTGTCCAAAGCTGAAGGTGGAGAGAACGACCAGCGCCATCATCCCGGCGTATATCAGGAAGGACGTCAGAATCAGACATACCCTCTTAGCGTTGGAATCCGCCATCTGTAATAATAAGACCTACGTCAGTGTAACGTTAGCTTGATTATGTAAGGTATTCTGGTACATATGTACAACTCACACCATCTGCTTCTCGGGGATGTTCAGAAAGACATAATAAACCAGATATTAGGTTAAAATATATGTATCATTAATTATTCTACAGGATGGGTTTTTGTAATTTATTTCTTCTTCAATCTGCTGCGTGACTTTAATTCTCGTAAATTGCTCGAGAAATTACTTGTAGTTAAATAAAGAAATAAGAGATTCCTAATCGGAATAGCTTCCGAAGAAAATCAAAGTTCTTATAGTTGTAGAGGAGAAGTCGTTTATGATTTCAAAACACAAGAGAACTATGTATATGATATGATTCTACTGATAAAAAACAAACTTGATGTAAAAGAATAAATCGGCGGGTACCTGTAAAGTGCGAAACGAAACAAAAACGAAACGAAACGAAACGAAACAAATCGAAACGAAACGAAACGAAACAAATCGAAACGAAACGAAACAAATCGAAACGAAACGAAACAAAACGAAACGAAACAGATCGAAACGAAACGAAACAGATCGAAACGAAACGAAACAAAACATAAAACTTAAAGAAAATGAGAAAAAGAGGAAAAATCGCCGAAAACGAATATTTCAAGACAAGATCTTATTGAAGGATCAGGGGGTACCACTCTCCTCCTGCCGCTTCCCCACTCCCGGTGGAGGGAGGGGGTCTTGGGCGGTCGAGACAAATGTTTAAACTTTAAAGTGTAAATTGGTGCAGTAGTGAAGTTATTTGGGTTATTTCTTTTTTTAAACCTTGACAAAAGAAATAGATCTGTTTAGATGAAAAACTAAGGTGAGCGAAGCGAGCCTGAAGTATTTGAAAAATGAATTGAAAATTGCGCCCCCTTTCCTCTCCTCCCACCCCCTTCTTCCCTCCTCCCGCCCCTTTCTCTCCCCTCCCTTTGTCCCTATCCACCCCCTCATTATTGCCTTCAACCGTTAGTTCTTGTGGCTGGAGGGTTTTTTAAAGAATCAATGTTGACGATTAAAACATAATATATACGGTATATAGCACACTTGCATTTTTAAAAGGAGAATGAATAGGATGAATAACCCTGTCATAGACGGAAAAATATTATTTAGCAGGGAGGAGTCTAGCGCAGAGGAAACGGAACTGTTCCGTTATGTGTATTTGAAAATTTTATCAGAAAAATGAGAACAATTAAAAAGTGGGGGGGACATTTCGTTTGAAAAAGGATAAGATTTTTTTTCTGAAATGTGCCCCCACCCCGTTTTATGATCTCATTACGGTGTCATAGCGGGGTTTTCTATCCCCTCCCTTTTATTCCTCTTAAATACATGAATGGCATTTGAAATTTACTTTTTTTTAATTGTCAACTTTGGCTCTTTCAAGAAACCCTCTCTGCACTAGTTACAAATGTAGAACTCTTGGATTAAGGCAATATTACATGCTGATCTTGTCTTAGAATATTCGTTTTCGGCGATTTTTCCTCTTTTTCTCATTTTCTTTAAGTTTTATGTGTTGTTTCGTTTCGTTTCGATCTGTTTCGTTTCGTTTTGTTTCGTTTCGTTTCGATTTGTTTCGTTTCGTTTCGATCTGTTTCGTTTCGTTTCGATTTGTTTTGTTTCGTTTCGATTTGTTTCGTTTCGTTTCGATTTGTTTCGTTTCGTTTCGTTTCGTTTTTGTTTCGTTTCGCACTTTACAGGGACCCTAAATCGGCAGCATAGTATCATTAGGTCTTCCGACTTCCGTCGGAAGACCTATTGTTTTCGTAACCGTGGAAAATTGGATCAGCGATTTCTCAAGAACCCTGTAAGCTAGGACAATGAAAGTTCTCCAACGTTACGTTTGGAGTAAAAGCTAGATTGGTCTTTTTTATTTTTGGTCTCTGTTATTTTTTTTATCATGTTTTTTAGTAGATTCAAATATTTGACGGGAGCGTCGAATTACTAAAAAGGACCGAAAATTTCATGTTTTGCTATTTGTAAGCTTAAATATCTCGTATTTTGCTATCTACAATTTCCATTCTTTTTGAAAGTCGACAGCCATGCAAGATATGAAATGCTAGATGCACACTGTAACGATTTATTACGATGACGTCCTTCACCGTCCTTCATATTTCCAAATTCAGAAGTTCATAGGAGGAAGACACTTTTTTGCTTATAATAGTTAACAAAAATTAAGCTTATGAAGTTTCCTAAAAATTTCAATATTATTATATTTTATCCATATATCTGTCTTATCTAGTCTTTCTGATTTTTCCTATCTCTTACTGTTGAAAAGATATGAGCATCGAAATTTTGAGTTGGGTATTTCGATACACCTTCACGCCAACAGATCGGGCGCACACTAAAATTGGTAGTCCGAGTCCGACTCGAGAAAAGCAGTGTTGAGATTTTCAAATACCGATTTCACGGCAATGATGAATATGCATTTCATAAATACATTTCGATATACACAATTTGATTTTAAAACAGTTGATTAATTTAGAAGAGATCAGCTACAAACCAGAATTTACACACAAAAAGTGGTAGTTTGATTCCGATTTCTAACCTACAAACCTGTTTCTAAACTTCAATAACTATATTTTGAACATCAAGTTTAATTTCTAATTCTAGCAAACGTTCGAACATGATTTTCGGTTGGTTTATTTACAAATTGATGAACAATTTCTCCAACATTCTTCCCTCCCCTCGTTTTACGAAAACAGTTCTGTTTATATTGAACGATGTCGCCATGATGGAAATTCAAAATAAACTTTGAAAAAAGGGAAGGGGGGGGGGTCCAAATTTGAACATGCACAGTGAGAACCTCATGGTATTTATATATATATATTGAACGTAACTTGTTATTACCATTTCTCTTCTCAAGAAAATTGGTTCTACAGCTACGAGCTCGCCTTTTTTAGGGGGGAAGGAAGAATTTGCAAAAAAAAAAATCCCGGCTCTGAAAAATGCTGAAAAAAATATTCCGGCCCAAAGGGCCGGTAATTTTTTTTTCCCGGACCATGCAAAAGTAAGGATACATTGCATGATATGGAAATTTTTGCTGGCCCTTTGTGCCAGACAATTTAAAATCAAAAAATTAATTAATATAAATACAAACTGTTCACATAGCTGTATCTACCAGAGACCTAATACGCATAGGCACAAAATCTAGAAAAGGTTCTATTTAAACATCATACAATCTGTCTGAAATTCGCTAATTGCAAAGAGACATCTGAAGGAACGGTTATTAACTCATACTCTGTAACAGCGGGGAGTTTAACTTACACAGACATTCACAACATTTGACAATTTGTTTAAATCCGGCCCGAAGAACCGGCGAAAATTTTTCTCCGACTCTGGTAATGGCTGAAAAAAATGGCCTGCTCAGAAAATTGCTGAAAAAATTTTACCGGCTGGCAATAGAATTCCTGCCCCCCCCCCCCCCCCCCCCCCCCCAAATCAAATGGTTGCTCACCAACAATTATCGGTTTGAAAATTTAATGTTACTGCTATTTGAAAACTTAAATATATAATATTATACAATTATGGACTTTTTACGAGGTGAATATGGTGTGATATTTTCTGAATTTGAAAATATTGACCGAGGCGACAGCCGAGGTCAATATTTTCAAATTCAGAAAATATCACACCATATTCACCGAGTGAAAAGTCCATAATTGTTTTATTATATAGTGGACTTAATCAGTTTTTATAAAGGTACCTTTTCGAAATGGCTGACATCGAATTTTCTTTGAAAATTTTTCAAGACGTGTTAATATCAGCATTTTCTGTCGCTGAATTATCCTGAACGTAATGGAATTCATTCAATGAGTCAAATGGAGAATATTTCAGAGTCAAAATCCGTAGATAGGCTCAAAATTCAAGAATTTGAGCTCAGCTTCATGGTCCTTGCTGCTGTTTACGAAATGACGTTAATGACGTCACAGATATAAATTTCGCGCGTTTTCGATATTTCATGGTAAACCGGAAGTAAGAGTTTTCGCGGTAGTGATATTTAATGAAATCGCCCTCACAGGTCAATATGATGAGACAATGACTCGCCACGTGACAGTTCTCAGCCAATGAGAGTGGGAATATAAACAGACTATATAATAAAAATACATGTAATGTGACGTCCTTCATATTTCCAAACCAAAAAATTGTATAGGAGGAAGACACTCTTGTTGCAACCGCAACAAGAAACCTTTCTAGTGATTAATATTTTGGTTTTACCCGGTATGGGCCTTAACCAAAATATTAATCATGATAATAGGAATGGCACATGCGAAATCTTTTGAAAATTAACCGGGATTCACAATGTAATCTCTCCAAGGATAGGGGGGATGTTTCTTTATGAACCATTTATGAAAAGGTTAATTAATGAAGAACAATGTTAGGCAGTGTAAATTTTCTGACATTCCTCAATAAACAGGATGTATAACAAATAACATAAGATTGATAAATAATATACGAGTAAATGACAAAAAGTCAGAAAGAACATCCAAGATACACATACAATTAGCATGATTAGTAATAATTAGATAATTCGATTGATGGCTCTTTGTATATGTCCGAGACAGAATCCATGAAGGAATGGCGGGGGACGTATATACAAACATTTGACCACTCCTGGCTTGACCGCCAGCATCCATCTCTATCGCCCATACATATAGGAGATAGACGTCGTTAATTGATAGGTTATTATCTATCAATGAATCATCAATGCACCATGGATACTTCTTCGGGGCAAGCCAGGCGCTAACTGAGTCAGTATATTCTCGAAGAATTGGGAAACCCAGCCATTAGGCTCTCAGAAATTAGTTTACTCTTTCACGCGTTGTAGACGTGAAATCAGTTTCAAAATATTCAGGTAGTTGCATGCCGATTCCAAATTTTCTGAGAGAAATCAAATTGCAATAACCCCTGAAAGTATTCATCATGTTCATATTTGAAATCATTCTAGACTCCACGTACAATACAAGATATAAAATGAATAGCTATGTAATAAATTGATATCAAATGGCGCTAAAACAGATACGTCGGGAATACCTTATGTACCCCCAGACACCCTGTCTGCGTGACGTAAGAGCTTAGGAAGCTCAAAGCAAGCGCTGTCTTATCACCCTGCCATCTCCCCATTACAACGCTAAACACTGGTGAGGAATAATCATTATAACCCCGATAACGTAAAATTATGTTCACCAATATTTACACAGCAAGTAAAATAAAAGAAGATGGATGCATGCCAACTTTGTTTTCCTGGTTTTCTGCTTGGCTTCGAACAGTACGTAACTTAATTACAGTGCCTGAAAGCAGAACTACTGCGAAAATCCTTTCTTAGTGTTCCGCCTGCCTACATGTGCTAGTAAGTTGAAGTCAGCATAAAAAAATATATTTGTATGCATGATAAGGCCTTTCTTGGTTCTTTAGGACAAACAAGAAAATATATGAATTCGCTTAACATCCTTTCCCCCAAGAAATCAAGAATTGAAAAAATCTTGTTGTATCGAGTTCGCTTTCCACGGTCTATCCATCGCGGTTCCTGTCTGATAAATATCATGTTCTTCCGCTATCGCCTGCCAAAATCTAGGAAAAATAGCATTTCTAGAAATACTGAAGTCGTCACCGAAATAAAGACCATCAATGCCACAAGAAACGGTAATTTTATCTTCCTAGTCATTCTTTATATAATTCAATCACAGCAAATCGCTATACTAACCTTTATTTTTTTGTCTTTCTTAGTAAGGTTCCCTTTTCCTTCAATCAATATCGATGCCTCTTACCACTCAGTCAAAATGTCTATAAATAACACGGAGTTCGAGTTTCCTAGATGACTACATGGGGGAACGCTCATTATAAATTCAGAATTTGCGGCTGCTACCGTAAAGTTTCATCTGAATCTAAGATAAGAGCGTCAAAGCGCGATAGCACTAGCGTTATCGTGCCCTAAAACATGTGGATATAGTTAGGTGAATCGAATGAAAAAAAAGATCGAATTTTGCCCCCGTCACGGCGGAGGTTACACATACATCCCCCGCTTGATCCATCCCTCAATGATCGTTAAAATGAAGTGTGATTGGTTTGCTAGAATGCTGGCGTTTGAGGGAGATAGAACGCACGTGTATAGCGTTGATGTCTTACAACATGTAGGTTTAATTGGAATAAAGTAGACTCTCCCGGTATTTACAAATATTTTGTATCCAGCGACTCCGATGTTGATAAATGCCATAAAGATGCAATCATTTATCTCTTACAAACTCTTTACATCAAGACTACAAATTTTATGCATCTAGGATTCCTACGTTGATGTAGAGATACAGTGTCAGTTATCCCTCTGTATTTCAGAACTGCAGTTCTTAAAACTCGGTACATAGAATAAGTTAATGTCGCATGTGTTGGTACTAAAATGTGACCTTGACCTTGAAGGTGAGCTTGACCCTAGTTTGTTGGGTATTATAACTTTTATGATAAATTCGGAAAAGATACAAATTAAATAAGTTAAATTTATTTATCAACATTTTGATGAAAATTTTGATTATTTTATATTTTTGCTGTTTGACAGTCACACTATTACATGCATGAATGTGCAGTATATCGTTTACTGAACATACATACATGCAATAGTGTGACTGCCAAACAGACAGACGGACTGAAGTTCGATTCAATCATAAGTAACTCCCATTAGCGATATAAGTTATTAGAGATGAAACTTTAATATTCATATCAGAAAAAAAAAACGGTAAGCATATTACATGATTCATTGTGTTTATGGTCTGACAGCGTACTGATATTAACAATCAGACAGCTGATAAGACAGAGAGAATCTCTGATGAATAGATAAGAAAGTAAGATAGCATCAAAAGCAGGGAAAATGACTGGTATCTGTCAATACATTGGAGCAAGCTACTCGCTCGCTGCTGACATGAAAACAGAAAACTTGCCCCTGCTGACATGAAAATACAAAACTGGTAAAGATTTGTGTATATGTATCTTCATACTCAATTCTCCATGTGAAAATTCAACATGTACATGAATTCATTAGCAATAGTGTTGTGAAATACATTCAAACACATAAAGAGGTCAATGAAATATGGTGCGATATCGCTTTTGAATTGTCTTTGCAATGTGACCTCAAAGACATGTTGGGCAACCGGCAGAACTCTATTGGGTCAGTTCGCTGTATTGATCTTACATATACTTCGAGGAACTCATTATCGCCAGGCCGTTCCTCCTTCGGGTGCTTCATGACCATGATGTTTTCAATTTTGATTAGCCTAGGTATCGATACGAATTCGGATAAGTAAAGGGTTCTTGAGTTATCTGGAAATCAATACTTCAAGTGACCTTTTCCAAATTGTGACCTTGACTTACAATTAGCCTAATGACCAAAGTTGTCTTTACCTCCTGTTAAGTATGATCCATGTACATGTACAAATCAGTAACTTTCCTGACAGTGACCTTGACCTAAGACCTTTTGGCCTCAAATCAAAAGTGTCTTTCCTAGTATATCATGCATACCAAAAGTTTGGATTGGGTATTAATCTTTTAAAGACATAATTTAATATATATCAAATTTTTCCAATTTTAGGTTTGGATAGGACATGAGTTTTTTTAATATCATCTTGAAACTAAAAGTGTATTTGCATTACAGGAGGTAGAAAGTAAACTCTGAATGTTCTCATTCTTAAGCTAATTAAATGATGTAAGCATAAAGACACAGGAGGTCAAGACTATGACCTTGACCTGAAATTCTGATTGATGACCATGTTCACTTTGACCTTTACCTGTAATCAATATTGACTGTTCAATTATATCATTATGTGTCACCTATGAATATTGCTGATTTCAGGAATTTTATGGACTGCAAGTATAAGAAAAGAATATTCCATGATTTAAAAAAAATCTTATTAATGTTAATCAAAACTGGAATATTAAACAATGCACAAATTTGTCATATAATACACACAATTGTCATTATCATACACACTTTTTTCTATCATAATGACTATTTTCATATTAACATATACACTTTTGTTATATCTTTCAAACTATTGTCATATTATACTATTATGTCAAAAGTTAAAGTTTCAGCTTTCTTAACTTTGCTGCATACATTACACTCTCTCCATCTTTTAAAAGTGCATCTCTCTCTCTTTCTTTCATTCTCCAGTCAATACAAAAAAGTCTGTTTTAAAATATCACATAGATTATTGTTCTCAGAGTTTGAATCCAAACAATTCACATTTTATGCAAGAATCACACATTCATACTATATTTGTTATGTATTGCACATAAAAAATGAGTTAGGCTATCAAACTTTCATTTAAAAAAGATAAATAAAGGTTTTGACAACCACAATTTCAAATATGTACAACAAAAATCAACAATTTTGAATATGAACATCAAAATTCAAATGACAAAAAATATGAGAACATTGATTTTGTTTTTGATATTACATGTACTAACAATACTAGATACAGCAACAGTAAATAAACCATAATGTGTTTGTACAACACAAATACCCTCGTCAGCATGTCAGTATAAAAGCTGTTATCTGAAAATTAGTTATAGTTAAAGATCACAAGATCAAAATTTTGGCACCAATGGAAAAATCTTGTCACTTGGACTGATACATATCACTTGTCATTTGAAAGATATGGTCTTCAATTTATTTTTTTCAAATTTAGGACAAACTCCATGTTCAAGGTTAACAATTTTGGTGGCAAATAGAAAAGTTTTGTCACAAGGACTACATGTATAAATGTGAAATATGAAAGCTCAATCAAATTATGACCAAGGTTAAAGCTTTTGAGGACAAACAGATATGCAGACAAACCAACAGGTCAAAGACTATATATGTCCCCATATCTCATAAAATTCTGGCATTGGAAATGGATTCATTTACAGAAAAAACTTGCTGGGCACAAATCACTTGGTAATGTATAACTAAGAAGGAAAGTAATCCATGCAAATATCTGACAAAGTAAATACAGACATCTACTATTCAACTGTCTATATTTAGAGCTAAATCATGACTAGAGAACTTGTGACTCTCAGTATAAGGCATAATCAGCTGGAGGGTGCACTATCAGAAAAATTGCACCTAAGGTACCATAGCAACATAACATGTGAAGGTAATAAGTATCCTACTGAATAAAGTTATAAGTCTTAAAATTATACCATATTATAAATAAACCAGAAAGTTTTGAAAGGCACTTATTAATTTGTTATTTCACAAGTGAAGAGAAATTGCAATAATTAATTTTTGTGAAAAATTGTACTTCAAAAGACTTTCATAATGGACACATTCAGTTGCTTTACATCATGTACCTTGGCTTTAATTAACGAAATGCAAAGAAATACACTGTCATTTAAGTAAGAATGACAGAAAGGCATGTCAAAAAGACTGCATAGATCATGTGTACATGTCGGGGTTTGATTGTAAATAGTAACATTCACAGTCACTAGGTCAAAGGTCATGGTACCAAATAAAAGCTCAGGCCATTAAACATCTAACAGTAAGCCATACATTTTCCAAGGCTATATTAACTATAGTATACAAGTAAAGAAAAAATGATAGAAAAGAATAGGATGGGAAGGAAGATAGTTTAATATATGTATGTCCTATTTATCAAACAGGAATGTAACTTTATAACTTGCATGTTCAAAAATGCTAATGAAAATGAACACCAAATGTAAAACAAGAAACTTCATCTGAGAAGGCTTAGAATGAACCTGAAGTATCACAGAATAATACGCTCAAACAATGAGAGTGTGACTCTGGTAAGCACCACAGTATTAGATTCTACTGTATCTGGGAACTATCGCTTGTAACATCTTTTAGTTCTTTGTAATCTTTTGATGTCTTCCTTTTGATGAACACACATATTCCTCCGAATATAATGAGCACCACTGGTATACCCAGTCCCGCAGAAATCACCCCGATCACCAAGGTGGATACCTTATCTGTGGGTGGGGACCCAAACCTAGGTTAGCCGTCCTGAAAATGTATATAGATACATGTACAAGTAGTTATCAACATGATCAAGGAAAGTCAAAGGTCTTGACTTTTCAAAATAATAACTTAGTGTCACAGACTTTGGGAATTGGAGGAAATCTGTATGATGACAAGAAGCTTTTACCTCCTTTTCAAGGTGTTAAATAAACACAATGGCTTGTTCTTTGATATGTCTAAGAAATTTACCTTAATTGCAAAATTATCACAATATAAATATGATTTATGAAAGAAATTGCTTTGCAATTGCATTCTAACTTTTGCTATTGCATCATGTATTTGAATTCTGCCAACTGTATGACCAATCTTAAAGTACCAGTATTCCACATGGAAAAAGTACAAAAGAGATATCCGAACTACTTTATAAAGACCCAATGTATTATCTATGTATATTATGTCTACCAATACTATATCAAAAACACATCAATATATCTACCAATACTACAATGGTTTCCTTACCATGATGTAAAATTTTTCGTGAATCCATCATCTTTCTCCAACCCGAACGTAAAGTTACTGACTTTGCCAGACATTTTCCACTCTACACAATGTACCATGCTGCTGTTGATGTACTTTTCCACCAAAGCTGTATCGGTCAGTGATTTATGGTTAACTTTGGTGGCAGTGGATCGACTACGGGGCGTGTCTATGTAACACACAGGCTTCCATTGCAGGTACACTCCTGTTGCATGATCACTTGGGTTACCCAACCAATTGTTTATCTGAAAAAAAAAAAAAACATTTATGCTTCAGATAAAATTCTGAGTAATTTTCAAAATGTAGTAAGTGTTATTCAATTTACAGAATATTGTAAAGTAAGTGTAAATTCTATCATTGATTTTTTATTTTCAATACCTTTTGCAAATACTCATACATTTTTATTTGAATGAATATTTGTAAAAGGTTTATATTTGCATGAATTTTGCCATTAACATAGTAAATATATATTATGCTGTGAGAATGTTTGTATCGTAGGTTTTAGTTAGTCATTTTGAATTAAATCACCATTTCGATGACTATACATACAAAATATTTAAATGCACATAAAAGTATTTCAATGATTCAGGAAATCATTTTTTAACATGTTTAACAACTTGACTGACTCGGTAACTCATGACTCAGTGACTCACAGTGAAAACTCCAGGAGTATATTCATCATCTATGGACCGGGTCTGGTCTACAGTCATCAATCCCCCATGACCCTCTGTCATCATGGCTGCCTCCAGTACCCAGCGTGCACTGCTGTAAGCATCTATACCACGCAGTGTAAAGTCTACTTGTACAGAGTCCTCATTGTTCACTAGATGAGGCAGTTTATCTGCCCTCTCTTCGTGGTCAGAAAAGGCAAGCTGATGATGTAATGATAAACACAAGTTATAACACCTTGTACATCTTGTAAATAGATGTAAATTACTTTTTCTCCATATTTTAAATTGTATATTATACATGTACATGTATTTCAAAGTCTTTTGTTCATCAAATTTTTTTTCAATTCATTTATTTCATTGTTACTTTATTTGTTGAGAAACAAGTACACACTGTTAATTCTCTCTTGAATTTGCATTGTCATGTAATGAAATAAGAGCACCTAGCCTTTTAGCACATGTAATACTATACACTTGGACAATCAAGCATATATCTTATTTTCATAGACACCTAACGTCAACATGTTTCGTTACCTGGAATTCTAAAGCACCGTTTGATATTGAGGCACCGTCTATCTGCTTGCTATTTTTAACTCGGAGAGTAATAAGGTTGTTGGAGGAATATGCTTCCATGTCTTCCCATATGAAGTCAGTAAAGTCATAGACACGCCACTGGGTAGAATTGACGTTATAGTTGTCTGGATCCGCTTTATCTTGGGTGTCATTGTACTGGAATAGCTGTAATACATAGTGCATAATACATAATGTCAAAATTAATTGAAATCTTTGTCTAGTTATTTTCTTTCCAATTCATGTTTCTAACACGTAAAAGACTAAATTTTATTTATTTGACATGCTTACTAAGATTTCTTGTCTGTTCAATAATGGCAATCATACATGCACATGTAAATCATGTTATAAATATACATGTATGTATTATCAGCCAGCAATTCAGAACAGCATAAAGTGTTCATGTTCGTCTCTGAAAATGTTTAGTACCTGTATTGTTACAATAGACTTTGGTATTCAAAATCTGCATTTCACAAGAGCTAATCCAAAAGTGCTGTGATGATCTTGTTGTACATGTATACCTAAAAGTGAGCACAAAATCTCATTATATTGATCAAAACACCATGATATCTTACCCTAGTAAATACAAAACTGTAGGTACTCAATACTCTAACTTCTCTCTCTAGGACGATAGTGCCGTTATGACATGTCTTCTCGTCTGCTAGCTTCTCACAATTCACACCGACCGTAGGGGGCCCTGGGGGTAAGGTGTTTGTGCGGATCACAACAATGCTTGGCGGTCCTCTCACTGCGGAGATGATGTAGTGTAATGTATCTACGTTTCCACGTGCTGTGACAATAGCCACCCCAGATCCACAACCTGTACTGTTACCATCATGTACACAATCCACAGTGCCACATCCTGGCAGAAAACTTGTCAGGAGCTGTAATTAAATCATTTGAACTGAAAATAATTGGGATTATGTGAAATAAAACATGATAAAATATAGCATTATGCAAACAACAATAGATGATTTTCACATTACTTCAGTAAACTTGCATTTTGTACACGCCAAGACCCATCATCATATTATTTACGGTATTTTCTTACTATTTCATCGTATTAGATCTATGACACATAGATGTAGTAAGAACATTGTTGTTCTTATTGAAATTTCATATATGGGTAGGGATAGAAGCAAGGCATAAAAAATCATCAACATATCATTGCCAAGTGACTGGGTTGCCATGGTAACCAGCTCACAAGATACCAAAATATGAAAATCAAGCAATTTCAAACCCTTCCTTTGTCTCATACAAATGGTTTATAATTTCAATTGTTATCAATTTCAAAAATGATGATTGTTCTCTGGGAGGGGGAGGGGATGGGGTCCTGACCTGTAGCATATATGCCTTGCATCCCAGCAAAGAAGAGAGTAATCGATGAAAAGAAAGAAAACAAATGTTAAATAAACATCGTAACACATTTACATTATTTACATTGTAGTTTTTCCCTCATTTCACCTAAAATAACGGTATGCCAATGACCGATAAATCTGTTAGAAGTATTTGCGATCTTCTGTGTGGAGTCAAAGGCAATTGCAAACTCTGTGATTTTACTGACAGTAACATCAAGCATTGTGATGTAGTATTTCCCCCACATTCACAAAGTTTTCCTCTTAAAAAGTGCAAAATGACAAATTGATCATCCACAGGGGGGTGGATGATAAGCTACATGTGCGAGTGTTGACTATGACGTCATAAAAGACTGATGCCCTGCATTGCTTCAGTCTTGATCAAAAGATGACAGAAAAGTATATTTTTTGACGTTTTCAAAAAGAAAAATAATCAATCACCAGGTGTTATCATTTACAAGGAAATCCAACCCTCGTGTCCATGATTTATGTCTGGTGCATGTAAATTGATTAGGAATATTTTCTTCAAGAAGGTAGAGAGTTGGAACCCTTCGACATTATTGCTTTTGTCCATGACTCGGCAAGCCTTCCTTTCCTTGTCGGTGCTCACATCCAGTGATTATAGATTCTATTAATCAACCACTTTGGGGCCAATAGACCATTTTCACATTACTGTTTCACTTGTATTTGAGACACTCCAAGACCCGACATCACAACTTTTGATGTAATTTTTTATTATGAAGTCGTAGATCTGTTTCTATGTCACAGTCAAAAGATAAGTCAAATGTTGCCATGTCAGGTCTTGGCTTGTATAAAATTCAAGTTGACTGGGGTAATGTGAAAATCGTCTACTGGTGGAGAAGTGCATTAATTATTGCCGATTTTTAAAGCATTTTTTGCTTTATTTCCTTTAATTTTCAAGACTTGCACATGGAATTAGGACAGCACAAACTAGAACCCTTTACATGTACCTTTACTTCAATAAATTTTCAAGAAGTCTGATGACTGGTACTGGTTTTATAAGCAATTAAAATGCGCTACTTTTAAGCACTCTTTTAAGAGGTTGGAGAAGCAATTATTATTGGGATCATTCTCATCTAATATCCTCAATATTCCAACTAAAATTAAACCATCGCATTCTTTTTCTAATCAGTTGTGATAAAAATTATTGAATATTGTTTGAAATTTCTTCCATGATTGAGAGAGAAGACAGCAAGGTGCACCGAGGAGCTCAGGGGAAGACAACACATTTTCATGAAATTTAGCTGCTCCAATCGGCCTTTGTTCAGTTTAGGGGACCGGGGCTATATAGGTGAAAAATGATGATTTTAAGACGAAATTTTCAACCAGGATTTTTTTCATAGAATAAAGTATTTTCTACTGTTTTAATAGTGTAACGTTTTTCTTTTGTACTGTTGATTACAATCATTATTTTTACTCTTTAAATTGCTCTTGATTGTCTTAAGGATACCATAGCTATTAAGGACAAAATAAATGAAATACATTAACATTTTTAAGATATATTTCTTTTCTGTGACTAAAGGAACAATAAATCGCTATTTAACTCACTTTTATTGGGGGCTACTGCCCCCAAACCCCCGTTAAATACGCTCAAACGCCGCTTGGCTTCGTGCATTTTCCCCTTTCAAACTCATCTTTGTAGTTGATTAACTGATTTCCTGTACAAAATGACGGTTGTATGACGTAAAAGTAATTGTTGAAATTCAGTATCATTTTTGTCCCGTGCGAAAATCGCATTGTGACGTCAAGATTTCCGCACGAAGTGACGGTCAAATTCAAAACAAAATGGCGACATTTAAATTTTTACATTGAGTTACAGTGTACTACCCCAATTATCCCAATTATATCAAAGCCCTCCCTCTTTCCGGAGAGATAGAGAGGTAGAGATGGCCGAGTGGATAAGGCGTTCATTTAACTCTCACGCAGACAACCGGGGTTCGAATCCCGGTGTGGTCATATGAGAGTTGAAAGTCATATGCATTCGTTCGTCCCTACCGAGTCTCCTGACCGGGGGGACTATAAAGGGCCCGGTTGGGTACCTACGCTCATGCTGCGGCAAGGGTATCCAGGTGTGGTGGCACCTTATAAAGGCCGTTGGAAATACGGACCATCCAAGCAGTACATAATTATACAACCCTCCTGCATACATGCATACACCACATACACAAGTGGAGGGTGGGCATTAAAATGGGGTAGTACTCCACCCCTTAAATAATAGAAGGGGCTATGAGGCACCCCAGAGGGGAACGGCCTGGCTAGAGTACTCTGTAACGGGCAGTTGGCGAATGAGTTCCCCGCAGTATAACATCAATACAGCCAACTGACCTAATAGAGGGTTGCCAGGTGCCCAAACAGGAAGAAAGAAAGAAGAAAGAAAGAGTCTGCGATGCAAGACAGTTGGATATAGGAACGGGACTAAGGTAGGATTTTTTCACCATTAAAATAGTTGATTTTTTACCTATATAGTCCCGGTCCCCTAAACTGAACAAAGGCCCTAAAATCTTAGCTTTCATCGTATGGATTCATTTGAAATTTCATACACAGTTTGAAAATTATAAGAAGTATTAGTGCTGAAAAAATCAAGACTCTGTCATTAGTATAACCGAAGATAATGTGCAAACAGCGATAATTACTGCTTGGCGATAACTACTTCCCGACCATTATTGGGGAAGAGGGGGGTTGTAACTATTTAAAATTATCATATGACCAAAATATCCAAAACTTTAATCTTGATTTCTCTATAATTTAACATAGATACAAGAATCTCAAAAGAGATTTATTTACCTGTTTACTTCCCACCTGCCCACTGCACTCCCAGTTTAGCCGTTGGAAGTTGGACAGAAACAGAAATTTTAAGAGAATGAAGTTAGAAAAGATAGTGGAGACGCAGGAGAACAATTTTAAAACTCACAGATCTTTTTGGGTCGTCATCATCACAAAAACTGGAGCAAACAAAAGTAATACAAAGAAAAATACATCTCCAAGCGCCCGCCATTTTCATCTTTCCGCAAATCACATGACTCGTGTCAGCTGATAGTGATGGTACTGTAGTGTACAGTATGGAAACCCTGAACGGACATGCGTTTTGCTCTTTGCTTTTTATTTTTGCTCTTTGCTTGTTGCGTTTTGCTCTTTGCTTTTTAGTCTTTGCTATTTGCTGCTTTTAACGTTTTGCCTTTTGTTGTCTGCCTTTTTCTATTTACGTTTTACATTAAAAGACCGTGGCAATAATATGTCAGCAGCAATGTCAGCGCATTTAAATAAACTTACTTAAAAGAAATTTATCAGTGACCGACAATCATTTCATTCACTGTTTAGTTGTCGCTTAATTTTATTTCTTAAAAGAACTAAGTCCCTCCTTGTAACATGAAGAAGATGACACAAAAAGAAAAGAGAAAAAATCAAAGTGAAAAAAAAACATGCTAATAGCAAAGAGCAAAACGCAAAAGGCACCCCAAAATGTGTCTTCCTTTTTCATTTTTCCCATTTTGTCAGCTTTTTATGTACTTATTTATTGCATATTTTTCATATTAAAGTCTTTTAATGCTTTGATACATGTATATAATTTTTTGGGGGGGGGGGGGGGGGGGTTAATGATTTTTTTAAATGACTCAGAGTATATAGATAGTTATGTTTATGTGCATATGGACCCAAGGGTTGTGGGTTCAAATCCTAACACTGGCAAGTTTATGCAATGTCAGTTATATGTGATAGCAGGTGAGGGTTGCGCCTGCTGGGGCTCTAGTGCACTAAATTGTTCATCACATTAAACACGAAATTGATTCTCTGCCACGGTAAGCACCAACAATTTTGTATAAGGATCTGGAAACGGTACGTCACAGACCCTTATCTGTTCAAATCAAAGGCCATAACGAAAATATTTGAATTGATGAAAAATTACTCATATTCATGCTGGTTGCCATGGAAACGGGTTGCATACACTAAATTGGTGCAATTTTCAGTATTTTTGAAGCCACACAGGATTTTTTACACACATTGAACTGTAATGTTGGATTCTAACTCTTTCTGATAAAACCATTACCTGAAGATAAAATTAAAAAATAGAGACTTACCATATCAACAAATTTTCTGAAAATATTAATTTGTCATTTTAAACTAAAATAATGGAGATTGGAGATGCTTTTAGAACTTATCAGATGGCAATCAATGACAAGTATTGTTTCTTGGTTGCCAAGGTAACGTGGAGAGTATTTAAGGAAAGGTACTCATTTTACTTCAGATTTCAGACCTAATTCTGACAATATCGAAGGACAAAACATGAAAAAGATTGATTTAATTGTAAGCTTTAAGGTAATCTTAAATTTTGATTGAAAAAATCTCGCTTAATACTAAAAGAAATAAGACGTTGCTAAATGAAACATATATAAGATTTTGGCTTCCAAATTGTTTCTTTCCTTGGAAACGGCCATTTTAAATTAATATTTAAGAAATGACTGTCTTACTTTGGGTGTTCATGGTAGTATAATTCTGGTTGGTCACGTGCAAATTCCGTGAAGGCAGTCATTACTTATATTTCCATTTGTACTAAATATTGGACATCCCGTTTAGCATTTATAATGAGCCTTTGCATGTTATAACGTCAATTTTAAGTATCTGAACGTTGGTAAATTCTCCGTACTTTCAAAACTAAAGCGTGACGTCATAGTAGGCAACCAGAATTATAGTTTATAAATCCGTTTGCCTAACGGGCGCTTAACATGGGGATTCCTCTCTAATGGAAATGAACGTTTTGCTATAATACTTTTAAGGTGGTTCAATAATCCAAGAATTCTTTAACAGAGCATAAAAAAATTATTCTGTTTATTTGACATTCATACCTGATGATTTATATTTGTAATTAAGATTACATATTATCGTTCATTTGATTGACAAGTGGTCCTCTGTATATACATGTGTAATCCAATTCCGAGATCTGTCGCAAAACAATAAATTTTGATAGATAAATACATGATAAAGAGATAGTAATTCCTCATTGAAACCATTCTTGTGATTATTATCACCATGATATAATCAAATATGTCTATTTCCTTATAGATAATGCTCTCAAAGAGTGAATTAGCTAAAAATTGTTCCGGAAAGGTACATTTTTGTGCACCCCCACCAAAAATGAAAACCTAAAAAAGTACACAGTACCCTTATTTGTCATCAAAGTGATAAGAAGTCTTTGTCAGAAGTTATTTTCTTTATATATTTCTCAACGACAAACTCTGTTCTTCAAAACAAAAACAAAAATATATATAAAAGTACATGTTTTCGTTCATCCTGATTCAAAATACTTGGTTGTCGTAGTAACGACTCCTTCTTTAATGTCAAATAGATTTTTCCTTCCTAACTTCGTAAGAGATTAATTTCACACGCTTAAAAAAGTCAGAAAAATGAAGAAATTTTGTATTGATTGGTCTTGTCTCCATAGTAACCATAAAAAAATTGTTTACTTTTCATCAAAATCATTTCTACTGAGTACTAGTGCTGTATATTGAATTAAATTTTTCAGTACAATACAATACAATACATTTTGCTTCAATACTCAATATTTTCAATACAATACGCATCTTTACATTTTTCTCAAATAAATCATAGTCATGAATCAATAAAATTTTAATGAAGTTTTTATGTTTTAATCAATGAAAACTTTATGAAACAGAACAAAAATAAACAACAAATGGATGTTTTCCATTATTTCAAAAACAAAAAGGGAATAAAAAGATGACAATGGAAGGTATGGAAAGTGGTTCTTTGTCTACCAAGGAATTCTGATTGTTGACTAGCCACATGCAAATTCCGTGAATCGCGAATCATACATCCATGAACACCAAATTTGCAATATTTATTTACATTTCTCTAAATATTTTAAAAACATCCCATTTTTGCACGAACATCGCAAACACAGCGAATTACAGCGTCAAAAGTATTCTAACATACACAAATTCTCCGTAAGTTCAAAATTTGGACGTGACGTCACATTGGCAACCCACTTTATCGGAATATAATTACGATAGAAACTTTATCAGAACTCGTACATCTAAACGTTGATGTGATCAGAGAAGATTCAGAGGAAATATGAAAATCAAAACAAAAAACAAATTAAAAGTTGAGGATTTTATTTTCTTATCAAATGTATTTAAAAAGTATCGATACTCAGCATTTGTGTATCGATACGTATTGAAAATCTCAAAGTATTGATGCTCTTCAATATTCCAGTATCAATATATCTACAGATCTACTGAGTACCGGGTAATTTATAATTATTGTAACAACGTTTGAATGTTTAAATTCGACATTTTTTCAAATGGTTACCATGGTTACGTTTACCCCACTTAATTTATTTATGTTTTTGAAAGAGTGCATATGTTACAACAAGATGATTTCACATTTTGGCAATGAAGGGATTTTTTTAATTCTGCCCCCGGAATCAAAGATTCGGGGGCATGTAGTTTTTGGCCTGTCCGTCTGTTCGTCCGAAAAAACTTTAACACTGGACATAACTGTTGAATGGGAGGTGGTATGGCTTTCATATTTCACATGTGTATTTCTTGTGACAAGACCTTTCCATTGATATCAAATTTTTTGACCTCGTGACCTTGACATTTGACATACTTTCAAAAAACTTTAACATTGGACATAACTTTTGAATGGGAGGCGATATGGCTTTCATATTCCACATGTGTATTCCTTGTGACAAGACCTTTCCATTGATACCAAATTTGTTTTACCCCGCCCGTGACCTTGACCTTTGACCTACTTTTCAAAAACTTTATCATTGGGCATGACTTTTGAATGGGAACTGAAAGGACCAACGACACTTTGCTATTCGGGTGGTTTGTGTGTGTTTGACCAAGGACATTTTGCTATTTGGATGGTGCTATTTTGGTTTGTGTGTGTTCGACCAACAACATCTTGTTACTTCGATGGTTTGTGTGTGTTCGACCAATAACGCTTTGCTATTTCATGTATTTGGACGGTTTGTGTGTGTTCCTACAACGACATTTTCCTATATGGATGGTGCTATATTGGTTTGTGTGTGTTCGACCAACAACACTTTGCTATTTCGATGGTTTGTGTGTGTTCGACGAACAACGCTATGCTACAAATGTATTTAATGTATTTGGATGGTTTGTGTGTGTTCGACCAACGACATTTCACACACCCATCCAAATTGCAAAGTGTCGTTAGCCTTTTCTGTGGCTAGATCCGGATAAGATACAGATAAAGAATGATCTTCATTGTGCTAACAAGTCCACCAAAACAGACAAAACAAAATACCCTACATAATAAAATATAAAACACCGCTAAAGACGGTATGGCCGGATTGCAAAGTAAGTTTTTGTCACTAACTGGGTCAAGGTCACTAGGTCAAATATTACAGCATACATTGAGAAGTCTTGTCAGAGGCAACCTACATGTATAATATAAAGTTTCTACTGCATACAGTTCCTTAGATTTTGCTTAAACCAGGAACTTTAACCAAAGTCTTTAACTAGGTGAAAGTCCAAGGTCAAGGTCAATAGGTCAAATGTTACGGCATAAATTGAAAGGTCTTGTCATGGGCAACCTTAGTTTAAACATATTTATTGTCAGAAAGGCAATATATTATATAATTACATTCATAGTGATGCAGGATTGGAAAAGAAGCATTATGCTTATATAAATTCTTCTCCTGTTTTTATCAACATTTGCAAAACTTGGTGAGGAAAGCAGTAATTGATGCGTGACAAATAAAGTGGCGAACAGAGAATAAATGTAAGGTCTAAATCAGAAGGGAGAAAAGAGAGAAGATACAATAAACAAATCAACCTTCATGTATAATATAAAGTTTCTACTGCATATAGTTCCTTAGATTTTGCCTCAACCAGAAACTTTAACCAAAATGTTGACGGCAGACGGACGGACAGACGGACATCGTCAATCTATAGACCGGAATTGCTCTGCAATCCGGCCAAAAATACACCGACTATACTTTGTAAACTGAATTTTGTGAAGTCGAAGTTGGAAGCCGACCCCTATGTACTCAATAGCTTCCTAAAATTCGTGAAATTCTCAGGAATTGCTATAATGTTGAGTGTGAAAAAGTCACTTTACAAATGTAAATCAAATGCTGAGCTTGATTGCAATTTCAATTGCTATGTCATTAAATATAACAATTTTAAAATGCGGATTTTTAGGGATTTGTTGCACTCGGATAAAACAAGCCCAACAAGCAGATTCTGGGACTTAGTCCATTCCAGGGTCTAAGAGAGACTCGAATTAGAAATGCTATATGCAACAAGAGAAATCCAAATAAAAATCAGTTTTTGTTATATCAAAATGCAATTACGGTAGCATTCAAACTTCTACCAGCGATCTGTTATCGAAAAACCAATTCCTTTCAGGAGGGAGCTCAATCGGGGAGTTTGCGGTAGCATTTTGTGCGAAACAATTTCACCTTTTAAAAGTAAGAAAAAAGTCAATATATGATCTAGTAAGCACGTTTATATAAAATATATTCACTTCTATAAATTATATATACATGAATAAAAATCAGCTTAAAATGATGAGACTCCTTCATTGCATTTAAAACTGACCATTGCACTTTTGCGCTATCACATATCACATTTCACAAATTAAAAATTTACAAATACAATATACAAATAAATTTACATCTTACTCATGTATGTACAACTGTTATCATTCAACAGCATTGATCATAATGTTTGTAAGTAATATCAGGGAATATTAAAACACGCACCATAAAAGCTATTGTCCAAAATTGAATCGCCTACCAGCTTTGGAAAGAGTATGGGAACGACGACGTCGACGACACAGGCGCAACGGAAGTTTGTTGTTGCTGAAGATGGGCATGCGCAGTCTGATAGAACGAGTTACTGGCGTATGATGAATTCGTCGACTGGACTTGACTGTTGTTGTAAGATGCTGAAGGATAGTACATCTGATGGTGCGAGTAAGGATGATATCCGACTGGCGAAGGCGTCATCGGGACGTAACCCGCAAAAAAATGTTTGTTTACACTAGGATCATGACATGGTTCGTGACTCAAAGATCCCTGATTTATGTCCTTCATACTTTTACGTGCACGGCGACGTGCTTGTCTTCGGCGGAAATCACCTCGCGCAAAGTCCTCCACGCATGCGGGATGAATCGACCAATAATTTCCTTTTCCGTTATCTGCCCTTCCGTTTTTCACGAAACACTCATTCAAAGACAAATTATGTCTGATGCTGTTTCTCCATGCCTTTTCCTTGTTATTGTAATACGGGAAATTGTCCATGATATACTGGTAGATATCACACAAAAGTATTTTCCTATCTGGCTTGCTAAGAATCGCCATAGAAATAAGAGCGATGTAGGAATGCGGTGGCTTCTCGGCACTAGAGTCTGCTAACATCATTCCGTTTTTAATAGTTTTATCCAAAGACAGTAAAACTTCTGCTATAGCCTCCGTATTCTCACCGTTTGTACTGCTTCCCGACTCACTGGGTCCAGGGGAGGGGCTTTGATCCGGAGACGGGGTGCGTATTGGACTTCCCTCGCTCCCACTCTCGTCCTTGCGGTCATGGTCCCTTGTGAGAAAGTCAATACTGAAACTCGACGGAATCATAATGTAGAATCAGTAAAAATGTAGTCCCAGTTGATCTTTATAACAAACAGTATATCTCCACAAACATGCAAACAGTTAGCTAGCAAACTTTGTAGTGGCCAAACAGGGTATAGCCGAAGCTTATATGGTCAAACTGTTGACACACGACAGAACTATAGTGATTTGTTCACGGTGGGCGGTGATCGGTCAGTGACAAGTGCTAATAACTGTTCCTCGCCTCGCTGACTACCCTGCCTAGTCATTCTAACGGTAGTGACATTACTGTTTCATTCATTCATTCATTCATTCATTCGTTCATTCAATCGTTCGTTCATTAAATTCGTTCGTTCATTCATTTTGAAAGTATATACATGAAATTTATTGAAGTTCCTTTAAAACGTGTGTATTATAAACTTTATTGAAGCAAATATCTTTTTTGATACGTCAACATTTTACGTTTTATCTAAATCCAAGTATTATGATTTTATTGCAAATAATTTTACCTTATTTCTTTAATCATGTTAATAGCATTTTCTTTCATTAGAATAAATAAATAAATAAAAAAAAAAATAAATAAATAAATAAATATCATTTTTATTTATATGAAAAACAAAGAAAAATGAACAATCACATCATAACCAATCCTTTGCGAATGAGAGGTGGGAAAATAGTAGTAATTTTTTAGCGTTTTGTTAATTTAGAATATAGTTTTCTTTAATATCTTTTTACACTTAGTTTAAACATATTTATTGACTTCAAATTCAATAGAAATGACAGCTGAAAATATACAATATCAAGGATTGGAAAGAAAGCTACAAGCTTATATAAATTCCTCTCCTTATAAGCTATTGAGCAAAATTCTGTTCATGCATGCAAGAGAAGTCTTTAACAAGAGTGAAAAACAAGAAAAAAAAATAAACATAAACTACCCTCTTAATCATTTCCAAAATGCATGTCATAAATTTCATGTACCAAGGATGTAATAGCTACACTTGTTATATAGATTATTATCTAATATACATAGTTCACGTATTCTGCGAAAAAAAAAAAAAACACCCTCGAGTATAAAATATGAAAATATTCAAAACAACCAGCTACATGTACAAGTTTCAGAGATAGAGAAACTTTAATCTTTAAACGGTTGATGGCTTCAGATGAAATTATTTTTGTAATTGTTTTTGTTTGTTGATGTTATTGTTATATGCTTGTTATTGGTATATTTTGATAATTCCTTCTGATTGAAAGAAATTGGAAGGTTAAAAAATAATTTTAAAAATGTATAAACAATGCATTGAATTCAGCGCTATCTTTCTAACTGATTTTATGCATGTAATTCTCATTTAAAACACGTAAGCACAATATTTATTATAACATTTATAAATAAAGACATCAATATAACGGAAATGATATTAACAAGTTCCTGATTGTCGTAACCCCCCTTTTGTCTCTGTGTTCATAAGTTTGACTGTTATACGACAAACAAATATAAACGCTTCAGGAAAGCATTGTCAGACAACTCAGGGAAGCCAAACTATGACAAACAATATTACGTCCAAAAGCAATGATAAAGTAATAGTATGAATATAACATGGTAGTTTATAGCACTCTATGGAAACTTTCAAACGTTTACTAATCACCTTTTCCCAACATATTAACAATGCCACTCCACACGTATATATGCTAAATTAATTTGATTTATTTTATATATGTTAAGTATTGATAATTGATAGCAGGTAAATATTTTCGCTACAAAATGGGTATATTCTTCAAAATCGTCGGTTGAACACATTCCCCTCGTTTTCTTTTCTGCACATGTTTTTTTTTTAATAATTTGAGAAAATCATTAGTTCTATTCCCCTTTCCGACAGAAGGAATGGCCATGTCTTTGACGTCTTTAGTTTAACGTCTTTGAAATCATGATATTTTTTCGACGTCGGAATCTATGTACAACGTTGTTTCAACGTTGAATTATTGTTGTTCGACTTATAGACCAACCTGTCTGCTGGAATTGTATTATCAATCAATAGCAAGTCTAATTTAAAAAAAAAAAAGAAGATGAGATACAAAGACATTGGTGACTTCCAGTCGAGAGTAACGATAAAATAAAACATTTTTAAAAGGAAGTTTCAATAACAAAGAGGCTTGGACACCAGTTTCTCTTACTTCTTCAATTCTTGAAGTATGAAATATTTCTATATATCCAGTTGGATTTTATTTATGTAATTTTCATTATTTCAAGATCCCCTCGGGAGAGGATTAAAATAGGCTTTGACTGTTGTCCAACCCTTTTCAACTCTTGTTCTTAAAAACGTTAAATATGCAGTGCTCTGTAAATGATTTCTTGATGACGTCACGTTGAGAAAAATAACGTTCTAGCTCTCTATGTTGGTTGGAAAAATGATCACCGATACTTTTATTAATGCATGACAAAAACAGAGTTCATATTAGTTTTTTTCAATTTAATACAATACAATACACTTTGCTTCAATACTCAATATTTTCACTACAATACGCATATTTTCATTTTTCTCAAATAAATCATTATAATGAATCAATAAATGGAGTTTTTGCTTTAATCAATGAAAACTTTAGAAAATAGAACAAAAATAAACAACAAATGGATGTTTTCCATTATTTCAAAAACAGAAAAGGGAATAAAAAGATAATAATTGCAGTTATGGAAAGTGTTTATTTGTCTTGGACCAAAGAATTCTGTTTGGTCACATGCAAATTCTGTGAATCGCGAATATACACCCATGAACACCGAAACTAAGACAGTCATTTCTTATATTTACATTTTTGCTGAACATTAGACACCCTATATTTGCACAAACATTCCAAACACAACGAATTACAGCATCAAAAGTATTCTAGCATTTGTAAATTATCCCTATGTTCAAAACTTGGATGTAAAGTCACAATGGCAACCAGATTTAATGGAATATAATTAAGATAGAATGAACTCGTATGGCAAAACATTCAAGTGATTAGAAAAACAAAATCAGAGGAAATATAAAAATAAGAACCAAAAACGAATTAAAAGTTAAGGATTATATCTTTTTTTTTTTTATCAAATGTATTGAAAATATCGATACTCAGCATTTGTGTATCGATACGTATTGAAAATATCAAAATATCGATACTCTATAATATTTCAATATCAATATACAACACTAGTTCATATACTTTAAAACTAGTGGATATTCTAAAATTACCCCATCCTGTATCATTCAATTATATGCATCCAAAACAATAAAGAAAGAGGAATGTGATAAAACGGTCATTTTATATAACGCTTCATAAAATGGTTAAATATTGTCTGTAATGATCTAACCCAAGCTTCCGTTGTAATAGATTTTATTGCAGCATTTATTTCATTCACCTGTCTACCGCTTTAGCACCTCGTTTGACGATTATCGTGTCAACGGCGACGGTGGTCGTGCTCAAGACACTACAGGAAACCTGGTATGGGCAATTCTATAGCTCTTCAATTGCATTTTTAGAACACAATTTTGCTTGGTGATAGAGAAGCTCCTTAAGTTGGCTAATCAACACAGTAGGTGGTCCAGGTAGTATAACGGGAGGGGATGATCAACGTTAATTGATCACAATGACCGATGCCATGGTGTCATACAGAGCGACTTGTCTGATTTTCATATCAATTTCACGTGTACTCGGGGATTCAGGTCCGTACCGGGACCCGCGGGGTGTTTACAAATCCTCTAAACAAAACCTTTCACGATACTACGTAGGGGAATTTTTCTGTTAATTACGCACAGGGAAGGGACTAAAATATAATCAAGCATACAATAGGATATGATATTAACAACATTAAGAACATGTATCCCTTCTAAAACAATTGGATATTCAAAATAAAGCAAACCCAAAATACATGTAGTTGTCCACCCAGTACGATGGAATCGGGAATATATATGGTTACTATGTATAATAGTTTTTTCATTGTTTATAAGTATTTGAATCTAACATATTTAACGTGATCATTCATACACACAACAGTTTTGAAAACTGTGAATGTAATGATATAGAAGGGTAAAGTAGGTTTATGACACTTGATGCAAACAGAATATTGGTAATGTTCAACAAGATTAGAAAGAAATTAAACAATCCTTGATAAAAAGAAAAAAATGATGTCTGCTAAAACAAGAAGATACAGCAGGACATCGTGTTCCGGATCCTGTAGTGGGGGGAGTGTCAGGATACGTACTATATCTGAGTGGAAGGAACACCTCAAGTATAAGGTAAAGTCTGGAATTCTCACGTCTACAAACAAAGATCAAAATTAGGTGAAATGCCAGTGTTTTCTGTTATTGCAATTAGTTGTCTGACGTCAAGATTGGCCGCTATAGTACGTCAAGTACGGGTATCTCAAATGAAATATGCTCTGAAAAGAAAATGAACAAAGTCAAGTATTAAATTAGAAAATCCAAATGCATTTACATGTATTCTATCTCATCAGGAAAGTTGATTGATCCTCAATTAATTCTTGCTGCCGTCCTGAAGCACATGAGGCCACCGCAGGACATTTTATGAGCTGTTCTACAAACTATAATATTTTTCGTATCATAAAAAATGAAGTCTGGACTCTGATGCACCACATTCAGATTTCTGCCCTGAAGGTTACTCTCTATCAGTAGAGTTGTACGCCTCGATTTTCTTGCAGATAGATTATCTTTAAAGTATTTTTTTTTTAATAATTTGATTTATTTTCAACTTTCTTTAGCATAAGAAAAAGATGAAATTATTTTCAGACATTTGAAAGCATTTTTTCTCTTATGGTACTTTGATGAAACTTGGCATGGATGAAGGTAACATTTTACACATTAAAATTTTGCAATAAACTCATTATATGTGTGCATCAGAGTAAGCCGGATGGATAGTCGGAGAGTCCGAATGAGTGACAATCTTGATTAAACAACTGTTTTTAAAGTTTTCCAATTTAGAATGTTTCCATGAGTCAGGAATGCATTGTGGTACACACCATCAACATTGTACTTCGTGTTATTTTAAAACTTTTAGGAATTGATGGAATTCTGTTTTTAGTAGCACAGCAGATTAAAGAATACTAAATAAATAAATAAGTAAATGAATGAATAGATAAATAAAAAAATAAATTACAGTGCTTATGAACTGAGAATGTCAAACTACAATGAACATATAACTTGCAGGTACCCGAGAGGACTACCGATTATACCGTAGTTGACCAGAGATACTTAGCAAATACCAGTAATGCCAGCAAGATTTCCTCGGTAGCGAATAACAGGGAACTAAACATTACCAAAGAACAGTGAACGGCTACAGGAAGTCATGTAACAACCACCTCCGTGTTTTGTGTCTCTCTCAACGGAAAGTTTTCAGGGATTTGTCAAGACTTCAAGACAAGATCCAAGTAAAGGAGCCTGGGAGGAATGTGTCCGGATCTACTCCATGTCATACTGATAGATGGGCAGATAGTGCCCGCGAGATAAAGAAACAGATGAATTCAGAACAGTATATACCTCTATGGCAGAAGTCATCACGTCTTCCAACTGACGATTTGAGTAAACTTATTCCCAATCTTACACCATATACAAAAAATTCTGTTATAGACGCAAAGTTTGTTCCCATGAGGAGACCAGTTTCTGAACCAGTTAACAAGAAACCATTCTCACTATAAAGAAATGTTCCTAACGACACGTGTATCTGTGGCAGCTGCTGTCTAATGTGTCTTACTTGCATAAATGTATGTATAGGGAAGAGTCGGGTATAACAGGGGACATTTTGTGTAGGGTACATGCGAGCCTGCAAATAATATGTATTTGATGTTCTGATTGGACAATAATGACAAAGTTGGTCATTTTAGAATAGAAACATTTCATGCTTTACATTAATACAGAGAAAATTCCTGAAGACTCATTCATTATGCTATTTTAGAGGCAAAAATTATTGCTCCATTTAGAGCAGATATCACATATGTATTATTTTCTTATCCTCAAAGATTATACTGATATCAAATTCAAGTTTGTAATGCTTGTCATGGTCAACATTTCATGGTAAACACGTGGTAGCTCTGACGTCATTTTCCGTGACCTGAGGTGTGTTACTTTATCTAGCTTATGTACATGACATTAAGAGTATCGGGCAAATAGTGACAACATCTGGTCACCGCTCATTACATTATCATACAAGCATACATTACCATAGTAGCTATAAGCCACTGTATGATCTGTACATAAATTCAAAACCTGAGTCTGTCTTTGTGTTGCCATCAGCACCGGGGGCTTATTATCATTTTTTTTTTTCATAAAATTGTCAGTCTTTATAGGAAAATGCAATATTTAATCAAAGTAACCAAAATTACAAAATTTGTAAAAAAAAAAGAAAAAAAAAATGCAGAAAGTGCAACCATCAACATTAGTAGATCAACTTAATTTGCATTTGTCCAGGTATCTTCTCTTCTTGTTGTCAATCTTGCACATTTTTATGCGTTTATTCAATAATAAGTTTCATACTGACACGATGGGGTTCCTTACTTTCCTACCCGTAAGCAGTAGACCAATAAAATTATTTTACCTACGGTATATGAGCATTTCATTCAACCACAACTTGACAGTTGTCAAATTCTCGGTATCATACAGCTTTTTTTTTTTCTTGACGTTTTGTGCAAAGGTAGATCACACTTCTTGTTGTCAATCTTGCACATTTTTATGCGTTTATTCAATAATAAGTTTCATACTGACACGATGGGGTTCCTTACTTTCCTACCCGTAAGCAGAAGACCAATAAAATTATTTTACCTACGGTATATGAGCATTTCATTCAACCACAACTTGACAGTTGTCAAATTCTCGGTATCATACAGCTTTTTTTTTCTTGACGTTTTGTGCAAAGGTAGATCACACTAACATTGGTTAAAAAGAAGGCCCCTTAATTCTAGTCTTTTCTTGAATCTTGAATCTTCAAGTCTCCTACATATTTTATGAGGGGGTGGACAGGGTGATAGGGTGGCGGGAGGAAGGGGGCGGGAGAAGGGAGGGAGGGAAGGGGGAAAATGGGAGGGAGGGGAGGAAGGGGCGGGAGAAGGGGGGGAGGTAGGGGCAGGAGGGGGAGGTAAGGGAAGGGTGAAAAGGAGGGGGAGGGAGGTGTGAGCGGGAGGAGGGAGAGAGGTACCCCTTGTCCCCCCCCCCCCCCATTTTATATAAGTCCCTGATTTTGATCATAGATGTAATGCTCAGAAATCTACATGTATGACATATTCCTGATCATTGGGTTTATACATCACCTTAATTAATGAATAAAATATTACTTTCCCAATTACATATAGTAAAAAAAATGATGTGTTGACAAGTACACACATGTCAATCAATCGTGCAGGGTACGCAAGTGATGCATATTTAAAAAGTACATTATACCTGCAAGGATCATCCGGCGGCCGCGGTGGAGGTTGGTGTCGTCAACACCAACCTCCACACCCGCAAAATTATATTTATAGGTATACATTGTACCATGCATGTTTTAAAAGAAGAATAAATTGTCATTGAGAAGGGTTGGAGGTATTATATTATTGCATGAAATATTATTATTAAATCGAAAGATCGAAAAACCTCAAACTATCCAATATCCATTATATTTACCGGTATCAGCTAGAGAAAGAATTGATTTCGGTCCTCAACGGTCTCGATTAGTAATTCTCTGAAAAAAATCAGGGCGCGGATCCTGGTTTTTATCGGGGTGGTTTGACTAGGTGCTTTATAAGCAGTTTGATCGGCGAGCGAATCGAGGCAGGAAGTTTTTCCTAGAAAGTTATTATGCAAACTTATCATAAAACAACAGAAAGTCAAGGTCATTTGCTCATTTATGTTATACATTTAAAATAATTCTCTATAGATTTTGAAAGTCACTGGTCAAAATAGGAAAAATACAGTATTACATGATAAATTTTAAGAGTGTTCAGAATGATTTTTGTATATCACTTAACACAAATTTTAATGACCTTTTAAATTGTGATTTATGATTTTATTGTATATAATGACAAGTGTCTCATAAGTCTTATAGGCTGGATGTTATAAATATTTTATTTGAATTTTATACTTGTAATCATAACAATGTTTTTATAACATGTGACACTATAATAAATTATTTGAACTTGAACTTGAACTTGAACTATTATAATAGACATCATAATTACCTCTCACAGAGAGATTGAAACGAAAGGAGTTATTACTACCATCATACTTTCAGATATTAAATTCATAAGTAGTGTTGTGAATACTGACCAATCGACCACACGAACCGTCTTGTGTATTTTAAAAAATGTATATACCGGTAAGAATAAAATGTATACATATATACATACAAATTCAAATTGTTTATTGGCATAGAACACATTTTTACAAATGGTTATGGCCAAAGTTAAACACACACAAAAAAATCCCCAGCAAACAATATAATATATATGTTACAGGGAATAAGTGTAATCAGGGATTTCATGTAATTCCTGAAATTTAGGAATTTCGTGAAATCCCTGTTTCAATTAGTTATTACAAGTAATTCCTGAAATTGGCCAGGAATTTCATGTAATTCCTGAATTTTTCATAATTTTTTACACTTATTTCCTAACCTTAATTTCTCCTCGTTTTGATTAAAAAAAATTTTTTTTTGGCTCAGTTGATGATGGATATTCTCTATGTCAGGTACCCGGAAACATTTATGCCAAATAAGTTAATATATTCAAACTAGAAAAGGTAATTTTTATATAAAAAAAAATTCTCCAAATTGTGAAGTTAATTCATCATGTTTATCATTATCTTTGCAAAATGGACTTAAAACAAACCCATTAGCGCAAAGAAAAGAACTTATCGAACAAAATTGATGATCGAAGCACTATAAAACACATATCGAAAGTTTCAATCGAAAACAGTAGTATTTAACCCTCATTGATATATTTAATAATAGGCAAAAAGTAAGAAGAAATTATAAAAATGTTCTGATTTTCAACTATTTATTATGTGATGTTTTAAAATATCTTAGGTTTATCATAAGATATTCAAAATTACTTTTTTGGCTAGGCAATGGATGCCCCGCCCGACCGCAAACATAAAACACCAGTATGAAGGTCGATAAAACAAATTTTGGACAGCCCCATTCCTTCGTGTATAACTAAGTACTAAGATTTTTATTTGCAACAAATTTCATCGAAATTGAATAGACACAGTAGCATATCACTGATGTGTAAATAATCTCTTGCCCGGGAATCTCCTTTATAATAAATTAAATAAGGTAAATACAGCCCATCGTATGAGAGGGCGAACAGGGGTTACCTCTCTCCCTCCCCCTCCTTTTCACCCTTCCTTTACCTCCCCCTCCCCCTTCCTCCCTAACCCTTCTCTCCCTCCTCCAACCCCTTTCTACCCCTTCCCTCCCTCCTCCATCCCCCTCTCTCTCTCCTCCCACCCCTTTCCTCTCCCCTCCCTTTCACCCTGTTCACCCCCTCATATGAGCATCACTATCATCTATATGCTGGTAATCTTTTCTGGTCAAGAATAGAGGTATATTCAGAGAACACTTCAACAGAACTTTTATTTATTTTGTTAACATATTATGATATGGTGCACCTAAATGAACAAGAATTTTCTGTTGAAGTGCTCTAAATAATATCTAATTTAATTGAATATAAATATAATTCTATTCTCGACCAGAATAGATTATCATCATACATGATAATGATGCTCGTATGAAAGCTAAAATGAATTCCTGTAAAGTAGATTTAGACAGTAATCGGAGGGAATTCCCGGGCTAGAGATTATTTGCCTGTCACGTGATATGCTACCGTGATAGATGCAAAGAAAATATTTTGGGATGAACCGATCGCCATGGTACTTTGGTACAATAGCTGTATCGATTATATACTAGTAGTCCAAACGAGATTCAATGCATACAATTTTACAAAGTACATGTATAACATGTACAGAGATTGATTTAACATATCAGTGGGCCAAAATCTATCTTTGCAACCAAATTGTCTGCTCAAGAGTTTTACTAATATATAATTTTTCTTTCAATTTTAAATTAACATAATCAACCTTAAACGCATCTCCGATTATATACGTAAGGCCATACCAAATTAATTACAATGTTCTTTGGATTTCCCGCACCATATTTTTCAAACTTCAAAAAATAATATTATAAAAATAAAGTGCTCGCCCGCACCAATAAATTTCTGGCTCAAGAATTTTTAAGGGTCGGGTCTGATTTCTGCAAATTTTAAAGCTTCTAGAAGTCTAAGATTGTGCAAATTTCGAAGAAAATGATACTTTTTGTGTTTTAAAAATTTCATTAGGAGCAAATTTGTTGTCTCATATACATGGCACTGAAAGTCATAGAGGGGGAATGTTCGAAAATTGTTTCCGTACTGCTATGTGCCAGGCTTCCTAGTCACCAGATTCCTTTGGGGATTCCTTTGTGAGTACGGAAAACATCAGAAATGTATTATTTCACTCGCTCGCACCTTAAAAGCTGCAATACTTTAAAAAAAAAAAATTATATTTTTGCTCGCTCGCACCCTTTTTTTCACAAGAAAATCCAAAGAACATTTAATTAATTTGGTATGGCCTAACCATCTTTTTCTCTTTCAGTAATAGGATTTTATATTATGAACATGTAAAATAGCTATCGTATCACAATTTGATCATTTTTATACGATTTTTGGCCATCAGGAAATAAGTGTAAAAATGCTCAAATATTTCAGGAATTACGTGTAATCTCTAAAATTTTGGGGATTTCATGTAATTCCTAAAATGACCAGGAATTACATGTAATCACTGAACCTTTCAGGAATTACATGAAATCCCTGATTACACTTATTCCCTGTAACAAATACATGTACTTATGTTTATTTCTATGTCTTTTTTTCCGGTCCAGCGGTGGGTGGGGGAGCCTCGGGTCTTGGGCAATGGGACGAAACGTCGTGCACCCTCTGTCATCTTCTCGAGACAAGTGTACGTAAGATATTATGTACACTTGTCTCGAGAAGATGCCCTCTGTCAGTATAGATGTTTCTGTACATGAATATAATTTAATAAGCTTCGTGAAATACACGTCATGTAATTAAAAGTAAATGACAAAATGTACAAGTTCAAGAGAAGAAAGAATGGTCTAGATCGAACCATTTTCTACATTTTTCTTTTTCAAAATATTCCCATGGAAGCCCCTGTTATCTTGAATGTTTGATCTCAGAAGACATTAGTGACACTGCTCATGACATTTATGATCCAATGCCGCGTAACACGGGATACAGGTAGATCTCCTGTCGCGGTAAGGAGCCTGACGCAATGTCAAACCCCCCCCCCCCCCCCCCTGGGAAGTCAAACGCCCATAAAAACACAATACAACTGATACGATACTTTTAGAAAGAAATTGGTGTCCCATTTTGGAAATCGTCAAAATGAAGAAAGTTATATTTTATTGGGATCGATATTCATACAAGAATGTGGAGACGGGAAGCTTTACATTGGATATTTCACAACTGGATTTCATATCGTATGAAAAAAGAGCATCCAAAGATATTGTTCATGTCGAAAGTTTTATAGATTTCTCAAGAAGCAATATGTCTGTAAGACAGAAAAGATTTGAAGATGATCTTGCCAAAGCCAACGAATTATGCACGAAATACAAATGGCCAGTAACAGGTATACTTAGAATTGAAACTGAAAGTAGAAATGCAATGACTCGAATGAGTTTGTTTTGGAGCTTTGTGTTTTAATGGTGTACAGTAATGTAATTTATTTATGTATTGCAAGAATATCAATCCTTGTAAGTTGTATGCTATCAGAAATGCATTATTATTAGTAAAATATAGTACTTAAGGCTAAACTGAATTTCAGATTTTCATTTTTCATGTTAATTTTTATTCTTTGTTATTGTATGTTGTCTTATATGTTACTATATGTCAGTCAGAAGCTCTTGAGTGCTTACGTGCCGACTTTAAATAAATCTTACCATTTATGACTATGAGGGTAGGACAGGGGAGGGGGCAAACAACAGCAATTTCATCATCTTATTAAGGAAGTCAGTGTAGTAGAAGTAGTTTTACATACTCTGCAATCACTAAAAGGAAATAATCCAAGCAATTCTTATTTTGCCTGGCCTACATATATACATGTAACATAACTTCCATACTTAGATAAATGAAAATTCTGATTACAGATCTTGCAGTGAATGAGAACACTCTGACATTTCTAGTTGCACAGAATGATGGAACAAAACGGAATTATTCCTTGCATATCTCTGATGATTACCCAGGTAAATATAGATGTATCATAGCTAGAGCTGAAACAAATGTTCGTTGCACAGAATGATGGAACGAAACAGAATTAGGCATGGTCCATTTGATATTCAGAGGGGGGGGCTTGGGTTTTTTGTCGGAGCAAGATTATTTTTTTCGCCCCGGACCAAGGCAAAATTTTTTTTTCTTGCAAAGTTGGAGCAAGGAAATTTTTTTTAACAAAGTGATGCGCATATTAGGAATGTTTGTGTTTTATCAATAGAAATTATTTTTATTTTTACCCAAAACTCTATATATTAATATATTAGATTATTTTCATGCAAGTATTCAATTCACTTTCTAAACAGATCGAGATAAAAGATTTTACAATTCAATTCTCAATTTTTTTAATATAAGATACATGTATATAACATGTATAAGAGGGTCTGAGGGGAAGGAGACTACTAGACAAATTTTTAAATGTTACTAAGAATTGTTAATTGGTGAATAACTGAAGTTCTCCTTCCAAGCTTACAAGAACATATTAGACTCTAGTCTATGGGATACATGCAACATGTATCAATAGCAATACATAAATATTGTAATACAATGTATATGCAAGCTTTTAAGGAAGCCTTTTTCATTCACATACATGTTATTGTATAACTTTTGATATCTTCAAAAATATGAAGTTTGCTATTAGTAAATAATGTTTTGACAGAAAACTATGGCGAGCGAAGCGAGCCAAAAATTTTTGATACAATTTGAAAACTGTGGCGAGCGATGCGAGCCGGAAAATTTTCAAGAATTTTAGCGAAATTTTATGGTAATTCTTCAAATTCAGATTATTTGTGAGAGCAAGATTATTTTTTTCAGTCACACCATAAGCAAATTTATTTTTTTCATCAAAATTGAGAGCAAAATTATTTTTTTCGAAAAAAACCCAAGCCCCCCCCAGAATATCAAATGGACCGTGCCTTATTCCTTGCATATCTCTGATGATTACCCAGGTAAATATAGATGTATCATAGCTAGAGCTGAAACAAATGTTCGAATATTTGCAAATGAATAGTTTTGAGTGAATATTTGAATGGAAAATTGATATTCGAATATTTGCTAGTATTTATATAGTGACTGTAATAGACGATTTTCATATTACCGCAGTTGACTTGTATTTTACACATCCTAAGACCCGACATGACAAGATTTGATGCAATTTTAACTGTGACGTCTTATCTGATTTATGATGTCACAATTAGAAATAACGTCAAAAGTAGTGATGTCGGATCTTGGAGTGTCTAAAATTCAAGTCTATCGGTAATATGAAGAAGGTCTATTTCATGTACGCAGAATAAGGAAAATAAGCTTGGTTTGTCTAAATTTTGTATTGAACATGTTGAAGGGAAATATAGACAAAGTGTGTTGTAACTAAGGTTATTCTTACACACGGAAACAACGGCAATGTTGAAATCATCCAATAGTGCTTAGTCTGAATATAAATGGGTTTTAATTTTAAAGAAACAAGCGGTTGTATTGCGCCATTTGCATTGAAAAATAAATTATCTAAGTTCTATTGCAAAAATCAATGTTTCGAAGTTCTGTAAACATCATGAGTATTTTCAAGCAAAACCTGCACCTTAATACCTACCCAACCTATCTTACTTCCATATTGTAAAATAACACTGTGGCGTATCACGTGATACGCAAATGTGTTCTCCAAATATACGTCTATTCCTGACCAGAATATATTTCCATCATATAATTAATAATAATGACCATATGATAGGCCTAAAATAGATTCATATAAAGAAAGTAGACTTAGACAGTATTTACTTGGTTTATTGCAGAATCATTTAAGAATATGCAAGATCTCCATATAATTTCCCCGTTTTCATACAGATACCTTTACCTTATATACGTGATCCTACTCAAATATCCCATGACATTTTCATTTTTTTTTTTTCGAGGGGGGGGGGGGGGTTGTACGTTCATGTCTATGTGCACTACCTATACCACGGCTTGCCATGCCTATGGGATATTGTTTACTCCAGACCTAAGGGCTTAAGCTTTACACCCTTAACAATTTCATGGTCGTTAATTATACTAAGCATATTTTTTTTTTTTCAAATGAAATTAATCCAGTGGTCAGTCATGTAATTTTGAGGATGTTTATGAAAGTCCTTGTAATAACGAATATTGGAATATGAATCAAATACATGTCAGGAATATTCGAATACCAATTTCAGGTATTTGTTTTAGCTCTTATCATTGCTATTGATAGCTCTTCTGATTGAAAATTAGTCAAATCTGCCTGTGCTTGATGCCTGTCAGTCTTTCTGTTCATTATTTTTTGTGTGATCACCATTCTTAAGAAATTTGTTGAAATATGATATATTATAGGTCTATGATATAATTTTTGCACCTATCCAGATATTACATATGAGCCCTACATTACAGGTTCCTAGATAAGGGCATTGAAGGGGATAGCACACATAGCCTTGCATGTACTTTAACCAAGATTTTGTCGTTTCCTTTTTCAGATAACACATTTATGAGCATAGTAGAGTCACCTGATTACTCCAGACACTGTCATTCTCCAATACAAAACCTAATACAGTCTATTGTAGGAGGTAAGAATGTTGATTAAGTTGTAAGTTATATCTATTCAATCATTCCTTAATGTTCAAAATTTCATCAAAGTCCTGCTTCTTTATTCTCATAGCAACCTCAACTTGTACTTAGTGTTGTATTTTCAAAAGAAATCAAGGCTGATAGATTTTGATACTAAGTACATGTGTAGCATACAACCCCCCTCCCCTCCCCCAATTTAATTTTTTTTACATGATTATGCATGAGAGCTTTATCGATGATATAGATTCTCTAGAATTCAAATTAGACATTTTCGATGTAATAAATTCTGTCTTTGTTAAACATACATGAATATCACATATTGTATTATGAATATAACACAGCAAACAGATCACAGTATTTTTTATACATTTTCATTTGTGGTAAATAGATAATTGAGTTGTGTACCCATTCTTATGTGTCATAAATCTTTTTGTAGAAGTTCAGCGAGGAAACAAGGAACCAGATGTCCAGACTTTGGCAGTGCCACCATCAGCACAGCGCTCCGTCAGTATGGAGTCCGAGGCCTCCAGCTATGTGGACTGTAACTCCAGTATGGAATCAGATGATGATGATGACGACGATGATATGGATGAAGACTATTATAATGAGTTAGAGGTACAATATCCAGATTTTTTTTAGTAAAGCAAGGTTGAATCAAAATAAGACCACATCTTTTATTATTTTACCTTTACCTGTCTCAAATTCCAAGTTCTGTTTTATAGTAGTCTTATATGCACCTACATTGTATTGTCTTTATCTGTAGAATGATATTTGTACGGTTAATAGATAATGTTCCCAATTTTACAAGTTTTTAGATAAATGATACATTAATGTTTTCTCGCCCTATACATGAATTCTAACATGGTAGGTGAAAGACATTCATAGCTTAGTGTTATAGTCTGCTGAACCTATTTTCCTAAGTGAATCCTGACACTGGAACTTATCTGCCCCTTTGTATTTGTCTTGTCATCCTATCTATCATTCAATGTTTATGTAACATTTGACTAATTAACCTTCCATTTGTCTGCTTTATTTAAAAGGCTTTTAAGCAACATTCTGACATATATATGTGTACATGTATATTGCAGGCCATACAGCCTGAGATAGCCACAAATCCTGTACTTGCCAAGGACATGGAGAGTCTGAGGAGATGTTACAATGAGGATGTCCTCAGTTACAGGTCTGTTCAAATAGTTGTCCTTTGCTGCCATATCAATTAAAGGAGTCTGGACTGTGTTATAATCTTAAAAAGAGTTTCAGAGAAAAAAAAACTTATTGTGCTACATGCATTTACTTACGTAATTGTAATTTAAAAATCTATTTAAAGAATATTTTTGTTACTTTGTAGATTATTGGATTCCATAGATGAAATAGACATTGAAATCAACTTCCCTCTCTCAAAATTTCTGGAGGTAGGTAGATGATTAAGACTTGTGCTTTTAGGAGACAGTATGTCCATTTTTTATATACTCTGCTTTTTATTTCCTTGCAGACAAAGTTTGTGGGGTATATAGAATCACCACGTCCATTTGTCTGTCCGTCTGTCAATCTGTCCATAGAGCCTAAATTTTATGACAACTCTCTGTAACTTTATTAATTCTGCAATGATGCAAAAATTTTATGTTTGTAATTGAATTTGTTGATCAAGAACTACAAGGGCTTTCAAGAAAGTATGTATAAAGACTAACCATAGTAAATTCCATGAGCATACCCAAGAAAAAAAAAACATCATATCAAATATTTTTCATAGAAACTTAAATTTAAATAATATTTCTTGCATTTTCCCTTGAATACCAGAAAGAAATAGTGGAAGCATGGAGGCTGAACCAAGATGAGCCACTTGTTGTACGACTTCACTTGTCTCTGAACTCTTACCTGGATACACCTAGTAAGTCATTATTAGCGATTGTAAAGTAATTAACTTAGGTCCAAATGATATTTACATGTCCATGCTGAGAAAAACTCTCTGAAATAGAACAAGGTTAGAAGTTACAGCTGACATGAATGGCCTTGGTTTTTCTTGATCGATCTGACAAATGTCATACTTAATTTTGATGTCATTCAATTTTGTCTCAGTTACATGTATATGACACAATCTGAGTTTGTTTTATGATTCATGAAGTTTCAATAGAGAAAACTCTCTAGAAGTAGTCCTTAACCAGTCCCTTAAAGAAATGAAAAGAGAAAGGTTGAGATGTTTATAAGAATTTCTTCATGTCTTGACTTCCAGCATTTCCAAGGGTTGAAGTTTTTCAGCCGTCAAAAAGAGATTGTGGTGTTGCAGCACAGTTAAGAAAGTAAGTATTCTTAAAATTACTTAAAAAAACCTAATTTAATTTTTTCAGTTACACATGTATATAAATGAAAAAGGAGCTGCAAGAATAAGACATAAAATCTGCCCTGAAAAAGTCGAAATTTCAAAATGAAAAATATGAGATATGTTTTCATTAGAAATGTCAACTTACTTAGTCCACATCCGACTCTCATGTCAGGATGGATATATCATTCATTATAAGGCCAATATTTAGGTTAAAACAAAGGTTTTTATGCCCCAGTAATCGAAAATTCGGGGGCATATAGTTTTTGTGCTGTCTGTTTGTCTGTTTATCTGTATATCTGTTTGTCTGCAAAAACTTTAAAAAATTTTGACCTTGAGACCTTGACCTCGGAGTTTGATTTACTTTTGAAAAACTTTAACCTTGGCCATAACTTTTGAATAGTAAGGTATGGCTTTGATATTTCACATGTGTATTTCTTGTGACAAGACCTTTCCATGGATACCAAAATGTTTGACCTTGACCTTGCGTTTTGACCTACTTTTGATACACTTAAACCTTGGCCATAACTTTTGAATGGTAAGGGATAGCGCTTTGATATTTTGCATGTGTATTCCTTGTGACAAGACCTTTCCATGGATACCAAAAGTATTGACATTGTGACCTTGACCTTGTGACCTTGACCTTGCAGTTTGACCTACTTTTGAAAAACTTTAAACTTGGCCATAAGTTTTGAATGGTAAGGGATAGGGCTTTGATATTTCGTATGTGTATTCCATTGAACAGACCTTTCCATGGATACAAAAAGTATTGACTTTGTGACCTTGACCATGCAGTTTGACCTACTTCTTAACCTTGGTCATAACTTTCAAATGGGAAGGAATAGGGCTTTGATATTTCACATGAGTATTCCTTGTAACAAGACCTTTCCATGGATACCAAAATATTTGACCTTGTGACCATTAAACAATTTTTACTGACAAAGATGCCAAAGGGGGCATTCATGTTTCACAAACACTTGTTTTTTATTTCTATAGAAATCAATGAAAAATGGAAAAGTTTTTATACAACATTGTTCTACCATGAGTTACAGAATGCCACTTTCAACAAAGGTGTATATTATTAATCCAAACTTTCTGTAACTTGGGGTGGAACAGTATCCCACAGGCAAAGGGGGGATGGGCTATTTTTCTATAATTGGTAAATAAAACTGTTAGTTAAAATTTGCTGATTTCTTCTATTCATCTAATGGAATAAACTATTCTTATAATTCGATGAAATAGACACAGCTACAAATGAAATAAACGATATAAAGTTATCCATTTCTACACAGTATGTATTTCATGCCAATGCAACTGTTAAGAATAAAATAATTAAGTTTCCCAAACTTTCCGGATTTTGAAGTTAACAGATTTAATTGATAAACAAATCTTCTAAATTGATTTTTCTTTTTTAGTTTTCACATAAAAGGGGATCAATTCATAATATATATCAAATTTGTTTAAAATAATGCATTTTTTTGGTATATTTTGTTATTTTACATCAGTACCCCCTACCTCTTCAAAGCAAGCCCTTATTCTCACAGCTCCTTAGATAAACACATGTGCATAAAAAAGAATAGAATAATCGTCAGATATAATGTCTTTTACCATGCTCATATGTGATGAAGTGTACAAAACCTACTAGTACACTTTATTTTCATACCTCTTAGAATTTCTTTGTTTATTAATTTTATACAAAAATTCCATTAGAATTGAAAAAAAAAATGTTTACCTGCCTTGAGCATGGCTAAGCGTAATAAATGATTGATTGATAGTATTGTGAGGCTTGAATGATATTTGTGTAATATTGTAAATGAAAGTGACACGCAGAATAGTGCCCAGTTTGTTATGAAAATGGTTTATATGCACATCCACAGTAATAGTTAATGGTAAATACAGTGCATCTTAATACTAATATGAAAAATATATTTTGTGGTTTGATTGCATCAGTCTGGCACTGAAAGTAATGACTTTACACAACATTTAAGACATTTATTTGGATTTACAGAATCTTAGAAAATTTCCTGTCTGAGCAGTGGCCTCACATCAGCAATCAACAAATAAACACCCTCCATAGTAACCGGGAGAAGGCAGAGGAAAAATCAAAGCAGGAAAGGTAAACTGCTTAAAAGGCTTATTACTCAGAAATTATTTCATGAACAAAAATAAACTTACTCTGATGTACCTTTTCTGATTTTCTGTAATATAACATGTATAATGCTTGTCTTTTCTCTTATTTTAAAATAATGTTGCACATAAGTATATATTGAGGCTTTAGAATCAAGGTTAGATAATAAATAACAATGAACACTCTATATCAGAATTTTCAGCCATTCGGCCTTTATAAAGTGAAAAAGCACAAATATAAAAGAATTCCATATATCCATTACTGCTGGTAAACAAAGCCCAGCGTAAAATAAATCTTTTATATTAAACTTCCCTACAGAGGACACTACTTCATTCTTTGTTATCAGCCCTCTAATCATAATTTGCAAAATTCAGGACACTTTTTCAATAAACTGTTTTGCTAAATTAATTCATGGCCATAGTTTCATTTGAACAGAATTTTATTGTATTATTCCTTTGTTATAAAGTTGTATAACTCCATGCTCTTACGATGCCTGATTTTTCTGTTGTGAGCAAATCATTGTACACACTAGTATATACCATGACATTTGACCTTTTGTCATTAGCTTTGAAATGAGCTACTTTTTAAAGTGTGTTTGTTTGCTGTATATAAGATATTCTAAAAACTTAATTGCGTAAGCTTTCTTTTTCTTTCAATTTTCTCCAACTTTTGTTAAATACTGAGTATATTAATCGCTCTTCTCAATATAGTCAGCCTACAAATGTTGCCATCAATGTGGATGATGCTGATATTGCACGAATAATGGAGATGGGTTTCTCAGCAGAGCATGCTCAAAACGCACTAATACTTAATCATGGAGACCTACTGAAAGCTATAAATGATCTCATGGGGAAGAAAGACAGGTATGGTAATGAATACGTGATAGCTTACAATATACCAGTATGTTTGTTCGTAACATTAAAAAGTATGATACATGTAGCAGCTTCCCTCTTTATCTTAAGTAATATTTATCATGTTTATTGTTATATATATGCACAACCAATGTAATTCCTTGAGATAATAGTTGACACTATTGGAACGAACGTGTTGCATTTTGCATGTAAATGCTTGGGTAGTCACAATGCATAAGCTCAACAGAAACGTCTTACCACAATTGTTCTAACCTTCAAATTGAAGTCGCATTGACCTAAATTTTAACGAATGAAATTGACAATTGTGGTGCACATATACATGTATATAGAATAAATATGGCATAATTTGTGTTTTGTTACAGGCATGCAACACACAGTAACTGCATGTATTGCATCAATGTGCTAACGCATGTTGCATTTATGATGAATGCACTTGCTGTGTGTTGCATACCCTTAACAAAACACAAATTAAGACACTTATTCTCTATGTTAACTGATGATGGTGCGTTTACACATGTAAACTTTAGTGCTGAATTTGATAATACTTGCCATCAGGCAAAAATGATCTCAAATAATGTTCTATAATTCATATGGTTTTCATGGAACAATTAGTGTGCTTTTACAACTATCAAGCCTAAGTGATTTAACAACCATTTTTAGGAATACTGTTTGATAGAACATATTTTGAGATTATACATGTACACATGATAATTGATAAGAATAATATTGGAAAATTTGATGTCATTTCAAACAAATAACTAGTGTTGGGAATCGAATGGAGTAATCAAAATTGATGAATCGAATAAGCCTTTCGATTGATTATCGATTATAATTGGATTCTTATAATACACGGCAAAACTGTAAAATATTTCATGATTTGTCCATAACTTACTTTTTATTGACAGCAAATTTTATGTAAGCTGCAAAATGTTTCATATGAGTATGCAAACTGACCAAAGTCAAAGATATATATCAGTTGACTTAAATTATTAGTACAATGTATAAACTGTTTCTCGAGCAAAAATACGGTTTAATGATGCAAATAATTCATTCTTATAATGTTTTAAATTTCTCAATTATAATTATGCCCCCCTTCGAAGAAGAGGGGACATATAGGTTTGCCGCTGTCGGTCGGTCTGTCGGTCGGTCGGTCTGTCGGTCGGTCCGCGACATCAGTTTCCGTTCAATATCTCTGGAATGGATTCACATATTGAAATGAAATTTTGTATACAGACACATCAAACAAAAATCTAGGTCAAGTTCATATTTGGGTCCGATCAAAAAAATTTTGACAGAGTTATGCCCCTTGCATTTCGAAAAATACCAAAATTTCAGGGTTTCCGTTCAATATCTCTTGAATGGAGTTACATATTGAAATGAAATTTTGTATACAGACACATCAAATGAAAATCTAGGTCAAGTTCACATTTGGGTCCGATCAACAAAATTTTGACAGAGTTATGCCCCTTGCACTTTGAAAAATACCAAAATTTCAGGGTTTCCGTTCAATATCTCTTGAGTGGATTCACATATTGAAATGAAATTTTGTATACAGACACATCAAATGAAAATCTAGGTCAAGTTCATATTTGGGTCCGATCAAAAAAATTTTGACAGAGTTATGCCCCTTGCATTTCGAAAAATACCAAAATTTCAGGGTTTCCGTTCAATATCTCTTGAGTGGAGTTACATATTGAAATGAAATTTTGTATACAGACACATCAAATGAAAATCCAGGTCAAGTTTGTATTAAGGTCCGATCGAAAAAATTTGGACAGAGTTATGCCCCTTGCACTTCGAAAAATACCAAAATTTCAGGGTTTCCGTTCAATATCTCTTGAGCGGATTCACATATTGAAATGAAATTTTGTATACAGACACATCAAACAAAAATCTAGGTCAAGTTCATATTTGGGTCCGATCAAAAAAATTTTGACAGAGTTATGCCCCTTGCATTTCGAAAAATACCAAAATTTCAGGGTTTCCGTTCAATATCTCTTGAATGGAGTTACATATTGTCATGAAATTTTGTATACAGACACATCAAATGAAAATCTAGGTCAAGTTCTTATTTGGGTCCAATCAACAAAATTTTGACAGAGTTATTGCCCCTTGCACTTCGAAAAAAACCAAAATTTCAGGGTTTCCGTTCAATATCTCTTGAGTGGAGTTACATATTGAAATGAAATTTTGTATATGGATACATCAAATGACAATCTAGGTCAAGTTCTTATTTGGGTCCAATCAACAAAATTTTGACAGAGTAATGCCCCTTGCACTCGAAAAATACCAAAATTTCAGGGTTTCCGTTCAATATCTCTTGAGTGGAGTTACATATAAAAATGAAATTTTGTATACAGACACATCAAATGAAAATCTAGGTCAAGTTCATATTTAGGTCCAATCAACAAAATTTGGACAGAGTTATGCCCCTTGCACTTTGAAAAATACCAAAACTTCAGGGTTTCTGTTCAATATCTCTTGAGTGGAGTTACGTATTGAAATGAAACTGTGACTTTATACCCCCATAGGTTGTATCAATGCAAGTATAAAGTTGTGACAGACTTTAATCACAGAAGGGGTAGGGGGGCATTAATGTTTTACAAACATGACTTTTAACTTGTTGATTATCAAAATGTTAATCGATTATCGTAATCAGAAGAGTCTGGCGACAATAGTCACCACAACACCACAAATAACACACCAAAATCACAGTTTCTATTGTGATGTCATAATTCGATATATAAAAAACATGTTCAACAGCTCAAAGCAGGCAGACCAAGGCCAGGATGCCAACCAATATGATTGTGATTTCCCGGAACTTGGGAAGCCAAATAAATTGATGCCCCAGTTTTCACATCCTCCAACTGCAAAGAGGAAGAAGAAGAAGAAAGACTTTACTCGACAGAAAAGTAGTGTTGCCTCTGTGCTATTCAAAGAGAGTGGTACTGACGATAATGACCTTACGCTGAAACCTTCCTCTACTTGGTATGGGAGGAACTCTAAAAGAATACCGCCCAATGATCTAGGATTCCTTGTTATGGTAGGGTATACTTTGGTACACATTAAAATGTAAAATGGTACACATATAAAATGCAATCTTTTGTAAATACTTGTACATGTGCCTTTTATTGCCACTCCACTTTATTACTTTCTCCGGATGGAGAAAGATGAAAGTTATTAATGGACAAAAGTCCTATTTGTCTTATCAGTTTTAAATTTTCTTTTTATATGAGTTGTTTTAGAATTACCCTTATAGAAAAACGTTGCAGAAGAATGCAAACTTTCTTTTCTTCATAGATATCTAGAATGTGATTTTACTGTTTTATTTTGCAGGTGTTCCAATACATAAGACAGAGATTACCTACCCTGAATGAATATTGTGTTGTATGTGATGAACCACATGTTTTCCAGAATGGAGCCATGTTAAAAGTTTGTATATTTTTGAGAAAAAAAATCTGTCCATAAGCTTTACTTATTACTGAAAAATTAAAAAAAAAACTTGATACTATTATTAAGATGGGAGATCTTAGATACATAAAATTTATATAAATTTTATGTATCTAAGATCTCCCATCTTAATAATAGTGTCAAGTTTTTTTTAAATTTTATTAAAAAAATTAAATGTAAATGTACAGGTGTACATGTATTTGGTCATAGTGGATATATGTTTACATTATAATGAACTGTATAACAATTCTGATTGGCTAATTGCAGCTCATTATTTTACAATATTGACTGCAAGTGAAAGTTAATGACTTGATGTGTTATTTCTAAAGTTGTTTTATTTTAAATAATTGTACGTGTAGTTCGTCTAAACTGAGACAAAAAGAAGATGAAAAATGAATTGATAAATTAATAAAACTTTAAATGAAAGCTGATTAACGGGTATTTCAAGCATGAAATTGAATAATTTGTTTGATTTGAAATGCATGCTTTTCTTCCTTAAGCCACAAGTACATATGCCTTTAAATGTGTAAAATAAAATAACTAAGAAAGACTACATGTACGTCATTGGTTCATTGGGCCATATAATGACATATTGACCTCACTCAAAATCCATATTTGTATAAAATTGTCCTTTGATTTCCTCTATCCTTTGATTCCTAGTTTTATTGTTTACTAATGTATATATATCATTATTCCAGCCTGCTGTATGTTCCCGTGAGTTATGTGTCTTTGCCTTCCAAACCCTGGGAGTGATGGCAGATGCAGCAGAGGACATTGCCACAGGAGCTGAGGTACGATCTTTGACCTTGTGACCCTCACCTATTTCTAAAAAAAAGATGTAGCTTTGCAATCTGGTCATACAGTTTTAATTTGTTTCTTGTTTTCTAATGTCATTGCCATTGGACTGTAGGCTTCGTTCTTCTCTCTAGAACTTCAGATACATATACTCAGTTTGCTTAAATAAAAGCTTATCAAAACTACAGAAATTATTCATCAAAAAGATAAATTGATAAATTGGTTATCATTCTTGTATAGTGGTACTTACCATAACTTTAAAAAAAAAGTCAGAAATGTAATACTTTTACATCAATTTGAGCTGTTTTTGTAACTGTATATGATATTTTCAGGTTGTTGATCTGCTGGTTGCCATGACAAAAGCTGCCAGTAAATCTAATCGTAAACGGGTGATTTTTTCTCCCTACCCAACCATCGTTGATCCTAAAGATCCTCAAGAGCTGGCCATTAATCCCAAGGTACATGTATCTTCAGTGTATTATTCTACATATACTCATCCAAATGATATGCATGGAGAAAGACATACATTAAAGGATGTGTCATATGAGAATATTTTAATGAAAGAGTTAACAAATATTCTAATATGACTTGAAATTTTCTCCCTATACATGTATGTACCATAGAACTCGCCTGGTGTAAAATCTCCAACAAACTTCCAGTGCGCTAAGCTCCGCCCATTCACGTGCTATATTAGAATAGAAATAACAACCAGCTAGCCGTGATTCATTGTCCAGTAATTCCACTCGTCACATGAACCAATCAAATTATCACCTCGCCGCGAATAATTTGATTGGTTCATGCGACTCGTGGAATTACTGGACAATAAACCAAAGCTAGCTAGTTGTTATTTCTTAATTAATTATGAATGTAATATGTCAGTGGTAAGACTATAAAGACATACAGTACATGTAGCTGAAAATAATTATTCTTCATAGTATAATTAGTAGTTATACATGTATGTTCATGTATAAGATAATTATATACGATGTAAGTAATATTTCAGCCAATAATGTTATCTTAACTTGATATGAATGTCAAAGGTCATAATGTGATGATTTTACAATATAATGCTCTCAATTTTTTTCTCTTTTCTGGATAATTTTCACTTCAGCAAAGATTCACTAACATTATCATTGTATTTTCAAAATAAGAATAGAGATGTGATGTGTTTAACAGAAATATAAGATGGTGATCATGTAAAATGAATGTTTATATCTGAAATTTTAGAACAGGGACTATGATGCGGTTGAAAAAGTGGTTGATTGTATTATGTCGATCCACGAGATGACCAAACTCGGTACAGGGGAGATTAAAAAGGAACTAGACAAAGCTCATATATTGGCTTATCCATTATTACAGTGGTGAGTTATCATATGATTTAAGATATCCGATATGAAATAAGGCATTTTTCTATGCCTAGTAAGGTACTTTAAACTATATATTTCCTGAAAGGTTATAATGCCCACTGCTCAGATATAATAATTTTGGGGCCAGAAAAACAAAGCGGAATAACTGATGAAGCATTTAAATTGTATATCTTCTCTATATAACATATGCAAAATAACAAAGTTGTACAAAAGTTTTTCCCCTTTGATTTTTAAGACCTGTGAGTCTTATATCTGTACTCAGGGCATCATTACCTTTCAGAAAATATATAGTTTATAGTACCTTACCAGGCATAGAGTTTACCATACTTTACAATGGAGATGAATAAACGTTATGTAAAAATACTCTATTGTACAACGAATACCTTAAAAAGGGAACTTTTCAAATTCAAATTTCTGTTTCTACTATGACCGTCAATATTGGCTATGTGGGGAGACTGCTTTAACCAGAAAGTTGACTTCGGATATTGTGCTTTTTTTTCTGGAAAAAGGGACATTATGTCAAATTCAATTTCAAGTGATCAAGGCCTCCTTCAATATTAAGAATATATATATACATGTATATAGTAAATGTATAGTGTGAAATATATGTAATGCATATGTATAAAATTGGAAAGACATCTGAACATCATGATGTTAATACATGTACTTAGAAAAACGTCCTGTTTATAACAATTTCTTAATTTTAGGATTATAACCAGTAACAGATCTCATATTGTGAAGTTACCAGAGGAGAGGGTATGTTTATTCATGTACAAAATATTATTAGAAAAGAAATTGTGTGAATAAGAAGCAGTCATACACATGTGTTTGTACAGCATATCTGAAATCAGGTTAAAACTACATAAATTTATTCAGATAGAGCTAATGCTAGGAAATATACATGTACCAAGAACAGATTTTGAGTGCAATAATACATAGAAATTGTTTTAAGTACATTGTACAACTGCACTGTAAGTGATTAGATGAAAGTAATGAATATTTATGTATTTATAGAGGTTGAGCTTTATGCATACGCCACATCAGTTTTTGTTGATGAGTAGTCCCCCGGCTAAAGAAGCTCGATTCAGGGAGGCCAAGCAGAAACACAGCAGCACATTTGCTTTCCAGTAAGTAATAGTTTATGTATGATAGTACTATCAGGCTATTGAACACTTTGTACAGTATGCAAATATATTGTAGAGTACATGCTGTGGGTAAAACCTGAATTGTATCATACGCCTTCAGTGTTTTGTGCAATATGGAGTTTACCTATGGTGTAGAAGAGTACAATATTATCTACTTATACTGTTCAAATGTAATAGCATTTCTATAAACTTTTAATTCTTAACAAAACTAAAGCTTCTAATATCCACAATTTTATGATGTAATAGATACAGCATGTTAAAATATCTGGGAGTACTCTACAGAAAATTCAGAGGAGAATTCAGAGTTCAAGAGTACAATAGATTAAACTTTCATGTGTCATTAGATTAGAAATCTACATGTACATTTGTATATAGATGATACAGAATGTTAACATTAAATAATGATTGTCTGGTTTCTTTCAGTGGCTCAGGTATAGAGAACTGGCATTCCATCATAAGGGAAGGTTTAATTGTGGCATCTGGTACAAATAGACAGGTAAGTTGGTACTTTTTAAAATCAAACATCAGGTCAGCTGTGATATTTATGTCTCCCCCCCAACGGGGAGGAGACATATTGGTTTTGCCTTCGTCGTCCGTCCGTCTGTCCATCTGTCACACATCGTGTCCGGGCTATATCTCCTGAACCGTTTGCCCGATCACTTTCATATTTTAGTATGTTGTTGCTTATGACCCGAAGGTTTCACATCACCTTGACCCAAGGTCATGTGACCAAGGTCAAGGTCACTTAGTGCATTTTTAATGAAATTATGCATACATTCCTGTCCGGGCTATATCTCTTGAACCGTTTGCCGGATCACTTTCATATTTTAGTATGTTGTTGCTTATGACCCGAAGAGTTCACATCACCTTGACCCAAGGTCATGTGACCAAGGTCAAGGTCACTTAGTGCATTTTTAATGAAATTATGCATACATTCCTGTCCGGGCTATATCTCTTGAACCGTTTGCCGGATAATTTTCATATTTTAGTATGTTGTTGCTTATGACCCGTAGGTTTCACATCACCTTGACCCAAGGTCATGTGACCAAGGTCAAGGTCACTTAGTGCATTTTTAATGAAATTATGCATACATTCCTGTCCGGGCTATATCTCTTGAACCGTTTGCCGGATCACTTTCATATTTTAGTATGTTGTTGCTTATGACCCGAAGGTTTCACATCACCTTGACCCAAGGTCATGTGACCAAGGTCAAGGTCACTTAGTGCATTTTTAATGAAATTATGCATACATTCCTGTACGGGCTATATCTCTTGAACCGTTTGCCGGATAACTTTCATATTTTAGTACATGTAGTATGTTGTTGCTTATAACCCGTAGGTTTCACATCACCTTGACCCAAGGTCATGTGACCAAGGTCAAGGTCACTTAGTGCATTTTTAATGAAATTATGCATACATTCCTGTCCGGGCTATATCTCTTGAACCGTTTGCCGGATCACTTTCATATTTTAGTATGTTGTTGCTTATGACCCGAAGGTTTCACATCACCTTGACCCAAGGTCATGTGACCAAGGTCAAGGTCACTTAGTGCATTTTTAATGAAATTATGCATACATTCCTGTCTGGGCTATATCTCTTGAACCGTTTGCCGGATAACTTTCATATTTTAGTATGTTGTTGCTTATGACCCGTAGGTTTCACATCACCTTGACCCAAGGTCATGTGACCAAGGTCAAGGTCACTTAGTGCATTTTTAATGAAACTGTACATACATTCCAGTCCGTGCTATATCCCTTGAACCGTTTGCCGGATCACTTTCATATTTTAGTATGTTGTTGCTTATCACGTAAAGGTTTCACATCACCATGACCCAAGGTCATGTGACCAAGGTCAAGGTCACTTAGTGCATTTTTTAATGAAATTATGCATACATTCCTGTACGAGCTATATCTTTTGAACCATATGCTGGATCACTTTCATATCTAAGTATGTTGTTGCTTATGACCCGTAGGTTTCACATCACCTTGACCCAAGGTCATGTGACCAAGGTCAAGGTCACTTAGTGCATTTTTAATGATATTGTGCATACATTCTTGTCCGGGCTATATCTCTTGAACCGTTTGCCGGATAATTTTCATATTTTAGTATGTTGTTGCTTATGACCCGTAGGTTTCACATCACCTTGACCCAAGGTCATGTGACCAAGGTCAAGGTCACTTAGTGCATTTTTAATGAAATTATGCATACATTCCTGTCCGGGCTATATCTCTTGAACCGTTTGCCGGATCACTTTCATATTTTAGTATGTTGTTGCTTATGACCCGAAGGTTTCACATCACCTTGACCCAAGGTCATGTGACCAAGGTCAAGGTCACTTAGTGCATTTTTAATGAAATTATGCATACATTCCTGTCCGGGCTATATCTCTTGAACCGTTTGCCGGATAATTTTCATATTTTAGTATGTTGTTGCTTATGACCCGTAGGTTTCACATCACCTTGACCCAAGGTCATGTGACCAAGGTCAAGGTCACTTAGTGCATTTTTAATGAAATTATGCATACATTCCTGTCCGGGCTATATCTCTTGAACCGTTTGCCGGATCACTTTCATATTTTAGTATGTTGTTGCTTATGACCCGAAGGTTTCACATCACCTTGACCCAAGGTCATGTGACCAAGGTCAAGGTCACTTAGTGCATTTTTAATGAAATTATGCATACATTCCTGTACGGGCTATATCTCTTGAACCGTTTGCCGGATAACTTTCATATTTTAGTACATGTAGTATGTTGTTGCTTATGACCCGTAGGTTTCACATCACCTTGACCCAAGGTCATGTGACCAAGGTCAAGGTCACTTAGTGCATTTTTAATGAAATTATGCATACATTCCTGTCCGGGCTATATCTCTTGAACCGTTTGCCGGATCACTTTCATATTTTAGTATGTTGTTGCTTATGACCCGAAGGTTTCACATCACCTTGACCCAAGGTCATGTGACCAAGGTCAAGGTCACTTAGTGCATTTTTAATGAAATTATGCATACATTCCTGTCTGGGCTATATCTCTTGAACCGTTTGCCGGATAACTTTCATATTTTAGTATGTTGTTGCTTATGACCCGTAGGTTTCACATCACCTTGACCCAAGGTCATGTGACCAAGGTCAAGGTCACTTAGTGCATTTTTAATGAAACTGTACATACATTCCAGTCCGTGCTATATCCCTTGAACCGTTTGCCGGATCACTTTCATATTTTAGTATGTTGTTGCTTATCACGTAAAGGTTTCACATCACCATGACCCAAGGTCATGTGACCAAGGTCAAGGTCACTTAGTGCATTTTTTAATGAAATTATGCATACATTCCTGTACGAGCTATATCTTTTGAACCATATGCTGGATCACTTTCATATCTAAGTATGTTGTTGCTTATGACCCGTAGGTTTCACATCACCTTGACCCAAGGTCATGTGACCAAGGTCAAGGTCACTTAGTGCATTTTTAATGATATTGTGCATACATTCTTGTCCGGGCTATATCTCTTGAACCGTTTGCTGGATCACTTTCATATTTTAGTATGTTGTTGCTTATGACCCGAAGGCTTCACATCACCTTGACCCAAATCCAAGGTCACTTACTACATTTTTAATGAAATTGTAGATACATTCTTGTTTAGGCTTTATCCCTTGGACCGCATACTGGATTGCTTTCAAGTTTAAGAATGTATTTAGTCATGACCAAAAGGTTTCACCTGGACCCATGGTCATTTGATCAAGGTCAAAGTTACTAAGTACGTTTTAATGAAATTGTACATGCTATCCCAATGGGGCTGTATCTCTTTTAACTTTTTATCAGATCACCGTCATATTTTAGTATGTTGTTGCTTATCACGTAAAGGTTTCACATCACGCTGACTCAAGGTTATGTGACCAAAGTCAAGGTCAATTAGTATATTTTAAATGAAATTGTATTTGTTACATGTATTATGTCTAAGCTTAATCTTTTGAACCGTGATCGGATCACGTCATATTTTAGTATGATGGTGCTGATGACCCAAACGTTTCACACCTCCTTGATCCAAGGTCATATGACTAAGGTCAGGTAGTACATTTTTTAATGAAATTGTAAATGCTATTGAGTCTGGGCTATATCTGTGGAATCGTATACTGGATCACTCTTATACTATAGTATGCTGTTGCTCAGGATTGGAGGGTTTCTTATCATCTTGACCCAAGGTCATGTGCCCAAGGTCAAGATCATTTAGTTCTTTTTAATGAAATTGTACGTACTAATATTGTCTGGGCTATATCTCCTGAACCCTTCTTACAATTGTTTTCATATTTTAGTATGTTGTTTCTAAGGACTAAATGTTTCTTATCACATTGTCCCAAGGTCACATGGTTAAGGTAGCTTCTTACTTTGGTAATGAAATTGTATATGCTAAGCATGTACAGGCTGAAATTGTCTATGCTAATAATGTTTAGGCTTTATATTTTGAACCGTGTATCTAATCACTAATTCAGTTTTTTGTTGCTCATGATCCATACAATGTTAAACGTCTTCAAATTCAATAGCATCATTTAAAAGCAGATAAGTTTGCAGCATGGACCAGACATGCATGTTTCGGGTACTTAACCCTCGTCAGTGAGTGTAGGTTTCAGATCACCTATATCCAAGGTCATGTGACCAAAGTCAATTTCTTTAAATATGCTTATAATGAAATTGTATATGCCAATCATGTTTGGGCTTTACCTCAAACAATGTAATGAATCACTTTCATGTTTTAGTATGATGTTGCCCATGACTCAAAGGACATCATTTTGCATTTTGGCCTAAGGTCAAAGTAACTTAGAGGGAGGGGGGAGACATCTGTTTTTTTATGAAAAACGTTTTGTTTAATTTTACGAGTTGATAGCCCACTGCTATGCTTATATGACCCAGATAGGGGCATAATGTGTCACCTTCGCCTGGTTTGTTATTTGAGTTTAGTCTGTGATAAATGTACATGTACATGAGCTTTAAGTGTTGTAAGCATCTTACATTGTATCTCAAGATAACAGAGTAAAAAGGAATTCATGTACATTTACAACATGTACACCTATTTCTTATTTATGAATCCTCTTCACATATAAATGGGAATAGATGATTGACCTGTCCCTTAGTTTTACATAGCCCCTACCCAACCTCGAAAGTTTAAAATTTTAATATGGCTACTTTTAATGTTCCATTAAATTATGTGATCTTTTGTCCTTCACCTTTTAGAATCATTTAAACTGATTTTTACGAGACATATTTTTTTATATTTAAGGTGAATGGTGCAGCTTATGGTAAAGGTATATACCTGAGTCCCATAGCCAGTACATCGTTTGGATACTCGAGAATGGGTTATGGTTCCTACAACAAGAAAAAAGCCACATCACCGGATGATGTAAGTAAATTACAGTGGACAATACTGATTCTTCTTTTAAAGGTGCCATTTCATCGTCCTATCCTTTAACTTTTGATTAACCTCTCATGGCTGCATTTGAAATCTTTGTCAGGGTTGCATACATCGTCGGAAACCCACAGCATCTTCTCCGTTCTACTACGTAAGATACTGTCGGACAATCTATTGGGAAACCCTTGTATTCCGAAACAATTCTAGCAGGAAATTTAAGCCAATCAGAACGAGCGTTACAAAATCCCTTCAACACAAAAGAGCTTATACTATTCAAACCGACTATTTCATTGGTTACTATAAATAACCGTTTGACGCATTAAAACGAGAATTCCCTTACAATTGCGCCCTATAATCGTTGGGCAATAAGCTGTGGGTTTCGGATGATGGATTGCATATTGTATACTTTTACTACGCTTTTGACATGTTCGTATTCAAGTGCAATGTGATACAATTTCAAAAGGAGTATATTACCAAGATCTTGTTGTAAATTGGTATTTTGTTTTAGTAATCATACATTCTTTTTGAAATAAAAAAAATTTACCTTGACACCTTACGTTAAAAGTTTGTCTTCTCTTTTGTTTGTTTGGGTTTTTTTTTTCAGGAAGGAAAATTGATTAGAACTGAATTCATAAATATTGGCAACTGATTCCAAAATTTGGAAAAACAAAAAATGTTTGTTGATTTATAAGGTCATACATGTAAGTAAAATTGTCATCAAGAAATTAGAATGGTATTACTTGCTATTGTTAATGTGCTTAAAAATTATGTTTCATTAAAAAATTTACCTTTACATGTATACATGTATATATGGTATATTTTTCAGTCAAAGAAGCGATTCCTGTCTAGCAGTAATATTTCATGTATAGCTTTATGTGAAGGTAAGCATGCACAATTTTTGATATACAATGATAAATGTACATGTCTCAAAGGTAACTAAATATATGCATAAAATATTCATGTAAGTCAGGCAGAGCTGTGTGTATTAGTCTGGATAGCTTTGTGGTTAGAATGCTTACCAGCAGGCTAAGAGGTCCAGGGCTTGAACACCAGTCTTAGTATATCTTTCCCTACACTGTTTCATAATTGGTGGTTTCCCCTGTTAGTGCTGTATTACAGTATCTTAAAAAAGAAAAACAAAAGAAATATACATAAGTTTGAAATCATCCATTAATTTTGTCTGTGTAGGTCTTTAAGTTCATGTTATATGCAAATGTATTTTTCTTCTTACAGTGATAACATCAGGTGAACTGAAGAAGAGTGGATCCATATGGGTGTGCCCTAATCCAGACCATGTGTGCACAAGGTTCTTCTTTGTGTAAGTTTCATGCTGAATTTAATTTTTAGCTCACCTTGACGAAGTTGAGTGAGCTTATGCTATACCCCCGCGCGTCCGCGTCTGTGTCCGCGTCCGGTTAAGAAGTTTGGGGTAGCTCAGTATTTGGCAAAGTACTGATGCTACAGTAACCAAACTTGCACAAGTGATTCATCTTTGGATGCTGAGGTGAACCCATGCATCGGATGCTGGATCTGACCTACATTTTCCGCTTGAGTGACTTGGTTAAGAAGTTTAGGGTAGCTCAGTATCTGACAAAGTACTGATGCTACATTAACCAAACTTGCACAAGTGATTCATCTTTGGATGCTGAGGTGAACCCATGCATCAGATGCAGCATCTGACCTAGTGTTGTATAATCGGACAAATTTCATAATCGATTATCGGTTTATAATCGGAGAGGATTTTAATCGATTATTTCGATTTAATCGGAAATAAACTTTACTTGCTTTTACAGAAAAGAATATGACAAGTAATGATAAGACTTCACTAAATCATATGCTAATATACATAGTAAAATGTCTAGAAAGAACTCAAACCACAGAATGATAATATCCTGTCTGTAAATAAAATATTTTGTCAAGATCACAGCAGTAATGGAGCCAAAACAAATATGTGATTGTAATACTAATAGTCGGCAACTTAACACGGCAGATGAGGAGGTTTTTTTGTTGGTTTTTTTTTTTTTTTTTTGGAGGGGAGGGGTTCTCCATTCGACCCAAGAGCAAGGTATTTACTCATTCAATAAGGAATCAAACAGTATCTTCATGGAGTTTAGGCTGGCCTTGTCCTTACAAAGCTCTGGAGTTCAGCGTAAAAAGGTTTTTTTCACTAGACGAGTAGATATTGACATATCGAATCTGACGTTGAAATTTTCACTAAGAGTACTTGTCATTACTTTTAAATTTAATGAGAATCATAATTCCACCCATTGTATGCCTTAGAAAGTGTATTCTTTTCGAATTATTTATGCTACCACCGTAACATTTTAAAACTCGTGGAAACGATCGTTGATATACTTTCATTTTATTTGTACTTGTTACAAGCGTATTCGACCGAGAACTACGTCATTCTTTTCTACGTTGTATATGTCCGATTATAATCGATTCTTGAAAACATAATCGATTAATCGAAATCGAAGGGTATTAGCGATGATGTCGCCGATGTCGGCAATAATCGTTACAACACTAATCTGACCTACATTTTCCGCTTGAGTGACTTGGTTAAGAAGTTTGGGGTAGCTCAGTATCTGACCAAGTAGTAATGCTACAGTAACCAAACTTGCACAAGTGATTCATCTTTGGATGCCGAGATGGATCCATGCATCGGATGCAGCATCTGACCTACTTTTTCCACTTGAGTGATTTTGCTTTAAAAAGCCAATATTGAGCAAAGTATAAGTGCTACATGTACCAAACTTGCATATTGGATGTATCTTTAATCAAACTTTCATAAAATGACCTTGACCTACTTTTTCCGCTTGAGTGATTTTGCCTTTAAAAGCCCTTATTGAGCAAAGTATAAGTGCTACATGTACCAAACTTGCTTATTGGATGTATCATTGATCAAACTTTCATGTAATGACCTTGACCTACTTGAGTGATTTTGCCTTTAAAAGCCAATATTGAGCAAAGTATAAGTGCTACATGTACCAAACTTGCATATATGATTTATTTGTGATCAAACTTTCATAAAATGGCCTTGACCTACTTTTTCTGCTTGAGTGATTTTGCCTTTAAAAGCCAATATTGAGCAAAGTATAAGTGCTACATGTACCAAACTTACATATTGGATGTATCTTTGATCATTCTTTCATAAAATAACCTTGACCTACTTTTCCCGCTTGAGTAATTTTGCCTTTAAAAGCCAATATTGAGCAAAGTATAAGTGCTTCATGTACCAAACTTGCATATTGGATGTATCTTTGATCAAACTTTCATAAAATGAAATTGACCTACTTTTTCCGCTTGAATGATTTTGCCTTTAAAAGCCAATATACATGTATTTAGAAATATGTTTGAATTGAATTTTGCTGCCACGAGGTGAGCTTCGTAATCTGTGATTACCTATGTTTAATCACCTCTTTTCACTTCTTATGACACACACACAAGATTACAAAATGTATGAGTGCACAAAGAAATATTTCATAAAAAGTATGCTGTAGGTTTGTTGCTTTTATGTCAAATTTTAACTTCAAATTATATCAGTTGATTTCATATCTTGGCCACTGTAAAAGTTACTAACAAGCAAGAGATGCTTACTCTTCCTGGGCACTTGATCATATCTCCACTGGGGATTCAGTTTGATCTTATGCGAAATGTTTGACTTATCAGTTTTCATTGTTTTGTAAGCCATTGATTATAATTTTTGGATACTTTGCCTTTCAATCAATGATTTAACCCTGGAGAAATATCTATATGCCTTTAAAGAATGAAGCTGATTGGGGCATGGCATATCTCAATTACTTATTATATTTACGATTCCTATGTCTTTGCTTAAGAAATAACAACTAGTTAGCCATGGTTTGGTGTCCAGTAATTCCCCGAGTCCCATTAACCAATAACATTATTACCAAGCAGTGAAGTGGCGAGGTGATAATTTGATTGGTTCATGCGATTAGGGGAATTACTTGTCAAATCACAGCTAGCTAGTGGTTATTTCTATTCTAATATTGTTCTGCACGAGCTCTTTAGCACGTGCTTGGGCGGAGCTTAGCGAACTGGAAGTTTGTTGGAGATTTTACACCAGGCGACGTTCTATTGTACATATAGGGAGAAAATCTCAAGTCATGTAGGAATTATCGTTACTTACATGTGCATGTACCTCATTATAACATCAATTTTGTAGGTATGAAGACGGTCAGGTAGGCGATATTAATATTGACACACAACAAGAGAAGTTTCTGCAGGAAATTAGAGATGTTGTCACTTCTTCTAGTCGCACTATACCTTCATAGCCAATCAGGTGAGAATACAATTACATGTGCGTACATGTACATTCATGTAGATATACATTGAATTATTGTACAAAAGTTTTTTTTTTTTCATATATACATGTACACAAGTTCATGAAATGTTTTATAATTTTAATTCATAAAAAAAATGCCTTGGTCCCTTCTGCTAATGAAGGTTGGACAATATCATGTATAATGACCTTTACATAGAGATATTCAAGATAGAGTACCTTATCACTTTTGATTCCACAAAGAAGGCTGAAATCTCTATCTGAAATCTAATTCCATTTTCCTGCTGAAAAATCATAGCATTGAGATACATGTACATGTATGTATTGTATAGGAAGCCTGTATAGCAATACATATACATGTCGTAGTACATGTATTTTGAGTAAACGGCCCTAGAAATAGAAAATTAGGAAGGTAATTTCGAATATAACTGATAGTTGAACGTGAATGCATTTTGACTGTTATGATATTTATATCATTTATTTTACAGGGATATGTTGGAGTGATCATGGGTTTTACATTTTTAAAGGAATCAAGGTTAGGCGAGCATTCCTGTCAGTGCCAAATAATGTACACATGCAAGAGCCATCTGAACAATGTTCTTACATGTATTTATATGTACTGTGTTATCTGTGTTGAGGGCTATACAATGCATGTTTTTAACCTGCATGCAATGTAAAGGCAATTTGTAGGGGTAACTTTGTCCAGCATTGGTCTGTTTGTTAGTTACACTTGTCTGGTACACTTTCACATCTATTACTATAAAATACTTACATGATATACATCATGCTTCAAACACAAATAGATGGTCAAGAATGATTGACTGGACACCTATATTTGGTGGAGGGAACCTTTCAGGTCAAGGTCACATACATATTTGGGGTCAAGTATATGGCAGGTGAGTATATGGCAGGTGACATATCTGTTCTCCAACAGTCACATTTTGTATGAAATTTATCATTTTTTTCCTTTGAATTTTGACATTTTTGTTGATTTCTAGGAAATAGTTATCATTCCAGCTATAATTGCAACTTTGATGTTTTCATGCATGTATTGTTTAGGTATTAAGTGTATTAGGACATTTTGTGACTTGTCTACTATCCAAGCCTGTGTACAACATACATATATATGTGTGATTTTTTGGTGTTAGTGTAGGAGGATGTAATTATACACATGTACATTAAAATTGTCCATTGAAAGGTCCCACAAAACATTTTTAAAATGCATAATGTATGGTATTGTAAATAGTATACATGTTCTTGTAAGTACAAAATGTATTTAGTCTTGTAGTATACATGTTCTTGTATTCTTGTACATATTACATCTTAGTGATTCTTAGTTCTAGTTTGGACTTTACAGCGGGCCTGAAAAAGGATCAACACTGAACAATAGAATCCCAGACCTGTTTATCTTATTTTTAGTGTGTTTTTGATACTTCATATATCCCTTAATGTTCTATACTTCTTATATGTTTGAATTTAGTTTTGTTTAAGTAGGTTTAATGCAAATGTTACAGAGACTACTTTTCCCAAGATACTGTAGTGTTAGGTTAGCAACGGAAGGGCATGGGTCAGTTTATCGAGCTGTCAAGTATTTACATGTTAAACACAAGAAAGGAAACATTTTACAACAATGAACATGTGAAATACTGTGTAAAAGGTGTGGTTATCTGGATTACTAACTCCCCACTAAAGAAAATACTTGTAGGTTTCAACAATGAACATGTGAAATACTGTGTAAAAGGTGTGGTTATCTGGATTACTGGTAATAATTCCCCACTAAAGAAAATACTTGTAGGTTTCACCAATGAACATGTGAAATACTGTGTAAAAGGTGTGGTTATCTGGATTACTAACTCCCCACTAAAGAAAATACTTGTAGGTTTCACCAATGAACATGTGAAATACTGTGTAAAAGGTGTGGTTATCTGGATTACTAACTCCCCACTAAAGAAAATACTTGTAGGTTTCACCAATGAACATGTGAAATACTGTGTAAAAGGTGTGGTTATCTGGATTACTGGTAATAATTCCCCACTAAAGAAAATACTTGTAGGTTTCACCAATGAACATGTGAAATACTGTGTAAAAGGTGTGGTTATCTGGATTACTAACTCCCCACTAAAGAAAATACTTGTAGGTTTCACCAATGAACATGTGAAATACTGTGTAAAAGGTGTGGTTATCTGGTAATTACTCCCCACTAAAGAAAATACTTGTAGGTTTCACCAATGAACATGTGAAATACTGTGTAAAAGGTGTGGTTATCTGGATTACTGGTAATAATTCCCCACTAAAGAAAATACTTGTAGGTTTCACCAATGAACATGTGAAATACTGTGTAAAAGGTGTGGTTATCTGGATTACTAACTCCCCAGTGAAGAAAATACTTGTACTATATGTCTTGGCATACTGTTAGCTACTTAGATTTGTCTCCTTATGGCAAAGCTGCTGACAGGATTGTCAGTATTTTACCAGCAGAGATTGCTTTATTGTAAAACCTGTTGGGGCCAATTTTTTTTTTATTGTAAGTGAGTTTTACTGAATTTGAAAATATTAAAAGGCATTTAGGGTTGGTGAAATATCAAATCTAAATCATACCTTGTAAATACTTTAAAGATATTCCATCTTTGTACAGAAGGTAAATACTTGAATTAGGAAAATGTAAACAGGTCTAGAAATCCTATCTACAGAGTCTATTTTAGTGTTTTTATGCCCCCCTTCGAAGAAGAGGGGACATATAGGTTTGCCACTGTCGGTCGGTCGGTCTGCGACATCAGTTTCCGGTCAATATCTCTGGAATGGATTCACATATTGAAATGAAATTTTGTATACAGACACATCAAACAAAAATCTAGGTCAAGTTCATATTTGGGTCCGATCAAAAAAAATTTGACAGAGTTATGCCCCTTGCATTTCGAAAAATACCAAAATTTCAGGGTTTCCATTCAATATCTCTTGAATGGAGTTACATATTGAAATGAAATTTTGTATACAGACACTTCAAATGAAAATCCAGGTCAAATTCGTATTAAGGTCCAATCGAAAACATTTTGACAGAGTTATGCCCCTTGCACTTCGAAAAATACCAAAATTTCAGGGTTTCTGTTCAATATCTCTTGAGTGGAGTTACATATTGAAATGAAATTTTGTATACAGACACATCAAATGAAAATCTAGGTCAAGTGTATATTTGGGTCCGATCAACAAAATTTTGACAGAGTTATGCCCCTTGCACTTCGAAAAAAACCAAAATTTCAGGGTTTCCGTTCAATATCTCTTGAATGGAGTTACATATTGAAATGAAATTTTGTATACGGATACATCAAATGACAATCTAGGTCAAGTTTTTATTTGGGTCCAATCAACAAAATTTTGACAGAGTAATGCCCCTTGCACTTCGAAAAATACCAAAATTTCAGGGTTTCTGTTCAATATCACTTGAGTGGAGTTACATATAGAAATGAAATTTTGTATACAGACACATCAAATGAAAATCTAGGTCAAGTTCATATTTAGGTCCGATCAAAAAAATTTGGACAGAGTTATGCCCCTTGCACTTTGAAAAATACCAAAACTTCAGGGTTTCTCTTCAATATCTCTTGAGTGGAGTTACATATTGAAATGAAACTGTTACTTTATACCCCTATAGGTTGTATCAATGCAAGTATAAAGTTGTGATGGACTTTAATCACAGAAGGGGTGGGGGGGGGGCATTAATGTTTTACAAACATGACTTTTAAGTTGTTGTATGGTGTTTTCATATTCATATGTAAATACATGTACCTTCTCTAAATAGATGAAAGAATAATTGCAGCTGCTCTTTTCATGTACCTTTTAAAATATTAGTGATTGTAATATGAATGTATTAATCCCTGACTTAGTGATTTATAAACAGTGTAAATATGCCATATATAAATTATTGAATTAGCTGAAATCTAATTTCTATCCTTTTACGTGTATATGTCTGTGACAATGTTTTTCATTCTGAATGTCCATATACCTCACTTTATACATGTACATATTTTACTGTGGTCACTTATCTTATCACTGGTTGATCATTTGAGTGGGAGTAGTTGTTGCATATTAGTTTCATGAGACACCAATTTAATGTTACATCTTATACATGTAAGTTTTACATGACTTGGAAGCTTTTTTATCAATCACCCATTCATTAATTTTCATAGACTGTTATGGAAATGTTCAAATAGTTCTCAACATGCAGATAGTAGAGAAAGGAGGTACTCTTTCCAAAGAGAAAATATTTCGTATTTTGACGAATTTGACTTCTTTAGTATATTCCTGTATAGAAAGTACAGTTGAAACATTTATATATTATGTACATGTATGTGCATGTTTATCAAATTTTTACCGTGATCAAACGAGAGTCTTTCATTTTCATACTTTCTATGTACATGTATTTCAGTATCATACAATGTTACCAAGATTTTTCAGCAGACCTTGACATACATGTAAGTCATCAAAAGTTGTTAATATGCCTACAGGTATCTTTAGGCATAAGAAGTATTTTGGTGTCAGTCTGTAACCAGCAGAATATATGAGCAAATTCTTTTTAGTACATTACTGGCAAAACCTTTCTATCCTATGTAAAATTTTCAGTTTTCTTGACTTTTGTAATGGGTAAAGTAATTGAGATTGGTCTTTAATGCTTGTAATTTACTGAACACATTTAGTATGATCATTGATGACCAATTATAATCCTTAAAACAAATTAGCACTTTGTAGAAACAATATTAAAACATCTTACATTCGAAAAATAAGTTACTTCTTAGATTTTACAATTGGAAAAATACATAACATTAAACACAAGTTGTACAATCATCTTTATGGGTTTATAGTTATACTATTTTGCCATTTGTTCTTGAAAGAAATTTTCATTCCATTTCTTGCATGTTATTCATATGTACAATTTTTGTTGCAAGCTACAAATTTTGAGTATCTTTTGTACATAATTTCATGATTTCTTTGTTAAACCTTAATGACATGTGGTCAACCATTGTTCTTGATTTACTTCATCAATCATTATCGCCATTTGTTCTACATGTACATTCGAATACATGTGTACCTTCCATCTTTTTGTGTTAACATTTTCACTTCTTTAATGCAATTAATTTTAGTTGTTGAATGTTATACATGTATTGTTAATTTTGTACACAACAAAAATAAAGAATTTCTCCTTTATGGTGTTTTAAATGCTTTATCCAATTAGAAATCACTTTGAGTTCATGTAAATGAGTAAGTGCTCTGCATATGCATGTACATGTATTTACTCAACACATGTATATAAATTCACCTCGGATTAGGCCCAAGTTTCAAGAACACACTATTGTTATTATGTATACACTGCCATCCTTAAATTAGTATACACCATTTCTGTTCATGTTGCTGTTAGAAAATAAACTCTTTCGAAACATATCTATATAATTCTGAAGATTTAACCTTAAAGAAATAATTTGTAACATACTCGGACAAAATATTTTCAGTTTTTAATTTTTATTATTTTTTATTAAAAAAAAGTTTCTATATGCATATTTGTTATCACAATATATAATTATGAATCTCTCAAAATTATAATCAAAAAATGATAAAATTTTCAAGAATTAAGAATGATGTCCTTGTTTGTTTAGATACTTGTGGATGGCAGTGTAAGTGTGGAATATGAAACATGACATATCCTTGGACCCAGGGCAACAATTCTTTAATTCAAATCCATGTAAATATTGAACAGTTCTGAAATGAACACATCTGTCCATCAAATGAACTGTAACCTTGACTTTTTGTCCTTCGTTCAAAGTCATGTCATGAGCTTACCTGGGTGCAAAGTCTGTGAAACTTTGAAATCCATGCATAGGGGAAGCACTTGATGCTCAGACAAGGTTCATCAATCAAAGTACAGTGATCTTGACCTCTGCTCAAAGTCATTATACACCTTTGGATTCTTGGCAACAGTTCAAAGAAATACTTAAATCAATATAGGCATTGAAAACCTTGGCCTACACACAAGTTTTAGCTGATCAAGTATACTGTAACCTTTGCCTTTGGTTGAAAGTGATTGCCCTCGAGTCCTCGGCAACAATTCTACAACTACTGAAATCCATGCACAGGGTTAGAAATTATTACCATAACAAGTGTAGACTCCAGATTAATAGTTGCCATAATGCAAACATATAATATGTACCCAGGATACCAGTACCTCATTCTAAAGGTTACATTTGTTTCAACTGTTTCCACAGCATCCCTTTTGCAGGTTAAGGTCAAATCTTCTATGCCATGCTTTTAGCAAATCTCTGCTTAACAATGATTATCATCTCGCCGCCAATTGCAACAAGCAGTTAATTGTCTTTTCTCAAATTTACAGAAAAGAATGTTTATGTTGGCATTTGATGTGATTCAAAAGAATTTTATAGAATTGGAAATACATTGTAATTCAATTTTTATTAAACAAGTACAATAAATGATAATCTTAACAAAAATTGTGATCAATGTCAAACATACTGTTTTAAGTTTTATTGGTATCCAATGTCATGTACACAGTAATCTATTTACTTTTTTTTTAATGTGTAAACATCAGCATTTACCTGCATAGGGATATGAACCTACTTATAATAAAGTTATAAGGTATTTCATAAATCTTAGCATAAACTTTTTAAAATTTGCTTGTTTAATAAGCATAATCAAACACATTTATTTAATAATTAAATAACATTTAATGACATTCAGCAAAACATTTTACATGTATACTACAACAATATCATAAACAATGGTGTACATCCTTTAGAATTTCTCTAATCATCTTGGTCAGCTCCATGCTTCAATGGTGACAAATATATATGAAGTCTATGGACAAAACACAAGTTGTAATGTAATTGTGTCAGTAGCACAAATGTCTGTCAAGTTTTAAAAGCATTCCTTAATGTAATCTTCATTCCATCTTCATGCCTCTTCATCCATGTCTATATCTTCTTCTTTGACAACCTGCATCATCTTCTTCTCCAATCTCTTTGCCTTTGCTGCAATACGTGATTTAATAAATTTGTTACTTTCAGGATTACTCATACATGTATTGTCATTTACTAGTAGTATAAAATGTAAAAATAATAGAATGTATATGGGATAGTAGGGCCATATGGCCACCAGAGTCTCTAAACTCTAAACTTCACACATATATGTATACGTATATTCATAGTATTCCTTCAATTGTTTATTTGTATCATAAAGGACTAGGTGCGCTAACCCTTTATATCGACCCTTTAATTTCGATGAAAAATGCTTTTGATAAACGAATATTAATTAACACTTTTTGCAAAGAGAAATTAAAAGGCCGTTCAAAAATCCATCGATTGATAGAAAAATATACATGGGCAAGGCCTGGAGTGCTACTTAATTTCATAGTTTTGTATCAAACGCTAATTTATTGATATTTTCAATTATTTCAACGTTTTTAGACGTTTTGAGCGACATATTATTCAGTATAGGACTGTGAAATCGAAAAAGGCTTTACTGATTTGGATTCACCATACATTTGACATTTTATAAACTAGAATATTAATGAATGAATCAATCAATCAACTTTGAAAATAGGGCCGAATTTAAAGCACATTCAAGCAAAACTTTCTTGAACCCGTTGACAAACTACATGTAGTATGTGTATAAAGAATATGAATGAATGTGTGTATAGACATATAAATGTAGAGTGAGTGATTAACACAATGACATACTTACCAGCAGGTGATTTTATTAGATGAATATTTTTCTCCACTTCTTTCACATCTGCTTCTTTGCGGAGTTCCTTTCCCTTACGTAATCTTCAAATAAAATAAAAAAAAATGTTGTACAAGACATGTCAGAAAGACAGTATAGCTTGTCTGTTGAGTATATGTTAGCTTGTAATTTTTTATATAGCAATATCCAGCAAATTGGTAAAGGTCATTAGGTCAGAAGCCAAACTATCAACAATGATCAAATGAAAGCTCTAGCCATGTTAAATTTGCATGTGAATTAAATGTATCAAAGTCTTAACCCCCTATAATTAAAGAGATATGGCTCAGGTTAAAGTTCTTTTTTTTTTTGTGATTCAAAGTCCAAGGTCAACGACACTAGACCAAATGTCAAGGCTCTTATACAAAATATTGGCAGTGTATATGAAATCTATAAATGTTCATGCAAGTCGAGCACAATAGTTACTGTAAGTTCATGAGTCATGAATGTTTTTAAAATACAGTTGAGACTGCCATGTGTGACCCTTTACACATATAATGATGATCTTTAATTCAAAGGTCAGATGCAACAAAGGGTCTCTTAAATTCCTAATTCAGTTCAAGGACAAAATAATTATGCAGAAGATAAACATGATAAAAAGCCAATACACATGTGTGGTACATGTATGCACTTTGCCTTGTACATGTACGTAATGAAGTGTCAGATATAAACATACCTGTTTCGTATAAATTGGTTCTGCCTCTTCACTCTAATTTCTTCTATTCTCTTCATTGCCTTAACTGAAATCATAGTAGAAAATGATGTATATGTACATGTCTCAGAATCATACGAATTTGTATGTGCTTGGGTATTCACTATTTGCATTGAAATACAAGTATAAAGTAATCATTTCAACCATGTATACCCTATTCAGTGAAGGGAGAATAGTTAATATAATTGAAAATTGTAGTAAGGTACAAAAAATCATTCCAAGGAATGCATGTGTCGCCTGCGAAACATAGCGACAGTCAGGAATCACTTTTATTAGGGTGTGACATCCAAGTGTGACAGACAGATGGACAGACAGACAGACAGACATACAGACGGACGGACAACGGACAAAGTGATCCCTAAGTGTCGCTCACGACACAAAAAACTACATCTACATGTATTTAAATTTTGCTAATGCAAAGATGAATTAAAGATAGATTATTTCAAACTTCAAATTACCTGTTGTTTGCCATAATTCCCTGTTGTACTTTATGGGTACATTTCTGCGCTTTTCAAACTCTAACGATGGATCAACTGTAAGCTCTTTCCCAGCAGCCTTTCTGAAAGCCTTAGTCCACCTAGTTTTCCTGGGATTTTTCTTCTTTTGAAATGCTTTATGACATTTGGATCGGCAAAACCTAAAAATCTGTAAAATAATAGTAGAAAATCATGTATTCGTACGGTAGCAATATTACAATAAAAATAGCAATCCATGGAATGCTTGTGTTACCTGCGAAGCGGCTTATTTTTAAAAAGTGGAATAAGTATGTAGGTTGGCAGGTCAATGTCACTTGGTTCAAAATTAATTAATAATTTGTATCAATAGGAAAGTCTTGTCAAGTGAAATATTAAACCTCTTACTTACCAATAAAAAGATACAATGTATGGTCAATCTCAAATTTTCAAAGGAAGGTCAATCAAAGAGGTGAAGGTCATTAGGTAAAATTTTATGGTAACAAGGGAAAGGACTTATTATATGGAATACATGCGTGAAATTTTAAAGATGTATCACTTGCCAATCTAAAGATAAAAGCCAATATGAATTCTTTTGAAATGAAGGTCAAATAGCAAGGACACTTAGTCAAAAATAAAAGTATTTTTAGAAAGGTCTTGTCATAAGGAATATCACTTACCCCCTACCAATCAAAAGATATAGCAAATCTTTATTTTTTTTTAAAATAGGACAAATATCTAGGTCGAGGTCACTAAGTCAAAAACTATAGTATTTTAGAAAGGTCTTGTCACAAGGAATACACATAAGAAATATCAAAGCTCTATCGCTTACCAATCAAAAGATATAGCCATGCAATCTTTATTTTTTGAAAAGTAGGTCAAATATCTAAATTAAGGTCACTAAGTAAAAAATTATGGTATGTGAAGAAAGGTCTTGTTACAAGGAATACACATGTGAAAATATCAAAGCCCTATCACTTACAAATCAAAAGTTATGGGGTGTGACACCCTAAGTGTGACAGACAAACGGACAGACAGACAACAAACAAATTGCTTCGCAGGTGACACAAATATTGTAACTACAGCAGGCTTTCTACTCTACCTTGATGAAAAAGTAGGAAAAAAGTAGGAGTAGTCAATGAAAAAAAGTAGGAGAAAAATAGGAAAAAGTAGGAATTAATAGGGGAAAAGTAGGAAATTTTCTATCACTTTTAGCGACAATTTTCAGTAAGTACGACTCAAAAATCACAGTAAGCAATGATTGTAGACCGTAAATGTTCATCTTTGAGGAAATAACAAAGAGAAATAAGGCCAGATTGATTTTTCATGCAAAATATACAGAATGGGCGAGCGAAGCGAGCCCGAAATTTTTTAATACTTTGAATCAGATGTTGATGACAAGTGAAGCAAGTAATTTTTTACTTTTGAGATGAAAAAGTAGGAATAGTAGGAGGTTTTAAAGAAAAAGTAGGAAAAAATAGGATCAAAATAAATAAGCTCAAAATGCATCGAAGATGCAAAATGCCGAGTTGCAAAACTGGAATGTAAGTATGAATATGCAGACTAACATGAAATGTGTATGGTTTGTAACAACATTTTGTGGTCCTAAATGAAAATTTCTGGATCAAGAAATGGTCTTCTCTTTATTCTATATCAGCGTGTAATATATTTTCAAGGATACAGATTTTCAATCTCATCATACAGAATACTTTATGTATTTGTATGTACAATATGATTTAACAAAGCATACTCTAAAGATACAGAATAAGGTACAATTCATATCTTAAATCACGGGAAACATTTCTGGCAAGTTTCATGATTATAGGTGCAATACAGGCTCAAATATGGTTGGGAAAACATTTTCAATCATCTGAGTCCTGTGACCTTGATCTTTGACCTTTTGACCCAAAAATTAATGGCAAGTTTCATGATTATAGGTGCAATACAGGCTCAAAAATGGTCTGGAAACCATTTTCAATTACTTAAGTCCTGTGACCTTGATCTTTGACCCTTTGACCCCTAAATCAAAAGTGGTCATTTTCTATTCACTGGAAACATTTCTGGCAAGTTACATGATTATAGGTGCAATACAGGCTCAAATTCAGTCGGGAAACCATTTTTAATCATCTTAGTCCTGTGACCTTGACCTTTGACCTTTTAACCCCAAAATTGATAGTGGTCATCCTTGATCCATGGGAAACATTTCTGGCAAGCTTCATGATTATAATTGCAATACAGGCTGAAATATGGTCCGGAAACCACTTTCAATCATTGGAGTCCTGTGACCTTGACCTTTGACCTTTTGACCCCAAAATCAATAGGGGTCATTCTTGATTCATGGGAATCATTATTGGCAAGTTTCATGACTTTAGGTGCAATACAGGCTAAAATATGGCCAGGAAACCATTTTCAATCATCAGAGTCCTGTGACCTTGACCTTTGACCTTTTGACCCCAAAATCAAAAGTGGTCATTTTCTATTCACAGGAAACATTTCTGGCAAGTTACATGATTATAGGTGCAATACAGGCTGAAATATGGTCCGAAAACCAATTTCAATCAACAGAGTCCTGTGACCTTGACCTTTGACCTTTTGACCCCAAAATCAATAGGCCTCATCCTTGATTCAAGGGAAACATTTCTGGCAAGTTTCATGATTATAGGTGCAATACAGGCTGAAATATGGTCCGGAAACCATTTTCAATCATCTGAGTCCTGTGACCTTGACCTTTGGACCCCAAAATCAATAGGCCTCATCCTTGATTCAAGGGAAACATTTCTGGCAAGTTTCATGATTATAGGTGCAATACAGGCTGAAATATGGTCCGGAAACCATTTTCAATCATCTGAGTCCTGTGACCTTGACCTTTGACCCCAAAATCAATAGGGCTCATCCTTGACTAATGGTGAGTTAGTGTATGAAGTTTCATTGTTATAGCCTCTTTCGTAGTTGACTTATAGTCCGGAAACCAATTGTTGACGCCCTCCCGCCCGCCCGCCCGCCCGCCCAGACGCCCGCCCGCCCGCCCGTCTCACATCAAATTAAGAGCCGAGTTTTGCAACTCGGCTAAAAAGTAGGAAAAGTAGGAAATAGTAGGAAAAAGTAGGAACAGTAGAAAGCCTGCTACAGCCCCAACCAGTCAAAGGTTAATATTAGCTTTCAATTCGTCAAAGAATTTGCAGCGATTGCTTTGAAAATTTTGAATACTCGAGAGATGGAGAAATTTTGAAAGCTCTGAGCATTCAAAGACTTGAAAGCTTCAAGCTTTCAAAATTTCGTCAGCGAATTCTCGTTATCTAATTTTCATCAGCGATTTCCAAGCTTTCATAACTTTGAAAGCTAATGGCTGACGAAATTTCGTCAACTAAAAAAAAACATGTAGCTTTCAAAATTTAGAAAGCTAATATATGTACTATATAGCTGACAAAATTTCGTTAACTTAAACTTTCAAAATTTTGAAAGCTGATCGCTAACGAAATTTCGTCAACTAGCTTTCAAAATTTTGAAATGTTATGTGATGCTAATACATGCTATGTCTGGATGTTAACCGTGGCCATAACAGTGCAGGAAACAAGGTTTATACATGATTTTCTATTCTCAGAACAAGGGGGTTGATCGAAGTCTAAAACAAACTAAAACCCAAATCACTGAATGAAGACGTGACACGAGATTCTTGTGAGCATAGTAGTAAAAAAAGCAAAGTGAATAGACATGTGCATGAATCTCAAACGAGATTATTTTCTCTTTCTTTGAATCTTTCCCTTGCTAAATTAAAATTATACAAACGTAAGTTACAAAAGGAGTGTGGGATTGTGATTGAAAGAAAAAAGCAATCTAAAACCGGTTGTAAAAGCTCTACAGCACTTATGTTATTGTTTGCCTTGTACACAATGCCGACTCTACTGTCCGCGCAGCTCACTTCAGAAATCGGAAAATTCAAGTTTTCTCTACTTTGTTGGCATATTTTCCGATTAAGATTTATATAGGGGGATAGATCTTGAACTCTCATAACTAACGGTGTATGATATATGTCTGTACGACCAATACTATGCTCACAGTGAAAGAAAATAGTTTTAGATAGGGAGTTTTCTATGTTAATTTTAGCACGAGTACGTCGTCGTCGTTCTCCATAGACTCAGTGTTAGACATCGGCGTCGTCGCGCTAAAATTAACATAGACAACTCCCTATCTAAAACTATATTCTTTCACTGTGAGCGTAATATTGGTCGTACATACCTGGTACATATATCATACATCTTTAGTTATGAGAGTTCGAGATCTATCCCCCAATATAAATTTTAACCTCAAACATAGTCAACAAAGTAGAAAAAACTTCAATTTTCCGATTTCTGAAGTGAGATGCGCGGACAGTGAGTAAATAAATATTGATACTTACTTTCTTATAAATAAACGAACATCTCCGACTCACACATGAACATGAGCACAGGCACATGTAGAAAGAGCGTCAATACCCTGTATGATACCCCTTTACAGGTCATAAGAGAATATATGTCTTTCTATAGATACCAGTATTCTCTTATGACCATAAAGGATATCGACGCTCTTTCTACATGTGCCTGTGATCATATCCCCCCCCCCCCCCTCGTCTTTCCCTTATCGACATATGATTCGACTGAGAATACAAGACGACGGACACTTATACGTATTTACCTTACAATCGTTCCTTACAAACTGAATCCCGTGTCCTGGGTAAACAGTTGAAGAACAAAAATAACACTTTTCCAAACGCATAGTTATTTGACAGCACGTGAAGCAATAACAGGAAGTGACGTCAATATTGAAGGTTGAAAGACACTTCGGCCTTTTTACAAAATTCTGCTACGGCCTTGAGACACTTCGGCCTTGAGAATCCGCACTTTTTTCCACTCCGGCCATTTTTGCAATATAGCAGCATCGTTCAACAACGGATTCACATGTTTCGGAATGGCATTGATTTTTTTTGTATTTGCTTATTTTTGTATTTCAAATAGCAATACGACTGCAGTTTTCTGTAATTTTAATAAATTCATTTCCTCTTTAATTTACGTTTGCTCAAAAGTTGTGAAAAAAAAACCAGAAACAGTACGTTACGTACCGTATTGTCTCAGATCAATCGCGGATCTAGAAAGGGGTTGTTGGGACCCCCTAGAATTTTTCGAAAAATGCTGATTTTTTTTCTTTCTGTAGATTTACGTACAATTTCTTTATTATAACCAGACTTGTCAGAATGACAACATAGCTCGCCGGTGGCAACCATATGTAAATTGCAACAACAACAATAAAAAAGGTCTTATCACAAGGAATGCACATGTGAAATATCAAAGCCCTATCACTTACCAATCAAAAAATATGGCCAAGGTTAAAGTTTTTCAAAAGTAGGTCAATCATCTCCAAGGTCAAGGTCACAAGGTCAAAAATTTTGGTATCCATGGAAACGTCTTGTCACAAGGAATACACATGTGAAATATCAAAGCCCTATCACTTACCATTCAAAAAATATGGCCAAGGTTAAAGTTTTTCAAAAGTAGGTCAATCATCTCCAAGGTCAAGGTCACAAGGTCAAAAATTTTGGTATCCATGGAAACGTCTTGTCACAAGGAATACACATGTGAAATATCAAAGCCCTATCACTTACCATTCAAAAAATATGGCCAAGGTTAAAGTTTTTCAAAAGTAGGTCAATCATCTCCAAGGTCAAGGTCACAAGGTCAAAAATTTTGGTATCCATGGAAACGTCTTGTCACAAGGAATACACATGTGAAATATCAAAGCCCTATCACTTACCATTCAAAAAATATGGCCAAGGTTAAAGTTTTTCAAAATTAGGTCAATCTCCAAGGTCAAGGTCACAAGGTCAAAAATTTTGGTATCCATGGAAACGTCTTGTCACAAGGAATACACATGTGAAATATCAAAGCCCTATCACTTACCATTCAAAAAATATGGCCAAGGTTAAAGTTTTTCAAACGTAGGTCAATCTCCAAGGTCAAGGTCACAAGGTCAAAATTTTGGTATCCATGGAAAGGTCTTGTCACAAGGAATGCACATGTGAAATATGAAAGCCCAATCTGTATTGGTTTAAAAGTTATAAGCAAGGTTAAAGTTTTTGTGCACGCGCACGCAGACGCCAACGCCAATGCCAACGCCAACGCCAACGCCGACACCGGGGGTATGACAATAGCTCTCCGGACATTCGTCCTGGCGAGCTAAAAAACAAAAACAAAGATGGCCCCATGGGTCCCCCTCCCTTTGATATAGTATTTTTTCTAGATCTGCCTATGATTTATTAGGATAGGAAAGGATACGATACCATATCATAAAACATGGATATTGTATTATATATATGATTTATTCAGTAAAACCAAGTCACCGACGGGGCCTTATATCATAATATAAATCAAGCAAAAGAATAATATGATATGAATATGAGAAAAGGGATGAATATAGATATATTTTAGACTGAAAAAAGTCAAGTACTGGCTGCAGTCTGTTTCACGAAAATACTTACGAAAAATTTAGGAATTTTCGTAACATTTGCTCCTTTAGGACTTCTTATAGTTATTAATTAAAAATCGCGATGTTTTGTTTCTGAATTTACAATTATTACAGTGTATCACTGTATGTAGAAATGATATTACAATAAACTATATTGATAAACATTTAAACCTTTAGTTTGACAATGAAAGATACGAAATTTGAAAATTCCTGAAATTTTCGTAAGAATTTTTGTGACACTCAACGGGGCACTGGTAATTCAAAAATGATACTATGTTGAATTAGATCTCTCTATATACCGTTTTGAAATAGAGAGATAATACTATTCAAATTTTTATCTAATGATTGTGTATCAAAAAAATTAGAAGGGGAAGCTTACGTGGGGAAATTATTTGGAAAACTACAATAATAAATTGAAATTCAATTGACTTTTTTTCAATTCAATTCTTTATTTCTTTTTACCTGTGGCATACCAGACATTTGGTATAAATATACAAAAAATGCATATACAATGCACATCAAGGTGGACATATCTTGAACATTATTAAATATAATACATGTATGATAAGCGAGAGAGTTACAGTTATAATAACACACACTTAAATATAATATTATGTTAGAAAATAGAGGCACATATCTAAAAAAAAAAAAAAAAAACTCATGTAAACTTAATTGGTATAATCGTTTCTTCTTTTTTTTCTGCTAAGTATAAAAATCTGCCTAAATTCCTTAATTCCTTTAAATTTCTCGTACTAAGTAATTCTATAAGTTTTGATACACTGGATCTTCTAAGATAATACGGTTTATTCAAGGATACTCTCAGATCATTATATAAAGGGCATTTAAGAATAAAGTGATATTCGTCCTCTAGGTCGTCAAGGTCACATAGTGTACATCGTCTGTCTGTCCTAGTTTCATGTCTGTATCTGCCTGTCTCAATGTTAAGGTTATGTGAAGATAATCTAATTCTTGTGATACATTTCCTATGAAGTTCATTTATAGATTTAGTAAGATAATGTTGTATTCCAAAGTTATCCGCCAGATATTTGTAATTTTCTCCTCGTGAGACGTTTTGTATTGCAGAAAACATTTCTTGTGTATGGACATCGTGGAATCGCTGTTCTATCAATTTGTTAAGTTAAAGTCTATTTGTTCCATTTCCCAAATGTAACCAAGTCCTAAATGATTTAATTCTAATTTTATATCTTTAACCAATCATCGTCATAATTTTCTATGTCCTCGAGGCACGATTTAATTATGATATTTTCAGATTTTTTCAACTTTATCCAGTATTTTATAATTTGTAATTTCCTGTTATGTTCAGTGGGAGCCTACCTAACTCATAATAAACAAAATTGTTACAAGTACTTTTCTTCACACCCAAAATATTTTTAAAAAATCTAGCATGAACACTTTGTACGTCCGTAGTTTTAAGGAATCCCCAAATTTCAGCTCCATAGCTTAATATACTTCTGACATATGTATCAAAGACTGAGCATTTACCTATAATATTAAAATGATGATTTTTGAATTTATTATTGAGTGCAACTGTCGCTTCTGTAACCGATTCTTCAGGCTAATTTACCATACAAGAAGTCACCGCTCGAAACTGAAGTATTTTCTGTCTGGGATAGTTGCCTTCAAATCTCTTTCACAGAGGCACAGGCTGCCGATGTTTATGTATCAAAAAAATAAAAACCAACCCTTTGTTGTTGGTTTTTTTAACATACGTACGATAAAAAACAACAAAGATCTTTTTTATTTTCTAATAGATAAACATCTGCAGCCTGTGCACAGAGGCGACCCGTCTGCAGCCTGTGCACAGAGGCGACCCGTTACCCAAGCAAAACTACGAACGATAATCCATTTTAGAAATGGAAATCATAATAGGTGGCGACACTGACATAAATTAATGCAGCGCCACAGAAATGATAGACGATAACTCCGCTCGGATAGGTCAGATTTGACCTAAATAAGATATAAATTGTCAACACCCTCCAATGGTGAAACTATTTAATCAACACTCCTCCATGTTTTTCTTTATTTTTATTTTTGGTTGGTGATCTACCACCATATGAGTCGAGTTGAAATGACAGCTTTATTATTACAAAATCTTAATTATCATTTAATTAGACAATTTATATTATGATTTGAAGATATGCTATTTCTAGAAGGATGTACTTTCATAAATTTTGATTTGTGGTATGTATGTATATCAATAATGTTTCACTCTATGTTTCAAGCGCGGATCTAGATGATTGAGGTGTTCAGGACACCCCCCCCCCCTAAAATTTCCCCAAAATGCTGATTTTTTGGTTTCCACGTCTATTTCTTTTCTTCAAAATAGACAGGATCCAGGACCTATCCCCTCCTGGAAAAAAAAATAAAAACTATAGATCCGCCCATGTCGCTTATCACTTTTTTTTTTTGTGATTGTTTGAATATGTTACGTAATGATTTTCTCCATTTGTCTTCTAATATCGCCTTTGTAGACACTGCACTCAACACACTCGACAGGTTGATCTGATTGATTTGTAATTAAACAATGTTCAATAGCCAGAACTGAGCGTAGTTCAATGTGTCATTTCGAACACTCTCATTGTTCAACCTGGTTTTTCTAGTTCTGACTAGACGAGAACTTGTACGAGAACACGAAGGAGGCCATTTTCAAACTGGTATATATTTTTTTAGTGCTACATTATTTTAATTTAAACTATTTTTCCATTTTTACCTCACCTTTTACAACCAGACTGCAGGTAATGTTTAATTATTCATTCCCTTCAGAGAGGTACGAGTAATTCTTTTCTGACTGTTGTATCAACATGCAACATTCGCGGATCCAAAAAGTATTTTTACATGGATAACCAAGAATGTAGAGCAACATGCGAAAATCCCGATTAATTCGTGGTACCAAAACGCAAAACTATGTGTAATCAACCCAGAAACTTGTTAGATTAGCCCGTCAAATACACTGATATATGTTACATGTACATTGTATGTCTAAACCGATGTGCGGATCCAGGATTTGATCTTAAAGGGGCGCCAAACTATTTTGTATATTGCAGTTAAACTAGCACTGCCCTAAAGTGGACGAATTATACCCCCTGCGAGACGTTTTTTTTTTTATAAATGGGACCATTTATGATGCAACGTGAAAAGCCTACCATTTGTAGTATGCAACAAATATGCTTTTTAACTTAAGGGTTTACTAAACACAAAATCTACGCAAAAAGAAAATCTCGATTATCACAAAAGTATGAAACAATTTAGCAAATCAGCCACATTTGTGAGTGAATCTTCATGTAACTAAATGTTTCTCGTTAAAATTTTAGCTTGTACGTTGATATTTCGTTAGCACAGTCTTAAACAAGTTGTCATTTTTTTCAAAAAATTAAACTCGTTTTAAACGTCGTAAAACAATATAATTTGTGAATAGTTACCTTCTCTAATTTCTTCCCTAGGGCAAGCTACTTTTCAAATTGTTTGAAAATATTTCTACAAAGTGTAGTCCAACTCCTAAATGTGTAACCCTATAATTTGTATATACATTTTGTATACACCTGTGTAGATACCTGTACAAAGCATGCACAGCGATTACTTTTCATTATAATACACAATGGGTAGAGTGTTCGATAATCAAGTGAAGGTGTGAGAGAGGGGTAGGTTTATTTGAATTGGGAAAATATAGATTTGGAAATCAGTATCCTAAATTGAACGCTAGCTTGCCCTCGGGAAGGAATCAAAGAAGGTATTTATGCATAAATCATATTGTTTTATGACTTTTACGGTCTGTTCTATTTTTTTGAAAATCAGCAACTCGATTGATGCTTGTTCTCACAAAATAGTACAGTATAAACTATAATTTTAATAAAAGCCAAATATTTTTTTATCAGTTAATTCGTTATTGGAGATGTTTTGCCGAATAATTCTACAGTTTTTGTAATAATCGAGATATTCCTGACACGCTAACTTTGTGTTTAGTAAACCCTTAAACTGCAACATAAGTCCAAAGTCAAGGTCAAAAAGTCATGATACCAAACTGTAGAATTCTTTGTGGTGAATGTTTGTATGAAATATGAAAGACCTATCATTTATAGTATGAAAGAAATCTACTTTCAAAATTTCTAAACCTGTCCTACATGTAACTTCAACATAAACCAAAAGTCAAGGTCAAAGTCACAAGGTTAAAAGTCATGGTACCAAAATGAGTATCTTTTATGGTGAATGTGTGTATGAAATATGAAAGGCCTACCATTAATAGTATAAAACAAATCAGCTTTCAAAACATCTTAACATAAAATGTTGTATAGGGTGAAGGTCAAGATCACAGGGTCAAAAGTCATGGTATCAAAATGTAGTACTCTTTATGGTTAATGTGTGTATGAAATATGAAAGGCCTACCATTAAAAGTGTAAAAGAAAACTTTTTTCAAAACTTCTTAACATAAAATGTTGCATACGGTGAAGGTCAATGTCACAGGGTCAAAAGTCATGGTACCAAAATGTACGTAGTACTCTTTATGGTGAATGTTTGTATGAAATATGAAATGCCTACCATTGATAGTTTAAAAGTAATCAGCTTTCAAAACATCTTAATAGTCAAGGTCACAGGGTCAAAAGTCATGGTACCAAAATGTAGTACTCTTTATGGTAAATGTGTGTATAAAATTTGAAAGGCCTACCATTAATAGTGTAAAAGAAATCTGCTTTCAAAACTTCTTGACCGGACGGACAGACATATAGACGGACGGACAGACAGAAGGACAGGTTGATTCCTTCGCTTGCGGGGGTATAATAACGAGTCCACATCAAGTCAGAAGGACACTACTTTGGGACAAAATAACGTTTTTGGTCGGATCGCGAAGCAAAATCCGGCTTATATGAATTGACGATGTCGCAGGTTAGTTGTGAAAGGACAATTTACCCTTCCACAGAACTCCGTTAAATACTCCGTCAAGTTGCGTTATTTCATTGTTTACTTATCATGTAACAATGGTGAGGTACTTATATAGTTAGCGCTTTTTTGGAGCAAGAAGAATGAAATAGCGGAAATGGTGGAAGCTTGGGTGAATAAGGAGTAGATTGTTACCGTCAGTCATGACTGACGGTATACTGTAATCATTCGTAACCTACTTGCACGGATAGAATACCTCTTGGCAATATGATTGGTTGACAATTGCATTAAATGCAAATATCCGTCTAGGTTATTACCGGCAGTCATGACTGCCGGTATACTGTAATCAATCGTGACATACTTGCACGGATAACATAACTCTTGGCAATATGATTGGTGGACAATTACAAAATATGCAAATATTCGTCAAGATTATTCAGAATCTTTGCATAAGATACTTTCATCAGGTCGGCTCAAGAGTCTAGATGACTTGACAAATGAAAGTCATTTCGTATCAGTGCATTTTCATCCGAAAGATGCATCGAAAAGTCTTTGTACCGATACGTCCTACAACAATCACAGATCCTTGGAAGTAGCTTGAATCGGAAATAAAAACGGAAAAGCCCGGAAATGTGCGATTGGTCAACAAGAACAAAAATCGTTTATTCCAATTTTTCTTACTAGTATTTTACAAGCAAACTGCCGGCAAGCTTTTTGTAAAAGCTAATACTTGTTCAGAACCTGTGTATAAGATTCTCTCACCAGGTCGGCTTAAGAGTCTAGATGACCTGACAAATGAAAGTCATATCGCAACAGTGTATTTTCTTCTGAAAGTCTTTGAACCGATACGTCCTATAACAATCGCAGATTTTCGGAAATTTCCGTCACTTGAATCGGAAAAACGCGGAAAAGCCCGGAAATGTGCGATTGGTAAATGCATTTTCTAACTAGAATTTTACAACATTTACAGTCAGCTTACTGACGGCAAGCTTTTTGTAAAAGCTAATACTTGTACAATATTACTTGAACATTTAAACTTGAAGAGCAGACTCGATTGATTTCAAGGATTTACGTTGACCAAGAGGATTGAAATAGAGGGTTGACCTTGACCTTTTATTGGCAATTTCGACAAATTTCACCTGTTACTGCATAATTTTTTTCAGGGCTATGAAGGTTCTACTGTTGCTTGGTACTCTATACGCATGGACTCGCGGAGTACAAGGTAGGTATCTAGTCTTCAACTCTCGCCACTTGAACTTCAACTGAATCCAATCTGAATCTGGTATTGATAATTCAGTGGCGCCACCTACAAATTCCTCCAAAATTATTTTTTTTATACAGTATCAACATTTGTCCTTCGTATATTTTTATTTCAATGACGTAAATTTACAACGTAAAAGATGCGAACCATGAAAATAGTGTAGATTTATACAAATAAAAAACAATCGAGATACAGTGAGATTTTAGATCACTAATCAGAATACCGTGACTTCAATAAATGGAAATATGTCTATTAGGCCATACCAAATTAATTAAATGTTCTTTGGATTTTCTTGTAAAAAAGGGGTGCGAGGGAGCGAAAATATAATTATTTTATTTTTTTAAGTACTGCAGATTTTAAGGTGCGAGCGAGTGAAATAATTTTAATTTTGATATAGGTTACCTCAGTAATACATTTCTGATGTTTTTCGTTCTCAAAAAGGAATCCCCATAGAAATCTGATGACTAGGAAGCCTGGCACATAGCTGTACGGAAAAGATTTTCGAACATTCCCCTCCTTGACTTTCGATGCCATGTATAATTGGGACAACAAATTTGCTACCAATAATTTTTTTCAAACACAAGAAGTATAATTTTCTTCGAAAATTGCACAATCTGAGATTTCTAGAAGCTTTAAGATTTACAGAAATCAGAACCGACCCTAAAAAAATTCTCGAGCCAGAAATTTAGTGGTGCGGGCGAGCATTTTATTTTTATAATATTTTTTTTTAATTTTGAAAAATATGATGCAGGAAATCCAAAGAACATTTAATTAATTTGGTATGGCCTTAATGTAATGTGTTATTATAATACAAACAGCAAAACGTATATGTGAACGCCACAATTATAATGCGGTGGATAATATTTGGGTTTTTTTTTTCTCTCTCTCATACCCTTTAACTTTCAAAATTTGTATTTCACCACGAGATAATTTATATTTTGTAAAAAATACAGATTGTGCATATAGAGATTACTTTTTCCGGTGTCCGTCTGTCTGGTAGTCACACTTTCACACTTGATATAGATCTACATCAGACATCCTTCAAACTTGCAGGGAAGGCGACATTCCTCCTCTTGAACAGTGCTATGTTTTTTTTTAAACATATAGATATATTCTAGACGATGACCAGTAGAACCTTCGTTCTATGAACACATGTTTCAGGAAACTAAATTTGGCCATAATATTGCAAATATCATAAAGATTTTGATAGTACCTCATCGATCAATATTTTTACACAATAGACAGGCGATATTTGAATGATGCTAGTTAATGATATTGAAAGGAGCTGTTAACTTAAGATAAGGCGTAAAATCAGCCCTGAAAAGTGGAATTTTGAAAATTGAAATTTCAAGAACTTTTTTTATGTAAAATGTATACCTATACTGCATACCATCAGAATATGAAGTCATTTTTAGCTCACCTCGACGAAATTGAGTGAGCTTATGCTATACCCCCGCGCGTCCACGTCCGCGTCCGTGTCCGCGTCCGCGTCCGGTTAAGAAGTTTTGGGGTAGCTCAGTATTTGGCAAAGTACTGATGCTACAGTAACCAAACTTGCACAAGTGATTCATCTTTGGATGCTGTGGTGAACCCATGCATCAGATGCTGCATCTGACCTACATTTTCCGCTTGAGTGACTTGGTTAAGAAGTTTGGGGTAGCACAGAGTGGCTTGGTTAAGAAGTTTGGGGTAGCTCAGTATCTGACAAAGTTCTGATGCTACAGTAACCAAACTTGCACAAGTGATTCATATTTGAATGCCGAGATGGACCCATGCATCGGATGGAGCATCTGACCTACATTTTCCGCTTGAGTGACTTGGTTAAGAAGTTTGGGGTAGCTCATAATGGCTTGGTTGAGAAGTTTGGGGTAGCTCAGTATCTGACAAAGTACTGATGCTACAGTAACCAAACTTGCACAAGTGATTCATCTTGGGATGCCAAGATGGACCCATGCAGCATCTGACCTACTTTTTCCACTTGAGTGATTTTGCTTTTAAAAGCTGATATTGAGCAAAGTATAAGTGCTACATATACCAAACTTGCATATTGGATGTATCTTTGAGCAAACTTTCATAAAATGACCTTGACCTATTTTTTCCGCTTGAGTGATTTTGCCTTTAAAAGCCAATATTGAGCAAAGTATAAGTGCTACATGTACCAAACTTGTATATTGGATGTATCTTTGATCAAATTTTCATAAAATGACCTTGACCTACTTTTTCCGCTTGACTGATTTTGCCTTTAAAAGCCAATATTGAGCAAAGTATAAGTGCTACATGTACCAAACTTGTATATTGTATGTATCTTTGATCAAACTTTCATAAAATGACCTTGACCTACTTTTTCTGCTTGAGTGATTTTGCCTTTAAAAGCAAATATTAAGCAAGGTATAAGTGCTACATGTACCAAACTTGCATATTGGATGTATCTTTGATCAAAACTTTCATAAAATGACTTTGACCTACTTTTTCCACTTGAATAATTTTGCCTTTAAAAGCCAATATACATATACTAAGAAATATGTTTGAATTGAATTTTGCTGCCACGAGGTGAGCTTCGTAATCTGCGATTACCTATGTTTTTTATCTGTTTTGCATATTCTTGCTAATTTTGGGGTCAAAACTTCTCTTTTTCTCATAGAAATCAATAGAAAACGGAAAAGTTTTTTCGAACATTGTTCCCCCCCCCGGATATACAGAAAGCCACTTTTACTGGAGATGTATATCAATGATACAATGTACAATTATTTTTGGCAAAGTGGGTTTCTGTATCTCCCAGGGGAAGACGACCCCGTAGACGAAAAACCAAAAATGGAAAGAGGGGTGCATTTTTTAAGAATCGACCTTTTCGACCATAAAATATAGCACTTTTGACTATTTTTCCTCTTTAATCCACCAAAAAAGTAACCTAAATATGACTAAATGAAAAATACAAGAATAAGGAATGAAATAAGCAAGAATGATGTTCATTTCTTTGCCAATGTGTATTTCGCGCTAATAGGCTTACATTGTAGCCATTGAATACAAAATGAGACCGTATTTTAAGTTCCGGATTGCATTATTTACCGATTAAAGGAGATGGAACGTTCGAAATCTATTTCTGATACACAATGTAGACATATTTGATGTCTTTTAATTTATATTTATCCATTTTTGGTAAAACTTTCTACGTTTTTTTGTCGATATTATCGGTTTTTCTATCCGGGCACCCCTACCTCTGTCGACCTTAATTTTATAGAATCTTAAGGTTTCTTTAACGAAATGTAAAACATGTAAAAGGTCTGCAAATACATTATATTTCAATAATGATTAATGTTTTTCTGTATACGATTCGCCATGAAGAAGAAATAAGTCACGAGATTTTGAGCTAAATAGGGCCCTTATCTTAACAGGTCCTTTCAAAGACAAAAGTATATAAACACGTATATTTTTTTACTTTCAAAGGTGTTGTACACAGATGTCGTCTGCAGAAATTGTATTCATGAGCGTTTCTATGTCCCCAGAATCAAAGATTTGATGACATATAGTTTTAGATCTGTCCGAAAGTCTGGCTGTCTGTCCATCCGTTTGCTGGTTCGTCGGTCTCTCTGCGCAAAAATGGCTTTGTCATTAATTTATAAAATCAAATTCAAGGAATTGTGGTCCCCCGCTTTTGGGTGTTTGTCTTTAAAGAAAAGCTTACAGACATCCCCCAGTCTTAAGTTTTAATAATATATCTCATATATCATCAACATTCTAAATATGAAAGATTAAACTTCAAGAAAAGGACAAAAGGTCCAAACTTTTGTTTTGTTACCAAGGGACAGGGCTTAAGAAAAGGTATGCACATGTGAAATATTAAAGTCCTATCATTCAAGTTACCATCCAAAACTTCTGGTCGAGGTTGAAGTTTTTAAATGTGGGTCAACCTCCAAGGACGAGGTCACAAGGTCAGAATGTTGTTACCAACAGAACGGTCTTGTCACAAGGAATACACATTTGAAATGTGAAAGCCCCATCACTTTCCGTTAAAACGTTATGGTCAAGGTTAAAGTTTTGGAAAAAAAGTCAAACTCAAAGGTCAAGGTCATAAGGTGAAAAATTTTGGTATCTTTTCACAAGGAATACACATGTGAAATATCAAAGCCCTGTCATTTTCCATTAAAAAGTTATGAACAAGGTTTCAGTTTTTTGAAAAGTAGGTCAAACTCAAAGGTCAAGGTCACAAGGTCAAAAATTTTGGTATCCATGGAAAGGTCTTGTCACAAGGAACACACATGTGAAATATCAAAGCCATATCACTTTCAATTCAAAAGTTATGGTCAAGGTTAAATTTTTTAATAAGTAGGTAAAAATCCAAGGTCACAAGGTCAAAAATTTTTGTATCCATGGAAAGGTCTTGTCACAAGGAATACATATGTGAATTATCAAAGCCCTATCACTTTCCATTCAGAAGTTATTCACAAGGTTAAAGTTTTTGTGACTGACGGACAGACGGACGGACGGACAGACGGACGAACCGGTTTTTATGTCCCCGCGCTTTCGCGAAAGCGGGGGACAAAAAGGTAATCATTCCCTTTTCACAAATAGATCTAGACCGAAACAGGCCAACTTGATTTATTTTCTAGAAAAAAAAAATAATTTGGTCTGTTTCGGTCTAAAAAAGATCATACATGTATCATGATTTTCGTAAATTGCGAAAAGACTTTTGAAAATCCTCTTCTGTATTTTCAGCAACAGTCCAGCAGCTAGGACCAAGTTTGGAGGGAGCTAGATTCACTAAAACAGGCCAAGAAAATTATGTATACCTCCGCCAGGTCCCTCTTTATCCAGCCAGAATAGTCGGTCTTCGTTTCCTGTACAATAGCTCATGGCCACTTGAACCTTTTGTCGTCCAGCTCTACAGAGCAGAGGGTAATGGGGTGTACCGACTTATAGACGAAAGAACAATCCCTGTTTCCGAGATAATGACTAATGGGGAAGATGGCATGGTACATAGCTTTTGCATTTCGTCCTTTTAACTTTGAATACTGTCACTGCCCTCTTCTTAGTCAATTTTATTATAAAATTGGTCTGAATGTTTTCAAAATCATTGTTAAAAAAATAAATGTTTTTTTATTTATATGCCAGGTAAATCTGTCAAGGCCTCACATGCGATCCACGAAAAATGACTATCTGGGAATTCGGATACTTGGAGAGAGTTTCCCGCTATATTTTGGCATTGACTACTCGTTGAGGTACACTGATCGGCCTAAGCTCATGACAGCTGATGCTGATAAAGGCAGCACTGTGCTCTTTGACGGAAACACAAATGAGTTCATATACTACAGAGTTATGCTTGATGATGGTAAGATAGATACAAATTATGGGAAATCTTCACTGAATACACATTGTGCTTTGAGAATAGGAACGGGTGTTGTTTGCAAGCAGGGAATGCTTAGCCTGGGCACTTTCTCACACTCTCCTTGAGAGGATAATTATTGCTCGAAACATGACCGACCTTGAATTAGTGTTTGTTATCTTTTTTCTGAATTTGTAAACCCTTGGTTTCACTGTTTTCTTAATGGCAGAAATACTGATGACTAAAGCACCATTTACGGATCTTTTGTTGTGCTTTGCATCAATACTTCTGAGACATTCTCATTAATTAATAATGGGATTATTTTTATCCATCTAAGGGAGAAACCATTTGATTTTTTGGGGGGGGGGGGGGGGGGGTGCAGGAAGACTGCAAAAAAAAAACTCTCCGGATTGAATTTTTTTTCCGGATCATGAAATTGCCCCTCCCCCTCTCTTCCGACGTATCCACTGCCCAATATACACTTTTTTGTGTATAATAAACTAAGTATAAGGAAATGGAACGAACTTTATGCAATTTTGAGTGAATAAATCAAATTCAAAAGTCATAATTAGCACCATATAGCCTGTCTCCGTTGAGTATCATTTAAGTAAATAGATTATATATATAGGCATCATATGCCATTCAAGAAATTAAAATGAAGTGATCTGCTGGCACGAGATGAACTCATTCTGTGTTTGATGTTTCATATGGCCGAAAAATCACGCTGAATTATCTTAAAAGGTGAAAAAAATTCCGGCTCTTAAAATGGCCGAAAAATAATTACCGGCTGGCAAAAGTCTTCCTCCCCCCCCCCCCCCGTGGTTGCTCCCCAACTAAAACAAAGAGGTTTAACTGACGCATTAGTCCTTCAATTTTATGGGCTTCTTTCAAGTAAATTGGAACAAACAAAAGATAAACCATAAAAGTTAAAACAGATTTGAACATAACAATTCATATTGTGGTAGTATTCAGAGTTTTTCAATAAGATGTGATCTGCTGACTAGATACCACTCACTTGCTCGGGGTTTCCTTACATCAGATGTCATTCTGGGTTGACGATCAGAACTCGCTTTTTACAAGCGATGGGTTGACAATGTCTTGAAGTCAATACAGGCAACTTGGATATTCCGAATACTTGTCACTTGCGAATCACTTCCTAATAATGTAAAGGTCTATAATTGTTACAGGCTTTCTACTCTACCTTGATGAAAAAGTAGGAAAAAAGTAGGAGTCGTCAATGAAAAAAAGTAGGAGAAAAATAGGAAAAAATAGGAATTAATAGGGGAAAAGTAGGAAATTTTCCATCACTTTTAGCGACTATTTTCAGTAAGTATAACACACAAATCACAGTAAGCAATGATTTGTAGACTGGTAATGTTCATCTTTGAGTAAATCACAGAGAGAAATAAGGACAGATTGATTTTTCATGTAAAATAAACAGAATTGGCGAGCGAAGCGAGCCCGAAATTTTTTAAAAACTTTGAATCAGATGTCGATGACAAGTGAAGCAAGTAATTTTTTACTTTTGAGATGAAAAAGTAGGAATAGTAGGAGGTTTTGAAGAAAAAGTAGGAAAAAATGGGATCAAAATAAAAAAGTAGGAAATAGTAGGAAAAAGTAGGAACAGTAGAAAGCCTGTTGTTATGTTTCTTCCACCTGAATGAATCAAATTATCATCAACAAACAGGTTTCTTGTTGCTCATTTGCCGTACTGAGTATCCATCAAAACGAATGTGCATGTGACGTCATATTGGTGACAAAAAAAAAAAGAGCGGGAGAAGACGTTGCACGGCGCCGATCAAAACGAAAAATTATATAGTTTTTAAACTTTATTAATTTTCTCAGTAATAGGAAAGTATTAGAAAAAATTCATTGATGCAAAATTTCACAAATGAGTTAATGAATCATATTTTGCATTAAGGAATCACCCTACGGCTATTTGTATGATTCCACAGCTGAATCTCCCAAGCGATATCCACTCTTCACTTTCGAATCAGTGCCGTTTATGGTTATTTCTAGGCTTGCAAAAGGGGCGTAGTGATAGAATTATTTTTTTACTGGTACAGTATGTTTCAAAGGGACCTCGCACGAATTGGCGGGAAATCCGCCCAGATAGCAAAATCTCCTCCAGGGTTACTAAAGCTATTCTAATGTTCTAATGTATAACATATAAATTTACAGATAGAAAATTTGATAAGTCTATAATATTTACTCATATCTTTATCATTTACATCACCTACTTGGCATATATTCGAAATCTAAGCAACGCGGGGTCCGCCATTTAGAGTCCGTGGTGTTACGTTATAAAAATCAATCCCGATTGCGGGAAAAAATGCAAAATTTCGTGACGTCACAATGCTTTTACCTCGGACAAACAAGCTTCGAACCTCGGTCAAACATCGAAATTGCATTGTGACGTCATGGAATTTCTCAAAATTTTCCCGCGTTTGGAAGGGTAATTTTTTTAAGCTGAGTTATATTCTAAAAGTTATCATACATTTAGTGATTTCACAAACGATAGAATTATTGTTCTCCTTCAAAAACTAGTATTTCTTTTCCGTACTGAGAACTACATTTTTGGTTCATCGCTATACTCCCAATAGTTGACAATGGATAAATGCGCTTAGTGCGTTTACATTACGAAAAGATAGCGAAAAAACTATCGGAATAAAAGATTTTTGTTTGGTAATTCGTAATAGAGGAAAATAAAATATAATCGAGAACAGTGCTCTTTGTTGTAAGTGTTTGATTTAATATCTCAAAGAAAAAAATGTAGTCGCTGAATGTTTACCACTAACCCAAACCAATTAAATGACCTCATGAAAATAATAAATTAATAATTAACATATTATATATCATTGCAATGTATCATCACTCTAACCTCATCGAAAGAAAACATGATAGATATATGTATAATAACGCTAGATTTCGAGCCTTTTCACCCCCCCCCCTTTTTTTTAATATTTCGATCGCCTGGTTGACAACGTTCCCCACCTTGCTACAGGATCTTATTTGTCATGCTGGTAGATCTTATCAAACTCAAGTTTCTATTAAAAGGAAATCCTGTAGCAAGGTGGGGAACAATACTCTAAAAAACTTTTCCAGTTACCATAGGCTTTAGTGTAAAAATCGACTGTTTTTACACAAATTATACACAAAATATAGGTCGCATGTTTGACATATCACTATTTTCATAAAATTCAGCAAAATTCTTACAATTCAGAAATTTAATTTCTTTTAACGATAAAAAAAAATTTCGGTCCCAACTGGGAGGAATTCCCTAACAAATTGTTCGAGCTCCAGTAAGATGACAAAGATGTTGAACAAGTTTACTGACCTTTGTAGATCTGTCAACGGCATCTGCAATGACATGTCGATCTATGGGTAACCAGCAGTGCCACTTTTTCTGTGACGACGAAGAAAATACATTCAAGTGTTTCTGTCCGGCAAACTACAGTCTGCAGACAGACGGCAAAACGTGTCAATACGCTCCACAATGTAAGTATATTACTTGTCATGTCGTTATATTAATTTTGAAAATGTCTCTCTTACTAATACATTTTGTAAATGCTTCTATAGAATATCGTTATAAAATCTTTTGTTAGTTAGTATGATGTTTTACTTTAGATGAGTCACATGGTTTTTTTCTTGAATAAACGACAAACATATGTTCCATTTACACCATCCTATATAGAAAAGACATCATGTCAAAGGCCCCTATCAAAATACACACAGCCATATACCCGAAAACATTAAAAAAAAATCAAACAGTTGAAAAAAAGAAGAAAAAAAAACCTAAGGGATAAATACAAATACCACGGAATTGAGACTGACAGCACATAAAGCCAAGATGTCTTCAACACCAAGAAGAATGTTAAAAAAACAATATCTCGTTTTACAAGACTAGATTGAGGAGAACCGTAAAATTGTGCTTCATCACAGTTGGTCATTTTGCAACTACTTGCAAGAAAATCAAATACCACTACAATATACGTCTTATGATTAACAAACTGACTACAAAAACTGTAAAATTTACAGTAAAACATGTAAGTAAACAGAATTTATATATTCTTTATTGACGTTGCGAATCAAGAAGATGTCAATGATGACAGTAACTTCAACCCATATGTGGATATTTTACAGCGCTACAGATGTTGGTAGGTCCGGGTATGATGTATGCGGGAGGTCAAGGATTTCCAGGATCCTTCGATGACCCTTATATTTTCTTGTTCCACAAGACTCCGTTCCCGTATGGATTCATCACACATATCAGAATGAGGTTCAATCCGGCCAGCATTGTGAATTTCATGTTCCAGATTTACAGTCCAGTCAACCCCAATAGTACTAGGCCAACTTACATGTTAGTCCACGAATCACCATTCATCATACCTCCTGGCTTCCCTGTGAACAGTGACGGTGTAGCTGAGGTGAAACTTATTTATAAAGTTCTTAAAATATCGACAATCTTTAAAATTTTATGTCCAGAATGAACGATTTATTTAATTTTTGATATTTCTGTCCTTCAGTAGAAACATCGCCAGTAATCAAAATAGGACTGTCATAGACAATTTGGCACATACATTAATAGATACATTACCTTTGACGAGATACTTCTATCATTTAATTACCATTGTCATTTTCAAAAAACTAAGCTTCTGATTGGCTGAGAAATTTTGTTGAATCATCAATCAACACAATTTTTTCACGGAAGTCTATTTATAGCACTATTTTTAGAACCGGGGTTCCCTCAAACACGTATGAACTCGTTGCTGAAAATACAATTGTTGATGTTTGCTTATCATTTCAAGAGTACCATTTCTTTTCTACTCACCAAAAAAATAACTGCATGTAAAATTTGCTCAAACTGGTCCATATTCCAAAGATATAGAGAGACGACCCTTCGCTGTTTAAATACTGGCGGCTGCCATAACTTGTTTTGGCAGACATATCACTGCATAACCCTCCGAACTTACGAAATATAGTGCGGTGATTGATTGTTTTTAGATCCAAGAAAACAATCTGTTTTCCATAATTAGATGATAATAAAATGATAATCTTATATTTTTTCTGTTTAGACAAAATATGAGATTCATTTCTTCAATCTGTACCAAAATATTATACTTTGAAACATTGCCGCACTGGTAAGACGTGATGCAGTTATTTTCGTGGTTACCTTCCAGAGGTACATGTTCCAGCATTTTACAAACAACTTACTCTTTGGCGCGAAAAAAAGATGTTAAACTAAAGAGACCGAAGGGGGCCACATCGCTCACCTGAGTTGCAGACGAAGGGCTGAAAGTGGCAAAAATTCTTCTACAGATCAGATCCCTCGACAGCCATATTTGTTGACAGATATGCACACAAATTTGGTAGATTACCTTTAGAACTTGCCTCCTGTAAGGTGTTGTGAAATTCTGTGCAGCGGTTGCAGAAGAGAAGTCGAAGATGTGTAATCCAATCAGAGCTCTCATCAGCCATATTTGTTGACCGATAGGCACGAAAAACACAAACTTGGTAGAGAAACTTGAGTACTGGCTTCCTGTAAAGTTTCGTGAAATTCTGTGCAGCAGTTGCAGAGGAGAAATCGAACATGTGTCATCCAATCAGAGCCCTTGGCGGTCATATTTGTTGACCGATCTGCACAAAAAACCAAAACAAAAAACAAAAAACAAAACAAAACAAAACAAAACAAAACAATTAAAACAAAACAAAATAAAAACACGCAAAAAACAAAAAATCACAAAACAAAACAAAAACTCGGCACAGGACCTTGAGTACTTGCTTCCTGTAAGGTTTCGTGAAATTCTGTGCAGCCGTTGCACAGGAGATGTCGAGAATGGTTTTTTTTTTAAAGTTAACAACAGACGCGGTACGGCGCGCTATGACAATAGCACACTTGAGCTTTGAGCTTAGCAATAGTGGGCTAAAATGAATGATATAAACAGAGAGCAATAGAATGACCGAATATTTTAGAAGTATCTCGTTTTCTGACATTGAAACAGATTCCAATTCCACCGAAAGACCAGAACATGATGGAGAAGGGACTGGTGATGGGGATCCGTATGATCCCGCCCTTCAATCTATATTTAGGTGTTGATAGCAATAAGATGTACAGTCCCCTGACAAAGATTTACAACCCGGCGCAACCACCAACAGTCGGGCAGCGTATACAATTTGACGAATCAAATGACCTTGTTGGGAGATTTGTGTATTTCACCTGCGTCGTAAGTTCAGGTATGCGAAGCTTAGACTTGTTCTATTACATTTTCTCGACTCTAAAATCCACGATCGACTCCTCTGAATATTTTTGAGAATTTCTTCTTCTTTTTTTGAAAAGTGATCAAACACTACCCCCGTGTATCTAATTTAGTTCCTGTCTTTTTTTAGCTCGCCGGGACGAAAAAGCCCGGAAGGCTAATGCCATACCCTCGGCGTCGTTGTCGTCGTCCGTAGACAAAACTTTAACCTGGGTCATATCTCTTAAACTGTAAGGGATAGGCTTTGATATTTCACATGTAGATATCTTGTGACGAGACCTTTCATTGAGACCATGACCTTTGACCTAGTGACCTTGACCTTGGACTTTGACCTACTTTTCAAAAACTTTGACCTCGTTTCTGACAAAAACCTGTATAGGCGAGCTAAATAATCTTTGATTACCCTATGTTTGAATTTAGTTTCTGGTAAAGAAATGGTGCTAGGACCTGAGATGGAACAAGGTGATAGATCCTTCCTGATGACATTCCCTTTCCCCATGATAATTTTATTGGAGAAGATGCCGCTCCCCAAGGCACGAGTTGTGGGTGGGAGACTTCGTTACCACGGAGAATTTATACCCTTTGTTTGGCAGGTCTACCGTCCCATCGGAGGTGATTCCTTCATACTGAAGGAAGAATTATATTTCGGAAACTTTACTCCTATCAACAGCAAAGGCTTCGCTGAGGTATACACTGGCTGTCTTATTGCTATCGTAACTACTTTATAAAAACTCAGTTTTGAAAAATTATTGGCCGCAGAAACGGCCAACGTCACTTGGTTGTTTGGTTGGTTGCATAGGGTGTGTTGGCCACAGGAATCTAAATGTAACAAATCCGGGACCCAAATTTAGGATATGACCGGCACGAATCGGCAAATTTTCCAGGGGATTACTGACTATGTCCGACTCAAATAAAGCAAAACTAAACGATCGGCAATCATATTTTACTTTCGAATTCAAGCGCCATCTTATGCGTCATGTAAAACACGTAACACTTCGATCCATATGTATGGACGTTGTTATGGAAACAACCTTTTGACTTGACGCACGAGTGTAATCTTACAACATGGCGCTTGAATTCGGAGAGACGGATCGGAGGCAAGTGGAATTCCGGAAGTATCATTGATATTATGGTAAAGCTTTACAAGGTAAAATATGATTGCTGATCGTTTAGTTTTTCTTTATTAGAGTCAGACATAGTCAGTAATCCCCTGGAAAACTTGCCATATCCTGAATTTTGGTCCCGGATTTGTTACATTTAGATTCATGCGGTCAACATACCCCATGCAAACAGCCAAGTGTCGTTAGCTGTTTCTGCGGCAAATTCATTATGGCATAGAAAAATGACCAATACTCTTTGTAAATCTTGACAATAACACGTAAAGCTACATTTGACGTCATTATATGACGAAATATTGTCTAGATCAGGTGCAAATATATCATTCTGCATGCTGTTTTCTTTTTATTCGCATTTGAAAATAGAGTTTGTTTTGAAACCATAATAACTTCCATGTACATTTTAGTTTCGAATGAAGCCAGGGTCGTACTCCGAGTCTCTACAAGAAGGTGACCTGATTGGAATACGAACGCTGACGACAGCTCCTGGTCTGTTCTTTGGATACGACACTAATATGACCTACTCCGCCAGGCTCCGCTTCCTAACTTCCACAAGTCTGGTACCCAATGTAAACGACACTGTTATTATCCCAGCAACAACCTATACCGGAAACAACTTCTTATATTTTCAACTCATCATTCTTCCAGGTACATAGCAAATACTAATATTGGCATTTCCATTTCTAACATATATTTGCATACTTAATTGCACATTTTTCTACTGAAAAATAAATATACATTAATATAATATTTGTATTCTATGATTTTCCGAGTTTTTTTTTTATTTAGATGTGGCCCCTTCGCCACCATCACCACCGTCACCTCCCTCGAGACCTCCAAACACTTGTGCCGGTGTCGGCAACAGGTTATGTTCCCACTACTGTATAGACAGACAGGAAGGATTCCGGTGCGCATGTCGAGTGGGGCATGTTCTTCTTCCCGACGGGATAATGTGTGTCCCGAATAATCAGCGTATGTTGAGCTACTTATTACATATATACAAGTATCAATTTATTTAAAAATATATTCTAAAATGTATTGTAACTACATAACATGTATCGACAGACTGGACAGATTTATTATAAAGGCATTTTTTGCACGCATCAGCGTTTCAAACACCTGTTTTAATACAAGTTATTTTTTACTCAAGAAAAAGAATTATCTTTTCAGCTGACCGCGTCATCATTGGTCCCGACATGACGTATGTCAATGGCGAGGGGTTTACCTTTGCATACCAGTATCCCGTTATTTTCCTATTTGACAAAACGCCCTTTATCTCCGGCTTCGTCACTACTATACGATCAAGATTCCGGAGCCAAGCGGTAACTCCTTTTGTGTTCCAAGTATATCGACCGGAGAATACTAACATAGCAAAACCTACGTACAGACTTGTATATCAAGAAACGATCTCAGTATTACCAGCTCCAAATGAAAGCGGAATTTCAGAGGTAATTATATTACCACCTACCCCCCCCCCTCCCCCTAAAATAAGAAGAATAAAACAAAAACAAAACAATACAAAATGTACATCTAGTTGAAACTAAATCCAGAGATAAATAAAAGAAAGAAGTAAGTGCATGTATGCTGAGCGGAGAAAAACTCCAACCTCCTTAAAAGAGAACATTTTTTTTCTAAACTACTTTCCCTAACTTTTAGAACAAAACTTTTCACAAATTAATCTGAATTCACCGTTTCTTGAATGAACATTCCAGGCGCGCTTACCCGTGACGGCCCAGAACATGGTAATGGAGGGAGACGTTATGGGTATACGAACCAGTACGTCGTTCAACCTACATTTTGGTACGGACACCACCAGACGGTATTCTTCGCTCATTCTGTATCCGGGGACTCGTTCTATCCAAGAAGGAGAAGTAGTGGAGTTTGACAAGAGCCAATCAACGGACGCAAACTTTCTGTATTATGCTCTTGAGGTCAATCCAGGTAAAATTTGTTCAATATTTTTTTTGAAAAGGATGGGCTTTTGAAGAAATCAGAATGACTTAAGTTGTTTTCAAAATGAAATAAAATACAAGGACGCAATCTCTCTCTTTCAGCGAAAAATGAATTGGAAATAGGGCCAAACATGTTCCATGCGGACGGTCAAGAGTTCTTGCGTACCTTTTCGACTGCAATGACATTTCTATTTAATAAATCCCCTCTGCAGTCGGGACATATGGTCGGGATAAGGATGCGGCATGAGGATGCTTCTTTCCCTCCCTTCATGCTACAGATATACCGCCCTGTAAGCTCTAACAGTACGGCCGATAGCTACAAACTGCTGCACGAGACTTTCTACCTCACTGCCCCTGACAAAAACCCTCTGGGTTATGCCGAGGTACAGTATTTAACATGTAGTCAGGTGGAATTACAGAAAAACAATATCTTTATTTCGCTAATATTAACGTCAAATGCATTGTTTAGATAAGGAACTCGTATGCACGCAAATTGTCTTTCTTAATCATTTTGGTTATTTTGTTCCATACTCAGGTTCGTCTTCCCGCTCAGTCTTTCCGCGCAGTCCAGACTGGTGACGTAATGGGTATAAGGATGCTTTCGGATCGCCTTAACGTCCATTTTGGGAGAGACACGAGTCGGCAATTCTCTAGCTTGATGATGACGGCAGATACCACCCGAATCAATAAAAGGTCTATTCCTATAACCAATGACGTCGTACACTTTGATCCCGCACAAACCACTGGCGATGATTTTATGTTCTTCAATGCTTTAGTATTGCCGGGTAAGTCTATTTTGTTATGTTGGTATATGGAGATGCGTCAATCACCGATAATTTCAAATTGTTTATGTATTTTATTGATAAATAGATTGGGAAAGACTCGAATCTTCGTTGCATGCTAGAATTTGAAAGGTATAAGCCGACTGATTGCGTCTTGTTTTAGGAGATCCCAACGTTCCTCCGACTGTCCCACCGACTCCAGTAGGTTCACCAAGCACTTGTCAGGTGACTGGTAACTGGCTGTGTGAATATGCCTGTGTGGACACTCCCCAGGGATTTGTATGTTCCTGTCCCACGGGCTCCGTGCTCAGATCTGACAACAGGACTTGTCAGGGACAACAACAGAGTAAGAACTACCAACAATATCGATAATAAACCAAAAATGTTACATTCAATGATTCATCAAATGTCAGTGTCGCAAGTTGTTATAATTACCATTGCCTAAAATTCATGAACAAGTTTCTCGTGTGTTTCAAGAAACTGTCTCTAGTCGCCATGCGGACGATTGTCCTCCATTGCCTGAGTGATTATTTCACTACACCTGTGCCTTTCAATTTGGGAAAATCAGCGACATAATCCAGAAAATTGGGAATATTTGGAACAGCTTAATTATCAAAATACATCTACATGTTTGTCCCTTATAAGGCCATTTGTAAAGATACTTCCTCTCAGGAAGTCTCTTACTGTTACCGCAACTGCTTCAATTGAGATATCGCCGCTTTGCAACCTACCTAAAAAAATAGTGCTTTTTCTAATTTTAGAATTTGCTGTCTGACACATGCAAAACGCAAGAACAAGAATATTGTCCATCTTGAAAAAAAATCAATTTCATATAAAGTAAATGCATCACACAAAAAAAAATCAGCGATGCGTTTCTTGCTTTCACTGCACGTTAGTAGCGTAATAATATATTACTTCTGATAAGAGTTGTCTTCCTTGTAATATAAAACGAAACGATGAGAAACGAAAGTAGAAACAAAGTACGATCTTGTTGAAAGAAATAGGAAATTCTGGTTATTGAAATGAGAATTTTTGGAAATTACCAGCAATAATAAACGCTGGGACTACATTGTACGTACGTGCAACCGCTCTTTTACCGGTATCAAATATACGATAGACTATCAGTAATTTAGACATGCATGCATGGTCATTTTAGTTTCTATAGAACCAAATGGGCTAATTAATTAAAGACACTGCTCCAGGTTTAAGTCATGAGTAAAAAATGTAATTTAAAGTATACCACTTCTAGTAAATATAAACAGTTTGTGTTGTTTATAGAACACATTGAGCACATAGAAATGAATTATTTATTATTAGTCCCCTACCGGCAACGCCGAAGGGGACTCTTAGTTTCCTCTCGGTCTGTCTGTCCGTCCGTCCGTCTGTCCGTCTGTCCCTCCGTCTGTCCGAATATCAGTTTTCCGACTTTTTTCTGCAACAGATGGAGATATTGAGATGAAATTTGATACACAGCTTGGTCTTGGATAGTTACAGAGCAACTTTGACTTTCGTCACGCTTAACCTATTTTTCGAGGAGTTATGCCCCTTGATGACTTGGAAAGTTCAGTTTTTGTCAGTTTTCCGGATTTTTTTCTGCAACGGATTGAGATATTCAGATGAAATTTGGTACACAGCTTGGTCTTGGATAGTTACAGAGCAAGTTTGACTTTCGTCACGCTTGACCTATTTTTTGAGGAGTTATGTCCCTTGATGACTTGGAAAATTCAGTTTTTGTCAGTTTTCCGGACTTTTTTCTGCAACAGATGGAGATATTCAGATGAAATTTGATACACAGCTTGGTCTTGGATAGTTACAGAGCAACTTTGACTTTCGTCACGCTTGACCTATTCTTCGAGGAGTTATGCCCTTTGATGTCTTGGAAAATTCAGTTTTTGTCAGTTTTCCGGACTTTTTTCTGCAACAGATGGAGATATTCAGATGAAATTTAATACACAGCTTGGTCTTGGATAGTTACAGAGCAAGTTTGACAGTCGTTACCCTTAACCTTTTTTCGAGGAGTTATGTCCATTGATAACTGGAAAAATTCAGTTTTTGTCAGTTTTCCGGACTTTTGTCTGCGACATATAGAAATATTCAGGTGAAAATTTGATACATAGCTTGGTCTTGGATAGTTACAGAGCAAGTTTAACTTTCGTCACGCTTGACCAATTTTTCGAGGAGTTATGCCCCTTGATGACTTGGAAAATTCAATTTTTGTCAGTTTTCCGGACTTTATCCTGCAACAAAGAAAGATATTCAGGTGAAATTTGATACTCAGCTTAGTCTTGGATAGTTACAGGGCAAATTCGACTTTTGTCACGCTTGACCTTTTTTTCGAGGAGTTATGCCCCTTGATGACTTGCACAATTCAGTTTTGTCAGTTTTCCAGACTTTTTTCTGCAACAAATAGTGATATTCAGGTAAAATTTGACACTCAGCTTAGTCTTGGATAGTTACAGAGCAAGTTCAACTTTCGTCACGCTTGACCTCTTTTTCGAATCGATAAAGCAGATAAAACCTCAGAACTGAGCTGCACAGACAGTAAGTTTAATTAAAACTCATGTTTAATTGAAGAGTAATTCATAGGCAGAGTTGCAGGACATAAATATATGCCGCCGGTAGGGGACTTATATCGCTCAGCGATCATAGCATTTTTTTTATTATTAATTAAGCTTCAAATCCTATGGAAAAAATCATCATTATCTTAAAAAATACCTAAACAATAAAATGATTCAACATTCATTTGCTGACTATAAGTTTTGAAAAGAAGTATCTCTCAGGACCTTCAGTCCTTTGATCTTGTTTTCTGGCCTTTGAATAGGTCAACTAGTTGATCTTTGTAAAATTATTTCATGTTGAACCATATTATACTCTCGAGTTTTGGGAATTCAAAGTCACTTTTTTGGGAAAAATGGTAGGAATTTGGCATTGGGAAAGGGCCGAAATTCGGCCCCAATTTGCTGGTTAAAAAATTACTGATTACGATATTGCTAATAATGACTTTCTTGCTGTATTATTCCAGGTGTTACGGTTGACATTGGTCCCGATATGATGCATGCCGGTGGTATCGGTTTCTTCATACCGTTCTCATACACGGCATTGTTCCTTCTAACTAAAACTCCCCTGCCTACAGGGACGATCACAGGGTTTAAGGCGAGGCTTCAGTCTGGCACATTCTTTCCTTTCCATTTTAATATTTACCGCCCTGAAACATTCGTGGGTACCCCGACACGATTCAGATTGATCTACGAGACCACGATTGATTCCTTCACTTCCGCTGACGGAACTGGTGTATCAACGGTGAGTGTCCACTCATGACGACTACGTCATAATTACCGCCAATCAGAACGGTATTAACGATAGTAGTTTTTCTCAAATTATTGCATTGGTTTTGTAAATTGGATTGCCTTTTATGGAGAACGGTCTTGATGAATAATAATTCTTGAAATTTCACAATTTGGGGTTGTTTGTGTATGTACATGAATTGAAATATACGTGTAAGAATTTTAATATGTGTGTAACAAAGGTACCCTTTTCTGTGTTACAAGCTTGATAGATCTTGTCTTCGTTTCTAGTTGCTTCTTCCTATGCAACGCCGAATTGCAGTGCAGAATGGTGACGTCATGGGACTGCGTATGCTCAACTCTTCGTTTAATTTGAACTTTGGAGTGGACACGAACCAGACTTACACCCCATTACTGATATACCTAACTACAGGAAGGTTACCTCCTGTTCTTAATGAAATTGTACAGTTTGACCTCACAGAAACAACAACAAATAATTTCATCTTTTTCTCAGCGATGATGGAAATTAGTATGTATTATCTATTTTCATTAATAATTTTCAAAGCTTTAAATATTACATATCGCATTCAGCTACATTTTGAATTTGCGTACATTTTCCCGAACATGACGTCTATCGAAAGTTACATTCAAAGGAAGCCTCATAAAGGTTGTATAAAGGTGTATATGCGTTGATTCTACTAACTTCTCAAAACTTGAAGTATTTGTATGCTGTAAGATTTGTTGACGCTCGATAGTGTGGTCCTAATGAAGTCGAAAATATATGTCGGCAAATCAGGTTCATTGGATTCCATATTGGTGATTGGTAAATGAATCTGAATTCAATGTTTTCCAGAGGAAGAGGAAATGGGAATCCGAGTTCTTGCATACTGCTAGCTTCATAAATATCGCCCTACCCACACTTGTTTTTATTCGGTTGTTGTTGTGTGTGGGGAGGGCTTCATCATGGCTCCGTTACTCGCACTGACGGAGTTCGCCGCTTGAGAATCGCAAGCGGCAATATTCAATTTGAGACCTAAAAAATACCATAGACGAATTGATTTTACCCCAAAACAAGTCATTCTAAGTTTTTATCCCGCTCAAATCAATGCTTTCTTGTGTAATTGCTCGCCGAAATCGTCAAGCGGTTTGAAATTCAAAAACTGACCGCCATTGTTGCCAAAGGTCACGAAAACGTTACACTTAGCTCGTCACGTGATCGAACATGGAATTTCGTTCTACAATGTGTATTCCATGTGCAAAACTTTTGTGTATTGATCAGCTGATTGAATGATTACTGTAAAAATGGAGACCGGGGACATAATTACCCAAATTTTAAGCATTTTTAGATTAAATATTACAATAAAGCAAGAGCAAAAATCTATTATTGATTACATTTTGAATAAAAATGATGTATTTGCTGTTTTGACTACAGGATTCGGGAAATCTCTGATTTATACCCTTATTCCGAAAATACAAGATAAGGTAAGTTCTTTTTCTTGCAATAATCAAAGGCAGTCTGATTTCTGATAACAACAATATAGTTAAAATCACTCATAATGCATTTTGAAATAAAATATAAGCAGTTTAGTTAAAGAAGGGTGATTAACTTAAGAGGGGTGGTGGACCTCCCCCCTTAACCCCCCCCCTTCCGTCCCACCCTATCTCCCCATTCCGTCCAGACCTTTTCTTCTCCCGTCCCTTTCACCCTGTGTCCATTGTAGAACGAAATTCCATGTTCGATCACGTGACGAGCTAAGTGTAACGTTTTCGTGACCTTTGGCAACAATGGCGGTCAGTTTTTGAATTTCAAACCGCTTGACGATTTCGGCGAGCAATTACACAAGAAAGCATTGATTTGAGCGGGATAAAAAGTTAGAATGACTTGTTTTGGGGTAAAATCAATTCGTCTATGGTATTTTTTAGGTCTCAAATTGAATATTGCCGCTTGCGATTCACAAGCGGCGAACTCCGTCAGTGCGAGTAACGGAGCCATGATGAAGCCCTCCCCACACACAACAACAACCGAATAAAAACAAGTGTGGGTAGGGCGATATTTATGAAGCTAGCATACTGCGTACAGTTTTGTGACGCCTGTGAAACATATCGACATTTAGGGAGTACTTTGTCCATCCAACCGTCCGCCTGTCATTTTTGCGTCACCTCATAATAATCCTTAATTAGGCACGGTCCATTTGATATTCTGGGGGGGGGGGGGGGGGGGCTTGGGTTTTTTTGGAAAAAAATAATTTTGCTCTGAATTTTGATGAAAAAAATAAATTTGCTTATGGTGTGACAGAAAAAAATAATCTTGCTCTTACAAGTAATCTGAATTTGAAGAATAACCATAAAATTCCCTTAAATTTTTTCGGCTCGCTTCGCTCGCCGCAGTTTTCACTTTATAGACCCTTTCACATTATCTGCGGTACTAAATTTGAATGCCAGTTCCGGGGACAACGAATAGATTGCGCATGTACCCGTGACGTCATTTGATTGTTCTAGGGCGTTTAGCGCGGAATCATGTTTCGTTTGTTCCGCGGAAAACATCTTGGAACAATCGAATTACGTCACTGGTGCATGCGCAATCTATTGTTTGCCCCCCGGAACTGGCCTTCAAATTCAGTACCGCAGATAATGTGAAAGGGTCTATATATTAATAAAAAATTTTTGGCTCGCTTCGCTCGCCATACTTTTCTTCTTTAATGGCAAGTTCATATTTAAGAATATCGAAAGTATACATGTGGCTGAAAAAAGGGGCTTCCTTAAATACATTATAAGTATCATTTCAAACATACATGAATCACCATAGAGTCTAAAATTTATACAATCTTGGAAGGAGAATTTAATTAAGTTTTTCACTAGTTTACATTTCTAAATTTTTAAATTTGTCTAGAAGACCCTCACCTCAGGTCCTCATACATGTTACATGACCTTACATACATTTTGTTTTCTGAAAATTATATCATATTGTAAAAATCTTTTGATCTCTCTCAGTTTAGAAGTGAATACAAGTTTAACATAAAAATTTTGTACGGTTAGAACAATTTAAGTAAAAATAAAGAATTTCTGTTGAAAAAACACAAACATTCTCAATATACACATCAATTGTTAGAAAAAAAATTTCCTTGCTCCAACTTTGCAAGAAAAAAATAATTTTGCCCCGGTCCGGGGCAAAAAAAATAATCTTGCTCCGACAAAAAACCCAAGCCCCCCCCAGAATATCAAATGGACCGTGCCTTAAGTGTCGCTTTGTTTATAACAGGCGACACGTGTATTCCATGGCATGCCACTATTTTAGTTTTGAATTTAGTGTAACTAATGCAAATCAAAAAGCTGTCCATGGTTGACATATTCAATGTTTGTTGTGCTTTGTTAGTGTTTGCTACCTGTATAGGGTAAATGGTTGAGTTAAAATGCCTTATTATTTAATCAGAATCATTGACGGTGATATTTGTCGAAAAATCAAAAAGTTAAGAAGGAATGAATACAGATAAATTCTGTGCAGCGATTGCAGAGAAGTCAAAATGTGTTTGTTATTCAGAGTTGACGAATCACAAACTAAAATGTAGAAGACCTCGAGGACTTACTCTCAGTAAGATTTAGGAAAGTTCTCTGCAGTGGCTCACTGGCTTTTATGATGGTGGACGGATAGTCTTAAATAGCATTGTCTTGATAAAACACGTTCAGAACTTGCTTGTCGCTATAAAATTCCATGCAGCTTTTCCAGACCAGTTGGACTATATTGTTCACTTGAACCGTACGCTCATGTAGGCTATAAAGAAAATCTCTTTTGTTAAGGATGATTTATGATTGTTATGTTGTTGGAGCCCAACCAAAAAGGCGGATATATTAATCACTGGGTACACTGTCCGTCTCTCAAAAACTCTTTCTGTTGACATGAGAAAATATCATTACGTGACCTTGATCATGACCTTTTACGTACATTTGAAAAAAAAAATTGCGCATCATGGTCCTTCATTATCTTAAATTACAACAGTAACAATTCTTAAACATAGAGCTAGGAAGGACTCATAACTTGCACGTGTCTTGACACAGCACCATTTTCCTATTACCAAAATGTTTGATCATGTAACCTTTGACGTACAGTCGAAAAACTTGACATTTGTCATAACAATCTCAAAAGAATGGATGCATGACCCAGATGCAGCACCAAACCACCCAAAAGCAAATACACAAAGGATACAAGAACAACAATCAAACACTTACAAAAGACAACACATGCATAAACCAACGAGACCAATTGGCAACCGTTGTCGACTTAGGACGGCCATCTGCCACATTAGTAGCAAATGGTGTGGTTATATGGATTACGTGTGCACAACACTCCCACTTGTCCGGTTACCCAATGGTCTCCAAGAACGCAAAATAGTTGACTATAATAGTCTCCTCGCTGTAAGATGACGACACAAACAAGACAGCAAAGCGAAGGGACCTAAGTAATAAATGAAGAGGATTTTGTCAAAAGACAGCAAGTATGAACGGCTCTAATTGATGAATTGCTTCCAGAAAATGTTCATTCTACTTTGGCCGATATTAAACAAAAATTCATATAGGTTTAAAGTGTCATTTATCGTCATTTCTGACCATCAAATTTATTTCAGTAAGTATTTTTTTCTCCCCCCTCATTTATTAGCATCATCGAGTAATCCAACTCAGATAACTTATATGACATGCGCCGGGGGTGGAAGCGTGCGCTGTAGTCAGGGGTGTATGGACAGTAACGTAGGATACCAGTGTGTGTGTAACGTAGGTTACACTCTGGATATTGATGGAAGAACATGCTTGAATACCTGTAAGTATATTAAGAATTTTAGCGTTGATAAAATTTAGCTTCATTCTGAATCGCCGAATCTCTTTTAGATGAATGAAGGCTTTACTTTAAATAATTTTGATGTTGCTTTCTTTCAGCTGGTATACTACCAAATCCTTTTATTGGACCTCAGGGACCCGCAGGGGCTCAAGGACCCAAAGGAGATAAAGGGGCAAGGGGACCACAGGGGCCAGAAGGTCCTCAAGGACCAAAAGGTGTCCAGGTGAAGTTGTTGTACTCGAATAGAGGATTGCAAACATAGCGTGTTTCAGTATTGATCACAGCATTCGGACTGATTTTTGGGTTTTCTTATATAAGACTTTTCATTTCCATTTCTTGCATAAATTGTTAGTAGATTAAGATGTTTAAAATGGTTTATTACTTACATGTATTAACAATAGGGAGAAAAAGGTAATATAGGTAATCCAGGCGTCCAAGGGGCCACCGGTCCTCAGGGGACACCTGGTGTTAAAGGACAGAAAGGTCAGCGTGGGAATGATGGACTCCCGGGGAACAAAGGTCAAAAGGGTCAGAAGGGACAGAAAGGAAGCCAAGGTCCCCAGGGATCAACAGGGGCGACTGGTGGTAAGGGCCAACAAGGACCCCAAGGACAGAAGGGAGACAAGGGGCAGCGTGGTGTAGACGGAGTGAAAGGTATGCAAACCTGTTGGAATCATTGGACTATCTTATGTAGTCCCTCCGATTTTAGGCCTTTGATTTTATATGAAGGCAAATTAAACAACAGAACAACAAGAAGTACCTATTTTTTATAGGCGAGCAAGGAGAACGCGGATCACAAGGCCCTGTCGGACAGAAAGGAAATAGAGGTGTTCAGGGACCCCAAGGTGCTAAAGGCCTTCAAGGCCCCCAGGGCAGCAAAGGAAACACTGGCCCTGCCGGCCCACAGGGACCAAAGGGTGCTAAGGGTAATAGCGGCCCTATGTTTCAAGGTAATGAGGTCAAAAACCCTTTCAATAAATATTTCAAAAAATCTAGATCCTATGATGTTGAATGGAATTAAAGAAAATTAATACTTCTCAAAGTTTAGTAAACTAAATTTTCATTTTCTCTTACAGATGTGAACGAGTGTGAAGTTAATAACGGTGGATGTGACCACATATGTAACAACATGGTTGGTGGATACGCATGTTCTTGTCGCCCTGGTTACACGCTTAGTCTAACCAATAACAGGACTTGTGTTGGTAGGTATCATATTTCAAATTTGTTTATTTTCGTCAGATGACATAATTATAATAATCCCTCCTTTCCTGAAAAAAAAAATTACGAAAAATCCCATCATATACATGGATCATTAAAATAAATGATGTATTCATAAAAATAGCAATCCAAGGAATACTTGTGTCGCCTGCAAAGCGGTTTGATTATTATTCTAGAAAGTGGATCAAATTATTGGTATCAGTAGAAAAGTCTTGTCAAATGAAATTCATTTGAAATATCAGACCTCTTAATTACAAATTAAAAGTTATGGTCATTCTAAAATTTTCAGAAAAGAGTGTCAATCATCTAGGTCAAGGTCACTACGTAAAAATTGTTTACAAAAAGGTGTCATCATAAGAAATATTAAGGACATATCACCTACCAATTAAAAGATATATACAACCTTAGAAAAGAAGGTCAAAAAGCTAGGTCAAAGTCAAAAGGTAAAAAATTATGGTATGTGTAGAATGTCATTGTTACAAGGAAAATACATGTGAAATATCAAAGCCCCATTACCTACCAATCAAAAGATATAGCCAATATTACTTTTCTTGAAAAGTAGATCAAATATCTAGATCAAGGTCAAAAGGTAAAATCTTATGGTATGTGTAGAAAGGTCTTGTCACAAAGATATAGCCAATATTACTTTTCTTGAAAAGTAGATCAAATATCTAGATCAAGGTCAAAAGGTCAAATCTTATGGTATGTGTAGAAAGGTCTTGTCACAAGGAATACACATGTGAAATACCAAAGCCCTAGATTCACTTACCAATCAAAAGATATATCCATTCTTAATCTTTTTGAAAAGTAGGTCAAATAAGTAGGTCAAGGTCAATAGGTCAAAAATTATGGTATGTGTAGGAAGGTTTTGTCACAAGGAATACACATGTGAAATATCAAAGCTCTATCACTTACCAATCAAAAGATATAGCGAATCTTATCTTTTTTTTTCAAAAGTAGGTCAAATATCTAGGTCAAGGTCACAAGGTCAAAAATTATGGTATGTGTAGAAAGGTCTTGCCACAAGGATTGCACATGTGAAATATCAAAGACCTAACACTTACCAATCAAAAGATATATCCATTCATAATTTTTTTGAAAAGTAGGTCAAATATGTAGGTCAAGGTAACTAGGTCAAAAATTATGGTATGTGTAGGAAGGTCTTGTCACAAGGAATACACATGTGAAATATCAAAGCCCTATCACTTACCAATCAAAAGTTATGGGCTGTGACACCCAAAGTGTGACAGACAGACAGACGGACTGACGGACGGACAGACAGACAACGGACAAAGTGATCCCTATGCTTCGCAGGCGACACAAAAAGTGATCCCTAAGTGTCGCTATGCTTCGCAGGCGACACAAAAAAGAGCCTAGATCATGCGAGATCATGAAATGTTATTTCATCGATTAAAATGTATCATGCATTTTGTAAGTTCGCGATAGCTAGAATTTGGGTGTATCCAGCTGTTTTCATCTATAAGCGCCCGTTGAGAAAGCATATTTACAAATTACATACGTTAGTTTTTCACGATTGGCAAAATTAATACTGAATAAAGGCAACGTTCTTAGATTACCAGGAATGTTCCGTTCGTAATGGTGGATGCCAGCACACTTGCCGGGATTTAGTGGGTGGACACGAGTGCGGATGTCAGGCAGGGTATGCCATAGGCTCGGACAGACGATCATGTATTGGTGAGTGTGACTTCTGAGAAAAATGACATAAGAAAATTGAGAATATTGCTCACTTCGAAGTATCCGATTTAAACTTGATGTGAGGTATGAAAATAACTTTGTGCATCACTAAAAAATTGCAGATTTGGATGAATGTGCAACAAATTACGGAGGTTGCAGAACCACGGATGAGATATGTGTAAATGTACCCGGTTCTCACCTGTGTGTACCAAAGACCGCTTCACAGGCTGCCGTTCAAGCTTGTGCTCAAGGTAAATATATTTTTCTCAATCCATAGAAATTCATCAACAAGTGTAACTTGATCTTTCCATGTCCTTACAATGAAGTCGTAGATAGTACATATATTTTTTTCTTACTTCCACAGCTCAAGCCGCCAAGAGCTCATGTGATGATGGCACTGGTCTAGTCAACCGTAACACCATTATCGGCTTCATTGTTTGGCTCGTCATCCTCACTGTTCTCATCATCCTCGTCCTCATCTGTCTCATCGTTCGTCTAAATCATCGTCCGGGTAAACGAGAGAAGGAATACATCTATCTGAACAACCGACGACAATCTAGGATTGTAGAACCTTATGATTACTCTCTACCTAGGAAAGGTGCCCTTAAGCAGACTAGCTGACAATAGTTACTATACGCACTATTGATTGTTGATCGCATGACCGTTGTGGATATTAGAGTGTTCGAATGGAAAAAAAAGCAACTCCAACAGAGATGAAGGCCAGTGGGACCTGGACGCACAGAATCTTGAATTGTGATTTTCAGCATGACATATACTTCAAACGATTGACTTAATCCATAGTGTAAATGTTTCATATATTTATAAATCATATTTTACTTTTTAGCTCGCCGGGACGAAAAAGTTCGGAGAGCTAATGCTATACCCTCGGCGTCGTTGTCGTCGTCCGTAGACAAAACTTTAACCTGGGCTTTATCTCTTGAACTATAAGGGGTAGGGCTTTGATATTTCACATGTAGATACCTTGTCACGAGATCTTTCATTTGAGACCATGACCTTTGACATAGTGACCTTGACCTTGGACTTTGACCTACTTTTCAAAAACTTTAACCTGGTTTCTGACAAAAACCTGTATAGGCGAGCTATGTAATCTTTGATTACCCTATGTTTCAATTATTATTCTACATATATATATTAAGTGCTTTGACTTGTGCAGTTTTTTACTTGTTATATATACATTTGTGCAAAAATCAAATATGTTTTCTATCATGACTCGTTAAAAATAAAATTTATTTTTTCCACACACGTTGTTCCTCCTACATTATAGTGCAATAAGATGTTCATCCTCCTCCCAGGAGGAAACCAGCAGAAATAATCAAATTACTTTATAGAGATAGGATTAGTTACCTCGGCGTTGGTCTGTTTCGTTCCTCCATCTAGAAGACATCGCACCACCAAATTTCCCATTTCAAATAGACTTGTAATGAAGCGTAAAAACAAAATTAATTCTTTACTTTCGATTACCATCAGTTGGTCAAAAACACAGGATATACCACAAAGATGGAGTCAAAGTAAATGCTGGAACTGAAGACGCCGGATATTAAACGGTCCCTGTAAATGATGGAGGGCGCGCCGATCTGATAGCTCCCGTTCTGATTAACGTTGAAACGTCATTCCTAGATGGCTGATTTTGAGGTCAATTATCATTCAAATTCAGCGCTACTGTCATTCTTGATTTTTATCTTAGAATTGTATGTTTTTGACAGTTCAGATTTTATATCGTATGTATACATTAAAATAAAGGAGTCGCCGGAATAAATGACTCAAACTCGTCCCAATTTTAGATAATCATTACATGTTGACCGACTTCAAGTGTGAGCATTTTGTATTCGAAGTATCCTAATCGCATTGCTAATGATTTCTGCATTTGACATATACATACTTATCAAAAAAGTCTATTTGCCGTATACTTACATTATAGATGTATGCCTTTCATGCTCAGTTTCCGTAAAGTATGGTATAAATATTAAATTTTTCACACCCTACCATAAAGATAGTATTTAGATTACTTAATCTGACTGTAAATTGCGATTGGTGTCAGTATCCCTACCAGGAAAGACAGAGAAGTTTGAGAATTATATCAATTTTTGAAATTTCCAATATTTCATTAAAGTTCTCGGCTAATAAGAAGAATAGGAATTTATTGACAATTACTGATCTGTGTTCAAGAATTAAGATAAGTAGTATATATATACTACTCAAAAAAGTTTTGCGCCACATGGGTTTTCCCTTCATTATTATGCCAGTAAGCATCTTTTTGAAGAGATATTATACAGTTAAAGTATACCAGTGAGGGAGTTAGCACGATTCTGGTTCCCCGAGGTCTGGTCGAGGGGAACTAGAATCGTGCTAACTCCCTCAATGGTATACTTTAACTGTTTTATTATACCGAAACAAACATTATACTGAAACAAACATATGTCTTAGGTATACAGAAACAAACATTATACTGAAACGAACATATCTTTTAGGTTCACAGGGTTCAAATGGAAATTCTAATGATTTTGCCTTGCCTTCTCGACTGAGTAACGGAAAATATTAATTTTTGATGATAAGATAAACAGAAACATCATTTATCATACTCATACATGTTTAATTTTTGATTGTTTTATTTCATTGCGGATTAATTTATGTGCTAAGCGGATAGGAGGCGGATTACTCTGCTCGCGTATTGATAGCGTCATCCGATCAATCTTCACATCATCCGATCAACCTTCAACGGCGCTGATTGGCTGATACTGACACACCCCCAAAGAAGCTCCGCCCCATTTTGAAACTAACTCCCTAGGGAAATAGTCTTCTCAACAAACGCACCCCTTTGCAGGGAAAAAGTCTTATCAGGCGATTTTCAGGGATTTAGTTAAATTTAATGAGTCTCTTTTTATAAAGGAAAAAATCAGTAGAGGTATAATAAAAACTATTATTATACCTCTACTGATTTTTTCCTATATAAAAAGAGACTCTTTAAATTTAACTAAATCCCTGAAAATCGCCTGATAAGACTATTTCCCCGCAAAGGGGTGCGTTAGTTGAGAAGACTAACTCCCTAGGGAGTTAATTTCAAAATGGGGCGGAGCTTCTTTTGGGGGGTGTCACTATCAGCCAATCAACGCCTTTGAAGGTTGGTCGCATGACGCTAATAATACGCGAGCAGAGTAATCCGCCTCCTATCCGCTTAGCACATAAATCAATCCGCAATAAAATAAAACAATCAAAAATTAAACATGTATTAGTATGATAAATGATGTTTCTGTGTATCTTATCATCAAAAATTAATATTTTCCGTTACTCAGTCATTCAGTCGAGAAGGCAAGGCAAAATCATTAGAATTTCCATTGGAACCATGTGAACCTAAGAGATATGTTTGTTTCAGTATAATGTTTGTTTCGGTATACCTAAGAGATATGTTGGTTTCAGTATAATGTTTGTTTCGGTATAATAAAACAGTAAAAGTATACCATTGAGGGAGTTAGCACGATTCTGGTTCCCCTCGACCAGACCTATCTCCCTCGGCGAGGGAGTTAGCACGATTCTTGTTCCCCTCGACCAGACCTATTTCCCTCGGCTTCGCCTCGGGAAATAGGTCTGGTCTCGGGGAACCAGAATCGTGCTAACTCCCTCAATGGTATACTTTAACTGTATATTATTCAAATGAAATTTATCTGCAATGTTTGATTGGATATTGCTCCAGGTGTATATGATTTCGATTTGATAAAATTCTGTTTTCCTTTGACTTTTTTAGCAAATCATCAAAATTTTTAATGTTATCAAATTCTATTGGATTCTTCAATAAATCAATACGAAAATTACAATGTTGTAAAGAGGATATCTTAATTCTTCAACACAGATCAGTAATTTTCAATCAATTCCTATAATTCTTCTTAGCCGAGAACTTTTATGAAATATTGAGATTTCCAAAAAAAAAAAATGCATAAATTTTCAAACTTTACTCTGTCTTTCCAGGTAGGGATACTGAGACCAATCGATGTCTACTGTCAGATCTTAAAAGTAATATATTGCCTTTATGATAGGAAATGTCAAAATTAAATATGTACATGTATACCATTCTTCACGGAAAATGAGCATGAAAGTCATACATCTGTAATGTAAGTATACGGTAAATAGACTTGTGGTGCAAAACTTTTTTTGAGTCGTATATTCCAATTGGAAATTTCACTTCATCGGGTGATTTCAAAATTACAACCGGAATATCATCGTCGGATACCCCCGGTCTTTTGCTCTTCTTTTAAAAGAAGAGCAAAAGACCGGGGGTATCCGACGATGCAGGGATATATGTATTGCAAAAGATGCCACGACACGTCTTATAAATGTGTTCTAAAGTCTAGTCGAACCTTTTGAGGATTTGAGACATAAACGAGCTATAAAAAAATGTCATCATCACATTAAAATATGTTTTGTAATGCTAAATCTAGTGTAATGGAAAACGGTGATTCAGCGCTGTCAAAATATTTTTATCATACAGATTCAATTTTTCTCTCAATTTATGAAGATGGATATTTGATTCAGTTTGCGCTTGAAATTTGATTTTAACGATGGATAGCGTACTTAATTTAACGATAGCTAGGATGGGAAGGAAGCAGTTTTAAAATGAATTTATTACGTGATGGTTGAAATGATAAGCCATCGCTAGATGATTTACTCAATAATTTGAAGAAATCGACTAAATACGACGAGCTTCTTCAGACAAAAAGGAAAAAGCTTACATAAAGTCCACTGAAGTAAGAAAAGGTATAAAGCTTGCTGAAAAGACGTGTCTGCATTTCGCGTAACGTCTTGATATCTCCTCAAGCACCAAGATTGCAAAACTTAGCGAAGATCATACAAAGAACATTAAGTGAGCAAAACTGTTCCCCTATCCGTTTAAATTCCTTTCAAATTAAGTTTTCATGATGAAACTAGTGGAAGCTGGATGCCGGGGAATGAATCAATGTCTGCAGCAGGACAAAGGGGCAGAGATGAGCAAATTGATTAAGAACCAAATAAGTAAATAACTATTTCATACGGAGCATCTAATGATTCGATGAACTGGTGATTGGATAGGCCTGGACTTTTGTGCCGTGCCTTTGTACGTTGGTATAAATAAAGCATCACACGAGGTGGCAAAACCAATTTGGCAGTCTTATATTGTAACTATTTCAGCTGGAAGTCCATGACTCCTGCCATGCCTAATAATTGTATACAGTTCTTTACATCAACATGAGTGGATTATTTTGCTTTCACTGAATGAACAAATTTTTCATGTTTTGAAAATAAATTGTCTCTACTCAAAGAGAGAAAAGCCAATGTTGGCGTCATTCACACGCTAAAAAGGGAGAAGGGAACGAGGTCATTTTCCCGGAGTCGTATTAATCATGGATATGTCAATGTGAACTGTGTAAGGACACCCTAGAGAGAGTGATCTCTGCTGAGAAAAAAAAAACGAATATAGACGTTGAAAGTTCTACACGAAGACCTCTCAAGTTTGTAACAAAAATTATGTTCCATATGTAACCTGAATCACACATTCCATCCATGGATAATCTTATAGCGGCTACTTTCCTTCCAGACAGCATTTATGTCAGACTTTGTAACATTCTATACAAACAGGTTGTCTAGATCCCTATTGGTACATACTGTGCCTCTGTCATCTTTGTTTGTCTTCAAAAAAGAAAATATGCAAATTTCAGAAGGAAGCAATTTCATAAAATCGTTATATCGTATACAAATATTGGCATCTCTTTTTCAGAGCATTATTAAAATAACGTATGTCCTCAAAAATGTTCTTTTGTGATGATGGCTTTGGTAGACTTTAAAAAATCTCTGACTGAGAAATTTATAGTACCAGTGAGTTTGACAAGATTTGGATCTTGCCTTGATTACTGTTGTAAAATTTCTGAAACTTGACAAAAATATTCAGTGACTGGTATCGTAAGGTATTTACATTTCTCAACTCTTCAGATTCACAATTTTAATATACTTTCAAGATTTTCATGGTAGAAAGCGCCAATAAGTTACATATAAGTGCTCTCATATATAAAGGTATTGCTATTTTCATGACACACGCTGCGAAAATGATAAGAATATACACTGCTTTACGTGTGAAGATCGACATTTGAATGATTTTTTTTATCTCAAACACAGTACGTTCTTTTCTCAGTGCAGATCAGAACAGAAAAGTAATTGGTATAGTTTTGACAGAAATTAAAATCGCTAGTACTCAAAAAGTTTATGAGTTAATGCTAGAGAATTTTCCTCCAGGTGGTGGTCAAATTACTTCATCATGCAAAAATAAACATTGATATTTCATATCACTTCCGGTTGACATCAGAAATGTCAACTTTTATAACTATGGGGGTTTTTTTGTCACTCCTACAAGCAAGCTGTCTTTCGACATCTTTAGCTAAATACCTTCATTGCTTAATATTCTCATATTTTGAAGAGGTTGCACCAAATCGCCAAGGTCTTCATCTCGATTAGTTTTCTTTATTTAGAGCGAATTTCCTCCACTTTACAGTATATATATTTGTGAGAGATCAATAGACGTGTAAAGCGGACTGGGAATTAGCAGGTTGGATGTTTTAATTGAAGTCTTTTGGGACGGGACATGACAACGCGTCTTGATCCTACATCGATCTTGTCTTTAAGTTAAGCAGGGCTATGTTATTACAATCACTAGTCATTTAACCCTGTATTTACAGTTGTAAACGTTCTTGAATTAGCTTTAAAAATTGGGGGATTTTCAACGCAGACCCAAACTCTCTTTATATTGCAATATCATAAAGGCATTTTAAATTTAGCAGAAGCCAATCCCCCGGACATAGTCAATACTGACCATCGTCTAACCCCTATGTAGATAGTGGCCATCGTCTAACCCCTATTACATTTGTCCTTTACTAATATTCAAAACAAAATTTGGTGAAATTGTTGTGTAATAATTTTAAATCACACGATGAATATTAGTTAAGGACACAAAATAACCCCCTCTCGAACTAATCTGAAGGCCAATTACTTTTAAGAAATGACTGTAATAATATTTTCTGTCTATCGATGTATAGACAAAAACCGATGCCCTCGAAGCGGATTTTGTTCAAAAGGTGTCGTCTTATGACTTATCATAATAGGTAACTCGCGTACACCAATATGCAACTTAAAATTTGCCATGCAAACTTTCCCTTTTAATGTATATTGTGAGCCTCGATCTTCTGGGTTGCAGGAGGTATTCTGCTGATAGATTATCTCCAAAAAGAACAAACAATCAATGGCATACCTATGCTTCACTTCTGACACAGATACGGGAAAAATTAAACTTATAAGCGCTGCGGAAAACTCACTAGTTACACATATAAAGGTGTGTTGTTCCACAAGTCTGTCACACCCATGGCTGCTATTCATGATTTAATTGTGGTTTTAAAATTTGATTGAGCATCCGCCTTATTCACCTGATCTTGCTCCATCAGACTTTCATCTATTCCCAAAACTGAAAGCAGCTATTTCTGGCACCCACTTTTAGTCCGATGATGACGTAATACTTGCAGTGGATGGCTTTCTGACCAGTCAAGATAAGGAAGATACCGGTGGAAAAAGTGTACAGATACTGAAGGGGATTATATAGATAAATAATGCGAAATGTTGATAAAATTCAAATCCTTAAATACGAGGCTCACAACATATCGATCAGCCCTCGAAAAAAAGTTCTTTCTTTCCAAATATTGCTTACCCCACCGGAACTAAAGTGGGGTGTTTTGGAGTTTTGCTGTGTGTGCTTCAACCGAGTCCTTTTGTAGAGATCCCCTCCAACCGAGTCCTTTTGTAGAGATCCCCTCCAACCGAGTCCTTTTGTAGAGATCCCCTCCAACCGAGTCCTTTTGTAGAGATCCCCTCCTTTCTTGAAATGTCCGTCCTAGTGAGGACAATAGGAATGTAACAATAGGAAGAAGGAGACGATAAACTACGATGCACGAGATAAGAAATCCGGAGAAAAATGACACAGGGACAGGGAAAGTGAGAGCAGGCGCAATATAAAGGATTTAACTAGGAACACAATTTATCAAGTCCAAATGAAGACGGACGAGCTAAAGTATAATTGTCGACAAGTGTTGGGTAGGAAAATTGATCAGTCAATACACAAAGTACGTTTGAGAATTGGATAGAGGTCCCACTTGATTCGCTACACAAATAAATACACTTAATATGCAAATCTATTTGAGTCAAGAAATAGCATTAAAATAAATCCCCCAACTTTGGTGAAGCGGCTGATCCATCAGTCGTGTCTGGAATGCGTCTGTCTATATATTTCACATCTTGTTGAGAACGGACGTTTGGTTTACAATTTTCCGCCGTCATAAACATATTTTTTACCACAGCTTAGAGACGAAAAAAAATTTAATTTACATAAATGAACATGTTCGCCGAAAGAGGAAGCAATGGTCTTAATTCAACGATTAGTATTCAACTAAATGTGCAACTAAAACACATAACTAATTCCATATTCTCAAAAATAAAATTCAAACTCTTACAAGAAAAAAGGCAGGGATGATTTAAAATGTGAGAAGAATGAAATAAGGGTTAAATAATTTGAAATCTCCGGAGAAACATTGGATTCGATTATAAGAGCATTAAATAGATGGAACATAACAACACTGACGTTAATACGGAATGATCCATGCCCTGCCGGCCACAAACCTTTACGGAATCCACGACTCTCATTCACGGAAACATTTGTTGCTGTGGGAGTTAAATGTACTATGGTGATGGCATATCACGCAGAGGATACACGCAAGAAGGAAAAAAAAAAAACGAGCGGAAACATTTCAACTTTCCTCAAGAAACGACTCGTTGTTACATTTGTATATTGTCATACCGTTTTCATTTAATTTGTTCGATTTTTATGACACATTTATGAAAAAGGCCGATCAAACGCGGATCGAAAACAGGGGGGAGGTTTAGTGGGTTTGTCCCCCGCCCCCTGGAATTATCAATAAAGTTTTTTTTTTCAAAACCATAAGCTAAACCTTCTTGATGTCTAAGACCTCCTCCGCCCACCGGGACAAAATTACTAGATCAGCCATTTCTACATGGTTGAGGACTATATTATGTAACAGGTTATTATTCTTTATTTTCGTCATTTGTCCCTTCCGTCGTATACGTATCAGCAATATCATTCGTGTAATTTTTCAAAAATTCTGTTAATCATTGAAGAACGTTATTAGAAGATGCAGATCAAGGTTCTAATGTTTCCACAGTGCGTTACACGACGATCTGATTAGCACTTATTTTCCATTAGAACGCCGACAAGACCCCATGGCAATGACACCTTTACATCATATTTATAGTATTAGGCATCGGCAATATTGGTAAGAAGCAGGTCCTATATAGCCATTCAATATTTCCCTATTGTTTTATGGCCAGACTGGGCATTGGCTTATCCCATCTCATGGCCACGATGTGTACTAAAGTTTTCTTTGAATTAATCGAAATTACTCTCCATATCTTGTGTGTAATTCTAGATGTTTTGGCTTATCCCATCTCATGGCCACGATGTGTACTAAAGTTTTCTTTGAATTAATCGAAATTACTCTCCATATCTTGTGTGTAATTCTAGATGTTTTGGTATGTCAGAACGACCTTCCTATGTTCGCATATCTTCAGATACTCGCTGGTCTTCGGTTTGTTTGACGCTTAAAAATTGAAATATTCCTTTTTTAAAAAAATATTCTTGATTATGTTTTTCATTGGCCCTTTTATTTAATGTGATTATTGTCTTTGTGTGTACTTGATGGTGTGAGTGTTAGCAGTGTTTCTTTGAAGACTGTATTTTTGTGTTTGTTGTGTGCGCGCGTGCATGTGTAAATGTTCCTTGGCCCATCTTATTGCAGGTGTTCTCTTAATGTACTCGGTGTCTGTGAACGTATTTATCTGATGGTGTGGTTAACCTGCAGTGTTTCTTTGAAGACTGTATTTTTGTGTTTGTTGTGTGCGCGCATGTGTGTGTTGTTCCTTGGTCCATCTCATTGCAGGTGTCCTCTTGTTGTACTCGGTGTCTGTGAACGTATTTATCTGATGGTGTGGTTAACCTGCAGTGCTTCTTTGAAGACTGTAATTTTGTATTTATTGTGCATGTGTGTGTTTATGTTGTCCTTTGCCTCTCTCCTAGAAGTGTTTCTTTTGTCTTCAGTGTCTTTTTGTACAGTGATTGTGTGACTGCTGCCTTGTAGTGTTTCTTTGTTGACTCAGTGTTGTGCTTGCTGTATGTGCCTAGGCGTGTGTGTGCCTAGGCTTGTGTTGTTTACTGGTCCTCCTTTTTTGGAGTCTTCTTTATGTGATTAGTATCTTTGTGTGTATTTGATGGTGTGACTAGATCGCATCGTATCTTTGTGTTTGCTGTGCACATCTAATTTCCTGTACACCTTGCGACAGAATCATGCTGCAGATAGTCTCCTTTTTTAAATTCAGATTTGTGTTTGATTGCTCACGTTTAAAATACCCTTTTTGAGTTTCAAAAATATTTTTTTTTCGGTGGGTTTGTAGTTGGTTTTCGAATGCTCATGTTAAATTGTTAATATCTATTTTCTGTCATTTGTTGTTGTTTCTATATTGTTTAAGGATAATAATGACACAATGACCCTCCTATATGTTGTAATTTTGTGTGTATGCTATGATTTGTGCATGGCCATTATATAGCCCATATGAAAAAATTTCCTTCCTGTGATTTTTGTTTCAGTCTAAGACTTTAGCCAGGTTCGCGGGGGTTATTTCAAAACATTGGTTTGTTGCATCACAATAAGTCGCCAGCACTTCCAAATTCGACCCAAATTAGCAATACCTTCTACATTGTGTATCTCCATGAAGGTAGATCAGTTTACAGTCATGGTATAAACAGTATATTAATATTCAGGGCGAGAGGCTACACCAAAGCTATATAAATGAATAAATATCAAACGCAATGGACATGCAAAAACACTCCGTGCTCTGCTGGTTGAAACGTGCTCATGATAAATCGCCCAAGAAGTCTGACCAACATTCAGATAGGATATTTGGACATCCTCCTGCATGGAGACTAGTATTATAATTACTAGTATTTGGGATTTAATTCTTTAAAGCGTTCATGTATAGTGCTTCGTATTCAGCAGTGTAGGGTCACGACGTTTTACTTTACCTGTTCTTAAAAGATGCTATTGAATTAGAAGACGTTTTCATAATAAAGGTCTTGATGTACGGCGTCAATACTTGTCTTTTTGTGTTTTGTTTTTTATTAAAGATTACAAAAGCTTTATTATAACAAGAGAAAATATTATCGCATTCTTGACTTCAGAAGAATCCATATAAACAATCCTTTCATTCGTTAATTTTCTTATTTATCTAATTAAAGATTTTTTTTTGCAAAGTCATAATGCCGTTGACATAAGTTTTAAAACGTTTATACGTATCTCATCTATTCCAATCATTTTACAATATAATAACTTAAAAAACAAACCAAAAACGTTTATACATGTGTTCATTTTTTTGTTACATTTTCATTTCTATCTATTATTTTTCATATCTTGCCTACTATATAGTACAGATCTATATATACAAGGCATGTGCAGGTAAATGCAAGCAAGGGACATTTCAGTGTCTGATTATATCATTAGCTTATCGTACCAAAACATGCATGCTCTAGTAGATTATAAATCAATCAGGTCTTCAAACTAAAATCAAAAGATGTTTATTAAGAATTATTCTCGCTGTTGTTAAAATATGTACCTACATGCGGGCCAACGTAGATATTCATTGTAAGAAAATAAAGACTGATCGTTTAAAGCTCGGTACTCAATACTGTAGCAATCTGGAGTGTTCCCACTTGAGATAGTCCTCTTGGCGGATATGCGTGTTTGCGTTTCCACTAAGAGCATCATTTAAGGTAAATTTGTGTACAAAGACGTGTCGTATTCCTGAATTAAGATATTTACCAGCGCTCTGCACTTCGATAAAGTTTGTTGTCGAAACTTATTAAAATTCTTCACAGACCGTTGTTCTTATAATGACAAGAAGTTCAATATTGATGTTTCACAAAGCTGCAGGAATTAACTTAATTTACCAATATAATCATCTCTTCTGCCTTCCTTTCTTATTTTATTCTCGCCATCATTGGAAGTCGTCAGCGGAACTCTTATAGAGCTACAGAGCCAAGATATGCGCAAGGGATAAACATAAAAATTTTAAGAAAGTTTTGACTACGAGAATTAACGTCAATAAGAATGTTCTCAGAACTTGATAAGTGCTCTACTTCTCGTTTAGTGTTTTACTAAAAAATAAATCGCCTCATTAAAATAATTAAAATATAATTCAAAAGGATTTGAAAGTGGAGTTTATAACAATGACACAGACATCTTCTGACAGACTATATCCTTCAACGTGTTTATTTTGAAAATGCGCATAAGTTATACATTCGTTCGTAATTAATGTCGTTTTTTTCAGTCTGTACCGACATAAACAGAATTTTTCAAAGAATAAAGGAAGTATATGACATCATTGTGAAAATTGTTTAAATGAAATTATCTCAAAAGGTTGCTTCTGGAGAAATGGGAAATATGCAGAATTCGCAATAGAACAGTGAGGACCTACTCATGGTAAGAAAGGAGTTAGATCATATCAGAACGTCCTGTGACTTCAGCCATTTCTGGACAAGAGAGATTTGACCAATGGATGTGCTGTCTGTGCGGAGCCTTTATCGTTGTCTAATGGTCATCCTGACCTTTATGAAATCAAGTAAGTTTTTTTTTAAGATTTATTTGTATGCTCTTTATGAAATTAGCTGATTCCTATTTATAACTACATTCACTCATCTCTTTCATCACAGAAAAATTAATCTTGAATTCAAATCTGTGATTGTAAAAACTCTGTATTGAGTGACGAGTTACAAATTTTACTTCGACAGTAAATATTTACGTTTTCTTGGTTAATGATCAGACTTGTTTCCCCTCGTTGCACAAACCTTGCAAATTATATATATCTACATTACTGCATAGTCAGAGTTTAATAAAGTCGCCTTTATCTAGATTTTTGATACGTTGCTTGATTTAATCCAATTCATTCGACGATAAAGCTCCTCATTATACAACAACAACAAAAATGTATTCATTAATGTTAATATCTTTAAGATTTTGATTTATCAAAATTCTAAATTCTTAATTTTTCGTTTTTCATAACTTGGAGATTTTTTCCTACTTCTGTATTTGATTAATGATGTTTTCTGAGGTACGGAAGAAAACAATTCTCTGTATTCTATTACGTGATAATTCGTTTATCGTACTTCTTGTGTCAAATTGGGAGATTTCCGTGCACTTTTGAATTTACTTTTGGTTTTTGAAGCTTTAATTGTTCTTGACTGTTCCTTACACCTTGCGGATCGTAACAAGTTAAACATGCCAAAATGTATTACATATTTCTATTCTGTTGTTTTTATTGGCAACACCTTATGCAAAATGTCGATGAAATCCTTCTTCGGACCTCTCCAGTTGCAGGTTTGCCAGCATTAGAATGTCTCGTACGTGACTGAAGGCCAAACTCGATCTGACGTGAATGGGGCTTAAGACTTCATTGACCTCATTTAAACCCCGCGTGAAAGGTGTCCATTTCACCTATCACATAGCCGTAAAGTCATATCCAGTATCCGAAGACGTGGGCCGCTACAAAGTCACATGACAAACTGGGACTTAATAAAACGCAGTAGTGTTCATAAATGGTCCTGACTGGTACATTATTGACAGATAGCAAAACTTATAACTGATCGATCATGTATCGATTGACACGATAAAATCGATATATTCATTTGCTCGATGATTATCTTCTTTCTTGGACAATATATAGAAAATGATGATAAAACGAGTACCATCATCAGTCTCAAAGGAGATACGTATGCATAAGCCTATTTAGCAAGGTATGCTAGTGCATTGCCATGTCTTTACTAAAAAAGACCCTTCTCCCAAAACTTAAATTTTGCCATTATTTCTTATACAATACTTGTCCGAAATCATGGTCAGATGTTAGAGATTGTTGAATCCAAGAGCGTTATGTAATATGATGTATGTAGAACATTTTTCTACACTTGTGATTCAAAGGAACATTTGATTTTTCCATACTTTTTTTTCCAATAAATCCGATATTTGCTGTGTAATGAAAATGAATTTTAAAATGAAACAAACAAATAATTCCATAGACTTTAGTATAAAATACCCTTCTCTGAATATAGAGTACTAGAAGTTGAAGCAGAGGTCCTATTCAACTGATTCATTTCTCAGGAAGATTCAGCAAATATAAACGTACTTCCGAGACTCTATTTTAGTCCATTAAGCATGAAAGACCCTTTCTTTCAGTACTTCCTTATGAGAATTATATGGAAAAAAGCATAAAGTGTAGCTTTGAACCAATAAAAGAATTCTACACTCATATAAATGTTGTGGAGAATGCACATTTATAGAAATCTTTTTCCAGATTTGTGTTCGGCTTTTAATTTAATAAACAATGCATTAGGAAACTCATTATAAAAAAATTCTCGAAGTGAAACTTAATATCGTTATTGTCCAAAACAGAAAACGTATCAGTAATAAAATAAGGAAGATAACCTTTTGGGACAAAAGGACAAAAGGCACTTATTAATTTCCTGAGTTCACTCATTTACAGATTTTTTGATTGACGTTTATGCTGGTCAGCATGAGATTCTTACTCCTCCCATGCAACTCGTCAGCTTTGATCCCTACATCAATGTTAACTTTTGATTTGATTATTTGTTTTGGTGTTCTTGTCTCTCAATTATTGAAATTCAAACTAAAGCATTAAATCAATTGACTTAGAGTTTGATAGTTACAAATGTGATATGAGATAAGTCATTTGAGAAGATGAACTTTGGTTGAACCAACTATTTATGATTTTTTTTTTTTTTTTTTTTTTTGCAGAAAGAAATTACGATCCTTTGATTTACCTGTTTTGACTTTACTGAAATAGTTTTTTTTCAATAAGAAAAGAAAAAAAAAAACTGCGATCTGAATGATTCGCTGTCTCATATCTAAGGCGCTGAAGCTAAAAATAAATGGAATGAAAAAATGATTTATATTTTGTCTCAACTCAAGTAAGCTCACATACAATGTACGTACATGTCTGAGAATAGTTATCTTGACGAAAAAATACCCTTTTCTGTAACTTTGTAAAAGTAAAATTAAAGTAACAGTGATTAAAAAATAAATCGACAACGAAACAAACTAGAAACAAATGAATCAGAATAAAATATCTCAGGATAGATGTAGTATTTTTCAAGTATGTAAATGCAATGAACCCAAAGAAACAAATGCAGTGAAATCAATGCTTCTTCTCTGTAAAATGACCGATACGGAAGCTTCTTTATTTTGACTGTAAATGAAAAAAAGATTTACTAGAACCCCTACAGTTAATCTCTATCGTCCCATGCACACTGATCAATAAAGAACATGGGTAGTCGCTAAAAAGATACTGGAATGCTAACAATGTATCTTTAATCAAACAAGAAAACAGAAACGTGTTTTATAATTTAACAACTTCAATAATTTGCTTTTCTTAATGAAATAATTATGGTATGAAAACACGCGTAGATTGGAGAAATTGATCGGATCTTAATCCCTTTATTAATTATTTTATATAGGATAAAAGGCAACTAACGTAACATTACAGTTTTATCGACTTGTCTCACACAGATTCAACATTAGGACGAGGCGGAGTTCACCGTCATGGTACTGATGACTAAACAATCAGATTTAAGTTGTTTAGTATATAATACAAATTTAATGAAAGTTGACGCATTTGACGGAAAGTAACGAAATCGTGAAAATGATTGAATACAATACAGCAATTTAATTGGCCATGGTACCAATGTTTTGTAGTTTTTATGAAATTTGGTGATAGGTACTACGAGAAAATATCTCAAGTAATAGTATTGCCAGTGGCGTAGATACACTATATGCTTCTGTGCTAAAGCATCCACATTGTTTTCCTCCAACATTTTCTAAATGTTCACCAAAACTTTCTCGTAATTTGCTCTGGAATTACTACTTTTTCGTGGACTTGCAGGACCCAATCCAGAGCATTGATCTTAACCTGCTTATGACTTATTAAAAGATACCCGGACCTTGCCATACATTTTGAAGTTAGTTAATTTCAAAGCCCTCAATCTGAATTATTTTTGTTGACAAATATCAGTTAGAATTTTTTGGAATCAAGTTTAATCACATTCAGTAAGAATTATTGATACAATGTAGTATCAAATGAGATGGAAATATTGATAATGTATTAAAAACCTACAGATTGACGTTGAATCAGCTTTCAGTTGAAAAGAAATAGAAGACAAAAATAGATGGGCTATTTCCTTCTATGACTTGAATTATTGAATGCAATTTTCAGATGTTCCGCATCAAGTATCCAGATGCTTTGAAAGAGAAATCGGATATAAGATAGTACAGCAGAGTAAACGCAAAATGCAACTATTAAAGTATTCATTTTGGCGTTTTATTTTTAAAGACTTACAAACAATTGCCTTAAGTTTCTTTCTAACATAGACTGCTTTCATAGCAAACAGAGGAGATGCTTATTACTTTATAATCTATAGATATATTGATTAAGGCTAGTCTGATATCCTCCACCCACCAGTAGTTTACATTTTACTACAGACTGTTACATTGTTAAGGTAATCTGTTGAAAACGTCATATTGCATAGAGACCTAGTACATTTTACTTAAAACCATAAGATCCGAGCGAGACAGAAGCTTAATGTATCATAGTGTTTAGTTGTGTTAGCACTTTCCATTTGTTCTGGTCGAGAAAAAGTTATAGGTAAAACAGTACTTAGAATGGAACTTCATTGAATGAACAAATCGAGTCCAGTTTGTATGTCACATAAAAATAAAGAAAAGTAGGGAGGTGATCTCCAACAAGACGACCTTGCAATGTTTAGAGCAAGGTGCGATAATGAGGAGGTGACAGCATGGAAAACCATCACACCAACAAACAACCGAGGACAACGGCAACATACACGCTAAACCAGCACACCAACAAACAACCAAGGACAACGGCAACAAACACGCTAAACCAGCACACCAACAAACAACCGAGGACAACGGCAACAAACACGCTAAACCAGCACACCAACAAACAACCGAGGACAACGGCAACAAAAACGTTAAACCAGCACACCAACAAACATACGAGGACAACGGCAACAAAAACGTTATACCAGCACACCAACAAACAACCGAGGACAACGGCAACAAACACACTAAACAAGCACCAACAAACAACCGAGGTCAACGGCAACAAACACGTTAAACAAGTACACCAACAAACAACCGAGGACAACGGCAACAAACACGCTAAAACGACAAAAAATAAGGTTCGAAATGGTTTAAACATGAAGGACTGCGTATGAAACAGGAGGAAGTCATGGACAAATGACTTACAATTTACAGGCTGGTTGTAATTCAAGATTGAATTCATTTGATACAACGCCATATGTTCCATAAAAACGAGTAAGCAAATGTTAAGATAAACAATCAACCAAATAAATGTTTGAGATAAACGAGCAAAGAAATAAATGTTAAGATAAACAATCAACCAAATTGATGTAAGATAAACAATCGACTAAATAGAATGATAAGATAAACGAGCAACCAAATAAACGCTAAGATAAACAATCAGCCAAATAAACGTTAAGATAAACATTCAGCCAAATAAACGTTAAGATAATCAAGGAAGCAAATAAAGGTTAAGATAAACAACCAACCAAATAAAGGTTAAGATAAACAATCAACCAAATAAAGGTTAAGATAAACAAGCTACCGAATAAATGTTACGATAAACGAGCAACAAAATAAAGGTTAAGATAAACAAGGAACCAAATAAACGTTAAGATAAACGAGCAACCAAATAAACGCTAAGATAAACGAGCTATTAAATGAACGTTAAGATAAACAATCTTCCATATGAATGTTAAGATAAACGAGCTACCAAATAAACTTTAAGATAAACAATCTACCAAATGAATGTTAAGATAAACAAGCAACCAAATAAATGTTAAGATAAACAATCAACCAAATAAATGTTAAGATAATTAATCAACCAAATATAGGTTAAGATAAACGAGCAACCAAATAAATGTTAAGATAAACAATCTACCAAATAAATGTTTAGATAAACAATCAATCAAATAAACGTTAAGATAATCAAGCAAGCAAATAAAGGTTAAGATAAACGAGCAACCAAATAAAGGTTATTAAGATAAACAAGCAACCAAATAAACGCTAAGATAAACGAGCTATCAAATGAATGTTAAGATAAACAATCAACCAAATGAATGTTAAGATAAACAAGCAACCAAATAAAGGTTAAGATAAACAAGCAACCAAATGAATGTTAAGATAAACAAGTAACCAAATGAATGTTAAGATAAACAAGCAACCAAAAAAAGGTTAAGATAAACAATCAACCAAATTAAGGGTTAAGATAAACAATCAACCAAATTAAGGGTTAAGATAAACAATCAACCAAATGAATGCTAAGATAAACAAACCAAATGAATGCTAAGATAAACAATCAACCAAATAAGGGTTAAGATAAACAATCAACCAAATGAATGCTAAGATAAACAAACCAAATGAATGCTAAGATAAACAATCAACCAAATAAGGGTTAAGATAAACAATCAACCAAATAAAGGTTAAGATAAACAAGCATCCAAATAAAGGTTAAGATAAACAAGCAACCAAATGAATGTTCAGATAAACAAGCAACCAAATGAATGTTCAGATAAACAAGCAACCAAATAAATGTTAAGATAAACAATCAACCAAATAAAGGTTAAGATAAACAATCAATCAAATTAAGGGTTAAGATAAACAATCAACCAAATGAATGCTAAGATAAAAAATCAACCAAATGAATGCTAAGATAAACATTTAACCAAATAAAGGTTAAGATAAACAACAACCAAATAAAGGTTAAGATAAACAATCCGCCAAATGAATGTTAAAATAAAGAATCAACCAAATGAATGTTAAGATAAACAATCAACCAAATGAATGCTAAGATAAACAACCAACCAAATAAAGGTTAAGATAAACAATCAACCAAATAAAGGTTAAGATAAACAATCAACCAAATGAATGTTAAGATAAACAACCAACCAAGTGAACGATCAAATACAAATAAACAGATATTAACAAACCAAACGAAAAACAACCGACAAGAAAACTATTGAAATACGAAGGACAACACATCAAAAGGGGGATGACTAATGGACCATACATTGCACGGACTGGTTTTTCGTAAAAAGGGAATAACTAGTATTGTATATTGTGACATCGAAACATACGAACGAACAACCAAATATAAATATTAGACATACATGTTTCACATATTTTAGCAAGTAAATGATTACTAATTAAAAGGAGGAACAGAGATATCCCAAAAATGTTCTAACGGCGTGAAACCAGAGAAGTGGAGCGTTTTGTGATCCAACGATGATTGCTAAATATCTTCCACGCTGTTCACAATATCTTTAAGACTAAGTCTACTGTGACCTTGATCATTGACACTTAAGCTTGAAAATCAAAAGGATTAATTCTCTACCCTGGGGATTCATTTTTGGATGGTTTGTCGACTAATGATTGCTTTGTCTTCCATGCTGTTCACACGGACTTAAAGCCTAAGTTCACTGTGACCTTGACAGAGTTTATCCTCACTCCAGGGGCTTCATTTGTAAAATATTTGGTTATCCTATGATGACTGATTGGTCTTCTGTGGTGTTCACAAGGGTTAAAAGCCTGTTCACTTAGACTTTTGACCTTAAAAACAATAGGGTTCATCCTCACCCAGGGGGTTCAATTTTGGGATGTTTGGTGATCCTGTGATTATCGCTTTATCTTCTATGCTGTTCACAAGGATTTAATAAGCCTAAGTCCATTGTGACCTTGACGTTTAACCCTTGACCTTAAAAATTAATAGGGTTCATCCTCTCCCAATAGGGTTCAATTGTTGAAGGTTTGGTGATCCTTGGATGATTACTTTGTCTTCTTTGCTGTTCACAAGAATCCGGACACAAACATCCACAGCCCCCTCCCCCCTCAAACACACGGACGCACTGCAGCGATGCTACACATGTATATCCTTTCTTCAACTCTTTTGTGCGGGATAATAGATGCTTGAAACAGATAACATTTAGAACTTGAAGAATGAAATGAAATTTTGCAAAATTTCCTGTTTGAAATTTTTAGTAAGATTATACTTATAGACATTCGACTTCAAGCCTAACCTTATGTAACATTGTCATTTATTAAAAAAATTCTCTAGATCACTACCGTTTAGTAAAAATCTATACGTAATAATTGCTTGATTGTTGTTATGTACTAGTTTAGACATCAGTGAATGAAAGTCAAACACATACGATATTGTCTCCTTTGCTCTCCATCTGTTTATGGAGGTGGATGTAGTTTCTTTGATGAAACCTGAGCAAGCTGAGCAATGACTTTTTGCGCCAGTCCCCTAATTGATTTTCAGATATTTGCTGAGTCTCAGACTTTGATAATCTTGGTCTAGCAAGGGTACTGCTGATTATAGGACCTATATATGATAGTTAAAATCAACGTGAGCATAATAAGAACGGTGCAGTTGAAGGTGATTTGATTATCATGCACTTATATAAATGTCACACTGAAATGTCTAAATAATGTCGTCTCTAGAGGTTTTTTCTTCTGCTTTATCACGCGTCCTTTTTGAAAATCTGTAAAAATTGCATTGAGGGAAGTTTAATGTTTTTCATGAAATACAAGAACTCAGTAACTTGTGCAGCATTCGCATCTTATAATCATTCTAATACAATTTTATCGACTAATTAGAATGCGACGAAAAATGTTCCATCCTGACAAAAATCATACCGTCCTTAAATTGTTCTCGATTGTAAAAAAGTTTTCTAACTTTTGAGGGACATCTTGATTATTTACCCGAAAAGTCCGATAAACCTTCAGATACGACTTTGTCCATCCAGGAGTCTCATTATCACGGTTGGTCAGTGTACAATGTCCATCCAGGAGTCCCATTATCACGGTTGGTCAGTGTACAATGTCCATTCAGGAGTCTCATTATCACGGTTTATCAGTGTACAATGCCCATCCAGGAGTCCCATTATCACTGTTGGTCAGTGTACAATGCCCATCCAGGAGTCCCATTATCAAGGTTTGTCAGTGTACAATGTCCATCCAGAAGTCCCATTATCAAGGTTGGTCAGTGAACAAATGTATATTCAGGAGTCTCATTATCACGGTTGGTAAGTGTATAATGTCCATCCTGGAGTCATATTTTCACGAATGGCTATCTAAAAGTTCCATTATCACGGTTTGTCAATATGCAATACCGGAGAAAATAACTTTTATATTGTCTGAATCAAATTCACAGCAAACGAGGCAATTGATACAATTTTTAGTCCGTCCTATTTTGTTTGTCTAATCAACTAAAGACATAGGCTCAAAATATTAAATAAATATCTAAGTTTAGCCTAATGCTGTATTTATACCGAATTTCGAACAATTCTTGTAAAACTTCCAAAAGGATTTATTTATAAGTTGATGAAATCCTTGACCTAAACTAATCCTCTATTTATCTTTATTTTGAAATACCATCTCTTGCAAATTTCACGAGTTTATAAACATTGTATGATGACAGCTTTGAGACATCGCCATCCAGTTACTACTAAAAGCCACCTGGTCATAACATAATCGGGTTGATAAAGAAAATTTCTATTTTCCAAGTAAAGGACACATGTTCTATGTTGACATCGGAGGGTCTTGTTGAAATGTTTGTCTATTTTTGTTTCGGTTCATGTGTCAAATGGTCTTGCATGTATCGGAGTGTACTTGGCACTCCTGGAAGTTCTTTTAGATGAGGTTGTTCTTTCCATGTAACCTGGGTAGCCACATCTTGTCATCAACTTAAAAATGACCACTCCGATTTGCAAATATCCATAGCTTGTCAGGTATGTATAACGTTTCTATGCTTTGTGTACATAACTGTTCTCGTTTCCATAAGGATTTTTTGGAGATAGTTTTCCTTTATCCATTTTCCTTCATTTTCCTATTGTTTCCCATTATTCATCTTCATCGTCTTTTTTACACAACTTATAAAGCGCCTGAAGAATATTGTGTTCATGCGGTTTTGATAGTCAAAAAGATACGTGTCTGAGCAAAGATTAGTGAAGAAAATAGTTATTGATGTTTCATATATATAAAGGTATAGTCTACACCTACTGTGAAGTGATCAGTTTGGTACGTGCTCTTTTTTCTTTTCCGTGTCATTCATTAGTTTGAAGGAAGAAACCTATCTCTATAGTTTTAGCCCAAGAAGCGTTGGTTTTAAGTATCTTTTATAAAATATAGATGTATATGAAAAACAATGTTTACTGACAAGGTTTTCTTGTTCCATATACAAATACAAGATATATGCACATATAGAATGATCAGTGTTGAAATATGTGTTCTATCGTGATAATTCGGTGCACCATATGCGCATTTCAGCAAATAATGTACCATCATGTGATGCTCGAAGCCGAAAAAGTGGAAATACAAATAGTGAATATACGAAAAGCGAAATTCTAAACATGACCCAAAATGTATGCCGAAGGGCCAGCTAAGGACTAGATCTACAGGTATGCCATCAGGGAGATCCCCTTAGTTTCAGAGTTAATTATCAAATTCAGTATCAGAAATTTCAAGTCAGTGCTGAAGCACAGTGAAGCTTAGGCGAACGATATACTCGGGGACTAACAGTCCACCAGCAGAGATGACAACCTAGTGGTTGAAAAGCTGCCTTTTTTTAAAGAATATTAGTACCTGCAACTCAAAACCGATGAGTGATTAGTGATTTGCGAAGGTTTCAATATCGAGTATAATAATTAAGGATATCGCAAAATATACGAATTTGTAGTAATTTATCTTGAGATAGGTATTCAGACGAGTATGTAACATAATCCAGGTTCAGGTGTGTTTGATACAGATTCAATGAAATTTCAGACAAATGTTTACATATAGATCTACCAATCATTACTGTTAGACGACTTCCCCACTTCTGTCGAAAAATACAAAACCAAACTAATTTTGAACGCTGATCTGTAGAATAAAGTATAGAATAAAGAAGTGTATTTTTTCAAAATAGTGGATTAATTTAGTATCTCAAATGAATTTTCATTTCATTCGATATATTATGAAATTAGTAGTGTTTATATCCCCAAGCCTTGAAGTCTGGTATTTTTTGTGGTCATAGTTTGATGTCAGTTAATTATCTACGAAAACGGCAGCGATCGGGTATTTTTTCGAATCAATACGATGATTATATCAATCCTCGGGTAGCAGTATTTTTAAGTTAGGGCATCACAGTTCAGGAAAAAAAGGTTGAGAAAGGACAAGATAAGTTTTTCCATGTATGCATGGAACAAACGTGAGTCCCAACAAAGAAACGAGAGATCATTTACTCATGTATATAAAGAAGTTTTCTCTTGCAACAATCGTTATACAAGTTCTCTCTCAAACCTTGAACTTCCTTCAAAGAAAGTATTAGATTCTGTGTTATAAATAGTAAAACTCAATTGCTACAAAAGCCTCGTGAGATAACTTAAAAAAACAAATTGCAAATTGTTTATATATCAGAACAAAAACACTATTGTATGGTGACATCAAATAGTATAATATATAACAAGGGATGCTGTTGTTCTTGAAGGAAACATTAGTGATACTGAAGTCAAGATTACTACTGTTGTAAAGGGGTTTTTAACTATAAGACTCATATGATGACCAATTACAAATTATGTTACTGCCTTTTGTTGTTTCCGTATTTCGCGTTTTTCTATGGTAGATTTGGATATCCGCAAGCTTTTATTATAATATTTGAATAAATAATCTTTGTTAATATGATCTCGTTTGTTGAAGTGACCTTTGCTTCAACAATTCAACAGTAAGAGAGCTCTTTAACTCTGTCTAAAATGCCTGCTTGTCTCTACATTTAAATCTATCAGTTATGTTCTTGAGATCCGGATAAGCACACCTTAATCACATAACATCATAAAGCTATCCAATAATGTAATTCATGCCCACCTGTTACATCACAATGTAAAAAATCCTATTCATCGAAATTGGGTTTCCGCGCATGTAAAATAAATCATAGTGTGGAAAATAAAACATTTAAAAACTGTTATTCTATTTATTTCATGGCAAGTTACATCATTGTTAACATACAACAGTAAAATTGTTTTGGATAATTTTAAGGATAAAAACTATTTCAAGAATGAGTCATCGCAAATGAAAAACAGTTGACGATAAACGATTCAACATGACAAGCATATCGTATCATCTGGTAAAAGTGGGGGATAAAATTGGCTAAATTCGTCATATCTATTTATCGAAGAGAGTGAGAAAACGAAAATATTTATCTTAATTCATTTTGATTATATCTAAGAGGACATCGAGAAAATGTTTGAATGTAAGACTTAATGCTATAGTGGGAAGGTACGGAACGCACGTGATTGTAGCATCTGAACAATCAATGCCACTGGGAAATTATGTATAAAAAAATATGACCGATGACTTTAATGCCAGTTTGAATAAATGCATAAAGGAAGTTTTGGAATGCTGTTATTTATCGACTTGTCTGTGAATTTTTCTTTTATTTAGTAAAACGACAAATTTGATAACGTACATGTATCTCTGTGACTTGAATTTAACGTTTTATTTGATCGATCCTGTCTATGACACCAATACGATGCGTTTGCGAAGAATTAAAATATACAAAACAAGCATTTAGTTATTAGTGTAGCATTGAAGGGATTTATTCTTAGTCATTACAAGAATATACCTTTAATTTTTAAGTTCGAATAGTAGGTTTTGTTTCCTCCGTTTTGTGTATAAAGACGACTTGGAGTTCAATGCACATTTCGTCAAGCGATGAATAGAACATATTTCGTAGAAACCCAAAATCTGAAGAAAAAAATCGTGTTTTATGATTCAATGCGATTCTCATTTACAATATTTGGTATTATTTAAAAAGTTACAATCTATGAAAATAAGGTGTTATAACGTTATACGGAGACCTACGTACGTCCTGCTTATGGAACCTATTTCCCGTGATAAAAATCATTTGCAAAAACAATCTAGTGAACAGAAAATGGTGTCATTGACTTTCATACAATAGAATCCATCGCATTTTTTTTATATCAAAATTAATGTACTACATGGGAATGCACTTCGTACCAAATTCATTGGCTGTTTTATCGAGAGTTAAATTTGACCTTTTAGGGTGCCATACTGACTTTTCGGTCAATTATTTAAATGTATGTTTTTCTGTCTTCAAGGTTAAAACTGTATCTATAACATTGCATACTTACTGGCTATGCTAGACAAGGATCGCAATTTTAAGCATCTTTGAATTCTTATGAAATGAAGAGATAATACGTGTTTTTTCTCTGATAAAATTAACATATTTTGAGAGTACTGCAGTCCACATTACTTTTCTCATGTCTCTCAAATAGGTCTTGAAGTTGTATGCAATAAATTGTCATTTCCTATTCATACCTTTTTCGTATTTAGGCATTTTGTATTGACACCTTTTTCGTACTTAGACTTTTCATATTTTTACCTTTTACCTTAAAAGACAAGAATTTGATGCCTATGCAAGTGGCTACAAAAGAACAATACCAATGACATCAGGGTCACGTCGGTGCAAATAAAGGGCGAGGGAATAGGTCGTCAAATAAGAGACAACAGAAGTTATTATTCATGATGAAAATGATACTTAACACAATTATTTTGCAAGAAATTTGCTTTATTGTGGATACATAGACTAATTTTCCGTAACGTTCAAAGTGTTATGTATACATATACGTATGGGGATTGGCAAGTATATAGACACATACGAAATATTGGCACGTGCGTATGGAAAGATTGAAAATAGATTAAATGTGTACTGAAGACAGTTGTTCGTCTGAATAGTACCCATTTTAAAAAGTCGATAATTTTGGAATATGAAGATCGTTCGATATCAGATAAAACTTGAGTGGAAATTCGGATATTTTAAATTCAGTTTTTACTTGGCTTGATACAAATGTCAAGAGTATCATGCTTTATTTTTCGTATCTCAGCAATTTTATGGAATAAAACTTGAGTGGAAATTCGGAAAGGGCGAGGGAATAGGTCGTCAAATAAGAGACAACAGAAGTTATTATTCATGATGAAAATGATACTTAACACAATTATTTTGCAAGAAATTTGCTTTATTGTGGATACATAGACTAATTTTCCGTAATGTTCAAAGTGTTATGTATACATATACGTATGGGGATTGGCAAGTATATAGACACATACGAAATATTGGCACGTGCGTATGGAAAGATTGAAAATAGATTAAATGTGTACATGTACTGAAGACAGTTGTTCGTCTGAATAGTACCCATTTTAAAAAGTCGATAATTTTGGAATATGAAGATCGTTCGATATCAGATAAAACTTGAGTGGAAATTCGGATATTTTAAATTCAGTTTTCCATGGGTTGTTTACTTGGCTTGATACAAATGTCAAGAGTATCATGCTTTATTTTTCCTATCTCAGCAATTTTATGGAGAGCTTTACATTTGCTCGTAATGACAGTTTATATTCAATAAAACGCTAAGCACTTCTTATTTTCATTTACACAACTTAATGTTTTTGAACTCTTAAGTTGGCTTTTCGATTCATGTCAACTTGATATTAACGAAATTAAGAGATAGGACCTGTCTTATTTTGCTCCTTATGAACCAAGAGTCCAATATCCTGTAATAACATACTGTAGTAATGTCAAAATGATGCTGAAAATATGGTAGGAAGTATTACGACATGATCCCGAATTACCTCTGACGACTGCAAACAGCCTCATGAAATGCGCGAAGGACAATAACGGCATTTCCTTTAATGACTTTGTATTTACATTTAGCCAGTAAATCCAACATAAATTGTCGATAGAAATGGACAGATAACCGTTACAAGCTCCAAACTGGTGTTGCTTGTAATTGTATCCATTACCGTAAAATGTACAACAAGGCCTGTATGGTCCCATGGGAAGCGGCAGACATGACCATATAATTACAAGTTTGATGGTGGTTTCGTATGTTTGTTCGATACTGTGGTGTGAAGAGACATCGCACGTTTCCAGTCACTCTGCGTTCTTTAATCGACACCTCTACACATAGGCTATCCCATAACTAGCCATGGATATTGCTGGCTCCAATAACGGGTCTGTCAGATCCAAGTTAGATACATGCTTTACGTTATACTCATAGATTTCTGATCGATGTACCAATGGAAATCTGAGAATAGACGGTCATTCAGCAGATGTTTTGCATTTTATAACATCATCACGTACAAATAAAAAATATTAGTGACTTAAGATTTATAGCAATGTACTGGAGGTTTAGAAATCACGATGGTCTTTCAAACTTTAAGGCTGTATGCAGACAAGCATGTAGATGACAAACTTCACTTACTCTTTTCTTACTTTTACCCTCAAATCAGTCCCGTCTAGCCAGACAATGTCTTATCAGATATTGAACAACATACATAACAATCAATTTTTTTTTCAATTGTAAGATATCTAATTTTTCATGATGAAGCTCCAAAAAGACTATAATTGTAATCTGGCAAACCCAAGAAGGTTTTTTTTAAAGAATACTGCCTTCCAACGGTAGATCTTCATGTATAGGCTTCATATGCATTGGACATGCTTTTAAGTGGATGTTATTGACTGCCAATGTCACGCCTTATTTTCATTGGCAAATTAGATTATCTGAATCATAACAAAATTAGATTAACATGCATGTTTGAACAAATGGACAATAGGAAAGGTATCCTTGTTCAATAGACCCAACTGTCAATGCTGGTATGTTGCATTTTCATTTTTATGCTCCCTTAATCGAAGATTCGGGGGCATTTAGTTTTTTTTTCATTCATTTCTTGTTTATCAATTTTTCTATGGATGTATTCTAAATCAAATGGCCGATATTTGAAGCAACATTATCCTGTCTTACTTCTAACACAAAGGGGAAATATCACCCTTAATGTTGAAAAGCGCAAAATCTTACAATCAAAAAACATCACGAGGCTTATTGTAAAGGATGTGTTTCTGGCAAACGGACCTAATTGTTTTTCCATAAGACATCATTAATATGTTTTGGTCAATAATTATTGGCCTTCAGTGTCATCATCACGTTGCGCTGCGGTCTTTTCTGAGAGAATCGCTCCCCGGGGAATCCCCTAGACATCCGTTGGTATCTAATTCTGCGATCATCATTTGCATTTCAGAGCTTGGCGCTGTGGAAACCACCATCCCAGAACCAGGAGGTCAGCGTTACTTTATAACTAGCATACCTTCCGTACCAAACAAATCACAAAATTCATAACCTTTTTTTAAAACTAGCAATTCTTCTTATTTTAATAGCATTTTCCTAATTTTAATCGCATTTTCCTAAGGAATTAATCATTTGGTACGGAAGGTTGCTGCGCAAGCAAATGGGTATTTATCCCTTTTCATCTGCGACAATTTTCTCTACAGCGCACATCAATGCAAATTCCTTGGCATATGGAGCACCCACTGCACTATTTATGTTGTGATGAAATTGCAGCATGTTTTTTATCCCTGGATGTTGAAATGAAACGCACATGATATGAGGGTTTTTTTTTAAATATTCAACTTTACAAATACTAAAAAAAAAGTATGGTGGCATACTTCTGCCTCCTACATGCAAGATATTTTCCTTCAGATTATGTCAACATTGCGACTCATTTATGTCAACATGCGACTTACTTATGTAGACATGCAACTTAATAAACTTGCATGTATACATATTTTCTTGCATGTTGACATAACTATCTTCATGTTGACAAAATAAGTTGCATGTCAACATAATTAAGTTGCATAATCTCTATAAAAATATCGTGCATATAGGAGGCAGAAGTATGCCACCGTAAAAAAGAAATAATATTGACCAAAAAAAAAAAATAAATAAATAAATAAATAAAATAATAATAATTATAATAAAAAATAAAATCTGAAAAAACCTACTTTATTAAATCCATCATATTTTGAAAATTAAGCAAACAATTTTGAAATTTTAATTCAATAAAATATTAGATCTCACAATGTATATCGCACTCAATTTTTAGCGACTAAGATTTTTTTTAGCACTTTCTAAATGGCCTGATTTTCTTCCCTGAGTACAGAATTTATCGTTCTCGTCTACAGCCTCATGTATAATAGAAATTCCTTGAGGATGTGGTCCCCATGTCTTCAGAACAATTCAAAAAGCAATAATAGAACTATGTATAAATGAAGAAAGACACACGTAGTAATTGTTCAGGACTTTCTCAATTTCATCGCTCTTTTGAATCGATATTTTCCTTCCCCAGATGGAAAAACAATGGTAATTTTGTACTTGGTAAAGAACGATAAATTTTTCGTACCATGCGAATCTCGGTGTGCTTCTCTTGCCATATTAGAAGCTGGTAAAATTCACCGTTGTCTAGTAAATTTTAAAAAATGGGTGCTCTGAATTGCACCGCTTTTTATTTTCTTATATTTTATCTTGTTAAATAAGCTTGCAACGTCTTAGAAATAAAATCTCCATTTTTGCACTGAAGTATTATCAATTGCTCTCTTTATGGCTTGAGAACAGACCGACGATCGATCCTCGTTACCAATTTATCACTTGATTTGTTTTGCGTAATTTCTTTATAATTAGTGCTAAATATGCAGAAAAAGCGCATCTCTCACTTGAGCGGTACTGGCGAGGCGCTGCGCTGAAGCGTAGTGTGAAAGTCTCTCAAACAGAAAATTGAAATAGCATGTAGCAGCAGTAACTTTAATGGCAATCTGATTATCTTAGAATTAATGATTTCCTATGAATATGACACAATGGATGCGGGGAAACCAATACTCTCTTCATTTCAGCGATGATTATTGGGAGAGAAATGATAAGTCTATTTGTACGTCAATCTACACCAGCATGACAGTTAGAATGGTGATTTATGTAAGAAAAAACAGGAGAAAGTAGCATTAAAATTCTAACAATATTAATCAAGTTCATTTAGTGTATCTCTTACAAGACTAACGATGTTCTGAAGGTATTCTAGAATGACAATGACATATGCATTTTAATATGTTTTGCAAAGAAATGGTTAAAAACCCAGCGATTTGTCTGAAGTTTGAAAATAACGAGGGTAATATCTAACTTATTGTAATACTTTGATCGCATCGTTAATAAGGGAATGACAGAACAAAGGGATAGGTAAATGATTGGATGAAAGAGGAAAAGAACGATTCTCAATTAATGAAATCATCCTGCAGGAGAATGAACAGTTTATTTATTTTGTATTTTCTATTTTAAAGATATTGTATTATCCATGAAATATATTCAATTACATGTTTCAATAATATTATAGATATAGCATGATAGGAATCTGTAAATACAATCGCTCTTTTTGTAAAAAAAAAAAACCGAATTGAACTTTCTATAACTACGTGTATCACCTTTTTATTTCCAGCTGTCCTCATCTTCACTCCTGAGATAAATAAAAATGGTTTATTTGAAATTTTCAGACATCTTTGCTGTTAATCCTAGTTTTGATGTTCCCGTTGTAAATATCACAGTTATAAATGGTAAAACGGCCATTCTGCCTTGCTCCGTGGATTCCCTAGGAGATCATAAAGTAAGTCACTCTTTAGAAAGCCAAAGAATTACTCCTGCGTTGATTTTACATGTGATTTTAAATTCCCCCTAAATTTCATCAAATACTAGTAAGCAGCAGGATGTCTTTATGTACATGTAAGGCTCGAACGTAGATGGACAAATATCATAGATATCGATATTTTGTAAAATATTAAACTATTTCATTAATTTTTATGCCCCCGGAATCAAAGATTCGGGGGCATATAGTTTTTGGCCTGTCCGTCTGTTTGTCTGTTTATCTGTTTGTCTGTTTGTCTGTCTGTTTGTCCGAAAAACTTTAACATTGGACATAACTTTTGAATGGGAAGTGATAGGGCTTTCATATTTCACATGTGTATTCCTTGTGACAAGACCTTTCCATTGATACCAAAATTTTTGACCTCGTGACCTTGACCTTGACCTTTGACCTACTTTTCAAAAACTTTAACATTGGGCATAACTTTTGAATGGGAAGTGATAGGGCTTTCATATTTCACATGTGTATTCCTTGTGACAAGACCTTTCCATTAATACCAAATTTTTTGACCTCATGACCTTGACCTTGACCTTTGACCTACTTTTCAAAAACTTTAACATTGGGCATAACTTTTGAATGGGAAGTGATGGGGCTTTCATATTTCACATGTGTATTCCTTGTGACAAGACCTTTTCATTGATACCAAAAGTTTTGACCTCGTGACCTTGACCTTTGACCTACTTTTCAAAAACTTTAACATTGGGCATAACTTTTGAATGGGGAGTGATAGGGCTTTCATATTTCACATGTGTATTCCTTGTGACAAGACCTTTCCATTAATACCAAAATTTTGACCTCGTGACCTTGACCTTGACCTTTGACCTACTTTTCAAAAACTTTAACATTGGGCATAACTTTTGAATGGGAAGTGATAGGGCTTTCATATTTCACATGTGTATTCCTTGTGACAAGACCTTTCCATTGATACCAAAAGTTTTGACCTCGTGGCCTTGACCTTGACCTTTGACCTACTTTTCAAAAACTTTAACATTGGGCATAACTTTTGAATGGGAAGTGATAGGGCTTTCATATTTCACATGTGTATTCCTTGTGACAAGACCTTTTCATTGATACCAAAAGTTTTGACCTCGTGACCTTGACTTTGACCTTTGACCTACTTTTCAAAAACTTTAATATTGGGCACAACTTTTGAATGGGAAGTGATAGGGCTTTCATATTTCACATGTGTATTCCTTGTGACAAGACCTTTCCATTGATACCAAAATTTTTGACCTCGTGACCTTGACCTTTGACCTACTTTTCAAAAACTTTAACATTTGGCATATCTTTTGAATGGTAAGTGATGGGGCTTTCATATTTCATATGTGTATTCCTTGTGACAAGACCTTTCCATTGATACCAAAATCTTTGACTTCGTGACCTTGACCTTTGACCTTTTAACCCAGTGACCTCACATACATGTTCTTAACAGAAAATAGTGTTCATACTAACAAAGATGCCACCGGGGGCATTCGTGTTTCACAAACACAGGCTTTATTTTTTTTGACGACTAGATCTTCTTGCATCGTGATTTTATCATGTTACTAGTTCCTTTTTTCAAATATCATTATTTGAAACAAAAAGTACTTTAATCAATATTTTATATGTAGGTTGTCTGGACGGACCAGTTTTCCACGCTTCTGACTTTTGACATCCAAAGAATCATAGACGATGATAGGATTGGTGTAGATAGGCCATATACCAAAGACTGGAATCTGATCATACACGATGTCCGCTACTCAGACAAAGGCCGATATATCTGTCAGATCAACACAAAGCCCGTACAAACCAAATCTGTCGAACTTATTGTTCTCGGTACGTAGGATACATTAACGGATTTACTCATCATTTATCACCTTTCTGGTGATATCACTTATAGATGTCCAAAAAGAGCCATCAACACATTTTGGGCTAGTCATTTTATAGGAGATTAACACTTATGTCAGAGAAATGAATAATGTCTTTAACAATTAGATGAGTTTTTATCCTAATCTTTATTTTCTATAGTGCCACCAGTGATTTTGGAAGATTCTTCGTCCAATGACGTCATCTGTCGTGAAGGGGAGACTGTGACCTTGACCTGTAACGTAACCGGGGTACCGACGCCAACTGTCAACTGGTACAAACGTCCGCTAGCTGACGGGGCATCTCATTTAAAAGAAAGTAAATGCTTTTTATCCTCATAAATAATTTTTAATTTCATTTTCGTTTGTTTTTTGGTGATCATAGATAACAGCAACGCAACTCGCGAAATAAAAGCAAAACGATGTGCTAGCACTGCTAAAGTATTATCTTGGACTGATGTTCCGTCCTGATACATGACGATGTTTATCATGTTCTCACTTCTTGCCTGACAGGAATAAATCTTCACTTTGGTTACCATGGTTCTCGTAAAGACACATGCATTTACACCAGAAAATCAGATGAAGGTACATGTATCTAGGATGTGTTTAGATATAGACTTGGTGGCACCATACATGGTGTATATTGTTGTTCGGGCTGTTAACTGCACTCTAAACAAAGCTATGTTGTATGCATGTTCAGTCGTAAAATTGTTCTTTCTAGAAACGGAAAATAATCAACGACCAAAGAAACAATAACGGATGATTAAGTGTATACTGCATGACCAAAGCGCTGCCTCAAACGGCTATGTCCTGTTGTTAAGGTGATGTTGCTTAGATTTTAGATACGTCACGTAAATGCATGTATATCTTGGAGAACCGTGACGTAACCATAGTCAGTGTCTCTAGTGTCTAAATAAGTGAAATAATTGAATGTAGAACGCTTGTACATGTGCAATGTTCCTTGTGGATAGACGACTTTGATCAGCAATATTAAAATTTTGCAACTCAGAAATTGGCACATTCTTAAATCATGATTTATAGTACGTGTAATGTTGTATGCTCGATCGACGATATGTGATGCTAAAGAACATTAGCTCCCATGTTTAAAGTCCAAGTTAGCTATTTTCAAAGCATATCATGTTGAAACTTTACTAATATGAAGCATTTATATTCCTTATCTCACAAGAAGAAACTTATTTGACTTCAGGATAAAGTTCGAATAACTACCTTCTAACATTGTACTCATTAAAATTCGTCAAAAGTCACCCCAACCTTAACAGTCCACAATGGTCTCGAAGGTAATCTACATGTCAAATGTTCAAAAACTTTCCTACCTAAATCAAAGCACAATAATACAAACATTCAAACAGCTTTCATCAGGTTTAGTCGACTGTCGTTCGTTTCAGCTATTCCCTTTTTCGTTTCAAAAATTGTAGTCGAAACAACAACATGTAAGTTGAATTGGTGCATCCAAATTTCGAGGTAATATTAAATCATGATATACATATATGATTTATATGAAGTGTGTCCAATGCTATTTTGAACTTAGATTTTATTTGGATATGCTACTGAATCGACCGTACTGGAAATTTTGGAACCAAGCTCTCTCTGTAAAGTAAATACATAAATCTAAATTCTAAAAATAAAGTCAGAGGGCGCTAATGAAATGAATTTAGGCGGCTTATGAAAAGCACTTTGGCTGGAAGCATCACTGATGGTAATTTAAAATTCGAAACAGTTGTCTGGTGCATAATAAATTGGTTTGAAATTTTCTTCAAGAAGATATAGAGTTTGAACCCTTCCGCATTATTAATATAAACATTTCATTCCTGTTGCGGGTGGAGCAGTTAAACTCGTGCCATTGGATATTTTTTTAAAAGTGTATTAATTACTTCTTTCCAGCTCTGTCGCCTGAAAGAAGCTTTGTTTTGGCACTTTATCAATTTGACATCATTCATATTTTTTGGCTATTTCGGAAACAATATTACCGAAATTAATGGAAGTTAACATCTTAGCCCCATCCCTCCAATCCTATTTTGAACATAGATTTTATTTGTATATGTTACTGAATCGCCCTACTGGAGATTTGGAACCGTGTACTCTCTGTAGAGCAAATATATACGCAAATTTTAATTCTTGGAATAAAACCAGAGGGCGCTAGTGAATTTGGGCGGCTTATGAAAAACACTTTAGCTGGAAGCATCACTGATGATAATTTAATATTCGAAAGATGTATCTGGTGCATAACTAATTAGTCTGAAATTTTCTTCAAGAAGGTATAGAGTTGGAGTCCTTCCGCATAATTTTGGATCTAAATCCGAGTCCTTGTGACGTTGGTTTAGATTTTTTTATGATTTCAAGAAATCTTCAATTCTGTCCTTTACTAATTTCCAACATATGGTTGAAAACCATTACATGACAATTATAATTGTCATGTAATGGTTTTCAACCATATGTTGGAAATTAGTAAAGGACAATTTTTATATAGAAGTAAATGCTTTAGATTGTGAAAAAAAAATCTTTATTCCAATATACAGCGCAAGATGTCTGCACGATAATTTCAAGGATGATCTTAAACACTAATACCGATCTATTTCAAGGCTTTTCAAGGCTAATAAGATCACAAAGATTCCTTTAATTTTGAAAAAAATAAGAAGTCTACAATGGGCTGAAAAGGAAGAAGTCTACAATAAAGTGATATTGTGAGGGCTGAATATCCTATGTAGCCTAAGCTGAAGATGAATATACCCCAGATTGTATGGAATTATCAATATTTCAAATATATCATCTATTGTGATAAATTTGCTGCACATTATTTATATGCATTTCAACGAATAAAGAGCTCAATTCTAAAATTGTGTGCAAAAGATTTTTATGCGATGTTCTTAGAAAAGAAAATCATTTGTACAGAATTTACAAGTATATATTTCCATTCTGCGTAGGAAATCTTGCAAAGAAATCGACAGATAACATTCATATGAAAGATGAATTCACTTTTAGATTTGCTCTAAAATCAATTCGATGTGACAAGATGAATCTTAGCTTAAACATGTATGTCTGGTGCCTCGAATTAAAATGTTTATGTAAGGTTGCTTTCTGGTAGTACTGTTGGAACGCTTCTTTTATTTCATCCTTGTAGTATTTATACTTCTCTCAAACGGTCAAACCTGACCTCACCAAACGCTAAATATTCTTCGATTTTGTCTAGTAGATAGAAAATAATAATATAAACCACAAGTCCAGGTTTCACTCGTGTCATGTGTTTCGTTAATGTTGTTTATATTGTATAAGCTTTGTACCTTTGGGATATGGTCTAATGCGGATTGCCTCACCATTCACCTGCTTTTTATCATTCAGCATGCGAATTGCAGTCCTTTCTCACTGAAAATGTTCTGTAATGGCAAAAGCGCATAATAGTCGTCATGCTAAAATGTGCACCCAACTTACATTTCTTTGAAAATACACTTATCGTAATGACAGCTTGAGATATCCAAACTTTTAAAAATTGTCAAAATGTCGGAACTCTGCTTTCATATAAAAGAGGTACTAGCTGTTACATCAAGAGGAAATGTGGACCGCAGTTTTCAATTCGTTATATCAAGGAATTCTCTTCATGTTAACCTAATTATCCTGAAACAACTTACAAGATATGAAAAGAGATGACGCTGAAGGGTTGTAGAATAATACACAGAGCGCATATTGGACAGCCATTGGTACAAAAAATGTATGCTCTTTTGCTCTACAACCAGGCCCAGAAAGAGTTGTGGTTAAAGGTAGTTGAGGTTTCAGAACGCTTCATTCCCTGAATGACAAGCTGCCTATAAGCTGTCTTGCGCCTATAAAGCTTTAACAGGGCTCTCTTCCTGTACATTTTTGGCATTTTCTATTGTATTGATATTTTCCTGCCTTTTCTTTACATGTTTTAAACTATAGATTGAGATGGCTAGTATTATTAAGTTTAAGTGTTTAATGAAAATGAATATCATTTACGATTGGGTCTTCTCTTTATACTACTTATACAGGCGAAGAGGGCAACAAATGTAGCCTTAAGACCCTCAATTGTCTAGTCATTCTGTCTCGCTTTCAATAAAAGAACCATAATAATGTAGAAATAAGTGATAGAGCTTTCATATTTTACATTTCTTTTACCATTCTATATGGCATTATGAACCTATATTAAGGAAAGAAACACTGGTTGTTCTATCTTTTTGTGTTTCTTGTGACTAACTCTTTAGTGCCGTATTTTGACATGACGACACTGACTTTAATGTGTTAAAGTGGTTCTTTACATTCATTCATATTCCTTTGTCATGGCGAAATATGCCATTGTTTACAAACAACTCGTCTTTTAATAATGATTGTCCATACTTTTATGTTTATTATACAGAAGTTGGTATGAATGGAGAGATTCTTATAATCCACAATGTTTCACGTTTCTGTGATGGAATATACGAGTGTGTAGCTTACAACGACATTCCTCCCGCTGTAAATAGGGAAATGATAGTTCAAGTAGAATGTAAGTTCTTTCTTCTCATGTTAATAATTTACATTTTTTACAAATCATACAGTACTTCTTGTGTTAAACATCTTTATTGAATCATTCAAACTTTGTTTCTTTTACTTTTAGTTGCCCCTGAAATTCGCTTGCCCAACAAAAGAATTTCTCAGTCTGTTGGGAGGGAAACCATTCTAGAGTGCATTATTGAGGCTTTTCCACAAGCCCTGTCCTTCTGGAGATATAAAGGCAAAGAACTGAAATCTTCACATAAACATAGGATCGAGGTTTACCAAGATGGCGAGGAACACCAAATCACACTGAGTCTGCGCATTGTTGACATCCGGCAGGAGGATTTTGGGAAATATGTATGTCATGCATCCAACAAACTAGGATCGGACAGGGAGGCCATGGATTTATTCGGTAAAAAGGCAGTATATTTCTTAGAGTATCTAACGAAAGTATCACGTGAAAGCTATTTAAATCGACATTTTATATTTGCAATTTCTATATATCTCCTTTATATATGTTTTTAAACCTAACTTGTTTGAGCGATGCAAACTTTCAAAATTTTCTTTCATCCGTCTGCTAGTGATACTCAAAGATTATATTTACTTAGGCAGAATAGTTCCGTCTTTAATGATATTTATTCATTAATGAATGTATTTGTCCTTGTTTACCACTTTTCATTCGGTTAATTGATCTAATCATCTTTGTAGATCTGAAACCGATGCCTAAAATTACGAATACAAATCCACCACGAGTTATCCCCCCTACCACTACAAGGCGATATGAAATCGCCGTTACTCCATATAGAAACTATGACAGGGGTAAGTAAAAATGTCTTGAAAAGGATAATGGAGGAAAACATGATAATTAATAGCCATTCTCTGTAAGGACCAAAATCGATCGGCACGGCATGTCATGGATTTTGATGATTTTCGGTATAATTGGTATATATTTAGTACTGACCATGAAAATAACACTTTTCGGCCAATGTGACCTCTGGTTGCCATGGTAACGAGGTCATTCTATTTATAGCACTTTTGGGACCATGAAATAAGCCAGCTCCGGAGACTTCGTGCCATGGAAACCACTGTAACAGCTTGTTCATCTTTATATAATCTATTCTTCCTTACTTCCATTCTTACTTAGTACACTTAGATATGTGATATTTATTAGTACACTTAGATATGTGATATTTATTACAGGAAGCTTATTGTACTAAGCCAAAATAAGTCAAAATGAAGCGAAAAATAGAGGTGAAAATAAGGGCCAATTTAGTGTGTTTTTGACCATTTTCAATCTTAAATATCACAAAAGGCACCAATAGGAGACTAGTGATTTTCATCAATGGAAATTTATGTTTATTGACAAATAAAATGAACGAAAAATTGGAGTGGGTATTTAAGAGTTTTACCTAAATTCTGTCGTCAAAGACCGTTGCCATGGCAACATTAGACCTTTTTGCTTGTTTCATATTATATTTGAAATTGATTTTATTCCTCTTTAGAGTTACATAAGATTGTCAAAATGTATGCATGTATAGATATGACTCATATCTTTTACATAAGAACAATTAAAATGTTCAAGGTCATTGGCTTGATGTTCAAGGTCATTTATACTTCGAGACTCAAATTTTGCATAAAATATTGATTTTTTATTTTTTTTGTTACCGATTTTAGTGATTTTTTCATTTAAATAGTTTCATAGGTCATATATATTATGAAAGCACATGAATATAAGAAATACAAATTTTAGAATTTATTGAATTGTAGCAATTCAATAGGAAAATATTTTTCCTTCAAAAAACAAGAAAAATACAGATTTCGTCCCTTTTTTATCAAAATACTCGCCAATAATTTAGATATTCGAAGATGTGAAGAAACGTAATCAATAGTTCTAAGAAATAAGTTATACATTTATCATTTTATGGCATATAACTGTTAAGTTCAATATTTCAAGGTTCTAAAATATTGACACCTTCATTTTATGAAAAATCAGGATTTTTCGTCAAATCTGGTCACTTAAAGTTTATTGACCTTGAAAATTCAGTGGGTGACCTTGAAATATTTTCAAGGTCATTTTTATATCAAAACGCCTCTGATAGATGTATACATGAACTTCTGTTCCAATATCATGCGTAGATAGTTTGATAGAGACTGTGTTTAAATTCATCGTATGAAAACCTTTCAGCCGATTGTTGCCATAGCAACTAAATTTGATGCTGCTTTGCATATAAAAGGTCAAATTAGCCCAATTAATTTTTTGTATTCATGTACAGTTCAAAGATGATACTAATTGGATAACTAGAATTTGGACTTCAAAAATTGGTGCTTTTATGAAATATTCAACCTTGCAAAACAGTAAAAACATGCAAAAAAGGGCCTTTGAGTGCCCAAAACAGAGCCATTTGATACCCTGTTTTGGCCCAATTTTTCATCTTGTATACACAAAGCATCCGAGATGAATGTAAAAAACTTTACAAATATGCATAATGATAAGGATTAAAAGAAAATAATCGAAGCAATTTCAGATTAATAAAGTACCTGTTTCCATGGTAATGAAGCCTACAAATATGCCTTGTCCTATAGATTTTCCCGATTTTTGCAACTTCAGACACGGTTACCATGGCAACGACAACCTTTCTGAAAAAACTGGGGTTGATTTTCATACTAGCACTTCATATTGAACTTCCATACTAAAAATCTCAAAAATCCATGACATTTTTAATGGAGGGATTTTTGATTTTATTCTAACTTTAGTAAAACTTTAGGAAAAAGATTATTCATTTTTTTCCTATTTTGAAACATCGTTTCTGGTGGACTGTAAGTCCCCGAGGATATCACTCACCTAGTTTTAGTGTTTACGCACTGCATTGAAATATATTCTAAATTTCCTGTCATTAAATTAGACCTAAATTTCTAAAACTAGGGGATATATCCCTCATGTCATAGCTCTGTCCTTAGCTGGGTTTTGGCATAATTTATTTTCGGTCATGTTTAGAATTAAGCTCCTTGTACCTACCCTCTATCGATTTTTATGTCTCCCCCCCAACGGGGAGGAGACATATTGGTTTTGCCTTCGTCGTCCGTCTGTCTGTCCGTCTGTCTGTCTGTCCGTCTGTCCGTCTGTCACACATCGTGTCCGGGCTATATCTCCTGAACCGTTTGCCCGATCACTTTCATATTTTAGTATGTTGTTGCTTATGACCCGAAGGTTTCACATCACCTTGACCCAAGGTCATGTGACCAAGGTCAAGGTCACTTAGTGCATTTTTAATGAAATTATGCATACATTCCTGTCCGGGCTATATCTCTTGAACCGTTTGCCGGATCACTTTCATATTTTAGTATGTTGTTGCTTATGACCCGAAGGTTTCACATCACCTTGACCCAAGGTCATGTGACCAAGGTCAAGGTCACTTAGTGCATTTTTAATGAAATTATGCATACATTCCTGTCCGGGCTATATCTCTTGATCCGTTTGTCGGATCACTTTCATATTTAAGTATGTTGTTGCTTATGACCCGAAGGTTTCACATCACCTTGACCCAAGGTCATGCGACCAAGGTCAAGGTCACTTAGTGCATTTTTAATGAAATTATGCATACATTCCTGTCCGGGCTTTATCTCTTGAACCCTTTGCCGGATCACTTTCATATTTTAGTATGTTGTTGCTTATGACCCGAAGGTTTCACATCACCTTGACCCAAGGTCACGTGACCAAGGTCAAGGTCACTTAGTGCATTTTTAATGAAATTATGCATACATTCCTTTCCGGGCTATATCTCTTGAACCGTTTGCCGGATCACTTTCATATTTTAGTATGTTGTTGCTTATGACCCGAAGGTTTCACATCACCTTGACCCAAGGTCATGTGACCAAGGTCAAAGTCACTTAGTGCATTTTTAATGAAATTATGCATACATTCCTCTCCGGGCTTTATCTCTTGAACCATTTGCCGGATCACTTTCATATTTTAGTATGTTGTTGCTTATGACCCGAAGGTTTCACATCACCTTGACCCAAGGTCATGTGACCAAGGTCAAGGTCACTTAGTGCATTTTTGTGTCGCCTGCGAAGCATAGCGACACTTAGGGATCACTTTGTCCGTTGTCCGTCTGTCCGTCTGTCCGTCCGTCCGTCCGTCTGTCAGTCTGTCTGTCTGTCACACTTTGGGTGTCACAGCCCATAACCTTTGATTGGTAAGTGATAAGGCTTTGATATTTCACATGTGTATTCCTTGTGACAAGACCTTCTTACACATACCATAATTTTTGACCTAGTGACCTTGACCTACAAATTTGACCTACTTTTCAAAAAAATTAAGATTGGTTATATCTTTTGATTGGTAAGTGTTAGGACTTTGATATTTCACATGTGCAGTCCTTGTGGCAAGACCTTTCTACACATACCATAATTTTTGACCTTGTGACCTTGACCTAGATATTTGACCTATTTTTGAAAAAAAGATAAGATTCGCTATATCTTTTGATTGGTAAGTGATAGGGCTTTGATATTTCACATGTGTATTCCTTGTGACAAGACCTTCCTACACATACCATGGTTTTTGACCTATTGACCTTGACCTACATATTTGACCTACTTTTCAAAAACATTGAGAATGGATATATCTTTTGATTGGCAAGTGATAGGGCTTTGGTATTTCACACGAGTATTCCTTGTGACAGGACCTTTCTACACAGACCATAATATTTGACCTTTTGACCTTGACCTTGATATTTGATCTACTTTTCAAGAAAAGTAATATTGGCTATATCTTTTGATTGGTAGGTGATAGGGTTTTGATATTTCACATGTATTTTCCTTTTAACAATGCCATTCTACACATACCATAATTTTTTACCTTTTGACCTTGACCTAGATATTTGACCTACTTTTCTAAGGTTGTATATATCTTTCAATTGGTAGGTAGTAGGTCTTTAATATTTCTTATGATGAGACCTTTTTGTTACCAATTTTTACGTAGTGACCTTGACCTAGATGATTGACACTCTTGTCTGAAAATTTGAGAATGACCATATCTTTTAATTTGTAATTAAGAGGTATGATATTTCAAATGAATTTCATTTGAAAAGACTTTTCTACTGATACCAATAATTTTGATCCACTTTCTAGAATAATAATCAAACTGCTTCGCAGGCGACACAAGCATTCCTTGGATTGCTATTTTTAATGAAATTATGCATACATTCCTGTCCGGGCTTTATCTCTTGAACCCTTTGCCGGATCACTTTCATATTTTAGTATGTTGTTGCTTATGACCCGAAGGTTTCACATCACCTTGACCCAAGGTCATGTGACCAAGGTCAAGGTCACTTAGTGCATTTTTAATGAAATTATGCATACATTCCTGTCCGGGCTATATCTCTGGAACTGTTTGCCGGATCACTTTCATATTTTAGTATGTTGTTGCTTATGACCCGAAGGTTTCACATCACCTTGACCCAAGGTCATGTGGCCAAGGTCAAGGTCACTAAGTGCATTTTTAATGAAATTATGCATACATTCCTGTCCGGGCTATATCTCTTGATCCGTTTGTTGGATCACTTTCATATCTAAGTATGTTGTTGCTTATGACCGAAGGTTTCACATCACCTTGACCCAAGGTCATGTGAACAAGGTCAAGGTCACTTAGTGCATTTTTAATGAAATTATGCATACATTCCTGTCCGGGCTTTATCTCTTGAACCCTTTGCCGGATCACTTTCATATTTTAGTATGTTGTTGCTTATGTCCCGAAGGTTTCACATCACCTTGACCCAAGGTCATGTGACCAAGGTCAAGGTCACTTAGTGCATTTTTAATGAAATTATGCATACATTCCTCTCCGGGCTTTATCTCTTGAACCCTTTGCCGGATCACTTTCATATTTTAGTATGTTGTTGCTTATGACCCGAAGGTTTCACATCACCTTGACCCAAGGTTATGTGACCAAGGTCAAGGTCACTTTGTGCATTTTTAATGAAACTGTACATACAGTCCAGTCCGTGCTATATCCCTTGATCCGTTTGCCGGATGACTTTCATATTTTAGTATGTTGTTGCTTATGACCCAAAGGTTTCACATCACCTTGACCCAAGGTCATGTGACCAAGGTCAAGGTCACTTAGTGCATTTTTAATGAAATTATGCATACATTCCTGTACGAGCTATACCTCTTGAACCATTTGCTGGATCACTTTCATATCTAAGTATGTTGTTGATTATGACCCGTAGGTTTCACATCATCTTGACCCAAGGTCATGTGACCAAGGTCAAGGTCACTTAGTGCATTTTTGATGTCATGTGACCAAGGTCAAGGTCACTTAGTGCATTTTTGATGTCATGTGACCAAGGTCAAGGTCACTTAGTGCATTTTTAATGAAATTATGCATACATTCCTGTCCGGGCTATATCTCTTGAACCGTTTGCCGGATCACTTTCATATTTTAGTATGTTGTTGCTTATGACCCGAAGGTTTTACATCACCTTGACCCAAGGTCATGTGACCAAGGTCAAGGTCACTTAGTGCATTTTTAATGAAATTATGCATACATTCCTGTCCGGGCTTTATCTCTTGAACCCTTTGCCGGATCACTTTCATAGTATGTTGTTGCTTATGACCCGAAGGTTTCACATCACCTTGACCCAAGGTCATGTGACCAAGGTCAAGGTCACTTAGTGCATTTTTAATGAAACTGTACATACATTCCAGTCCGTGCTATATCCCTTGAACCGTTTGCCGGATGACTTTCATATTTTAGTATGTTGTTGCTTATGACCCAAAGGTTTCACATCACCTTGACCCAAGGTCATGTGACCAAGGTCAAGGTCACTTAGTGCATTTTTAATGAAATTATGCATACATTCCTGTACGAGCTATACCTCTTGAACCATTTGCAGGATCACTTTCATATCTAAGTATGCTGTTGCTTATGACCCGTAGGTTTCACATCACCTTGACCCAAGGTCATGTGACCAAGGTCAAGGTCACTTAGTGCATTTTTAATGTCATGTGACCAAGGTCAAGGTCACTTAGTGCATTTTTAATGAAATTATGCATACATTCCTGTACGAGCTATACCTCTTGAACCATTTGCTGGATCACTTTCATATCTAAGTATGTTGTTGCTTATGACCCGTAGGTTTCACATCACTTTGACCCAAGGTCATGTGACCAAGGTCAAGGTCACTTAGTGCATTTTTAATGATATTCTTGTCCGGGCTATATCTCTTGAACCGTTTGCCGGATCACTTTCATATTTTAGTATGTTGTTGCTTATGACCCGAAGGTTTCACATCACGTTGACTCAAGGTCATGTGACCAAAGTCAAGGTCGATTAGTATATTTTAAATGAAATAGTATTTGTTACATGTATTATGTCCAGGCTTAATCTTTTGAACCGTGATCAAATCACGTCATATTTTAGTATGATGGTGCTGATGACCCAAATGTTTCACACCTCCTTGATCAAAGGTCATATGACTAAGGTCAAGTATTACATTTTTTAATGAAATTGTAAATGCTACTATTATTACTAGTATTGAGTCTGTGCTATATCTGTGGAATCGTATACTGGATCACTCTTATACTATAGTATGCTGTTGCTCAGGATTGGAGGGTTTCTTATCATCTTGACCCAAGGTCATGTGCCCAAGGTCAAGATCATTTAGTTCTTTTTAATGAAATTGTACATACTAATATTGTCTGGGTTATATCTCCTGAACCCTTCTTACAATTGTTTTCATATTTTAGTATTTTGTTTCTAAGGACTAAATGTTTCTTATCACATTGTCCCAACGTCACATGGTTAAGGTAGCTTCTTACTTTGGTAATGAAATTGTATATGCTAAGCATGTCCAGGCTGAACTTGTCTATGCTAATAATGTTTAGGCTTTATATTTTGAACCGTGTATCCAATCACTAATTCAGTTTTTTGTTGCTCATGATCCATACAATGTTAAACGTCTTCAAATTCAATAGCATCATTTAAAAGCAGATAAGTTTGCGGCATGGACCAGACATGCATGTTTCGGGTACTTACAGTGAGTGTAGGTTTCAGATCACCTATATCCAAGGTCATGTGACCAAAGTCAATTTCTTTAAATATGCTTATAACGAAATTGTATATGCCAATTATGTTTGGCCTTTACCTCAAACAATGTAATGAATCACTTTCATGTTTTAGTATGATGTTGCCCATGACTCAAAGGTTTCACATCATTTTGCATTTTGGCCTAAGGTCAAAGTAACTTAGAGGGAGGGGGGAGACATCTGTTTTTTTTAATGAAAAACATTTTGTTTAATTGGCCATATTTTTCACTTTAATTAAATACGCTTCTGTATAAACTCTGCATAAATTTTGTTCATTTTGGCAAGAGGAAATTAAAGCTCTGTATTGTAGATGGCGCAAGGAAAATTCACTTTGGCTTTATCTAAATTGTTTGGCATGAAGTACTACTGACGAGGATTAAAATATCTGAAACAGGTGTCTAGTACAACAAAATTGGTACAATAGTATAGAACATATATTTCAATATTGACAATTCAATATGACTTTTCTCAAATTCACAGGACCAGTGCCACAGGCTTCAGGAACTAGTATGGGAAACAGCTCACAGAAACCACAAATACCACGATCATTGTTTTATCTTCTCTCTGTGTTTATCTTAGGATACTTTCTTTGATGGAAACTTCGCGATGCTCCTGGTGCGATCGTGCTCCAGGTTGGTGCTGTGGCGCTTTATATGAAGCAGAAATTACCAAAGAATCAGTATTATCCTACAATCCAAACAAAGAGAAATTTGTACTTAAAACTCTATCTTCTATTTTTCCTTTCATTGCATATTCTGAATACATGTATTGTCGTTGCGAACAGTCTGTTCAAAGAATACGTCGTCATCTCAACAGAAAGTATCTATATTTTTATTTGTTTTGTAAATGAAGAATGTGTAACTTTGGTTTGACAATGCACACTCATGGTGTCAGTTTTCTTCAACGAAGACACCAAGCATTTTCATTATACAACTTAAAATTGTATTTTTCTTTTCTGAATGTATATTTTTCCCCTCACTTATTCCTTGGTTCATGTTGAGTTAGTTTTGTTGGGAAGCACATGTGATTTATTGAAGTTTCAAATGTAGTATTTAGTACTGAAATAGGTAAATCTGATAGCTAGATAGGGTTTATGTGTAGAAAGGTTATTTAGACGATTTTATGCGTTGAATTATACATTTTTAAAATATATTAATAGTAGTTTGAATTACAGCTTTAAGAAAGATTCAAATTGTATTTTAAAGATGTGAAATATGCAGCATTCATTTCAAAAGTAATTCATCAAGCATTTAGTTCCTTACCTTCTTGCATTAATAAACAAAATATACAAGTTTTCATTAACACACTTTTATGTATTATTATTATTCAAAATCAGTGTTAATATGTTGGTATGATTGATATTGAGCATCTTGATTGTTAAGTGAACATACATGATTAACAGCAATCTCATGTTTAACAGCAATCTCTCTTGCTTGTTAAGTGAACATACATGATAAACAGCAACCTCATAATTGTATCGAATTGGAGATGGGGCGAAAATATTGCTTAGAACTTTAGAGGGATCTTACTGCATGGTATGGACATGAAGTGACATTAAACATCATGAAATACGTTCTGTTGTGTTTCATTTGATTAAAAATATGAGAAAAAAATGCATGCATCTTGGAAGTCGCAAATAAGACAGAAATGATGAATAATGATTGTTACTGGAAACGACCCATAGTCACCAAAGTGATAACAAGAATATTGGTATACATGTATTCCATTTGAGAAGTCTCTCTTTGATCTGTTTGGTGCAAATTTAGGTGAAAGTCAGAAATTACTAAAGGATCTGTAAAATTCTTCCTTAGAATGATGAAAAATTTGTACATAAGACTCTCTCTTCCTTATGTATTTTTTCTTCATCGCATTATAGATAATGTTGTCATGCAAAGGCTGTTTAGAGAAAACGTTTTCGTTTCAAAAGAAAGTATCTATTTTTTATTTGTTTATGCTTAATACCATGAATATCCATTCAACGAGACCAAGCATTTTCATTATAAAACTTAAAATTGTATTTTCTTTTCTCCATGGGTATTTTCTCGGTGTTCATTTATGTTCTTCAACGAGATCAAGTATTTTCATTATAAAACTTTAATTGTTTTTTATTCTTTTCTCCATGTGTTTTTTCCCATTTCTTTCATTGTTCATGTTAAGTTACTTTTGTTGGGAAGCACTTGTGCTGGTATGAAGTTGAGCATGTTCTAAGTCCTTTTTAAAATAAGTAAATATGATAAGGTATATAAATTAGCATTATGATTACAGGTAATGACTCAAGACTCTTTCATATATCAGATTAAACATGTTTGAAAACATTATTTGTTCGTAACTTTGTACAGATGTGTACAGATAAAGAGTCGTTGACTAATGTGTCACATGTTAAGCTAACATGCTACTCTATAGGGCATTGGCAAAATTAACTCATATTTAGGCACATTATTGATGCTGTTTATTGCCATTTTAAATTTCCGAAACAGTAAAAATAAATTTTGATACCTTAGATTTTTTCTCGACGTAGCAACATATGAACGCAATAGTATAACTTTATTTTTGGTAATTTTCTGCTTAACGGTATGCTTTTCATGAAAAGTAAACAGAATGGACGATTACCCGAATTGTAGATTAAATTCTTTTCAAAAATATTTGTAAAAATATATGAAATGTGCAGCATTTATTTAAGAAGAAATTAAGCATTTAGTTCTATTCCTTCTTGCATTCAAATTCAAAATATACAAGTTCTGATAACATATTGTTTATGTTTGAACCGGATTAAAACAGTTTGAAATATATGTATTTCATTAATTAAACATTGTTATTAAGCTTCTTGATCAATCTATCAATACACGATTCTGTTTAATTGAGAATAGAAGAATCGAGAAATGTGACTTAGAATTACACAAACAACTTAAGCAAAACGCAAACATGTATCTAAGAAGTAATCAAAAGTACAAAAATGATGATAAATTTATTGTGTAATTGGAAACAACCCATAGTCACCAAAAATACCCAGAATATTCATATATTGGATTTAAGTTGTCTCTCTTTGATCTGTTTGAAACGAAAGCGATGGGTTGCTTTAAAATAAGTAAGAAATTACCAAACAATCGGTGTAATCCTAACTCAATTCTGGACTTAGAAGTCCCTTTTCTAATTTTATTTTTCGTTCGCATCATAATTATTGTTTTCATAAAGGGACTGTTCAAAGAATATTTTGTTGTTTTAGCAGAAAGTATCTATATGTATTATTAAATTGATGGTTTGACAATGTTTACATATGATGTCAGTATTCATCAACAGGATCTAGCATTTTGATTATACAACTAATGATTGTATTATTTTATCTTTTATATGTATTTTTCATTTCATATGTATTTTTCATATATCTTAACGTTCATGGTATTTTGTTCGGAAGCACATTTGCTGTATTGAAGTTTAAAATTTATTTAGTCCTTTATTAAGTCAACCTGATCAAGTAGATCGGATGTTAATACTATAGCAGTAATTCAAGGATGTTTCATGTATCAGATAAAACGTTTTTTTTTAAACACTGTATGTTTGCAACTTTTATTAACGGATGGAGATAAAATTCGTGGACATGTGTCGCATCTTAAGCTTATCTGCTACTCTAATGCATCGGCAAAACGACTCCAACTTTGGACATATTATTGATGCTAATTATTGCTGTGTGAAACTGCCGAAACACTTCTGAATAGAATCTCATTTTGATACTTATACGAAGGCTGATTGATGTTGTTTGCCTCGGTTGTTTAGGTTGCAGAACGTATTCTGCTGATAGATTATCTCTAAAAAGACAAAACTTCTGACACAGTTACGAGAAAACAAACTTCCGCGCTGCAGTAAACTCACTTGTGAAAGGTGTGTTGTTCCATTAGGACCGTTCTCCTGTTTACAAGTCTGTCACTGCCATGGCTGCCATTCATGATTGTGGCTATTACCTGATCTTCCATCAGACTTTCAACTATTCCCAAAACTGAAAGCAGCTCTTTCAGTCCGATGATGACGTCATACTTGCAGAGGATGGCTTTCTGACCGGTCAAAATAAGTAGGTTATCTATGTCAATCAGCCCTCGTATTTCCTCCATGTTTCTACTGTATTGTTGTATGACAATGTTGTAGATGAAAAGTAAACAGAATGTACATTATAGTATGTAAGTATGTATAGACTCAATGTTATATTATAAAGGTTGTTGCATTTATTTAAGCATCCATTCTTCAAGCATTACAATTGATTATTCAATTAATAAACAAAGTTGAAATAGTAAAGTTTGGTATACATGTAAGAAAAAACATAACTTAAAACTATAAAATGTAAGTATGTTTAATGTTATGTTTTGATTTTTTGTTTGAACGATAATGAACATTATCATAATTTTATGGAATGAAAGAAGGAGCGAAACTTAATTTGGCTTAGATCTTTAGAGTGATTTTACCGCGTGGTACGGACATGATGTGTCATTAAACATTATAAAATACGTGCTTTTATGTTTCTTTATTTTTTGAGTATGATTTTAGCAGAATTGATAAGAAATTTACGAAAGAATACCGGTAAGGGTAGTGTTATTCAAAAGTAGACAGAATTACCATTGAAATTGTGTAAGAATCATCAAACGCCTTTTATACCGTAAATATGGTCTTTCTGTCACCAGACGGACACTTGGCTTGGTACTGGGCCAATATACAGCATGCGCGGATCCAGTGGGGGACGGGGGGTCTGGACCCCCCTGAAATTGTCGGTGATGGGGACCAACTTTGGTCCATTTCTAATTGAAAGGGGTCTAAAAATTCATAAAAAGGCTTTAAAGCCTAAATTTTCGGTTCGCTTCGCTCGCCATTTACAAATACACATTTCTTTTCTGCACAATTCCTAAATTATCTTCATTTTTTATATACTAAATAATATTTTAATTGTAAAAATAGGTAAAGGAAGGGTTTATAGTCTCGTTCGCCTGAGCTTCACGCGACTTCTACAATCACCTCCCTGGCGAGACCTGTAGAATCTCAACTCCCTTGGGAGTATACAAGCAGAGCTGCCATGGGCGGATCCAGGAATTTTTTCAGGGGGGGTTCCTAAAGTACGTATTTTTGAAGAGCAAAAAGAAAAATACAAAAATACAAAAAAAAAAAATACAAAAAAAAAAATACGCAAACACAGGTAACTGGAGAGCATTGGCGAGCATAAAGCTTAAAATATTGAATTTTCACATCATAGTACTTCATTATTGATTGTCAGTTCTAATATGTAAATTCAAGAAATGGCAAGCGATAGCGAGTCAGCGAATTTTTTTTTCGGAGAATTGGAATAAAATCCACTATTCGTGTCATTTTCAGTTTCTTTTCGTTTTCTCAGTGCCCTTGTTTATTGACCTAGGTGTAATGTTTATGATGTTGTATATAGGAAAGCGCAGCATCATTTGAAAATAACGTATATGTACGTAATAAATTCTGGCGAGCCTGAGAAAATTTTTGAAATGCTGACGACAAAATATTATCAAAATGAAAGATTTCTAATACAAATTCAAACATTATGACAACAAAAGGGGAATTTGGACTTAATCTTATGAAATATGTATATTAATAATAAAAAAAATGTCTATGCTTCGAAAATTCCAGGGGGATCCGGACCACATTTCCTGTAGGGTCGATTCAGTAGCATATCCAAATAAAATATATGTTCAAAATAGCATAGGAGGGATGATGCTAAGAAGTTAAACCTCCTTTAATTTCGGTGATAGTTTTGAATGGAATGAAAAGTTTTCGAAATAGCAAAATGATATCTATGATATCAAATCGATAAAGGGCTAAAACAAAGCTTCTTTCAGGCGACAGAGCTGCTGGAAAGAAGTAATTAAATACACTTCTAAACATCAGGTCACGGGGAACGAGTTTAACTGTTCCACACTGCAACATGAAATAAGTGTTTATAATAATAATAAGAAGTGTTCCAACTCTATACCTTCGTGAAGAAAATTCCAAACCAATTTTTTCTGCACCAGACACGTGTTTCGAATATCAAATTCTCATGGGAAAATGACACATTACTTATCGATTTATTCTCATGAAATAAAGACAAAAAATAATGTAAATTAATCAAAATTTTCAAAATGAGGAGGTAAAATTTTCAGTGTAATAAATAATCATCTCGATTGAATCAAAAGGAGGGAGGAGATCTCCAACAAGACCCCGTTGTAGCACCAACAGCAGAACACCAAACCACCCGATGCAAAAACACAAAGACGAGTATTGTATGAGACGGAAAAGAGACATACGACATGTAAACATCAAGAACAAAAGACTACACATAAACCGACGAGACCAATGGGCAACCGGTGCCGACTTTGGACGGCCATTTGTCACGTAAGTAGCAAATGGTAAGAAACATTTTAAATATTTCATATCTAAATATTTTCCGTCTCGCTACGCTCGCCGATTCTTTATTAAAATAAATTTGAATGGACAGCTATGATATTCAAACCCCCTCCAAAATCTTTCCTTAGTGCACACGATGCCTCCCCTTTCCATCCCCGTGATGTGCATCAAAATATACATACATGATGAGTGGACTTCCTAAAATTTTGGGCCTTCTCTGACCAATAATGCTGGACCCGCGCATGTACAGCCTTGTACCAATGTTAAACGTCTTCAAATTCAAGAAGCATCATTTAAGAACAGATAAAATTTTAGCGTGGACCAGACATGCACGTTTCGGGTACTTAACCCTACCCTAGTACCAGCGCATTTTTAAGAATGCACTCTTACTGATTGTGACGACAGGACACCATGCCGGACCCTGTTCAAACCTCTTTAGAGAAAACAGGGTCCCGACCACCTGTCCTCTCTGAATTTCAGTCAGACTCCTCGGTTGATCTCATACATGAGCTTGCTACAGCCAGCAAGGCACGGACTGTATTTGTACGCCTTCAGTTTTTATATCCATTTACAAATTCATCCGTTTTTCTTGGGCCCCTGCGTCATGCTGTCTGTTTGTATGTTCATCTTACAGTGAGAAGGTTATTAATCCCCTTCCGGCTCGCCGGAGGGGACTTATAATTTCCATCCCGTTTGTCTGTCCGTCCGTCCGTCTGTCTCTCTGTCTGTCCGTCTGTCTGTCCGTCCGTCACACTTGAGTTTTTTAGACTTGTTTTTCGCTGTTGTTGCATATATTGAACTAATTTTTGGTATGTGAATTTATCTAAATGTGATACAGAACAAGTTCGAGTTTCGTTTCAATTCACCTATTTTTACAAGATTTGTGGCCCTTTGATTTAGCAAATTTCATGAAATTCTCAGATTTCCGAGCTTTTCTTCCAAGGTATTACAGATATTGAAATAATTTTTGATATGTGAATACATTTGAGTGTTATACAGCTCAAGTTTGAGTTTGGTTTCGATTGACCTATTTTTACAAGAGTTGTGGCCCCTGGACGTAGCAAATTTAATGAAATTCTCATTTTTCCGGACTTTTTTCAACTGTTGTTGTAGATATTGAAATAATTTTTTATACGTGATTACATCTTAGTGTTATACAGATCAAGTTCGAGTTTGGTTTCGATTGACCTATTTTCACAAGAGTTATGGTCCTTGGACTTGGCAATTTTCATGAAAATCTCAGTTTTCCGGATGTTCTTCTATGGTATTACATATATTGAAATCATTTTTGGTATGTGAAAAGATCTCAGTGCGATACAAATCAAGTTCGTGGTTCAATTTGATCGACCCATTTCTACAGGAGTTATGGCCCCTGGACTTAGCAAATTTCATGAACTTCTCAGTTTCGAGACTTTTCATGCCTGTTGTTGTAGATATTGATTTTTGGTATGCAGATACATTATATAGCTTGATAAAGAATAAGTTGAAGTTGGATTAAATTTTCCTGTTTTCCAGACCTTTTTCTTATACACATATTGAACTTATTTTGATGTTGGATTCATCTTTTGGTGTGAGTACAGGTCAAGGCAGAGTTGTAGGACATAAATTAATGCCGGTAGGGGACTTATATCGCTTGCGATTCATAAATTTATTTTACACCACAATTGTACATTCTTCGAGACCTGTGGGTAATCGGAAAAGTGGGTGGTATGTGCGCACGTAATTCAGGATAACCACACCTGCTACTGACGTGGCAGATGACCGTCCGAAGTCGGCACCAATTGCCCATTGGTATCGTTGGTTTATGTGTAGTCATTTGTGTTTGATGTTTCTATGTGGTTTGACGTTCCTTGTGCCATTTGCGTCTCTTTCCGTGCGTGTCTGCTTTGTGTTTTTGCAAGGTGTTTTGGGGTTTTGCTGTTGATCCTGCAACAGAGTGTTGTTGGAGATCCCATCCTTTCTTGTACACCATCTTGTTAAATTGGATTTTTTGGTTAACATTGCCTCTCTTTGGTCTATGTGCGTCAGAAGCTTTAGTTCTTCTGAAATGTCAAGAGATTTAGACAGTTTGATATACATGTAGTAATAATAATACAGAAAAGTTCCAACTCTTTGCCTTCTTGAAGACAACTTCAAACTAATTAAATGCACCAGAAATGTGTTTTGGATACTTTTAAAATACGCAATTCAGTGATGCTTTTAGTCAGAGTTTAGACACAGCAAAATTCATCTCAATAGCGCCCTATAGTTTTATTCTTTTAAATTTTAATTTGTGAAATTTCTTTGCAGAGAGTGCCCGTCTCCACATTTCCTGTGGGGTCGATTAAGTAGCAGTTTAACAAAATCGATGACCAACATAGCATTGGAGGAATGGCGCTCAGATGTTAACCTCCTTGAATTTCGATGTTAGGTTTGGATGAAATGACAAGTTTTCGAAATAGCAAAATAATATATATGATATCAAATTGATAAAGGGCTGAATTGTAAATAGTATTTCAAAGTAAAATTTCTTGATAAAGGTAATGTAGATGTATAGACGCTCTGGCATTTCCACCAGTACCTGATTAGAAATGGAACAGAAATGAAAGAAGGGAATCTACAACTGGACTATGACAAATATGGATAATGACCATATCCCTGTTTACAGCACAAAATCGATAACCCAGAAAATCAGAAACCGAAGGCATACAAAATCAGGATAAAACAGAAACCAAAGCAAACAAACAAAAACCTCCACCATATGAAAAGAAGCGAACTCCCGATATGAGAGAGAGACCAGGTGCCCAGGAAGAGTAAGCATCTCCTGCTTGCATGCAACACCCGTCGCTTCAATTCGGTAGAACTGTCATATCCGGTTACTTCCATTTTGGAAGATATAGAGTACAATATTTGGTTGGATGGTTCAAACGGTCTATGACAGAATATCATCCACCATTCTGGAAAGTGGGACATCATAGTGTATGACGAGTTCCCCATATCGACCGTAGAACACCAATCAAAAAGCCACCTAAATGCGAAAAATTGGACGTCAGAAATACATTTTTTAAAGAATTTTTCTGTAATATTAGAGTGAGTATTCAAAATTCTTTATGAGAAAATGGCGAGAATGGATCTACGTTAAGGTCAGGGTTGTGACTTTTGATAGACTTGAGGTAGAAGAAAGATGGATATGTCCATATGTAGAGGAACATCTGTTCGAACTATTCAGTCCAAAAAATCGAAAATTTTCCCGTCTCGTTCTTTTTCTACAAACTTCCATTATTTCCTTTTATGAACATTTTCGTCTTTTTGGAGAATTCCACATGATAACTTGGCATAACTATGTAATGCATGAAATTTAAAGAATTAAGATATATATTTTTTTCGGGATTCGTAAAGCTTGTGTGTGAATTAATGGCTATTTCAAGAAATTCGAAGAAATAAACAGCAGTGATTTCTTATAGATTTTGCTGGTTGCCATAGTAACAACTTCAAATTTGTATTAATACATGAAGTGTCTACAGTTGCATATTCTGTCTACTTGAAGAGCTATATGGTATTGCTTTAGCCCAAAGCCGCCATATTGCAAAATGACTGTTTCTATGAATATCACAATAATTCATAGAAAAAATCTACCGTACGTTTTGATCCACATCGACTTTTGCAAAAATTCGACGTTTTGATCCACAAATATAAAGTTTGACTTGAATATCGAACTTTTTTTTAAAGAGTATAATAAATAATATATATTCTGATGCTTGAAATGCAATTTTACCCCTATTTTCTGCATTTTTCATTAATTAACAAAAATACCCATTCAGCAATAACAATTTCAAGGAGTACCGGTATTATCTTTGCTAAAATGATGTGAGAAAATGTAGTCATATCATTTACCTATTAATACCCGTTTGTGTGGTGTCTTACTATTTTCTCATAGTGTTGCTTTTGGAAGGAATAGTTTTTATCTATCTCCCAAAAGCAATACTATGAGAGACTAGTACTTACACACTTACTTAATCCTCTTCACATTGGAGTGCACATCAAGCCGCAACCATAGATAGCCAGTGTTGTCCAACTTCTGCACCTGTCTCCAGCTCCATCCTTCCGTCTCCATTTCTTTTTCAACTGATCGTCTCCATGTCTCCTTGGGTTAACCCTCTTTCTTCTGCCAGGTGGTGTCCATCGCAAAGAAACTTTAAGAATTTCTGTCTCTTTCATTCTGCTCATATGTCCTACCCATCACCATCTTCTTCGTTTGATCTCTACAGAGAGTTGTGTTGTACCAGTGATGCGTTTGAGCTCAGTGTTGGAAATAGTGTTTGGCCAAAAAATTCCGAGGATACAACAAAGGCATCTGCGTTGAAAAACATCTAACTTGTTGCCGATGGAATGCGTACCTTCTTTTTTAAACAACTTTCTGGGAATTTAACGAAAATCATTGTCAACTTCTTTTGAAATTCTGACCCATACAAGCAACGGAGTATATTACTTTGGGTATTTCACAACCTGCATTTTATGTTGACATAATTAACAAAATAAAAAGGATCAAAGGTAGACAGAATAACCATAGAAATCGTGTTAGAATCATAGAATGCCTTTTTACCGTGAATATGACCCATCTGTCACCAGACAGGCACTTGTCTTGGTACTGGATCAATTTACTGCTTGTACCTGTCATCTCTGAGTTTCAGTCGGGCTCCTCGGGTGATACCATGCATGAGCTCGCTACAGCCGGAGGAGCACTGACTATTTCGTACGTCTTCTGATTTTTTACATATCCATCTGTGTGTTTCGTGGGCCCCTGCGTTATGCTGTCTGTTTGTATGGTCATCTTACAGTGAGGAGGTTATTTTATCTCCCTGTAGTCAAGTTTTTTAATGCCATATCAAAGAAATGTTCCAGTTGTGCTGCCAGAAAGCAGCCTTCTGGACGAGTTTGTTTTCACCAAGTACGCTAGATATACATGTTTCGGATGATGAACCGACAAGTCCCATATCAGTGGTACTTCGAGCAAAATTTGGCTGAGCAAATATCAATGATTTACACAATTCAGATATGGTTTTATGCACTCTCTTACGACATGATAATCGTATCAAAGTTATTCGATGCTTTGATATGCATGTAGATTTCTTGTTTAAATTTTACTTTTTATGTCTGTTTGGATGGATGAAAGATTCTTGAGTTGTCAAACAGAAACCACTAAATATTTAGGTCATTTTCAGTTTGTTTCCATCACAACTGATGACATCGAGATGAACCTTGATCAGTATGTTGATAGGGATGAATTGCATATATTACCTGATTCCGTACCGTCTAAATTGCTTGGTAGTAAGAAAAGTTGAAAACATGAAAATGCCTTAGGGTAAGCTACCATGTTGCAAAAACTCATCAATTGAGCTATATACCGGCTGTCCGTAGTTCTAAATGTTAAACGTCTTCAAATTCAATAGCATTATTTAAGAACGGATAAATTTGGAGCATGGACCATACATACAAGTTTTGGGTACTTAACCCTCGTCAGTGATCCTCAATCTAAACAATGTAATATGGCCAAAGAGTGTCAACTTGCGAAGACCTACCATCTTCTGGATACTTTTTTTTTTATCTCTGTGTCGCATTTTAGAAATAGTACCTTGGTTTGTCCTTTTGATGGATATGCCTTTTGGACCCGAAACATCTAACCATAAAATGCAAATGCTGTTGGTGGAGATTTATTTTGCAAACCAAAGACCTTGAAAGAAAAGCCTGGACTTTGGAATATTTATGAACTGATATCATTTTGTTTGTCATGTCATTTGTAGGAAAATGTATTGGTTCTAGTCGTTACTCTGATTTGAAAATTAATCATCGACTCACTTTCAAATGAAACATTGCGTGTCATTGTTTGAACTGATTTCTCTCGAGTCTTCATAATCAAATTTCTGAAATCCCAAAAGCCTTATTCACAATCATCTGTTTTTATTTATGCTTGATATGCCATTCAAAGATAATGCATTTAAAATGCCAAACAACAAAATAAATACTTTAAATTATTTTAGTAAACAGAAATTAAAGTTACCACATTTTTAATATTTCTGCTATATGAAAACTGAAAGGAACGTAAGAGGCCTAAGACAATCCATTCTGATTTTATCCATGCAACGGAGAGGAAAAAATAGCAATCCAAGGAATGCTTGTGTCGCCTGCGAAGCGGCCTATTCTAGGAGGTAAATCACATGGTTCAAAATTACTGGTATCACTATAAAAGTCTTGTCTAATGAAATTCATATGTGAAATATCAGACCTCTTATTTACCAATTGAAAGATATGGTCAATCTCAAATTTTCAGAAAATAGTGTCAATCAACTAGGTCAAGGTCACTACCTAAATACTTTTTTGGTAACAAAACAAAGGTCACATCATAAGAAATATATGTGTGAAGTATCAAAGCCTTATATCACTTAGCAATCAAAAGATATACACAATCCTTAGAAAAAAGGTCAAATATGTAGGTCAAGGTCACTAGGTAAAAAATTCGTTTAGAAAAGTCTTGTCACAAAGAATACACATGTGAAATATCAAAGACCTATCACTAACCTATCAAAAGATATAGCGAATCCCAACTTTTTTGAAGAATAGGTCAAATATCTATGTCAAGGTCACAAGGTCAAAAATCATGGTATCTGCAAAAAGGTCTTGTTACAAGGAATACACAAGTGAAATTTCAAAGCCTTATCCCTTACCAATCAAAAGATATATACAATCTTAATTTTTTGTTAAAGTAGGTCAAATATATAGGCCAAGGTCACTAGGTCAAAATTATGGTATGTGTAGAAAGGTCTTGTTACAACCAATACACATGTGAAATATCAAAGCCCTATCACTAACCATTTAAAAGATATAGCAAATTTTAACTTTTTTTGAAAAGTAGGTCAAATATCTAGGTCAAGGTCACAAGGTCAAAAATTATGGTACAAAGGTCTAGTCACAAGGAATACATGTGTGAAATATCAAAGCCCTATCCCTTACCAATCAAAAGATATAAGCAATCTTATTATTTTTGAAAAGTAGGTCAAATATGTAGGTCAAGGTCACTAGGTTAAAAATTATGGTATATGTAGAAAGGTCTTGTCACATGGAATACACATGTGAAATATCAAAGCCCTATCACTTGCCATTCAAAAGTTATGGGCTGTGACACCCAAAGTGTGACAGACAGACAGACGGACTGACTGACGGACAGACGGACGGACAGACGGACGGACAGACGGACGGACGGACGGACGGACAGACGGACAAAGTGATCCCTAAGTGTCGCTATGCTTCGCAGGCGACACAAAAAGTATCTACTTTTGCATTTACCTTTTTATAATTTTTCTTATTATTTACTAAACAAATAATAAATTTTGCATTTATCCCTTTATTGAAAAATAAATCCAGTAATGTCCAACTCTGCCACCAGAGAGCAGCTTTCTCAGAGACACAAATGCCTTAATATGGTGAACTAGACATGTATTTTTTCTGATAATATAATATTCATCATAGAATCGTTTGAAACCAAATGCTGCCCAAGTGGGCCTGTATATAGCTCAATTGATGAGTCTTTGCAACATGGTAGCTTACCCTAAGGCATATTCATATTTTCTACTTTTCTTACTACCGAGCAGTTTAGACGGAACAGAGTCAGGTGATATATGAAATTCATCCCTATCAACATACTGATCAAGTTTCATATCGATATCATCAGTTGTTATGGAAACAAACTGAAAATGACCTAAATATTAAGTGGTTTCTATTTGACAACTCAAGAATCTTTCATCTATCCAAACAGACATAATAAAGTAAAATTTAACGAGAGATCTACATGCATATCAAAGTATCAAATAACTTTGATACGATTATCATGACGTAAGGGAGTGCATAAAACCATTTATCACATGATACACCCGTTATGCAGTCTCACAAAGCCATTTCATAAATATATAATACGATAACACATTACATTTCGCTCTGCTCGAATGCGATTGGTCAAGTTTGGAACCTAATCACATAAACCTTGACAAATGTGACCTTTCAAATATCGGTCAACTGTTAAATTCAGACCCGGAGTAAATATCAAATATTAAAATTGTTGTAGTTGAATTTATTCTTGCATTAAAATACTATTCAAAATTGAAATACTTTTCTCTTACGCACAGATTATCTATACGATGGGGACACTTCTTCTCATGGCGTAGAAGACGACTTCTAGATCACGGCGTGGTACGCCTCCATAGTTCTCGGAAACGTTGATTTCACGTTAGAAATACACATTTTAGGCAATATCATGTGATAAAAAGAATCTAAAATGAATTTTCATTTCATACGATGTATTATGAAACGAGTTGTGCGTTTTATATCCTCGAGTCAAGGCTCGAATTCATTTGAGATCCTATGTATCTGAATTGTTAAATCATTGATATTTGCTCAGCCAAATTTGGCTTGAAGTACCACTGATGTGGGACTTGTCAGTTCATCATCCGAAACATGTATATCTAGCGTACTTGGTGAAAATAAACTCGTCCAGAAGGCTGCTTTCTGGCAGCATCTTTGATATGGTATTAAAATTTAAAGTAGGACTGAGACTACAGGGAGATAACTCTTTTTTCATATCACATAGTATTTGAAACTAACATAATCGATGATTCATACAGAGCATCACATTAAAAACGAAAAATCCTTGAAATTCCACATTGAGCACATTGGCGGTCCTAGTCCTGGAAGAAAGGAGGGGATCTCCAACAACACTCGGATGCAGCACCCACAGCAAAACCCCAAAACGCCCAATGTTAAAAACAACATAGGGCAGACACGCACGAAATGAGGTACAAGGAACGCCACAGAAACATCAAACACAAATGACTATGTACACATAAACCAATGAGCAATCGGTGCCGAGTAGCATTTTTGGTGTCAATTAACCTCCTCACTGTAAGATGACCATACAAACAGACAGCATAACACAGGGGCCCACGAAACACGCAGATGAATATGTAAATGGATAAAAAAATCAAGACGTATGAAATACAGCTAGTGCTCTGCCGGCAGTAGCGAGCTCATACATGGTATCACTCGAGGAGTACGATTGGAATTCAGAGAAGACAGGTACAAGGTACAAGGCAGTAAATTCATCCAGTACCAAGCGAAGTGCCGGTCTGGTGGAAGAAGGATCATATCAACGGTAAAAATGGCATTTGATGATTCTAACACAGTTTCTATGGTTATTCTGTCTACCTTTGATCCTTCTAATTTTGTTAATTATGTCACCATAAAATGCAGGTTGTGAAATACCCAAGGTAAAAAACTTTGTTGCTTGTATGGGTCAGAATTTCAAAGACAAGAAGTTGAAAATAATTTTAGTAAAATTTCCAGAAAGTCTTTTCAAAAAGAAGAGAAATATGGATAATGACCATTTCCCTGTATACAGCACAAAATCGATAATCAGAAAATCATACACCGAAGGCATACAAAATCAGGATAAAACGGGAACCAAAGCAAACAAACAAAAACCTCCACCACATGAAAAGAAGCGAACCCCCGAAATGGGAGTGAGACCAGGTGCCCAAGAAGAGTCAGCATCTCCTGCTTGCAAGCTTCTATTCGGTAGAATTATCACATCCGGTTCCTTCCATTTTGGAAGATATAAAGTATCTTTGGTTGGACGGTACAAATGGTCTATGACAGAATATCATCCACCATTCTGGAGAGTGGGACATCATAGTGTAGGACGAGTTCCCCATATCGACAGTAGAACTTCCTCAGTGACGATGTTAGTCGGACACAAACGTATCCCTGACTAAGAAGCTTATCTGAAAGACGCCTAGCTCTCAAATTAAAATATTTATATTTGGTACTTGCTCTGACATAGCGTATCAACTGTGATAAAAACAAGGTACGCATTCCATTAGTAACATGCGAAATATGAAAGCCCTATCACTTACCATTCAAAAGTTATGCCCAACGTTAAAGTATTTGAAAAGTAGGTCAAAGATCAATGTTTAGAGGTCAACAATTTTGGTATTAATGGAAAGGTCATATCACAAGGAATACACTTGTGAAATATGAAAGCCCTGTCATTTACCATTCAAAAGTTATGCCCACTGTTAAAGTATTTGAAAAGTAGGTTAAAGGTCAAGGTCAAGGTCACGAGGTCGAAAATAGTGATATCAATGGAAAGGTCTTGTCACAAGGAATACACATATGAAATATGAAAGCCCTATCACCTTCCATTCAAAAGTTATACCCAATGTTAAAGTTTTTCGGACAAACAGAGAAAAGGAAAGAGAGACAGGCAAACAGACGGACAGGCCAAAAACTATATTCCCCGAATCTGTGCTTGAAAAAAATAATTCAACGATCGAACACGGTTTTTGGAATTCCGTATTTGAGAAATAAAAAAAAAAGTTTTTGGATATAAAACTGGTAGAAAAACCTATACGCACGCGGACACAAAGCAGAAAAAAACCAAAACTTTGGCCATAATTATGTTGATGAACCTAAACTGTCATAATACTGTATTCATATTTTTCAATTTTCAATATATCAATGCTAAAAACATTACACCTCCTTATTCCCTTTTCGTTTATTCAGGGCATTATAGATCTAGCTTTGTATTTGAAATTAGAACTTGTACAAAACCATCCGAGTGGTGATTCTGCAACTTTAAGATTCTTTTTGCAATGCCAAGTACATAATTGTTTCAGGTATATAAAATCATAGCGCAGGATTTGTGACAAACATCCGGATTGTCTGAAAACGGAGATATGTCCGGGGTGAGAAAATACATTGCGCTACCCTCCTTATCAAGGACAAAGGAAAAGAATTTGAATGTTAAATGTCTTCAAATTGATTAGCATCATTTAAGATCAGATAAATTTGCAGCATGGACCAGACATGCGCGTTTCGGGTAAAACAATAAACAAAAAGTGATGGCTTGTTTCATAAGCTAATATAACAAGTAAATCCCCCCTCACTGTAGTTTCTCAAACTTCTAATTCACAATAGGTTATCTATAAGAACGGGTATTCAGGTATAGAGTTGGAACACTTCTGTATTATCATCATGAGCATACGATTCACATTACGTTTTTGAGTTTGACTTCCTATCACTTTTTTCTCCGATGAGTATAATTAATTCATTTCTGTTTTGATGTTTACTGAAAATGTCTATATTGCGTCCGAAACAATTGGATATAATAGTAATGCCGGAAATTCGTTGGGAATGATAAGCGGATGTAAAGTACCACGTAAAGCAAATGAGTTAAAGAAGATCCTGACAATAATCTCAACAGCACTCACAATAAGTACTACAATAAACATTAAACATGTACCTATCAGTCACAAAGTAGTACACAACAAGTCCGATGTTAAAAAAAACTAGTGAATCGAAAGGTGTATCAATTTAGGATAATGAAAACAAACAAAACATAAAACAACTCCAGGAATTTCAAGCACATGGGAACTCCGGCAAGAAGGGTGACATCAGATGCAGTGGAAGAGTGAGAATTTGCTGTTTTCTAGCAACATCCGTAACTATATTTAATAGACGATGTCAATTCATGAACTTCCGAAAATGAAATTCGTCAAATCCAGAATGTCTTTCAGAATTCTAGATAATGAGACGTCATATTGTGATACATACATGTATACATGTACATCTCGTAAAAACCATAGAACCTTTCCTCCAAAAACCACAAAATATTTTTCGTAAGGTGGTTCTCATCATAACGATATCTTCTTCGGTGCTCTAAAATTCAGAATCAGATCACCAAACGTAAAAAAAAAGCATTCTATTGCACTAACGACATTAAACAAAATTCTGATGTCATTTTATAAGATAAAGCACTATTTTAAAAACCGAACCGAATACTCTTGGAATTATTCTTTGTTTTAACTTTTTATTAAGCAACATTAAATTGTATATTATACAGCTCTTCGAGGAATAATTAATTTGTCTAAATTCACATAAAAGCATATAATACACTATGTTTAAAGACATTGTAAAAATAGTAGTTTTATAAGCAAATGCAATACACACAAAGATCAAAAGCTCTACGGATACATGTACTGAAACCGTCCATTATTCAGCTTGATTTTTAACGTGATAATAACGTTAAAAAATATACAAATATGTAGTATGATGCCAGTCGTTCCTCTATTAGTTTATCATATGTGAACATTCACAGATGGAGGGCTTTTGGATTCTGCACGTTCCTTATAGACAACCTTCGCATCACGCTTACAGTAACAACGCAAACCCATCAGTTCTGTACGGAACTTCTTTCCACTAAAGCAATACAGAAGAAAATTGAGGGCATTGTTAGTGTAAACCAAAATGGTGACAATTGTCCAGCACAAATAGTTCATTGCAATATGATGGGGGTCGCTCTTGTCAATCCATTTTTCCTCTCCCTTGATATATACACTTATTGGAGTAGAACAAATGAGATACACAGTATTTATGGCAAACAACATCCTGGTCAAAGAAGAAATCCTCTTCTTACTTGGCTTGTCGGAAACAGAGTCGTTTCTTGAATTCTTTACATTCCTGCGGCTTTGCAACAGTTTTGTGATGATCAAGACATTCCCAATGAGCAAGGAAACAAAAGGAATCATGGAATACTTGGCAAGATCTATCCAGTGAAAGTACTTTTGAATAAAATTTCTGTAATCTTCATCAGGGATCACGCAGTTATAAATGTATGTTTCATTCTTGAAATTGAAACTTACTTGTCCAAACCCAAACAAAATGTGACCATTGAGAAGGGCGAGGACAACTGCCATTGAAATCAGGACGGAAGCAGCAATCCGGCGCGAACAATTCGCTTTTGCCGAATATGGAAACCACACCATGATAACGCGTTCAAAGGTCACCGCTATCAAAATCCATCCAGAAAAATCCAAGGAAAAATATGATAAAAACATATGAATTTTGCATATTGCTGGATGGACTTCTCGAATATCGAACTTTGAAAGGACAAGTAGACATCGTCGAAGTAGGCCGGTATATAATACAAGTATATCCGTAACTGCTAGAGTAACAAGATAAACGGCCGTGGTAGATTTCCATATGGTTTTACGTGTTAAAACTATAATGGACAAAATGTTCCCTATTGTTCCAAGGACAATAAGCGATGGGTAGGTAACCCTTCGCATCCATTGTCCAGCTTGGTATTCACCAAAGGACGTAACATGAACACTTGAATTCATGACGATGTTGATACCACATTGAAGGAACAAATATTTGATGCCTTTCAATATATATGCTCAAAAACAACGCGCCATCCTATTGGATATCAGTAATAGATAATTTGAAGGACCCATCACTCATGGATCATTCATGTCACGATTTTCATTACTTTTCAGTGGTATGGGAAATTATAATTTAAGATAAATGAACAGTTTTTGACACAATGATATATGTTGATTGGGAAAAAAACCTTTTAATTGTCCCTATAGTATTCTTTAGCAGCATTGATAATATATATTTGTTGAGTTAAATCTAGTATAAAATTTGCCGATTACTAGTATAAGAAATCATGTAACGAAGTGTTCTAGACAGATGACTTTATTCACATTCAGCGTACAAGGATTCAATTGAATTGAATTGTCCCAAGAATATTTATGTATTTTAGACTGTGAATAAAAACATGATTACACGAATTGGACATTATGGCTGATACCGCTGTTCGGTAACGCTCAAACGTTATACCGAAACGGAGTGAGTCTAAAAGAACGCACACTTGCTGTTGTTTATGATAACCTCATCACAGAAAGATGAAGACACGAACAAGACAGCAAAGCGCAGAGGTCTTAGTTACAAACATATTTTAAATATGTTAAGGAAGAGGATCCCTCGGGTCTCAGATGCTCATTCTTCCTAAATAACAACTTTTACAATATTTTCATTTCCATATATTCAATGCTTATCTTATAGTTAATCCTGATGTACAAACAAAATATAATTTCTGGTTTCATGATAATACCGAGAACTAAGCCGTTTGAACTTTAACATTGGACCTTATGGGAAAAGTAAGAAAATTCCTTTTTAGATGTGATAAAATGTAATTATAAAGGTTTCTTTTCCCAAAAAACATATTAGTTCGATAATCTGAACAATATTCTGAAGAGAAAAAATAGGGTATCCAGGCAAACAATTAACAACAATTCTGACCTGAATGATACTCTACCTTAATGGATATCAAGTTGCGTATTACCGCTGCAATATTATATAATAAAACTCCATGTATATAATATATAAATATTAGATGTTGGCGTCTCTTAGCTGAAGCTTTTTGGTTTGACGCTCCACTGACGAGAACCATACTACCGATAAAAGAGGGATAACTCTATTTGTACAACGCTAGATACAAATTGCCTGATGCAGCAAGATAGAAAGCTTAAAATAGTAGAAAAGAAAAATTGAATGACATCACTGCTTTCATTGACACATGGGGATTATTCCATGTTTAGTTCGCCCAAGACAGAAACTTTGATACATAATTCTAAACATTCAGGGGACGTGATTGACAAGATTAAATCTAAAAATTTTCAAGTCAATACGATTTCTTCATACGACTTTTCAAATATATACACCACGCTTCCTCAAGAAAAAAATGAATGTTATTTTATCCAAACTCATTAAACTTTGCTTTAATCGAGGGGGGAAAACATATTTGTACATCTGAATCAAAGGGTATCTTTTCAGCTACAGAAAACAAATTATACTAATCATGGACATGTGTGCTGTGTACTGCTTTGTTCTTCCTCTTGGACAACATTTATGTAAGATTTGGTGAGAACTTCTACAAGCAGGTAGTAGGGATCCCTATGGGCCTCTTGTTGCAGATTTATTTTTATACACGTATGAAAAAGAATTTATCCAAAATCTTCAAAAGGAAAGAAAACATGATGATGTTGAATGTTTCATTGGAACTTCTAGGTACCTTGTAGATATTCTTACTGTCGACAATCCTGTTTTTGAAAAGAATAAAAACGTTATTCATCCACAAGAATTGACTCTAAACGTGGCTAACGTTACAAACAAAGAAACACCATTTTTGGACTTAAATATCAAAATTATTAATGGAGAGATCTATACAAGTGTGTGTGCCAAAAGATATGATTTTGGATTCAACATAGTAAACTTTCCATGACTTGACGGTGATGTTCATAGATTACCGTCATACGCTGTCTACATTTCACAGCTCATCCGGTATGTTAGAGCATGTACTGATGTTTTGGATTTTCATAGTTGAAATTTTAAGATTACGAAGATACATTAAGGTCAAGGTTTCAAGGTTTTCGCTTTCACAAACTAGTAAAGACTTTCTGGAAATTTTACAAAAAATATTGTCAACTTCTTTTCAAATTCGGACCCATACAAGCAACAGAGTATATTACTTTGGGTATCTCACAACCTGCATTTTATGGTGACATAATTAACAAAATAAGAAGGATCAAAGGTGGACAGAATTACCATCAAAATTGTGTTAGAATCATCAAACGCCTTTTATACCGTGGATATGATCCTTCTTTCTCACATACTCATAGAGTTATCCTCACAAAAAGTGCAAAATGAGAAATCGATCATCCACAGGGGGTAGATGGCAGAAAAGTAGATGAAAATTATTATTTTTGACGTTAATCAGACAAAGGGAGAAAAATAATCAATCTCTGGGTGTGATCATTGACAAGGAAATCCAACCCTCGTGCCCGGGATTTGCTTTTGTCGATGACTCGGCAAGCCTTGTCATGGAACAAGAAAATCCCGGACACTCGGATTGGATTTCCTTGTCAATGCTCACACCCGGTGATAGATTCTATTAGTCACCAGACGGACACTTGACTTTGTACTGGTCCAATCTTGTACCAGCGCGTTCTTAAGAATTGCACTATGACTGACTGTGACGAAAGGACTCCATGGAGGGCCCTGTCCAAACCTCTTTAGAGCAGACAGGACCCCGACAATCTGTCTTCTTTGAATCTCAGTCGGACTCCTCTGGTAATCACATATATGAGCTCGCTACAGCTGGCAGAGCACGGACTGTATTTTGTACGCCTTTTGTTTTTATATCATTTCACAAATCCATCTGTGTGTTTCTTGGGCTCCTGCATCATTATGTCTCTTTGTATGTTCATCTTACAGCGAGGTTTTTTACACCACAATTGTACGTTATTCCTTATTCGAGACCTCTTGGTAATCGGAAAAGTGGAAGGATTGTGCGCACGTAATCAAGAAAACCACATCGTCTGCTACTGACATGGCAGATGGCCGTCCTATACAAGTCGGCACCAGTTGACCATTGCCTCATTGGTTTACGTGTAGTCAGTTGTGTTTGATGTTTCTATGTGATGTGACATTCCTTGTACAATTGTGTCTCTTTCTGTGCGTGTCTGCTGTATGTTTTTGCAATTGGTGCTTTATGGGTTTGCTGTTGGTGCTGCAACTGGGTGTTGTTGGAGATCTCAATTTCTTCTGAGGTTCACGGTGCGATGGTTTTGAGGTATCTGAAAACATAAGGGGCATGTAGGAATCGCAGTAATAAGAATAGGATGAACGAACTACAAATGTCGTTTTATGATCGTCAATGGTCGAAATATGGTTTATACTGAATTTGCCTTATATTCATATATATCATTGAGTCAATTTCAAGTAGACAAATGTATTTTACCCGTGGCTTTGTTTAGAGAACGAACTCTAAAAAATCAAATGTGGTTACTAACGAAAATGTACGCAATCTATATGGACGCATTTTCCAAAGATACATATTTAAAGAGCTGTCACCTACAACTTCTCCTTGGATATTATACTTTTTTGTTACAATATCAGATAACATAAAACGTCCAATAAAACGTGACAGTCTAAATAACAGTTTAGCAATAACGCCATTTACCCTCAGTAATATTCCAAAGTCCAGTTTTGTGAGAGGCCAATCCTATGTACGTTCATTGTTTTTCTCTTGTGAGACATTTCGCTTGTTACATAATTTCCCAGGGTACAAATGACAAACTGATGAAGTTTTCAAGAGGCATTAATGATAATACAAATGAACAAAGCAATCGTGATGGTATGTCTTGCATATGAAAAAACATCATCCAAGGATGGCGAACCACAATATTTACGAGTTGTTTCTATTCCGTCTATTAATAATGTTGATTGTTTTTGTTATTGCCTAGCATTATTTCAACAGTTTATTTCGATTAATGATTATTATCGGTATGCTTGTGCATGTCCTCAAACATTTTGCTGTACATGTGTATTCCACTTATGCATTGTTTTACATTTGTGTTGTTGTGCACGTATTGTTTGCTCTTTTTTTAAAGTCATGTGGTCCTACCCAATTCTATTAAATTCGATAAAATAAATCCCGTGTCCAGGCTGCTCGTCAAAATAAGATGTTAATGGAAATTAAAACAGATATTCAAAAATGTTATGGTAAGAAGTTCTTGTAATGGAACGATTTTAATAATCAGACTGTGTGTTATCAGCTTGTCAAACTGTTAGATGTAGCCAAGTCTGATCTACTTCGAATGATCGTTTCTTCAAACGCATTCGAAAATTTCTGTTTACACAATTTTCTCGAAAATTCTGATAAGTGGGTCCCGTAGCATCATATCCCTCACATCCTGCTACGTCTTTCGGTATTTTTGGACATAACACAACACAGTCTTTGGCCATATGCCATTGTTTGGATTGATGATCACTGTCGAGGGTTAAATAACCTAAACGTGCATGTCTGCGAAACGTGCATGTCTGGTCCACGCTGAAAAGTTATCTGTTCTTAATTAAATTATGCTATAAATTTGAAGACGTGTAACATCTGTTAGTTTTTAGAATAATTTTAATTTTTCTTGCCTTCTATAATATTCTTGTTTCCGTTTTAGACATATATCAATATGACAAAAAAGCAACAACACATCAAAAACGATCCAATTCGTATTCGATCCTTTTTTTTCCTCTCGAAATATTATTTTCATAAATCAAGGAAATGCCGTCTGTGAAATTTTTTTCGGGGAAGGAATAGTGGTTAAGTTTATCTGATCTTTCTACATGATGAAATCAAAGCGATATAGTCGTACTGTTTGTTAACATTATTTACATTAAGATGAATATATCCTTTCATTTGAAAATCATTTTGGTGTATTCTGCCTTGTACTTGATTGTAATTCTACTCTATCCTCTATAGTAGTGATTATTATTATTGATAAATTCAAATAGATAATTAGACTTTACTCATGGCTTTGAAGAACATAATTGTTTGAAATCATACAATCTATTTTCTTTTCACGTTTGCTTCTTTGCAGAATTTTTAAAGTTCATTCAATTTTTTTTGTTATTGGGGTATTTCGCTATGTTAATTACTGTTTGTTGGCGTGGTAATTTTCAGCAATCTTTGTGTTTCTATTTCGAAATTGCATGTTCCACTAGAAATTATTGGTATTGTATTTTTGAATTGTTGTGCAAGTCGCTATTTCATATTTGATTAAGTCAAAGTGGCGCCACCTTCAATGAATTTCTTCTTTATAGTAGATATTATTGAGTGCAATGCCTGGATTAATTCCATATTTTTGCAGTTTTCTTATCCCAATGTCATGGTGCGACTTCCTTTCAATGCCTCTTTTTACATTATTAATACAGCGCATGCCTTGAGTGACACTACTTTTAATAAATTCCGTTCCTCCACTGGTCTTTGTAGAGATTGTCCCATAGATAGTGATGGTTTTCTCCTTCGTGTTCTAGTTCTGTGTTATGATACGTTCCTCACATTCCGTTATTTTCTTTCCTATTTTTGTGGGGTTTTTTTTCGAACATTTCTTTGCCTGTTGCAGTGGCGGATCCAGCGCCCCCTTTGCCGGGGGTCAAGGGGCGAATTTTACCGATTTTTACTGAAAATGGGCCAAAATATACCTGTTTTTTTTAGAAAATATTGGGTCAGTGCCCGGGGGGGGGGGGGGGGGGCGGACGCACCCTCCGCACCCCCCTGAATCCGCCACTGTGTTGAGTGTGATTTTTTGGATTCTAATTTTGGGTTTTGTGTTGAATTTCAGTCACTTAAATGAACGCATCTTCCAACAATATTTGTATAGAGAAATGTCATGTCGAAATTACTTTTGGATAATTTTGCTTTCTTCGTTAAAATATAAGGTATTAAACGTAAAGTGATATGAAAAACCGTCATTCGCAGATTTGCAATAACTGCATTTACCCTTAGTAATATTCTATTCCATTTTAGAACTGAATTTCTTTTAATTGTGATGCTTTTTTCTTGTTGCATAGTATCCCAGGGTACAAATAACGAACGGATGAATCTTCTTTGAAGGTGAGCTATGGATTTTATTTTGACAAAGCGAACCAGCAATCGTGACAATATACTTTACATATATAACAAATAATCGATAATACATTATTTCCGTGGGCGACAACCACAACATATTTCTTTGCCTTTTATCGGTTGTCGTCCCATTTCCGTCGGTCCTGTTTCCATAATTTCAGTACGCTTTGATAATAATCTATACAAGCTTATTTCCTGCCATTGTATGATTCTAATATTACTGTTTGTGAAATATATATATATATATTGCAAATTATCAAGGTAGCTCTAAAGAAAAGGTGAGATCAAGGTTCACTGTCCAATCTGTCATATTCAAAACTGGTTCAAAGTGTCAGCACAAATATAGCTTCCCATGATCTCTCAGGAGTGCTTTTCACACCAAGTATACTCTTATCTATATGAAATATATCACCGTTGTTCCCAATGAAATATGTTCAAGTTATATCAAAAGAAAAAACCCCCATCTTTTTCAGAGGGCAAAGTTCAACACGATTACATCTATTCCAAAGAGAGAATTTCCCATTAATGTCAGTTTTAAAATAAATAATACGTAGAGAGTTTTTGGTCCTACTTACTTAGAACTATTTGCATGCGCCACCTACAATGCATTCCGTCATTGCACTGGACTCTGGAGATTAGATAAAATTGAGTCCTTCGTCTTTCTATGGAGCGGTGTTATTGTCTCCCTCTGTCTGTCCGATTTTTTTCTCTCGTGAGAAAGTTCTGTTATATTTTTTTTTTCAAGAAATTGTAAGCCTGCATTCAATTTCACAAAAATTCTTACGAAAAATCTGAGGATTTTTCTTAACTTTCAATCTCAGCCATACGAATAAAAAATTCAATAAAGTTGAAACTGAAATACATCAAAACATGAAATAAATTTGAATTTTAACGGAATATAAAATAAATATTAGACTTTGAAAGTTACGAAATTTTCTGAGACTTAATCATAATTTCTTAAACTTATTTTCGTGAAATTGGCCGCGATTATTTGTGAATTTTGATTTCGGGTTTTGTGTTTGACTTTCATTCGCTGAAGTTTTTATAATTATTTTAATTGAAAAAATTAAAGCTATGTAAATATCCATTCATTCGAACTTAATTTCCTTTTTTTCTGAAATGTAATTGATCATATTTTCGTATAGATTTGTTACATTGTTACTACTAATTTCAAATATAAACCTTTTCCTTTGTAACAAACGCCGTGTTGGATTTTTGATGGATCAGATTCCGAAAGGACGAATTTTATATTGATATATGTACGGAGAAAATTGTTCTGTAAGGTTATTTTTAAAAAGGTAGATTAAAATTATCGACAGGGAACATTGTATCTGACAATAAGTCATTGTAATCCAATAAAATTCACAATAATTGTAAAGTATCCCTCTCATCTGAACAATAGATTTGAGGAAATCAAAGCTCAACATCTAATTCTCTAAAATGGTGAAGATGATTTAATTGTCAATACGTCAATCATGTTGGCGAAGTGTGACTGAGCAACATCATATATACATGAACTTTTGTTAGGCAAAGACTCGATGTTTTAGGGGGCGTATGTTGCCCGGGAAATCTTAGAAATGAAAATTCTTCCTTTATGATGTCGTGAAATTATTACTGCATCAACATCGTCTTCTGTTTGTTTTTATGCATGTCGAAATAGTATTAGAAAACAATAATTATAATTTAATACTCGCATTAAATATTGATACCATATTCAATCATAAACATACATGGACGAAAAACCCCGAAGACTTCTGCATTTATTTAGTAAGGCATTTTTTGGGGTGTCGTTACATTCGTACATTTCACAAAGATAAACAATTGTTAAAGTAAATTTTCGTTGTCTCCGATTAAAGGTCTCATGATACATGTAACATGTTGTTTTTCTTACGATACAGTATGAATCAATAAATATCTGCTTATATAACAGAAGTAATGTTAAAACAAAAGCCGAGTTGTTGCATTAGATGTGTTGTCTAGTGGCATCGTTCATTTGTGTTTTCGTTCCTTCGATAGGAGAATTATTAGTCTGTGAACGTTGCAAGTGTCTACATAATATAAGTTTCACTTCGTTTCTGAACTTTTGTCCACTTAAACAGTACAAAAGGAAATTAAACGTATTGTTAGCATACATAAGGACATTGAATAAAGACCATAGGAGATTGGACACGGCCTGACCGTGGGCGTCACCTGGCTCCACCCAGTCCGAGTACCCAATTAGGTAAATACTGATAGGTACGGAGCTGATCAGGTACACCGTGTTCAGACAGAATAACATCAGGGTCATGGAAGATGTCTTCTTTTGATTTTTCTGTTCACTGGCCGACGCGGGTGCGACCTGCGTGCGCAACTTTCTCCTACTCTGGAGAAATTTCGTTACAATCAAAATGTTTCCAATGAATAATGATAAAAAAGGTACAATGCAGTAAATAGTAAGGTCGATCCATGGCCATGTATTCTCAAAAAAGTTCTGGTAAGAATTGTCCAAGTACGTACATTTGACTGTCGTCGTTTCATTGCCTGTAGTTGATTGGAGATCCCCATTTCCGAAGAACATATGGCCGTTAAGAAGGAAAAGGAAGGCTAATATTGTTATCAAAATGACTCCTGCAGTACGCCGAGAGCACTTGGACTTTGCTGAGTGCGGAATCCACACTAGTACCACACGCTCAAACGTCACGGCTATCAGGATCCAGCCAGAGAAATCAAGTGAAAAGTAGACAAGGAACATGTGCAGCTTACAACCAAAGGAACTTACATGTCGTACGTCAGTATCAAACAGTGCCAAAATCCATTGTCTGAACAGACCCGTGTACAGTACAAGAAGATCAGAGATGGCTAGAACAACGAGGTAGATAGCTGTTGTGGACTTCCTGATGGATTTACGTGTGAGTACCACGATAGACAGGAGGTTCCCCGCGGAGCCCAGGAATATGAATATCGGAGGAACAACCTTCCACACCCATTGCCCTGCTTGGTGCTCGGCATATGACTCGTAGTCATAATCCATAATAGGGATGTACAACGGTGGCACTGAGGACAAAGAGAAATCAATTAGCTTTAGTTTTCATATGCAATGGAGTCATATTGTTCATGATTTAATCAAATAAAGACAAAATGATTTTCAATACAGCTCTTTCTCTTTTGTACCAGTTATGGCAAAACACAAACGAAAATAGCAAAACTGAACACGACACGAGTCTAATTATTAATGGTGATTAACAGTTTTCCATCGGAAGTTTCTATTGGTTTGCGGCGATGTTCACTTCGAACAAATTATCAGTAGACGGGATTTGAGACGGTATTTTCTTCGAATCAAACACCAGGTTCTATTTTAAATCATAAATCGCTAAAAATAAGTTAAAAACATATATGATTCCATTATCTGTAATATACAGTTCTCTTTGACAACATAGTTTGCAAGAAAACATTTGAATTATTCAGCCTTAAGAAGGAAAACTTGTGATCCGTTATAGTTTCTATAAAGGCAAGAAAACAGCAAATGACAAATTTTTTCAACTATTACAGCTTATTACTGGTTTTATTGCTTTTAATTTTCTAAAGGAATTATTGATTTCTCCACACTAATTGATAGATCCTGAATCCAGGACTTGTAATTCAACAAACTAGACGCTTTCATAAATTTGGAATTTACGGCTTTGAATTTTATTGTTTTCATGACAATACTCCAGAAGTCGTCTTTATTGAATAAGAATGGATCGTTATTCATTGTACGTTGTACTAATAACTTTTTATACTAGAACAGTTAATATCCGGTATTGGCATATTACCCCAGATCTATCTCTTTGAAGGGAAATTAAGAAATGTGATCCGTCTTATCTATGTATACATATCGCGATTAACCTAACAGTATACTTCGTTCAAACTTCATGCCAAGTAAAGCAATGCATGGACAACAACAGAAAATACGCGATGTTTCTGCATGATACAGAGTAAAAAACGAGGTGTTGAACTTATCTGCTTTTGGACACAAATTGCCAAGGAATCTATGTTTCCGACATTCAGTCCTCAAATCAATTGAACTTTTTAAAATCAAATAAAGTAGCATCATCAATTGACAATTAGTTATTATTTCAATTCATTCACAAAGATCGACTGGCTCCAAACCTTGTGTAGACCTAGATGCATTGAAATTGCTTTCTTTTTAAATCTACTAAATTTACTTAATCACCTACTTTTCTAATAATTTATTTCGTATATAATAAATAACAATGAACACTCTATATCCACGAATTTTCGGTCACTCGGCATTTATGAAGTGGAAAAGCATTTCCATAAATATCAAAATTAACACATTCGTGCTTTTCCAATATTTAGAACAAACATAACAGTGAAATTTCTTCTTTTAACAACACTATTTCTAAATTGGATCCCCCTACAATATACATGTACTGTATACCAAAACTTCACAAGTCTCCTTACAAGTTTCGATACATTGCTAATTCTAGCAACTGCTCAACAACAATTTTGTCTAGAAATCTGACGTCAGCACTCACGGCTATAAAGGACGACTTTTCAAATATATACACTACTCTTCCTCAAGAAAAAAATGAATGTTATTTTATCCAAACCAAAGGTGAGATCAAGGTTCACTGTCCAATCTGTCATATTCAAAACTGGTTCAAAGTGTCAGCACAAATATAGCTTCCCATGATCTCTCAGGAGTGCTTTTCACACCAAGTATACTCTTATCTATATGAAATATATCACCGTTGTTCCCAATGAAATATGTTCAAGTTATATCAAAAGAAAAAAAACCCCATCTTTTTCAGAGGGCAAAGTTCAACACGATTACATCTATTCCAAAGAGAGAATTTCCCATTAATGTCAGTTTTAAAATAAATAATACGTAAAGAGTTGTTGGTCCTACTTACTTAGAACTATTTGCATGCGCCACCTACAATGCATTCCGTCATTGCACTGGACTCTGGAGATTAGATAAAATTGAGTCCTTCGTCTTTCTATGGAGCGGTGTTATTGTCTCCCTCTGTCTGTCCGATTTTTTTCTCTCGTGAGAAAGTTCTGTTATATTTTTTTTTTCAAGAAATTGTAAGCCTGCATTCAATTTCACAAAAATTCTTACGAAAAATCTGAGGATTTTTCTTAACTTTCAATCTCAGCCATACGAATAAAAAATTCAATAAAGTTGAAACTGAAATACATCAAAACATGAGATAAAATTTGAATTTTAACGGAATATAAAATAAATATTAGACTTTGAAAGTTACGAAATTTTCTGAGACTTAATCATAATTTCTTAAACTTATTTTCGTGAAATTGGCCGCGATTATTTGTGAATTTTGATTTCGGGTTTTGTGTTTGACTTTCATTCACTGAATTTTTTATAATTATTTTAATTGAAAAAATTAAAGCTATGTAAATATCCATTCATTCGAACTTAATTTCCTTTTTTTCTGAACTGTAATTGATCATATTTTCGTATAGATTTGTTACATTGTTACTACTAATTTCAAATATAAACCTTTTCCTTTGTAACAAACGCCGTGTTGGATTTTTGATGGATCAGATTCCGAAAGGACGAATTTTATATTGATATATGTACGGAGAAAATTGTTCTGTAAGGTTATTTTTAAAAAGGTAGATTAAAATTATCGACAGGGAACATTGTATCTGACAAAAGTCATTGTAATCCAATAAAATTCACAATAATTGTTAAGTATCCCTCTCATCTGAACAATAGATTTGAGGAAATCAAAGCTCAACATCTAATTCTCTAAAATGGTGAAGATGATTTAATTGTCAATACGTCAATCATGTTGGCGAAGTGTGACTGAGCAACATCATATATACATGAACTTTTGTTAGGCAAAGACTCGATGTTTTAGGGGGCGTATGTTGCCCGGGAAATCTTAGAAATGAAAATTCTTCCTTTATGATGTCGTGAAATTATTACTGCATCAACATCGTCTTCTGTTTGTTTTATGCATGTCGAAATAGTATTAGAAAACAATAATTATAATTTAATACTCGCATTAAATATTGATACCATATTCAATCATAAACATACATGGACGAAAAACCCCGAAGACTTCTGCATTTATTTAGTAAGGCATTTTTTTGGGGTGTCGTTACATTCGTACATTTCACAAATATTTACATTCTGAATTTTACTCCCCATAGGCTTCAATGTTAAGCAGATGGTTGATATTTGCCCATGAATTACCATCTGCAAAATTATATTACCATCTGCTGGACCAATCAAATTGCTTGCGTCGTAATACAAAAAGTTCGTATTCATAAACAAAATGGCAGCCCCCATGTCGGTTGCTAAGGCATCGAAAATTTTAAACTGATCTTTGATGATTGATAAAATAAAGTGTAATTCAAAGATTTTTCAAAGAAATAGCAAAAAGTTGTCAAAAGTTGTAGTGAGTATTCATTTTGGTCTTGTTCCTAAATCGAAATACAACATAAATCGAAAATAATTTTTCTTTGTCTGCGTTATGAAAAACTTGAATGGCAAATTTCTTTTTGGCTATGTATGAGCCCTGTAGAGAAGTTTATGACGCTGAATATTCTAACTGCACAGGCTAGGTCAAAACAGTCCTTTAAACATTAAATCAAACGGATCATTACAAATCTCAATTTCAAAACAACCACGTCTGATTCAATGCTGTGCAGATACAAACTCGATTTCTGTTTGTACTTACTGTAAACGCCTGTAACAATGTACTTAAGATTTAACCCTGCGTTTAACTTATGTAAGAAAATGTAACAAAATTTCTTTGAGCTCCTGTGCACGAGTGCCGTGAATGCATGTGCGTGTGACGGAATCTGGGACAAAGTGAAACTGTCGATGTTTACATCTTTCGTCTCCTCGAATCTTCCTTAGAACCCACCGATGAAAATATGGATTTTATTTGAATGCAGTTTTATCTCGATGACAAGATTTTGTCACCACGGAATTCAATCACTAACCTTGTAGGTTTAACTTTTGAGAGACTGGCGCCTGTAAACTACGATCACATGGCGAACCATTTTTGAAACCGAATCACATAACACCTTCGATATGCATGCACGCGAAGAAAATGACGATTGGAAACGAATGAGGAAATACTTTACATCGTAAGACTCGTTTATCAAGAAAACATCTTCTTGAAAATAAAATGCGAAATTTCTTAAACCTCATTAGTGAAATTACGTCTCGCATAATGGCACTACTTCTTGACACAGTTAGCCGCTTCCTTAGTTACGCCTTCCTAGTAACGCTCTCAAAGACAGCGGGAAATTCAAACTTGAAAGGCATATTTTTACTGATAAAAACGACAAATGAGGAATGTAAATATAAGAAATGAATGTTATTCAGATGATTGATATGGGGAATTTATATTACCATCTGGATTTAGATAAATTTATCATGACGCCCTACCGGGCGTCATTCAATTTATCAACATCCAGATGGTAATATAAATTCCCCATAACAACCATCTGAATAACATTCATTTCTTAAAGATAAACAATTGTTAAAGTAAATTTTCGTTGTCTCCGATTAAAGGTCTCATGATACATGTAACATTTTGTTTTTCTTACAATACAGTATGAATCAATAAACATCTGCTTATATAACAGAAGTAATGTTAAAACAAAAGCCGAGTTGTTGCATTAGATGTGTTGTCTAGTGGCATCGTTCATTTGTGTTTTCGTTCCTTCGATAGGAGAATTATTAGTCTGTGAACGTTGCAAGTGTCTACATAATATAAGTTTCACTTCGTTTCTGAACTTTTGTCCACTTAAACAGTACAAAAGGAAATTAAACGTATTGTTAGCATACATAAGGACATTGAATAGAGACCATAGGAGATTGGACACGGCCTGACCGTGGGCGTCACCTGGCTCCACCCAGTCCGAGTACCCAATTAGGTAAATACTGATAGGTACGGAGCTGATCAGGTACACCGTGTTCAGACAGAATAACATCAGCGTCATGGAAGATGTCTTCTTTTGATTTTTCTGTTCACTGGCCGACGCGGGTGCGACCTGCGTGCGCAACTTTCTCCTACTCTGGAGAAATTTCGTTACAATCAAAATGTTTCCAATGAATAATGATAAAAAAGGTACAATGCAGTAAATAGTAAGGTCGATCCATGGCCATGTATTCTCAAAAAAGTTCTGGTAAGAATTGTCCAAGTACGTACATTTGACTGTCGTCGTTTCATTGCCTGTAGTTGATTGGAGATCCCCATTTCCGAAGAACATATGGCCGTTAAGAAGGAAAAGGAAGGCTAATATTGTTATCAAAATGACTCCTGCAGTACGCCGAGAGCACTTGGACTTTGCTGAGTGCGGAATCCACACTAGTACCACACGCTCAAACGTCACGGCTATCAGGATCCAGCCAGAGAAATCAAGTGAAAAGTAGACAAGGAACATGTGCAGCTTACAACCAAAGGAACTTACATGTCGTACGTCAGTATCAAACAGTGCCAAAATCCATTGTCTGAACAGACCCGTGTACAGTACAAGAAGATCAGAGATGGCTAGAACAACTAGGTAGATAGCTGTTGTGGACTTCCTGATGGATTTACGTGTGAGTACCACGATAGACAGGAGGTTCCCCGCGGAGCCCAGGAATATGAATATCGGAGGAACAACCTTCCACACCCATTGCCCTGCTTGGTGCTCGGCATATGACTCGTAGTCATAATCCATAATAGGGATGTACAACGGTGGCAATGAGGACAAAGAGAAATCAATTAGCTTTAGTTTTCATATACAATGGAGTCATATTGTTCATGATTTAATCAAATAAAGACAAAATGATTTTCAATACAGCTCTTTCTCTTTTGTACCAGTTTTGGCAAAACACAAACGAAAATGGACAAAACTGAACACGACAAGAGTCTAATTATTAATGGTGATTTACAGTTTTTCATTGGAAGTCTCTATTGGTTTACGACGATGTTCACTTCAAACAAATTATCAGTAGACGGGATTTGAGACGGTATTTTCTTCGAATCAAACACCAGGTTCTAGTTTAATGCATAAATCGCTTAAAATAAGTTAAAAACATATATGATTCCATTATCATTAATATACAGTTCTCTTTGACAACATAGTTTGCAAGAAAACATTTGCATTATTCAGCCTTAAGAAGGAAAACATGTGATCCGTTATAGTTTCTATAAAGGCAAGAAAACAGCAAATGACAAATTTTTTCAACTATTACAGCTTATTACTGGTTTTATTGCTTTTAATTTTCTAAAGGAATTATTGATTTCTCCACACTAATTGATAGATTCTGAAGCCAGGATTTGTAATTCAACAAACTAGACGCTTTCATAAATTTGGAATTTACGGCTTTGACTTTTATTGTTTTCATGACAATACTCCAGAAGACGTCTTTATTGAATAAGAATGGATCGTTATTCATTGTACGTTGTACTAAGAACTTTTTATACTAGAACAGTTAATATCCGGCATTGGCATATTACCCCAGATCTATCTCTTTGAAGGGAAATTAAGAAATGTGATCCGTCTTATCTATGTATAATTATCGCGATTACTTCGTTCAAATTTCATGCCAAGTAAAGCAATGTATGGACAACAACAGAAAATACGCGATGTTTCTGCATGATACAAAGTAAAAAACGAGGTGTTGAACTTATCTGCTTTCGGACACAAATTGCCAAGGAATCTATGTTTCCAACATTCAGTCCTCAAATCAATTGTACTTTTAAAATCAAATAAAGTAGCATGATCAATTAACAATTAGTTATTATTTCAATTCATTCACAAAGATCGACTGGCTCCAAACCTTGTGTAGACCTAGATGCATTGAAATTGCTTTCTTTTTAAATCTACTAAATTTACTGAATCACCTACTTTTCTAATAATTTATTTCGTATATAATAGATAACAATGAACACTCTATATCCACGAATTTTCGGCCACTCGGCATTTATGAAGTGGAAAAGCATTTCCATAAATATCAAAATTAACACATTCGTGCTTTTCCACTTCATAAAGGCCGAGTGGCCGAAAATTTGTGGATATAGAGTGTTCATTTTTATTTATTGTATATAAACTTCCCTACGGTGGACTTAACTTCATATTTCGTCTATGCTGACATTCGCAGAAGAATGGGTATCGTAGTTAGCACTTCCCCCACTCCCTTGTCATTTTCAAACAATGCAGCTCATTTTTCCCCAAGTCTAGTAATCATGTAGATTAGAAACTCTTTCTGGCTATGTTGAATCCTCCTAGAAAAGTATTCTGTATCTGCTCATGATTGATATCCATAAATATGATAATCGAACACTCTGGATTCAGATTTTGGGTTTTGTGTTTGACTTTCATTCACAGATTTTGGAGGCGCCTTACAGTACTGTCCAATAGGAGTTGTCTTGCGGTTTATTATTTCTTACTGCGTAGTTGTTTGATTTGACATCTAGTTTTATCTATATCTAATGAACACATTCTGCGTGAAATGTCATATTAACACCCAATATCAGAGCCGACGTAAATATCAAAGTTAACACATTTGTTTTTTCATAATATTAACCGATTTTTATATATTTTGCCCCCGCATACTACGTATTATCAAGATTTAGATTTGCACTCTAGTTTTCATTAGCTAAATATCGTAAATAAGCTTTTAATTCTGTTCCAACATTAGAAAAGTAGTCCTATGTAACAGGTAGATCACGACTCAGACTTACAGAAAAGAACAGTTAAAAAAGCCATACCAATCAATGTTTTCTTTGCACAAACAAGATCAAGATCTTTTTCTCTCTTTGTTCCTTCAGTTGTTTTAGATGAAACACAATACCAAAACACGATTTATGCTTCCTCGTGAAGAGTGTGTTTACACTTTCTCTAATTCCGTGAATATCATTTTTTTTCGTCCTTATTTTGTAAATTTGATATTTTTTTTTCATTTTTACTATATTCATGATTAAAATGGATTTTATCCACGATAAAGATCAGCAATATTGAAATGACCATAGCAAAATAAAAACTAAGAAAGATGCTATACATATATTTAAAAGAAAGGAGGAAATACGTGGACAGAAAAGCCTTAGAAAAAAGGCAAGTAGATGGGATTTACCATGGAAGTAACAAAAATTTAAAAGGAAATCTTCCATTTTTCAGCCCTGTCAACTCAATTCCCCTCTCCCTTTCTTTAAGTAAAAATTGAAAATCAAAAACAAAAACAAAACAAAGAAGTCACTGAGTATTAGCGAAAACGTTTTCGAAGTAATTGAGAAAATCTCAATATTGTATGATTATACAAAAAGACACACTTTGACATTAAAATCATGAATAATTTTCGTCGCCATGTCAACATGAAAAATAGCAATCATGAATCATTTAATCCAAGATGAAAATAAAACATGTTTTCTTATTGAAAGGAATGAATGCTGATATTTTGTCTCATATATACTTGAACTCACGGTGCAAAATTTACCTTTATTAATAAATACTTACCCAATTTCAAGCACAAAAGTTTTTATATAATGACAGCATGCAATCCTTTCCCGTCATGATCACAATATTTGTGGAAAAGTCATAATGCTAGCCTCCTCTCTCGTCCTTTTTTTTGTGGATATGTGAGAAACACGATTCTGATATATAGACAAAAAGGCACGGCTTTAATGCCTTACGTATCAGGGTACCGTTGATTGGCTATAAACGAATAGATAATGATAGTCATCAATGTCATTCTCCCATGTATGTTAGTCATATATTTTATTTCCAATAACGCTAAAAAAAGGTTCTTTTTGCATATAGATTCATGTAATGTTAGATGTTGAATTGGAAATGTACAAACATAATAAAATTCAAAGCTTCAAACGTCTTCATCAGACCCTCCAGATCAGTCTCTCGTTCTTCACTCAAATCAAACCTTATCAAAAATAATTGATAAAGCTAAAAAAAGTAAGTGGATAAAAAATGTACTCCCCTTTTGACAAGAGGGAACGAAGCCATGTGCATTGTTCGACGATATACTGATAAGAAATTCCAACATTTGCTTGAATTTATAATCGCGAGTCCAAATCCAAGGCAGATTTCCGAAATCTCATGCAAATCGTGCGACAGTTCCATCATTGGTATCAATGGTGAGATGCACCTTTCCAGACACCGAAAAGGGTAGGTATCCGTTGGGATACTTATATACATGTACTGGGTATATTGGGTTCACTCTCGTCCCATAAGAAATTTACCCCATATATCATATATCAGGTAAACTACACACGATGTAACTTATAATATTCATTGAAAGTAATGAAAATACATGACAGTGCAACAAAGGAACTCATGCGAATATGACGAATAGGGACAGGATGCACGCAACACATTGAGAAGAGAAGATGTACCGATCAGTTATTCAGTCTCAAAGTCAAGAAGGTAAGGCGAAATCGTTAGAAGAAAGAAGAGAATCTCCAACAACACTCGGATGCTGCACCCACAGCAAAACCTCAAAACACCCAATGCAAAAACACAGAGCAGACACGCACAGAAAGAGACGCAAAAGGGACAAGGAACACCAACACCAAATCACATCATAGAAACATCAAACACAAATGATAACACATAAACCAACGAGACCAATGGGCAATCGGTGCTGGCTTAGGAAGGACATCTGCCACGCCAGTAGCAGACAGTGTGGTTATCCGGATTACATGCGCACAACCCTCCATAGAATTCCCATTTTAACAGTAACTGTTGCGAACCCCGCAATAAAGAATACATGTATTATATATATATGAATTGAGACCTGGTGCCCGGGGAGAGTCAGCGTCTCCTGTTTGCATGCAGCATCCGTCGCAACAGTTCCATGAAAACGGATCAAGTTTGATGATTGTCTCGATGTACATATTGATAAACATATCCGGTAAAAATGTCTTGTTTGGTAGACATAAATTCAATCGCAATCCAGAATGTCACTTACATGTATCATACTTATCTATGTTCAAATATGACTATTTCAGAAGGCTTGTAGGTAAGCTTCTCGTTCAGGGTTATATTATACAACGGCTGAAATCATCACTGAAGAAGTTCCTCGGTCGCTACGGGGATCTTATGAAAGCATATGAGATCCCTCTTTGCAGAATGATAAGTGATATCCTGGAATGAGAATAATTGAATGGTTGTCAACATAACCAAACAAGACATTTTTACCTGATATGTACATGTTTTCAAGAAACTGTTGCGACGGATGTTGCATGTAAACTGGAGACGCAGACTTTCCCCGGGCATCTGATCTCACTTCGGAATATTTTATATTCCGGGGTTCGCAACTATTCCAATGGAAATTCTAATGATTTTGCCTTACCTTCTCGACTTTGAGACTGAATAAATGATGGGTACTTCTTCGATGTTAATTTGAATTACGATTACATAATCAAGATGGCATTTACTGTTTCATCTCCAATAAACTGAACGCTTTTGCAAATTTGATTCATTTACCTTAGATTGGAAATAAAGAAAGATTCATTAATACAGTGATAACAGCGGGATACCAAAAATTTTAATAGATGGAAACATGATCGAACATGTCGTCTCGTGTTGTTTTGCTCTTCATGATTATATCTCTTAAGGTTTGTGATTTTGACCTCTAATTTCGAAAGTTCTTATCCAAAATGGAACTTAAGACGGGTCTTAGAGAGAATCGGGCAGAGTTGATATATCAAATCTTAAATGAATGGTATCTTTCTGTTCTGAGGCATCTATGTGTTGTAAAAATTAAATAAAGAAGCAAGATACTCACTTCAAACTGTATATAAGAAAGAAGGAAATATCCAAATAGACATCAGATGAGGAATCCACATCAAAAAAACAAAACAAAACAAAACAAAACAAACAAACAAACAAAACAAAAAAAGAAGAAAAAACCACGAAACACCCAAATGCGATTACTACTACAAGAGACACCAAAGGGACATGGATGACCAAATTTCAAAGACTATATCAAAACACCAAACAGAAAATACTATTCATTCAAAATAATGAATGAAAAGAAATTGCTGGAAAAAGTTTCTTTATGTTATTTAATCAAATTTGGTGCTGCGCACTCTCTGCAAAGTAAGTGCACAAATTTAAATCCAAAATCTTAAACCAAACTACGAGAAAAAATTCTCGTAACTACGATAAACATTTCTCGTAACTACGAGAATTTTTTCTCGTAACTACGAGAAAAATTTCTCGTAATTACGAGAATGTTTTCTCGTAACTACGAGAAAAGATTCTCGTAACTACGAGATAGTAAAAAAATATAACATGGCACGAACTGGCTTCCGTACCTCTCAAACTATTGAGACCAAAAAATCATAATTTGCCCGTCTCGTGTTTTGGCTACATACGTCCATTTTTGGCCTATTTCAACATTTTCGTCTTTTTAGAGATTACCACATCATAACTTTACATACATGTACCTCCATACGTCCATTTTTGGCCTATTTCAACATTTTCGTCATTTTAGAGAATACCACATCATAACTTTACATACATGTACCTCCATACGTCCATTTTTGGCCTATTTCAACATTTTCGTCTTTTTAGAGAATACCACATCATAACTTTACATACATGTACCTCTGCAATGCATGAAATTTCAAAAATTCATATATACCCTTATTTTTCAGGATTCTTATAGCTTGTATATGAATTAAAGCCTATTTTGATAAATTCTGATAAAATAAACAGTTCTAAGGAGATTATTTTCTTATAAATACAATTTTGCCGTTTGCCATGGTCGCGATTTTTATTAATAGCTAGAAGGTCGATAGCTGCACATCTTTTTCTTCTTATAGAGCTATGGTATTGCTTTATCCTAAAGCAGTCAAACCAATATGTACCCGAATTAATTTTTGAGTAAAATTACTTGTTTCTATAAATATCACAATAATTAATGTAAAAAATCCACATTCGGACCCAAAAACATAGAGTTTATCTCGAAGTTTGAATTTCTACTTATCTCACCTTTAAAGAGTATAATGAATAGTATATATATTCTGATGTTTAAATCTTTAGAAGCAGAACTCGTGCGAAAATGAAGTTTTTTTTTCTATTTTCGGAAATTTTTCATTGAAAAATAATCATTTTTTTCCCCAAAATACCCATTCAGCAATGAAAATTTCGTCCGGCGTAAACTTAACATTTTCGATATCTCCTCTGCAACCGCTGCACGGAATTTCACGAAACCTTTGAGGAAGCAAGAACTCAAGTTCTTCTACCAAGTTTGTGTTTTTTGTGCCGATTGGTCAACAAATATGGCCGCCGAGGGCTCTGATTGGCTGACACATTTTCGACATCTCCTTTGCAACCACTGCAGAGAATTTCATGAAACCTTACAGGAAGCAAGTACTAAACGCTTCTACCATGTTTGTGTTTATCGTGCCGATCATTTAACAAATACGGTCGCCGAGGGCTCTGATTGGAGGACACATTTTCGACATCTCCCCTTCAACCGCTGCACAGAATTTCATAAAACCTTACAGGAAGCAAGTACTCAAGGTCTTCTACCAAGTTTGTATTTTTCTAGCCGATCGGTCAACAAATATGGCCGCCGAGGGCTCTGATTGGCTGACAAATTTTCCACATCTCCTCTTTAAGCGGTGCACATAATTTCATGAAACCTTACAGGAAGCAAGTACTAAAGGTCTTCTACCAAGTCTGTGTTTTTCGTGCCGATCGTTTAACAAATACGGCCGCCGAGGGCTCTGATTGGATGACACGTTTTAAATTCTCCTCTACAACCGCTGCACAGAATTTCATGAAACCTTACAGAAAGCAAGTACTCAAGCCTCAAGGTCCTCTACCAAGTTTGTTTTTCATGCCGACCGGTAAAAAAATAGGGCCGCCGAGGGCTCTGATTGGATGACACATTTTCGACATCTCCTCGGAAACTATTACACAGAATTTAACGAAACATTATTGGAAGCAAGTACTCAAGGTCCTTTACCAAATTGTCCACTATCATTCTTTTATGAGCAACTCAAGTGAGCGATGTGGCCCCCTTTGGGCTTCTTGTTTTTAAATAATTCAGTATGACATCATCACAGCAAAGTTAAAACAAATATATCAACCAGTTCAAAGCACCGCTTCCATTTACTTGATTTCAATTAATATAGGAATCTGTTAACTTTTATAATTACATCGCGTTATATAAGCAAATCGGAATTGGTGTCTGGGGATGTGATATGATGAGTATTTACATAATCTTATCTAAATTTTGGTGATTTTTTTACGAAATTAAAAGCTATTGCACTTTGTTAATACTGATTGTTTTCTAAAGTTGTATCTATCTTTTTTCCAACGTCGCATGAACCAATCAAATTATCTCCTCGCGACATGGTAATAATTCTATTGGCTGATGTAACTCGGGGAATAGAATATCTGAACAATTCTTTGGAACTTTTGACTTTTGATTATATAGAAAAACGAATTTCAAACTTATAATTAAAATTATTGCATCATGATGAACAGATAAAAATGGTTGGAATATATCTAACACAAAGAGTTTTTTTTTTCAAAAACCGTGAAATAATTATTTGGAACACATGTTACCATGACAACAATTTTTTATCATTTTTATAAAACAGTAATTGTTAATCCCACGAAGTTCAAATTCAATATAAAGAAAGATCAAGTAAGCCTCTATAGAAATACAAGAAAAACTTTCAAATAATTAAAGGTTGCTATAGTGATTTGGCCATACAATCTAAAAATAAGCATTTATGGTGTTTTTCGAAGTCTTTTCCTCAAAAAAACGATACAGGCTTACACAACTTTTTTTTAAACATAATTATATAATAAAGCAAAGTCTTAACTTTATTTTAGATTTAAAATGTTTCAGATTACTTAACTTTGGATGCCCGTATCCAAGGACTCACAAGGGGCCTATGTGCAATTTCACTCAATCGTTCCCATATCAACGGGCTACTTCTTGAATATATTTTTTTAAGTTTTCAATCATGTAATGACGGAACAACTTGAGTACATTCATTATTTATCTTCACTTTGAAATAAAATTCAATGATCTAGTGAAAATAGGACTCTAAATATTGTTTAAAATTGCTTTGATTTTTGCGATTGGAGATAAACTAGCCATAACAATGAACACAAACTTTGTTCCAATGTGAATGTTTATGTTTTATTTGCCTAAACAACTAATTTATCAAGTAATTTATCATTGAATTTAGACAAAATGACAAAAACACTATTTTGATAGGGTACCTGTGTTGTTGCTATGGAAACATATAGATAAGACCATGAACCCAACATTATTATTACTTAACTTGAAAGAGAATGATAGGGTACTGATAATTTATCGGTGTTTGTTTTAGATTATGCTGCATAAATGATGTATCTTGAATCTTGAAATAATGTATCATAAAGAGATACACAAAGAAAAGTGTTCTATAAAATGAACACCTGGGACAAACGTCCCGGCAAGACCATTTTGCACTGACCACAGCAGAACACAGCCGTAGGATAGTAACCAATAGGTACATCGGACAAATCAACAATGTTAAGAAACAACAAGAGACAACGTCAAAAATCAGAAACTAAATCAAAATAAACTACAAATAAAGCCGACATTGAATCATATAAACAAGAAGACCGATGTTTATCCGGCGCCGACTTTGGACGGCAATCGGGTATATCCATATACATCCATATATAATCCATAGCAAATGAGGGTTCTCAGATTACTAGTATTTGCCCACCTTTTCTTTTTATTCGCATACACAGAGGTCTCCCAAGACGCCAAACTGTTGTATAAAAAGGACATCTTTCATTGTAAGGAAACACATAAGACAAAAATAGCAGTTTATTTAAAACGAAATTCTATGCAGATGGTGTAGTTATCCGGATAACGTGCGCACAACCTTCACACAGAGGTCTCCATAGACGCATAATTGTTGTATAAACATTAAACTTCTCACTGTAATTTGACATCACAAACGAGAAAGTTAAACGCAGTGGCCTCTAGTAACACATATTCTATGTAAATGTAAAAGTCTATGGCATGCGTTTCACAGTCTGTGCTCTGCTGGCTGAAGCGAGCTGAAGATCAATCACCCGAGAAGTCTGACAAACTTTCAGATAGGACAGAGAATCAGGACCCAGTCTTCTCTGATGAGATTTAAACAAGACCTGTCATAGAGTCCGGTCGTCACGGTTGCCAAGTGTGCAACGTTGGAAAAGACACTGGTACAAAACTGTAGATTGGTCCAGTACCATGCCCAGCGTTCTTTTGATGACTTTAGGATCATATCCTCGGTAAAGCAGGCGACCGACTATTTACTTACATTTTTGGTTGAAGTTTTGTCTGCCTTTACTCCTTCTGATTTTGTTTATTAAGTCACAGTAAAACGAAGGCAATGAAATTCCAAATGATACATACTCTGATGCTGGAGTTGTCCCAAATTTTGAAAGGAGTTCAGAATAGTTACCGTAAAATTTCCAAAAAGATTTAACAAGTTTTTGATATCTAAATCCTTGACTGATAAGTTTCTTAGTAATTTTTTTATTTTTATCACGAAAGGCCGAAACAAGTGAGCAAGCTCTAGCGTATCTGATGAGTTGAGAGATGTAAATGCCGTATGATGGCAATCTTGGAACATCGCCATCAAGCCAAGGAAAATTAACTATGTTGAAGCCAAAGTCTTCTCTTTTGTCGTATATCTTTGTCTGAATTTCTCCGTTATTTATCTGGATATCAAGATCCAAAAATGATGTAGCTAAATCATCATTGTTTGCTTTATTCAAAGTTAACTCAGGTGGATAAATTTGATTTTTGAAATGGTCAAAATGTGGGTTATTAATATTCAAATAACATCAGAATGTTTTAGTTGATTGTATTATTTGTTGTGAAAATATTTTTTTTTCTGTTTGTTTTACTATTTGACGAAGTGGTGGTCTTCACTGTTCACTGTGATTCTATTTTGTAAAATCAAATTTACAAATTCCACAAGTAATTATAACGTTCAGCAGTCTTTGTGATAAATGGATTTGTACTTTTGAATTATATTGTACACCAAATTTCTTCATTGAATTCTATCAAGATTGTGTGAAGGGGTGATAACAAATAAAAATACAAACACTCACATACATTTTGATGAACTTAAAAATTTATTTAGTTTTTACATGAAAAGCATTTTGAAGTATTTGAGTGTTTGTGATTTTATTTTTTAAGCGTATGATTCATGTAATATTTGGATGTGTTCTTTTATCGCATTATAATACTAGTGATGACTTGAACTTATTCACATAGTTTGTCTATTTTCAGAGTAGAATAAAATGGAAAAACTCAATATTATAAATTGTCACTGATTTGCTATATATCGTATTTTGAAAATTTGACTTAAGTCAACTCTTAGTTTATGGTGCCAAGCCCAGATTCCAGGTTTTGTGTTTGAATATATTCACTGGTTGTCTGATCAAGCTAGACAACACATTATAACACAAATTGTGTAAAATTTTTCCTTTACCATGAGTGCCTTTGTCACATACATTGTGGTATATCTTCTTAGCGTTTAAAATTGGTACTTAAAATGGAGTCGTGGCGAAATGAATTGAAAATTTAATGTGCAATAAATATTGTAGTGAAATTTCAAATATGATTTATACCATAACGAATTTGCACAATTTTAACAAATCATAAAACCTCTTCGTCTCAATGATACATTTATGTGTCCCCTGAATACACTTAATTAAAAAAGAAGTGTGGGCAATCGGCGGCATTTTGATATGCGTTTTTGTTTCATTTTGTTTTTATTTTCTATATGTTTGTTTTTATTAATCTCGGCAAAAATATTGAAACCTTGAGACTGAAATAACTTACTATATTATGTTACATATATGTATTTTGTTTTCGAAGTTTGTATTATGGACGTTTTAACTACTGTATGTTCCTTCCCTTGTACTAGGACAATTAAGTCAGAATAGCAACAATATAATCAAGTACGATATTTCTGATACCTGCGCAGTCATTAATGAAACCATTGACTCCAGGGAATTCTCTAGCTAGTGGGGTATTCATTTTTCATGGAATAATTCGAATCTAGCTCAACAGTTTCATTATTCATGGAATATATAAGGAGATGAGGAAACTAAATCATGCGGAAACGTATTCAACATCTCAGATAGAATTTCTAATGCGATGTCCGTTTCAGGAGCAGTAAATTTTTCTACGATATTCATAAACTTACTTATATATATGAAGGATACAAAGGTCCCTGCCACTTTGTTTATTAATAAGTATTTGAAAGGGGAAAATGTATTTTTGAACATGACCAGGACTTTGTTGATAATTTTTCTTCTACCTATAGGTGAGTTATGACCCTTTAGAACAATATTTTTAATCAAATTTTAAAGATAACGTTTACAATAAATATAACATAATACTTTAAATTACTTAGCTTTCAATATTTTAAAATTTGCTAAGTGAAAAAAGTGAAAAAAAAAAAAAAAACAGCGAAGATTAACTGAAATTTAAGGGGAATTGTCATCTTGAAAGGAATATCGTATAGACCACTTTCACGTTTATCATTCGCCGTTTGGGATATATGATAGTTTGAAAAGTAAATATATATAATGAGATACATAATTAAGATTTCTATAATTTAGCAAAAATAGAAATAACTGAACAATCAGTTAAAAACGAAAAATAAAGATCATATCAAATTGTTCGGTGGTATTGGTTGTACTGATTGATAGGTCAATTCGACATTTAGTCATTACTTATTTATAAATACCACATTATTATTAAATATCAATCTCAGTACTTATTACTGTAACAGGGACATGTCATTTGTAAAAGGATTTCTCTTTCCTTTTCAGTTAATTCTCAAAGTCAGAATGATTCTTCACTCATGTATACTAAATTATTTGAGAATTACAATGCAAAGATTAAGCCATATTGTGGAAACAGAGATCCAATAGAACTTAGACTGGACATGGCTTTACGTCAGATCATAGACCTGGTGAGTGGTAAACCTCAGTGAACAAAAAATTGAGTGTGCTATTAATGAAATTATAATGACCTCATACATGAATAAATATTTTCAATTTCCTCGTTTCTTTCTCTTGTTAGAGATATGCTTATCATAGGTTTCGTAAGAGGATGAACATAAAGCTTTCATGAAAACTGTACAATTTATAATAAAAAATAAAACGACATATAGGGGGAAAAAGAAATGTGTAATCTTGAAAAGAGCTTTTGGCAAACTAAGAAGAATGAAGCATTGGTGTTTTAAAAAGAAAATGATTAAAATGTAAATGTTTCTAAGGAATGTCTATACCAGACATATATATCAGATGTGTAAGTCCTTCGTTATCCATATCCATAAATGTATGATTAGAAACGTTCTCACTTTCGTGCTTCTGTTACTCTGGTTCTAGATTACACATGTACCCTTTGACATTATTTTTACTGGATGTTTTAAACGCTTTTATTGAACGTTTTAAACTGTCGTTATGACAATTTTGCAATTTGGCTGTTAAAGAATGGAAGGGATCTTCATCAAGACTCGGTTGCAGCACCAACAACAAAACGTGACGACTTCAATTTCAGCATCACAAACTTTCCCTTTCTGAGTAGCAACATCCCTTCATCGCCTTCTTATGGCATGTTCATATCTCAGTTGATGCGTTATGCCAAAGCAAGTACCAAATACACAGATTTTGTTCAGAGAGCTAGGCGTCTTTCAGATAAGCTTCTCAATCATAGATACGTTTGTGATCGACTAACCTCGTCACTGAGGAAGTTCTATGGGCGATACAGGGAATTCATCATACACTATGATGTCCCCTTGTCCAGAATGGTGGATGATATTCTGCCTTAGACCGTTTGAACCATCCAGCAACAGAATATGCTTATATCTTCCGAAATGGAGGTAACCGGATGTGACAATTCCATCAAATTGAGGCGGCGGTCGTTGCATGCAAGCAGGAGATGCTGACTCTTCCTTGGCACGTGTTCTCTCTCCCATGTTGGGAGTTCGCTTCTTTTTATATGGAGGAGGTTTTATTTGCTTGCTTTGGTTTCTGTTTTATCCTGATTTTGTATGCCTTCGGTTTATGATTTTCTGAATTATCGATTTTGCACTATGTATTGGGATGTGTTCATTACCCATATATGTCATACAAACGACGGAATGTATGGCTGATTAAAACAAAATTCATCGGACAATATGTGTATCAATTCATTTTTCTATATTCCAATAGGCCTTAAGAGCAAAATGATCAATTTACCATCCAAGGGGGCACATTGTGTACGGAATATGCTTTTGTTTATTATTCCATAAATTATTACTGAACAAGAAAATCCCGGAAATCGGTTCGGATCCATTGTCAGTGTTCGTTTCCGGAATAATAACCTTTTTCGTATATAGTTGATATTCTTTTATTTTCAATTTTTTTTCTTAAATTGTAGTACATGTATAATGTTCTTCATTTTTGTTAAGATCTTGAGGATTATAACATGCATTACTTGAAGTACAAGTGCAGTAATATGTATATATATGTGTGGCTTAATTTAAGTTTTGACCATACTAATCGTCTTTTTTTATCTCAAACTGTCATAACAATTCTGAGCCTGACTTGCTCGTCACATGTTAAGGAACTTCTTGATAGGCGTTAATGAATTATAAATGATCACGCATTTACTTTTGCTGACCGATATGGCATTAGTTTTCACGAGAAGGCATGTATTCAGCAATATCTGTACAGAGGAGTACTAACTAACTAATCTACTTTGAAAAGAACATGTTTCCCCCCTAAAATGTCGAATCGGCTATATATCATTTGAAATATGGATTTTGTGCCTTGCCATTGATGTAAACGACGGAAATTATAACTCAAGTAAAAGAAAATGTATCAGACAATAGGTGTACGTAATTCTTTGGCCATAAGGATCCCCGATAAGATCATTTACAAAATTTACAACTGAAATGATTTCTTTGTCATAATTAATCAGGGACAGCTTCAATGCTACAACTTTAAGGAAGTCAGTAGAAATCATTGCTGGTAATGTTTCTAATAGGCTACCAATCTCAATTATTCCAGACAATCCTCATACCGTGAATACAACATGTAGCAAGACGAATTTCATAGAAAAAGACACAATTCGTCCACGGCTGAGATAAGGTTATCAATTTTTAAGTTTGCATTCCCTCCAGAATTCTCTGAGGAAATCTTTTAAAATGTGACATAAAGCTAAGTTAAAGTCAACCGAGTTCGTTGGTCTTCCACGATCCAGTACTCAAGGATTCACGGATTTATTCCTATATTGCAAATTTCACCTTTCTACGTGGAAAAGCCCTAGGCAGTTATTGATAAGAAATCCCGTTGGAAATAATGTACCAATTTATCATAGCATCTCATTTACCTTCCAATGTTTTCTCTTGTAGGATGAGCCGGCACAAATCATTAAACTTAATATCTGGCTGAGAATGGTACGTTCATTTTACGTAATTTGTTTTCTAATTGTCTACAAAGGTAGATTTTCTTCTTGATATACCTGCTTCATTTCACTTCAATCTCCACAGTCTAATGGACTACCCAAAGAATCCATTAAATGGTTCGCATAACATTAGATCTTGGAAGATATATATGGAATGGAAAGAAGTATCGCATGAGAACACGTTTCCTTTGAAAAAATGGCCTAATCAGATATCCTTCATAAAATTAAAACAATGCATGTAGCAAATTACTCGATACAAGTTTGCCATATTTTCATGTTTGAATTTTAGAAAATAAACATCAAGAAACCGGCAAAGTAATTTACCAGTTTACAAAAAGGAGATATCGATTATAAGCCTATGATAATAATTTGAAATTTTGGAACCATGTATCGTAATTGAATTTATGCAAAACGTGTAAACCATGCCAAAGGAACCAGCGTCATGGCGTTATGCCATACCTTTGTGTTGCGAGGGAGGATTTTAGACATTCAATCCGGATATCCATACAATGCATTTTTGCGATTAATTGTACAATGTGTTTACTTTCTACGTTTTCTAGTATTTCTTTGTTTATTTCGCAGTTTGAATACAATCCTAATTATTATTCAGTAAAATTTAAATTATGTCGAAAGCAATTGTTAAATTCTATCCTAAATTATTATTCAAACAGAAATGGTATGACTGTCGCTTACGATGGAACCCATCAGAGTACGGCAACATAACGTTCTTTGTTATCCATTCTAAGTTCATCTGGATTCCAGACCTCACCATGTATCACAGGTATCTTCTAACCCAATGTAAACGTCTTCAAATTGAATAGCATCATTTAAGAACAGATAAATTGGCAGCATGGACCAGACATGCACGTTTCGGGTACTCAACCCAATGTCTGATACTACTTTATAGCATTTTGACTTATCATAAAGCCTCATATAAAATATCCACATTTCAAATAAGATGTAAACCATTTCTATGACAATTTGAAAGAAAGGATTGGATATCCAACAAGACTCGGTTGCAGCATCCAAAACAAAACACCGAACCACTTCTTTGTGAAAATACACTGAAGATAAGCATAGCAAGAGACGCAAAGGGAAAAGGAACACCAAATACGAAATCAAAACACCAAACACAAAAGACTTCATATAAACCAACGAGACCAATGGGCAATAGGTGCCGACTAAGAACGACCATCTGCCACGTTAGTAGCAAATAGTATGGTTATGTAAATTACGTGCGCACAATCTTCCCACTTTCCCGATTACCCAGAGGTATCTAAGAACACACAATTGTTGAGTATAATAACCTCCTCGCTGTAAAAACAGCAAAACGCAGAGGCCCAAGTAACACATATATGAATATGTAGATGGATATAAAAACATAGGGCGTACGAAAATACAGTCCTTGCTATGCCGACTAGAGCGAGTTCATGCATGTACTCCTACATCGGGACCCTATATGCAGATGATGAAAAAATTATTTTAGTATTCATTACATTATAAGAATCGTTCTTACCTCTGAATAGCATTGCTAACATTTCATTTTGGCGAAAAAAAAAACCTTCAGTAAGACTACGTTACGGCAAAGATAGGATAAGATCTCCAACAATCCAACAAGCAAACAAGGTACAAACACAACATATCAAAAGGAAGAAGACCAATTTTAAAATACGCATTGTAATGAAATTCATGGTAGCTAACGCCACCGAGGTTAATTTAAATAGACAATCAAAGTAACTACAAAAAGGTTATCAGCGAACTCTTACACAATAAGTCATGAAGTTAAAAAATGTATCATTAAAACCAGACAAACCAATAAGGACGAAAACAATACAACAGATGTGAATATAAGCTTTCATTTAAAGGTTTGGCACATATTGAGGGAACATAGTACAGACTTGTTAGCAATACTGTTGAATGTGATAGTAGAGTGTGCGTTGAAGATGTTGATACGTCCAAAGAGGATAAAGGTGCTCTCTGTTATCCGTAAGAATAAAACATAGTCTTCCTATCATGTTGATACAATGTTTGAATGATACTGACAAGCTTATTTCATTATCAAAAATAATTTTTGTTTACAGTGTTGGTGATGAGTTTGTCGGCATCAATTCATTCTTAGCGACTGTGTACTCCGACGGAACGATCTACTACAACTTTCCGAGCATTGTAGAGAATCTCTGCTCACTCAATGTTGAGAAATTTCCATATGATTTTCAAACATGCAAATTAGTGTTTGGATCTTGGGCTTACTCTGGACATGACATAAACATCGTGTATAAGAACCCGTATGGTGACTTGTCAATAGCGGAGGATAACGTTGAATGGCATGTAGAAAGGCTCACCGCTGAACGTCATGAGCTGTATTATCAGTGTTGCCCTGAACCCTACCCGGATGTGACGTTTTACGTCCATATGAGGAGGAAACCGAATTTCTACATACTGAATCTAATTGTACCTTCTTTTGCCATAACATCCATGGCTCTACTGGGATTCTTGCTCCCTGTCGAGTCTGGAGAAAAAGCTTCGTTGGAAGTGACGGTGATGCTCTCCTTGTCAGTGTTTCAACTTCTTGTAGCTGATAAACTACCACCTTCTTCAGAAATAACACCACTTATAGGTAATCTTCAACAAACAATCATCTTTAGTATTATCTTATTTTGGCATTTACATCATATCAATACTTACATTCATTGATGAAATTATCATTGCATTAATCAGAAACATGTTTTCTTTTCAGGTACATATTTCCATTTCGCTTTGTTCTTGGTTGGATTATCAAGTCTGAAGTCTGTTCTAGTGGTTAATATTTTCTACCAAGGAGACAGAATTATGCCACGCTGGATATACAAGTTATTCATACAAAGTTTGTCCAAGATAACCTTTACATCTTTGAGAAGTATTCAACGATCGGAAGAAAAGGTATGTTATTTTTGTAAGAACTGATGTTTTCTCGTTTTTATACATTTATGCCCTGTATTTGACGATATCTGAATTAAGATCACACTTTTATACCTTCTCATCTGATTGTTATACCGATTTTCATAGAATTTAATGGTTTATTAACTTGGTGACGTCAGATACCTGCACAAATAAGAAGTAACTCTGTATTTCGAAATTAAAAGTCGGATACATGAAACTCTTTATAGTTGTCGGTCTATGACTTTAAAAACTGTACTCACTTTTGATTCTGGGGATGACAATGACAAATATGGATAATGACCATATCCCTGTATACAGCACAAAATCGATAATTTAGAAAATCAGAAACCGAAGGCATACAAAATCAGGATAAAACAGAAACCAAAGAAAACAAACAAAAACCTCCACCACATGAAAATAAGCGGACTCCCGATATGAGAGTGAGACCAGATGCCCAGGAAGAGTAAGCATCTCCTGCTTGCATGCAACACCCGCCGCTTCTAATTCGGTAGAACTGTCCCATCCGGTAACTTCCATTTCGGAAGACATAGAGTGAATGGTCCAAATGGTCTATGACAGAATATCATCCACCATTCTGGAGAGTGGGACATCATAGTGTATGACGTGTTCCCCATATCGACCGTAGAACTTCCTCAGTGATATTAAATCTGATCGCATTCTTAGTTTGGTGTGTTTTTCTCATGATTTTAAAGAATTCTGAGAAAATCTAACTATGTCATGAGATGAGTTTGAAGGATATAATTCGTGCAATTCTTTTGTTAATCAAATTTAATGGAGATAGAATTTATGACCTGAGACTTGAATTGACAATCAATTGTCTTTCGCATATCTCTATTGCCTTTTGATTTCTATCATTATTAAACTATTTTCTATTTCTTTTGACTGTTGCAGGTCGAGACGACAAAATTTCTTGGAATGAAAAACCAGATAGAACCTGTAAAGAAGAATTCTACGGTAATGACTTTAACTGATGTGGACTTTGATTGTCAGGGATCTGAGGCGAACCTCACCGAGAAATCTACATCTACAGAAAGGGGAGACCACGAATCCGCGATGATGATCCATGACGCAAAGAAGTGGAGAGTACTCTCCAACGTCGTGAATGTACTGTCGTTTTATATCACTTTATGTGTACTCATTATTGGCACAGTCGTTATATTTTCCTCCTTCCATAGCTAGTTGATCGCATCAGATAGATAGGCGATTCCAGTACAAAAACACTCAAACAATTGGGTTGATGAAAGAATACAAACAAATGTTCGATATGTTGTTTTGATGGGAAAAACAGCGTATTATACTTAATATGGTATTAAATGCATGGAAGAATTAATATTTTTTGACGATTCACAGATTCATTCACATCTATCAGACTGATGCTAGTGAATACCTCTTACATGAAATATGCCATGCAATGTTGCAACCATGTTGTTGCAACCAAGCTTCAGACTAATGCATCTGAAGTCGACAGCACGCTTTTAAATCACGCTGTTGCAAAATGTAAGGTACATTTTGGAACAAATGGTGGAAATTGAATGCTATGAAGAGATAATACACAGTGTTTTATCCCCTCATTCATATCTTTATACCGAGGTATAATATATGTCTTATTTCACTGTGTAGTTAGTATTGCCTACTAGAACAATGCTGGTAGAGACGAAGACGACGATAGTGTTGACAATGACATGAAATATAATGAACGGGATGAGAACGACTCAGAGGACGATGGACGATTACGAAGATAAGAAGCAATATAGATGACGACCATTATTACGATGATGATTAAGACGATAAAAGCATAATCTCGTGTTATCCCTTGGAGTTTCCATGTCTTACATCCTTGATTGTTTCCTTGTCCTGTATTTTCTCATTCCAATTGCCAAACATTTAAAGGATAATATTGTAATGATATGTGTTTGTGATAAAGAATGGTTTATTGCCTTGCACTGTATTATGCTTATTATTTTGGTAACGGAAAATGTTAATGTTTTTCTTCTGTGGATTCTGTCTTGTACAATGACTCAAATTGAATAAAAAATCGGTCATGATTCGAATTGTACAACTTTCTGCAATATTGATTTAAGGAAGCAAATTGTTATTTATATATTTGAATGTGATTTTAATGTTTTTTTAAGCAAACTCCTAATTTTGCATTTTATTCTTACTCAAACATTTAAAACAACTTTGTATGGAAAATATACGCAGGGCTGTTAACAAAACATTGTCCTGTTTCTTTTCTTTGTGAATTATTTACATTATATAATCAACATGATTAAGGAAGTTTGCTTCAATGCATAGAATGTTTTTTTTTTCGTTCGTCTGCATATTGAACATTGACATCTCCATAGGCGCCAGTACGACTACGTGCATCAAGTACTTGCGTCCTAAAGATATGAAATTAATGAACATTACATTTACGTATATGCTGCCCTCGTATTACTTTGAATAGGTTCCCAATATAACATTTTCTTGTATGTCATATGTATTTTGATCAGCTTTTGATTAATATTGTAAAAGTACAAATTTCTGAAATGATTCTCCTGTCATCTTCCAGTAAATGTATAAAATCAACCAAATGCTGAAATGATGTAAATAATTCCTTATTTAAAAAAAGTTATATTCATTCATAAAATATGAGAGTATACGCAATTACTAGTAAACATATGCCTGCAAAGTTGTCTCCGTCTGTTTGTCCGATTTTTCCTTTTCACGAGAAAATTCTGTTTTAAACTTTTTAAAGAATTTGTAATTTTAAAGTGATTTTTTTTATATTTCGGGTTTCATTACAGACTTCTATTCACTGATTTGCTAGCAAACGTGTTTACACACTCTCCCTGGGCACCTGATCTCCTTTCCATTGAGGATTCTTTGTAGAAAGTTGAACTTAATTATTATATATGTTCTTTCTTCTAAGAGTACTTTACATTTTTCTTACTTGATGTTGATGTGACATTCTATAGTGTTACTATATTTCTATTTTGAAATCTTTATGTTTTACAGGCCGTGAAATGACCGACATCGTCATTAAAATTACGTAGTAAAAAGTTTTATTCAGTACGAATAAATTTCGGCATTGTTTTTATCTTTATTACGACTCCATGTCCATAATACAACAGCACGTGTATTCAGTGGCGGCACCTACAATAGATTCCGCTTTAACACTGGGTAATATGTTGGGCCAAAAAAAATTAAAGTTTCGTTTGACGGGCACCGCCGCATTGCCTAAAAACCCGCCGCATTTCCGATTTTTATCGCGTGTTTTACCATAATTTTATAGTAGTCAATTGAACATCGCCGTGCTAATACAAATTGTTTGTTTACATATTCTTTACTTCACTAAATATATAAATTGTAAAGCTGTAACTCAATACTTGTTTATATAAAATAGTATTATTTACCCAAGCTACCGTATTCAATTGTTGGTTGTACGGTAATCGCGACCACGCGTATATTCCATATCATGGACGAGGTAACGCCGTAACGTAAAAGGATACTGTACTCTGTTGTGATAATATGCAAGAGCATTATATACTTCTTTATTAGTTAAATTATTCAATTTATTAGAAATTTGAAAACGTTTTTGTTTAGAACTCACAGTTTACGTCAGATTGATCAGCCGGGAACGCCGGTGACGGGATCGAGTGGAGGGGCAGAAATACTACGCGATCCTAATTTCGTTACGAATAAACTGGCCAATTAAACCCTTAGCACATCGCAGAAACTTCAAAATTTCCGCGGGATAGAAATTCAAATTTCCAGACCGACAGTGAAAAGGGATGACGTATCGATCAGGGCTTGTGTAAACGTTGTTAAAATTCAAACTAAATTGTCAGACATGCAGTGATCGGGAAGGCAAACTTGCTCAATGGGACTATGGCACCTTCCACTTGGACTTCAATCGGTCATTCTCAAAAACAATGGGCCATCTTTCCTCACGAAAGGGCCATTCCAAAAATGATCAATTTTCGAAAAGCTTTGCATATGCATGTATGTATAATACATTAGACGTTAGCACATTTTTTTGTCGCGATATTCTCAATTTTACCGTTTCTAATGAGTAATTTACAGTACATTTTTTACTTAAATTTGTACCCATTGACTGACCACTTGATAATTTTACGAACGAACGCATACACAAGTACGTAGATAAGAAACGTAAGTGGACATTGGAGATTTAAATCTCAGGCGCAGAACGGGGATAAAAAAGAATGTCGGAGAAAATCAATATTGTATCAAAATAGCAAAGAATCTTTCAATTGTTAGTGGACAGAAGAATTTTGTGCTTCTGACTGACTGGCCATGTACAAAAAGCTGCGATCTCTGTATTACTGCTCCTGGTGTAGATCTACGTTACAACGTAAATACGAGAACAGAACTTTTAGATTTAAAAACCAAAAATGGACGCCGTAGAATAATGGCACCAGGGCGCAGCGAGTTGCCGATTTTATGGGCCATTTTCTATCAGAATGGGCCTTCCCTATCCCTGGACATGTTTCTTTGTATTTTTCCTACTCTTTTGCCGACGCCAAGGGTCAAATTTTCGGTCTAAGCACTGAGCAACAATTACGATTTTCACTCACTTAGTTGCACATAAAAGAAGTAGTTCACAAAATGTTAACGTCATTTGAAGTTTTAACCTTACACAGGGCAACAGTTAGAGATTGGTGTTCTTTTTAGTCCCCTACCGGCAACGCCGAAGGGGACTCTTAGTTTCCTCTCGGTCTGTCTGTCCGTCCGTCCGTCCGTCCGTCAGTCTGTCCGTCTGTCTGTCCGTCTGTCCGAATATCAGTTTTCCGGACTTTTTTCTGCAACGGATGGAGATATTGAGATGAAATTTGATACACAGCTTGGTCTTGGATAGTTACAGAGCAAGTTTGACTTTCGTCACGCTTAACCTATTTTTCGTGGAGTTATGCCCCTTGATGACTTTGAAAATTCAGGTTTTTTTTCAGTTTTCCGGACTTTTTTCTGCAACGGATGGAGATATTCAGATGAAATTTGATACACAGCTTGGTCTTGGATAGTTACAGAGCAAGTTTGACTTTTGTCACGCTTGACCTATTTTTGGAGGAGTTATGCCCCTTGATGACTTGGAAAAATTCTGTTTTGGTCAGTTTTCCGGACTTTTTTCTGCAACAGATAGAGATATTCAGATGAAATTTGATACACAGCTTGGTCTTGGATAGTTACAGAGCAAGTATGACTTCCGTCACGTTTAACCTATTTTTCGAGGAGTTATGCCCCTTGATGACTTGGAAAATTCAGTTTTTGTCAGTTTTCCGGACTTTTTTCTGCAACGGATGGAGATATTCAGATGAAATTTGATACACAGCTTGGTCTTGGATAGTTACAGAGCAAGTTCGACTTTCGTCACGCTTAACCTATTTTTCGAGGAGTTATGCCCCTTGATGACTTTGAAAATTAAGTTTTTGTCAGTTTTCCGGACTTTTTTCTGCAACGGATGGAGATATTCAGATGAAATTTGATACACAGCTTGGTCTTGGATAGTTACAGAGCAAGTTTAACTTTCGTCACGCTTGACCTATTCTTCGAGGAGTTATGCCCCTTGATGTTTGGAAAATTCAGGTTTTTTTTTTTCAGTTTTCCGGACTTTTTTCTGCAACAGATGGAGATATTCAGATGAAATTTAATACACAGCTTGGTCTTGGATAGTTACAGAGCAAGTTTGACAGTCGTCACCCTTAACCTTTTTTTGAGGAGTTATGTCCCTTGATGACTTGGAAAATTCAGTTTTTGTCAGTTTTCCGGACTTCTGTCTGCGACATATGGAAATATTCAGTTGAAAATTTGATACATAGCTTGGTCTTGGATAGTTACAGAGCAAGTTTAACTTTCGTCACGCTTGACCCATTTTTCGAGGAGTTATGTCCCTTGATGACTTGGAAAATTCAATTTTTGTCAGTTTTCCGGACTTTTTCCTGCAACAAAGAGAGATATTCAGGTGAAGTTTGATACTCAGCTTAGTCTTGGATAGTTACAGGGCAAGTTCGACTTTTGTCACGCTTGACCTATTTTTCGAGGAGTTATGCCCCTTGATGACTTGCACAATTCAGTTTTGTCAGTTCTCCAGACTTTTTTCTGCAACAAAAAGTGATATTCACGTAAAATTTGATACTCAGCTTAGTCTTGGATAGTTACAGAGCAAGTTCAACTTTTGTCACGCTTGACCTCTTTTTCGAATCGATAAAGCAGATAAAACCTCAGAACTGAGCTGCACAGACAGTAAGTTTAATTAAAACTCATGTTTAATTGAAGAGTAATTCATAGGCAGAGTTGCAGGACATAAATATATGCCGCTGGTAGGGGACTTATATCGCTCAGCGATCATAACATTTTTTTATTTATGCATAATTTAGATGTACAGCATACATGTATTAAGTCTATATCTTCATACTGGTCTGTCATAGGACATCGTCATATGATAATATAAGAAGTGTGACCAAATCACAGAATATCTAGCAAACCTCAGATTTGGAAATGCAATTACTATATTACAGGAAGACGTTGGGTTATCTTGTTAATCAATGCACTAAACATCACCACTTCATACTATACCTAAGTTTTAATGTATTTTCAGCATCAAAACACTTGAATTAGAAATTTGGTTAAAAGATCAAATTTCACGTTTGTAAAAAAAAAAAAAAAAAAAAAAAAAAAAAAAAAACCTGCCTCCCTCACTTTTTTTTCTCAAAAAGTGCCCGTCAAACAAAACATTAATTTTGTATGGCCTTGGTTTTTCACTTTTTATCTTCTATTGAGAAACAGTTCCGATGTTTTCACTATATAGGGGATCTCCTTCACATTTTTATCAAGAATATATATGCCTATTGATTGAGATTTATTGCTTTAAGTTTGACTCATTCACTGATTTCATTCCAAGGAAAAAGAAAAGAGATATAACAAAATTAAAAAAAATGTCATGTGGAACTCCTTTCTTTTTCTTTACTTAATTTTTTTAATTTTATTGATTTGTTTTCTTCTATTTGACTTTTATTACATAATAATATGGTTCGATAAAGAATTTATCCAAACACGCAATATTGAAAATCAATCTTGCCCTATTTAATTGAAAAAAAACCCCAAGAAATTGTTTATTCTGTTCCAATGAATAAAGATGTATTAAGAAATGCCAGTAGTTTCAATTCGCAACCACTCAATGTGATTATATAAATTAAATATCGGAACCTTTTTAGCATCTTATTCAAATAAAAGATGCAGAAAAAATTGAAAACAAGGACAAAAGAAAGAAAATTATAGGCGAGAAAGAAAAGTAATTGATTAGCACCTTTGAGGGTTGGCACATCGATAATTTACTAAATAACTTACTCCAGGGACGAAAACTTTGACGGAGGGATAAACAAAGAATCATTAGCAGTTCCTAGGGAGTGCTGTTTACTTTTCCTTAAAAGACCTGCTTAGTTCTCACCATCATCTAATCCAGAAATTAACCAATGGTAGAAAGGCTGACCGGAAATACTAGTTAAAATTTGCATAGATTTTCAATTAAAGAAGAAACAATTTGTCGTTTACAATGAAGCTGGTGTTATTCCTATTTTATCTCCAATTTGGTGAGTATAATTCTCATTTTTAAAATTCTTATTTCGAACTTGCCCCTTTCAAAGCGTAGTTTCTTTCAAATAATATGATTACCATATCTTTTTTATTTTTCATTTTTGTATAACATTTCTGAGCTATTGCTTCATAATTTCTAACGCGTTATGACGATTATGTATTTCTCTAATGATATGGAAAAGTTATTTCAATCGAGGTTTAAACCGTCATAACTCGTCTGCCTATAAAAAAATACAAACAATTAGGAAAAAAGTTAATAAAAAAACAAACAAACAAACACACACACACACACACCCTCACACACACCCTCACACACACACACACACACACACACACACACACACACACACACACACACACACACACACACACACACACACACACACACACACACACACACACACACACCCTCACACACACACACACACACCCTCACACACACACACCCTCACACACACACACACACACACACAAATGAGGATATGGAAAATCATGTGAGCACTTGGACCACTTGTTTCTTAATGTTTTGTACGATGAAAATAAAGTTCAGATATGAACAGAGTTTAAGTAATTATCACGTCATATCATGTTATTTCGTTCTTTCTTTCTTTTTTTTTTCGTCAGTCAGAATGTACTATTTTCAGAACGAAATGTTTCAAATTTTCGCAAAAACTATAATACCGAGAATTTGCAATAAGATAATCCATTTTATCTCTGTTCGCAGGGGTATTATTAGCTATTATCGGTCATCGTCGCTAACTATTTGTTCTACTTGATAATCAGAGAGTGTAACACAGATTCAGAGTACAAAAATAATTAACATTAGGCAGTCAAAAATTATGAAAAATACAAGACCAAAAATGCAGCTAAAATATTCTGTGAAGAAGCAAAAGTGAAACCCCAATAGAGATGAGATCAGGTACATAGAGCATGTAAGTATCTCCTGTTTGCTAGCAACATCTGTCACGTAGTCATGCAGAAATGGTCATAACGGGGAATGACCCAAGTATTCGGTGTTTTCAGATAATTCTAACCTAAAATTTCTTTCAACATTATGGACAACGAACTGTCAAAGTGTTTCATGTTTCCGTTGTGTCGTCCAAAAGGTCTTTGTATTGACAATGTCCGTCGCTCACAAATATACCTGGTTGAGTAGTTTCATGCTTAGTCGCCCTGCCCGCAGAATGAGGAAGTTGTAGTTTGAGCTTATATGGAGATCATTTCGAGTTTAAGCTCTCTTGAATATTTTTCACTTTTCGGTGAATGTTTCTTTCTGTCCGGGACCCTAGAAACCCTTAACTGTAATTGAACACTCTTCAGGTCGGGTCGTGGAATCATGGTGAAGTTTTCTTTCTTGTTTGAACTTTTCACTTCTTCTCATAAACTAGAATTTTGAAATCATTTATGGCATGTGGTTTAGAAAAGAAAACAATCAGTTTAAAGCATGTCAAAAATCCGATTACTTCTCAACTTTATTAATGTTCTGTAATTTGAACACATACAAAACGATTTGACTCTGAAAATATAATATAATCATATATCAATGTCTGATTCTGGACAAGAAGTTAATCTGATTTGTATTTTAGTTCATGTAAAAGTCATCATTAGTTTATTTATTTGTCGATCATGTTTCATGATTTTGTGCTTTGGTTGTTTCTTCCATCGTTCCTGTGCAAAATCTAATGATTTTGCCTTTTTCCCACCATTTATTCACATTTTGGTCAGGGTGGCGACTTTTAATAGAAATAAGGTAGAAGAAAGATGGATATGTCCACATGTAGAGGAACATCTCCTCGAACTATTCAGACCAAAAACTCAAAATTTGCCCGTCTCGTTTTTTGGCCATTAACGTCCATTTTTGGCCTATTTTAACATTTTCGTCATTTTAGAGAATACCACATCATAACTTTACATACCTCTGTAATGCACGAAATTTCAAAAAGTCATATATACCCTTATTTTTCTGGATTCTTATAGCTTGTGTTTGAATTAAAGCCTATTTTGAAAAATTCTGATAAATAAACAGTTCTAAGGAGTGTATTTTCTTATAAATACGATTTTGTTCGTTGTCATGGCAACAACTCATTATTTTTTATTATTAGCTAGAAGGTCGACAGGTACACAAATTTTTTTTCTATGTATAGAGCTATGGTAATGCTTTATCCTTAAGCAGTCAAACCAATATGTACCTGTATTCGTTTTCGTGCAAAATTACTGTTTCTATTAAAAGCACAATAATTTGTGCAAAAAATCAACATTTTGACCAAAAAACATAGAGATTTACTCGAAGCTCGAATTTCTAGTTCTCTCATTTTTAAAAAGTATAATGAAAAGTATATATTCTGATGTTTGAGTCTGTAGAAGCAGAACTCTTGCGAAAATGACAATTTTCCCCCTATTTTCGGCGATTTTTCATTGAAAAATATGCATTTTTCCCAAAAATACCCATTCAGCAATGAAAATTTCTAGGAGTATTATTTTTTTCTGAAATAATGTAACAAACTGAGTTTATACCATTTATCGTCCATTTCGGTTTCAAGTATTACATGACATGAAAATAGAGTTATCTCCCTGTAGTCGCAACCCTAACCTTAAGTAACTTACAAAAAAACACTAATGATAATGAAAATATAATTGAACAAAAAAGACACACAGCTCACACGTATACTCACTTCAACACCCAATCATACAGTTCTTGCACACACACTTACAAAGTACATGTATGTAATGTTGTTCAAAAGTATAAATAGTATATTGCACTATTATTGTAGAAGGTTAATAAATACATTAATTACTTTCTGTTTTCAATGTTTACCATTTGGCATCAAATTTAGATTAATTGTCCTTCGACTTTTCAATACAGAATACAGAATGATTTTGCCTTGCCTTCTCGACTATGAGACTGAATAACCGATGGGTACTTCTGTAATGTTTACATGGACAGTTCTGTTTGGGTGTTGTTTTGTCTTCTTCATCCTTCTTGTCAATTCAAGTCGTTTTGTCTTATGTTTGTGGCATCATGTGGGTGTGTTCCGCTGTATGCATTGCAGGGTAAGCTTGATATCTTTTCCACCTTCTAGTATGTACGTAGTCTAAGTGTAGTTCTGATAGACATCTATCGTTTATCTTTAATAACCAAGCTTAATATATTGTTGATGTCTCCCTTACTGTTATTACGAGCTTAATGGTGTTATTTTACATTAATTGATATTAGTGAATATAATATTTTATTGTGCAGGGTAACCTTGAGCCATGGATAACCCCAGTGTCGTTCCCAAGGGTACTTTTGAATTCTACTTTTTCTAATCTTAAATGAGCCATGTCTTGACACTTATCTTTGAAATCTCAGAGACAATACATGTTCGTAAACGAAGATTTGTAAAGCAACCTTTAATACTGGAAACCATCACAACTCTCCCCGGGCACCTGGTCTCAATGTTATTCATTCCGAGGTTACGACCGTTCCCATTGAAATCCTTATTTCTCGACTTTGAAACTGTATTAGTGATAAGTACTTCTTTGATGTTCATCAAAAGCATAGGAAAGAAACGTAGTATATTGTACTTTGATTTCTTTCGTAATTTTGAGTTGAGAAGTCAAAGGGAATAATTCCTTAGCCTTGTCATATTGTATAAAGCAAAAAAAAAAAAAAAAAATGAAAACAAGACAATGATACCACATAAGGTATTTGGTTGTTAGCGATTTATTTTTTTATAACTTAGAGTTGATAACAGATACAACAGATGTGTTATGAGACTGCATTCTTGTTCAGACTTCATATGGAAAACTGTAATTGTCATGTCTTTGCATGGTTTCTTGGTCCATTTTGTTTGGGTGATATATGTTTTGCCCGATATTTTGTGTCTTGTTGAAACATTATCTACTATTTTAAAAGCAGCCTGTCGTCAATTGTTAAACGACTTTAAATTCAATAGCATCATTAAAGAACAGATAATTTTGCAGCAAGGACCAAACATGCACGTTTCGGGTACTTAACCCTTGGCAGTGATCCACGTTTCGGGTACTTAACCCTTGGCAGTGATCCACGTTTCGGGTACTTAACCCTTGGCAGTGATCCTCAATCTAAACAATGTGATATGGCCAAAGAATGTGAAAGGTATTATGTCCAAAAATGTACCGAAAGGCCCCAAATGAATATTTATGTGCTGCAATTCGTGTTACCGTTGTCTTGACTTGGTTAGTTTGTCAAAAGTCCGGTGTAGGTGTTGTCTTTTTTGCTGCCTTCGGAATTTTGGAGTGACAATTTTACGTGCTTTCTATTATTTAATGCAGCCTTGTTCGTGGATTTGTTGCTTTTAATTAAAACATTGTCTTGGTGGAGACTGATCCTTCTTCTTGTGAACAACTTCGGGTTTTATTGGGAATTAATGTGCATTTTTGTTTGATTCAAATCTCATAAGAGATGACAAGGCCCTGATATCCTGTTATCGAAATTTGAGGGTTGTGCAAACGTATTCCAAATATGAACTCCAATTTCTTCGAGTCCTCTTGAGTCTACCAGTTGTTCTAACAATATCATGTACCAAAATTACATTTGCGTGATTTGTTTATGGGTCTTCCAATCTTAGTTTGTGTATTTGTATCAATATACCGGTATGTGTGAAACTGACCTGTTGATGGTTTTTTATAGACTTTGTCGTTGTTGAGATTTTTTTTAAACTTTTATGATTTCCGAAATTTCTTTTGTGTTCAGTGTTTTGGTATTGATCGATGTGTCTTGTGGTCTGTATCTTAATTAGTTTGCATTTGTGTTTTGCTCCTCCCAATGGCATCTTGCTGGAGATCCATAAAGATATTCAAACAACTACCCTGTTCTTTGCTTTATATTAGATGGAACAATGCCATAGAGATTGTAAGATTCAGTCGATAAATTTAATGTATAAACAGATGCTCTTATTTTGAATAATACTGATATACTGAAGATACTTCTTTCATGAAAGTAACACTACCTATTTGACACGTCGAGGGACCTATAGCTTTTGCAATTTTAATAGGGTTTCTCTCATTTACACATGAATAAAACATAAAAATCTAAGAACAAATCAAGAAACTTCCACTTTTTAATCAGAATCAGATACGTCTATTATCAGTGAATGAAAGTCAAAACGAAAAACCCGAAATCAGATTCCAAATTCACAACCGAAAGGCTTATAAAATCGGATAAATAAACGGGGACAATAACACAGCACCATAGAAACACGAAGGAGAAACTTAATTTAATGAACAATCTCCAGAGACCAGTGCAAGTACAGAATGTATACAAAATATTTACACAAGAAAAAAAAATGCAATAAACTTCAACGATCTAGATCTGCATAGAAGCAAAAGTACATTGTTTTCGAATTCTACTTTTTCAGTAAATGCACAAATTCAGAACTACTCTTCTTCGATGTACTCTATGCTGTTTGATAATTACAATGCCAAGCTTAAACCATATTGTGGTAATAACGACCCCATACAACTCAGACTGGATATGGCTCTACGACAGATAATAGATTTGGTAAGTTCTCTTTGTTAACTTATCTTCTTATATTAATTTGCATATTCAACCGAAGGAAACGAAAATAATTTAAGTTCTTTTGCCTATAAAATCAAAATTCGATAAATTTATTTTTGGAAGGATCTACAGTGTTTTTCTAGTAACGATGAGGATTACTCAATAATGATTTAAATAAAGCTTGTGTTTGTGAAACATGAATGCCCCCGTGGCATCTTTGTTAGTATAAACACCATTTCTGTTAAGTACCGTATGTGAAAGGTCAAGGTCAGGGTCACTGGAGTGAAAAATGTTGGTATCAATGGAAAAATCTTGTGACAAGGAATACAATGTGAAATATCAAAACCCTATCGCTTACTATTCAAAAGTTATGCCCAACTTTAAAGTTTTTGTAAAGTAGGTCAACGGTCAAAGTCAAGGTAAAAGAATTTGGGTTTTAATAGATAGGTCTTGTCATAACGAATACACATGTGAAATATGAAATCCCTATCACTTACCATTCAAAAGTTATGTTAAACTTTTTGAAAAGTAGGTCAAAGGTCAAAGTCACGAGGTCAAAAAGTTTGATATCAATGGATAGGTCTTGTCAAAAGGAATACACATGTGAAATATGAAAGCTCTATCATCTTCCATTCAAAAGTAATGCCCAATGTTAAAGTTTTTGAAAAGTATGACAAATGTCAAGGTCACGAGGACCAAAATGTTGGTATCAATGGAAAAGTCTTGTCACATGGAATACACATGTGAAATATGAAATCCCTATCACTTATCATTCGAAAGTTATGTCCAATGTTAAAGTTTTTGAAATGTAGGTCATAGGTCAAGGTCACGAGGTCAAAAATGATGTATCAATATAAAGGTCTTGTCAAAAGGAATACACGTGTGAAATATGAAAGCCCTAACGCTTACCATTCAAAATTTATGCCCAATGTTAAAGTTTTTCGGACAAACAGATAGACAAGCCAAAAAATATATGCTACCGAATCCTTGATTCCGGGGCATAAAAAGTTATGCGTCTGTTGAGAGCTGCCTTCGTGGTCCTCTCAGTGAAAATCATATTCCCTACGGTCTAATGGATATGTCTAATTGTAGGCTTTGCTTTTGAGCCCTGAGGATATTATCCCTCTTTTTTTAATCAACATGTAATCTTTTTGTTTATCCTCTGGCAGTCTGTTTGTATACAATTTGCGATTATTATGTTTCGATACATTAGATTGTATAATAAGATATTTAATTCAATATTTGGATATTTTGGACGTCTTGTGAGTGATACTTATATGTTGTATAAAAGACAGTGCACCATATATACGTTTTAACAAATAATGTCTCATCAGTGATGCTTTAGGCCGAAAACGAGGAAATTCTGAGTCTATACACGAAGAGCAAAATTCAAAACACGACCTAAGAGCTAGCTAAGTAAAGAGCTATTCCATGAGTTAGATACCCCTTACTATCAGAATAATTTATCAGAAAATTACAAATACATTTCAAATCAGTGCAAAAACAAAATGAAACTAGGCAAACGTCATTCTCGGGGACTAATAGTCCATCAGCAGAGTTACCAACTTGTCAATATTGTATGTTCTATTGTAGCATATATATGCTTCTCACCTACATCCTTAATTTGCAGGACGAACCAGCACAAATAATCAAGCTAAATATTTGGTTAAGAATGGTAAGTGATATCATATTATATTAACAATCGATTAAGACATTGATTTCCTTATGAAATCTATGTCATTAGAATCTATATAATTATAGTTCATTAGACGTCAGGTCATTACACTTACTAACTGATTAATTTCCTATTAGTTGATGATTGTTGATGAACCAAGATGACCTTGCATGATACAGACGATGAAGCATGCATGTTTAGAAATAAGACTCATCTGATAATGTAGGAACCCGTTTTTGGTATAAGCACTTCTTTAATGTAAAAAAAAACCCTTTTTGCAGAAAATATGAAAAACTGTTATGTCACACCTTGCATATTTTGTTTATCTTGTTATACTTTTGAAATCGTTCGTTTAGTGGTAAGTTTGTGTGTGAGTGTTTCGAATATACAGCTGTTATTTGGTTGGAACCCGTCTTAACGTTATGCTTTTCTGTCTATCAAAGACTTTCTAACCCCAAAATACGGGTATCTTGGCAAGAGTCCGGGTATTTTTATTTGATATCTCAGAAAACAGGTTGGAACTCGTGTAACAGGACTCAGCTTGACTCTGAGCGCCTGTCTTCAGGTTCGTAGGATTTCTACTTCTCCAGCCACGTGACGACAAAACAGATGAAATGAAACGATGAAGATTACTACAGTTTACATACTTTATAACAATACAAACAATTACGACATATAAAACAGTGAAAATCCTACCCCCAGCCCATACTTAGACTGCCAAACGTTCCCCTAAAATTGAAAAGTAAAGTAGCGAGTCGAGAAATGACCCATAGAAGGAAGGGAGAGGAGAATGGTCCGTGCAGTGTTCAACTACAAATTGGACAACGTGGCGAGATCGAACACGCCTTTTTATTACCAAAAATAACCACGTGATATATCTAAATTTAGTAATGTGAAGGCATTTAAACTTCTATCGAGAGATATACACGATAAACTTTGTTAAATATCAACCCAGGTAAGAATAAAGGTAAATAATTACGAGGGGAATATTTCCATATGAAATCATAGTCAAACATAATGTGTTCCTGTTACACTCGGAAGGCTTCTGCGTTATAATATAGCAATTGTATATTTTAGTCAAAATAAATTAGAAAAAAAAAACTTATGATTATTTCTTTTTCTTCTTTCTTTTTCATACAAATTTTCGTTCATTACAATCATTCTCTGTGTACAGGTTGTCAAGAACAGGAGCTGTTCAAATATGTAACATATCGGGATAAAAAATAAAATTGATAAAAAAAATATTCAAATGAGTTAATCTATGAGTACTCGTCAATACATGGTCTTGTTGGTTTTAGAAATGGTATGACTGTCGCCTACAATGGAACCCATCTGATTACGGTAACATAACGTTCTTTGTTATCCATTCTAAGTTCATCTGGATTCCAGACCTCACCATGTATCACAGGTATAAGAAATAGATCTACACGTTTTCAAAAGATATTATAAATGTATAAAGTTTTCCAGAGATTGTTATCAATTGACAAATATGATTTATATGATTATCGACATACAGGTGTTTTGAAAATTGCACAATCTTATCTCGGGGGTCTTTAGATAATTAGAAATGCATCATTTCATAACTGCAGCATAGTTGCAACGTTTGAAACGATTTTTTGTGCATATCCATTTCTAATTAATATGATCTTTCTTAAAAAATGGATTTAAGCATTGCGTCTTCTTTGTAGATGAGTGGTTTTGCATTGAGTTAGCTTATTCACAAAGATTTCTTTGTCTAAAATGATGTTTTTTTTCCACGACGGATATTAAAAATGATTAACGCTAATGGTTTTTATAATGATTTTCATGAATTATTCAAGCTTTGAAGCTTTGAAAAATCCCTGGATCCTAAATTAACCATGCGGTAAGAAGCGAAAATAATTTTGCGATTGAAAAGAGTCAAAAGTTCAGTAACCTATATAAAGAAGGGTTTTTTTTCGATGAACAAATTATCAGAAAAAAGAAAAACTGAATGTTCATTAAACAAAAATAAGATTCATTTAAGGGATTTGATTTCGCCTATAACAGTTACTAGAGAATAACCTTGAAGTTTCATTTCTATCGTATGAGGAGTGTCTGTCTGGAGATTCGTATTGTCCATCTCCTTGTCGCAGACCATATGTCATTTCTTTCAAAACCGGTACAGCAAATTTCTAGTACTTTCATATTATTTTTATGATCTACCATGTTAAAAGAATGCTAATTCAGCAGATATTCTTTCTATGAAACTACACGTTTCAACTATGTATATTAACGGTATCTTTGTTCATTTCAAATAAACATGATTCGAGGTCTCGCAACTAAACCAAGACTACATTTAATTTTAATTGTGAAATCTTTTAATCATCATAATATTAGAGCATGTGTGAGGGCATTGTGCTGGTTGAGAGAAATAAGAGATTCAGATTATTCTCTCACAAATCATATTTTAAAAAAAGCCAGCTTATTCATTTCAGTAGCATTGCTAAGTTAGAACTACAGGTACATATAATTATTTTCCTTCAGCGTTGGTGACGAGTTTGTCGGGATTAGCTCCTTTTTAGCCACCGTTTACTCTGACGGAACTGTGTACTATAATTTTCCGAGCATCGTTGAAAATCTCTGTTCCCTGAATGTTGAGAAATTTCCTTACGACTCTCAAAGCTGCAAATTAGTATTTGGATCTTGGGCTTACTCCGGAAATGACGTAAGCATCGTCTATAAAAACCCATATGGTGACTTGTCAATGGCCGAAGACAATGTTGAATGGACTGTTGAGAGTATAACAGCGAGACGCCATGTTTTATATTACCCTTGTTGCCCTGAGCCATACCCGGATGTGACGTATTACATCAACATGAAACGTAAACCAAATTTCTACATAATGAATCTCATTGTACCGTCCTTTGCGATTACTGCCATGGCTTTGTTGGGATTTATGCTTCCTGTTGAGTCTGGAGAGAAGGTTTCTTTGGAGATTACAGTGATGTTGTCGTTAGCTGTTTTCCAGCTTCTTGTGGCGGACAAACTTCCTCCATCTGCAGAAGTCACTCCGTTGATAGGTAAAACATCTAAAAAGAATTTCGTAAATTCATTGATTATGCTTGTAGGAGATATGGCTATGTGTAGCAGTGTCTTTTTATAACTTTCTGAAAGTTTTTGTTTTGAAAAATGTCGCTGTATATCACGGTCCCTAATCAGTATCAGGATATAATTTTAAACTGTGTAAACTATCGAAGAAAAATTGCTATCATTATATAAGATGAATTATATATATTAAAATAATATTAGCCTAAATTTAATCTATATCGTATTAAATTTTCATACGTATTATCTTTCAGCCACGTATTTCAATTTTGCTTTGTTTTTGGTCGGCCTTTCGTGTATGAAAGCTGTTCTAGTGGTCAACATATATCACCAAGGTGAGAGGAGAATGCCACGCTGGGTTTACAAAGTCTTTATTCTCAATTTGTCGAAGATCACATTCACAACGTTGAGAACTATACATCAAAAAGATGAAAAGGTAATAAAGAAGTTTGTTTGACTATATGTTTTCTTAAGAATTATCGTTCTGAAGCTTATTGCCAATACTTTATACCTCAAAAGAAATTCTTTTCATCAGGAACTATTTATGTAGGCTTAACTTATTACAAATTTCATTCAAACTGATTTATACCCAGTAAATTCTTTCCAGAAAATTTAAAGAAACTATTTCATAAAATCATGTCCTTGCCATACCTTAAGTTAGGTTAGCAGATTCATCAAGAAATAAATGTCTAGCTCGTTAATGTAAGTTTAAACCATCTTGGTTCTTGCAAATAACAAAATTATCTGAATCTGGTTGATAAATGCTGTAATTATTATCTTTCATAGCCACATGAATGCACAACATAAAATTCGCATTCCATAGAGATGCATAGTTTTATCAACTGTAAGAAAGAATACTTTGAAGTGAAAATTTAAGAAGTCAGTTATTTGATTAAAAATGAAAGTTATCATCGTAAGTTTTCTATGCACTTACGAATCGAATGCACTCTGATTGCACCATTCGTGATAAGATGCGGAATCGACAACTAGATATTGATCTTTGAGTGGGCGTCTCTTACTATCAGATTTTGGAAATGTTGTTCTTTCTTTTATTAATTTGGTTCTTCAAGTATTGACTTGATAACTATTTTCCAAAATTTGATATTATTTTCTCTGACTTTTAATTCAAGATGGACACCGACTCAAAATCGCTCGTGAAAAACCAGGTAGCACCTGACAAGAAAGGATCTACCGTGATGACGTTGTCAGATGTTGATTTCGACTGCCAGGGATCGGAAACCAACCTCACAGAGAGAATAAAAGACAAAGCGGATCGGGACCTGAATGTCTCCTACACAGAAGAATGGAAAGTTCTATCTAACGTCATCAACATGTTGTCCTTTTATCTGACAGCCTGTGTTCTTATTATCGGCACGTCCGTTATATTTTCATCATTCCATAGTTAACGATGTTTAATTGGTTACAAAAGAGCACACCGTATTGAGCAGATTTTTTCCTATTTATGACTCTACAATTACTTATTTACTACATTATTTTCGCTCATGTAGGTCGATTAACACACCATAGAAGCTCTATCCTATTTTGAGGTTGATATAATACATAGATCTATTTGATTTTTTTTACATATTGCCAATGCGATATATTTATAACAATGAAACCACAATAAGTTACCTTTATTTCATTGCTTAAGGTAGAGAATCCCTCAGGTCAGAATTGCTGGTAATTTTTGCCTGGATACCCTATTTTCTCTTCAGAATATTGTTCAGAATGCCAAACTTAAATGGTTTTGGGAAATGAAAGTTTTACAGTTACATTTTATTTATTTTATTTTACATTTTATCACCTCTAAAAAGGATTTTTTTTCTTACTTTTCCCATAGGGGTCAATGTTAAAGTTCAAACGCCTTAAGTTCTTAGTATAATTATGAAACCACGAATTATATTTTGTTTGTATGACAAATATGGATCATGACCATATCCCTGTTTACAGCACAAAATCGATAACCCAGAAAATCAGAAACCGAAGGCAAACAAAATTAGGATAAAACAGGAACCAAAGCAAACAAACAAAAACCTCCACCATATGAAAAGAAGCGAACTCCCGATATGAGAGTGAGACCAGGTGTCCAGGAAGAGTAAGCATCTCCTGCTTGCATGCAACATGACATGTATATCAGGTTTAACATAAGCTTTGAAAATATGGAAATGAAAATACTGTAAAAGTTGTTATTAAGGAAATATGAGCATCTGAGACCTGAGGGATGCTCTACCTTAAAGCTGAATATAAATTTTCTGTACATGCTGGTTACTGCATGTACTAATATATTAGGGTACTAAAGTACGTACAGCAGGGTTTGTCTGCTTTGTGTGTGTTTGTTGTAAATGTGACTTCACACAGGATGTGTAAGTGGTCAACTCTGAGGGAAAACATGGTTTTTTTTTTCACTTTGTATATATTTTGTATATACAAGGCAGTTGTGTAAGAGGTCACCTCTGAGGGAAAACATGTTTTTTCACTATGTATATATTTTGTTACCCTCATTTGATAGTATTTATTAACTGATCTATCATTATTTTATGATTATCACACCGTATTAAAAGTCTGCAAATAGTCTGAAATTGTAAAAAATGACCAATGTTCTTGTTGTGCTTAATTTTCTTTCAACTATTCTGAAAATATCGCCTTCATATTCATTAAAATCGCAACACTTAAACAATGGACGAAGTAAAGTTTTGTTTTCCTAATGTTTAAAGTCTTAAAATTCATTAGCATCATTTTAGAGCAGATAAATTTACAGCATGGAGCAGACATATCGGGTATTTAACCCTCGTCAGTGATCCTCAATCTAAACAATGTAGTGTGGCCAAAATCTGTGAAAATTATGTCCTGAATATATCGAAAGACGTAGCAAGATGGTTGGGATATGATGCTACAGGACCCATGGTTTCATAAATTTTAGAAAATTTTGTAAACAGAAATTTTCAAATGTGTTTGAAGAAACGACCGAGCGAAATTGAAAATAGGAAAAGGATATCTAACAAGAATACATTGCGATGGTCACAGCAAAGCAGGGGAATAAAAACACACAATTAAAGTATGATAAAGAAAAAAAAAAGACATCGTCTTAGACAACTGAACAATTAATGAAAGAGAAGACGACTGACACTGAATTGTAGGCAACTCCTTTGAAATTAAATCAATGAAATTTTGTTTAGAGATTTTAAGAAGCATTTGCAGAAATCAGAATATGTCACCCGAATAAATGTACGTAAAATTGTTCTATACATGTAGGTGGTAATAATAAACATTAAAGAAGTACCCAACTGCTATTCTGTCTCAGAGTTGAGAAGGTAATGCAAAGTCATGAGAATTTCATTGGAACAGTTTCGAACCACGAAATAAATAACCCTAATAATGTCGAAGGGTTCCAACTCTCTACCTTCTTGAAGAAAATTCCAAACCAATTTACATGCACCAGACACGTGTTTCGAATATTAATTCTCATCAGTGATGCTTTCAGCGGAGCGACCAAAATAATTTCAGTAGCGCCCTCTTTAATTTTTTGAAGTTAGATTTTTACATTTACATTACAGAGAGCGCGCGGCTCCAAATTTCCTGTAGGGTCGATTCAGTAGCATATCAAAATAAAATCTATGTTCAAAATAGCATTGGAGGGATGGTGCTAAGATGTTAAACTCCTTTAATTTCGATGATAATTATCGGTAAAATGGCTAGTTTCCGAAATAGCAAAAAAAAAATATATATGATGTCACATTGATGAAAGGCCAAAACAAAGCTTCTGTCAGGTGACAGAGCTGGAAAGAAGTAATTAATACACTTGACAAACATCAGGCCACGGGGAACGATTTTAACTGCTCCACACTGCAACGTGAAATAAGTGTCTATATTAATAATGTCGAAGGTTTCCAACTCTCTACCTTCTTGAAGAAAATTCCAAACCAATCTACATGCACCAGACACGTGTAGACCAGGTGCCCGGGGAGAGTCAGCGTCTCCTGTTTGCATGCAATACCCGTCGTAACAGTTCCTTGAAAACTTGTAAAATTCGGTGATTGTCTTGATGTACATATTTATGTACATATCAGGTAAATAAACAAAACAAAGAGCTAGGGGACTATTTAGTTACATGTAATAATGTCGAAGGGTTCCAACTCTCTACCTTCTTGAAGAAAATTCCAAATCAATTTACATGCACCAGACACGTGTTTCGAATATTAAATTCTCATCAGTGATGCTTTGGGCGGCGCCACCATAAATAGTTTCAGTAGCGCCCTCTTTAATCTTTAGAAGTTAGATTTTTACATTTACATTACAGAGAGCGCGCGGCTCCAAATTTCCTGTAGGGTCGATTCAGTAGCATATCCAAATAAAGCCTATGTTCAAAATAGCATTGGAGGGATGGTGCTAAGATGTTAAACTCCTTTAATTTCGATGATATTTATCGGTGAAATGGCTAGTATCTTGTTTCCACTCTAGTAAAGAAAAAACAACAACTAATCAACTATTTATCTTGATTGATAACAACTCCGTCACGTATAAATATAACTTTCTCTTGCTTGGGATATCACAATTCAGGCCTCCGTTGGGGTTATTCTTGATTCCTTACGCCTAGAAGTTGGAGATCATCTACTATTTTTAAAGTCTATTGCTATCTATCTTTTTTCTCTTTTATTATTTGCCTCTTAATGTGCATAAAATTATCATGATTAATATTTTTGCTTTACCAAGTATGGACCTTACTCAAAATATCAATCATATTTTTCCACACTAGGTAAAGCCAAAATATTAATCATGATAGCATTGCCTAGTTTCATTAATTGGGGGAATCTGTTGAAAGCTTATTCGTAATTCGGAGAAATATGACTAATGACAAATGTGGATAATGATTATATCCCAATACACAGTACAAAATTGATATTTCAGAAAATCAAAAACTGAAGGCATACAAAATCAGGGTACAACAGGAACCAAAGCAAACAAAGAAAAATCTCCTACCACATAAAAGAAGCGGACTCCCCAATATGGAAATGAGACCAGGTGCCCAGCAGAGACAGCATCTCCTACTTCCATGCAAAACTATCTTAGACTTTCTGAATCTATAAGGTTATGCCCAGGTAATATACTTGTTTATCATTATCACACTTTTTCGAAGAATTATTCTTTCATCAACAACCAAACTAATTTAACTGAACTCCGTAAATTTATTGGCAAATACCCTGCATATTTTCAGCCGAAAACATGTGAGATTTCAGGTTTACTCAAATACCGAGACAAATCCATTTCCGTCAATTGGTATCCTCCTCCTAGTTGCTTCATGATGAGGTTGATGTTGTCATGGTGGTACTGGACAGACGTACCAGATCCCGATCCACCATAGGTGAATACAAAAAGGAAAACAAGCTGATTGTCGATGACTGAAAAACGAGGGATTTCCACTATCGCCGACAATCTTGGTTTCGTAATAAGGCAGTCTGAGTTGGCTATGGGGTCTTCTCAATGCCATCATTGTATCCCTCATGTAAGCAAAGTCATCAACCAATGCCTTCTCCTCAAAGTCAGTACTCAACACAGGCAAATACACATCTGTAATCATGTGGACAATGAAACAAAAAACCAAGTGTCTAAAAACGCAAATACATCAACTTTTTGTAGCATTTAAACAACAGAACTTCATTACTTATCAACCATGTTACGTATCTAGATAAAGATTTTCTATTGATCTGTATTTCATATTCTAATTAATACTTCTTGTTTTCTTTAAAGACTTAGAATTGGACATACAAGGATGGTAGGTATTTAGAGTGGTAAAATTCCTTGGAAGCACCTTGCTGATTGATATGCTTGATGGAACATCTGAATCCAATAGCCCAATCACCATGTCATACCCATGAAGATAACTACGACCATGAACAGAACTCGGAACAGGGAGGGCTCGGCTCTTCAGGAGCTTCCTCTCTATGACATTGTTGTTTTTGTCTACAAATCTGAACGTAGAACCTAGTTTGATGCCATAGTGCCTTGCCCATACTAGATGACGAGGGGACAAGAGAACACCAGCTCTTCTGGTATGGCCGTTACTGTTCCATGGAGATATAGAGGTCAAATCAAGATCATATGCCCAGCAATTTGGATTCCGAGTATAGTTTTTGTGTGTATGATCTTGCTTAGAGAAAATGTGTATTGTGTCGGTTGTATTAATTTCAGACTTTACTTTTTGTAGCCTGGTGTCGATACCATTGATAATTGAGTCATAAAGCTTGAGTTGCCCCGGGGTAGGAGGTAGAGGAGTGGTGGTAGGTGGCCGTGTGTGGGTGCTCCCTCCACCGCACAGTGTAACATGAATGGTTCGATTGTAAAGAAAATGCTGTTCACAGAAGTACTTGAGGAAATTGCATCTGAAATTGAGAGAAGATATTGGTTGGTTTAAGTAATTGCACCAATGACAATAAGAAATTGTCAGAAAGTTTAGAGGTAGTTCTAAAACTGCATTTTTGAACTTACATAATCTTAGTTTTCAGTTCCACCATTCATTCTTCATTCTGTACACTTTGGATAAAACATTCAAAGTCGATTTATATATGTTCTTTAATTTCTGTCTTAACGCTTTAACTTATTGAACATCTTAGAATATAAGACTCACTGTCCTACGACTTTGAGCGTGCTATTAATACAGTATACTGGGTCATTCGAGTTCGGTTTTGGACAAGATGTAACGTTGGCAACGTGTGTATTCACTAGGCATTCTTGATACGTAAGTCCATGCGAACCTACTGGAAATATAAACATGACATTTGACCTGTACATGAACTAAATGATTATTGTATATCCGTTTCAACATCGTGCGACCAAGTTTCACAAAGAAATAATCTACGTACAACTTTCGATTTATCAATGACTGTAGCCGTTTGTTGATAACTTGCTTTATATCTTTTAAAGATGATAAGGAAGGAATGTTGATGTTTTTATATTCTGCATGTTAATCTAATCAGATAAAGAATATCTTGACGACAATCTCAACCGCACTCACAATAGAGCACCAAATGGAACATCGACGGACCCCTAGCAAGCTAGAGATGGGACCAGGTGCCCGGGAGGAGTAAGCATCCCCTGTTTGGCTAGCCGCACCCGCAGTCGATGTTCATGAACGAAAAAATGAAAAACAATATCTAAAACATGCACTTTCTGAGGTAATGTCTATATAGAAAGTACAATGGTGACCACGTGAGGGAAAATATTTAAAATACTTACTGTCAAAATCAGCTACTACGTACCTAACAAGTCTTCAAACGACAAGATCAAAATATTTGGACATCCAGACCTGGTTAAGGACGTTCATTGTTATCTGTATCATGTATACCTACACAGGGCTCCTCATCTAATTCTCAAGTGTGTATGGACAAAGATGACATTAAGGAATGATGTAGTTGATAAATTAACATACATTTCTAACAAACTATAATGCTCAATAGAATTTTACGCATAAACCTGAAGAGCAAGTAAATCTAATTTCTTTTAAAATATGTTTTCTGATCTCCTAAACTCTTCGATATCCTATCTTTAAGACGTCACCGTAAGTTTTGTCTTGTTACCGTGAGTCAAAGAAATCAAAATCAGTGAAATAAATAATACAGAAGTGTTCCAACTCAATACATTTCAAACCAATTTACTCTATTATGCACCAGACACGTGTTTCGGATTAAAATCCTCATCAGGGATGCATCCAGCCAAAGTGGTTTTCAGATGCCGCCAAAATCCATTTCAGTAGCGCCCTCTGGTTTTATTTTTTGAATTTAAATTTGGGTGTTTACTTTTCAGAGAGTGCGCGACTCCAAATTTTGCGTAGGGTCGATTCAGTAGCATAGTAAAATGAAATTTAAGACCCAAAAAGCATTGGAGAGATGGCGACGTCCTTTACAAATATCACATGAATCATGTTAAATATATAATGAAAATTATAGTATCTAAGTTAGTGGACCAAAATGGAAGCCCAAAGCTTATCTCGATTTCTCTCGCTGTATCACTGAAAAACAAAAATTTTGGCATATTGACCCCGGTATCAAAATATAAAAAATAACCAAAATCATTGTAAGTGGCGCTATCTTGAATAATTTCAAGGAAGAAAGTAGATGTACACTATAATTCAAACATTCAATTCCATTGATCTCAAAGGTTGATCGTCTGTCTCTTCTACGCATTTGAAATTTTCTGTTACAAAATTGCTTGAAATTTCTAAAACGTGGGTCCTGTAGCATCATATCCCCCTCATTCTGCTACGTCTTTTGGTACATTTTTGGACATGATAATTTTATACTTTTTGGCCATATTACATAGATATGATTAAGGATCACTGACGAGGGTTTGGTACCCGAAACGTGCATGTCTGGTCCATGCTGTAAATTTATCAGGTTTTAAATGATGCTATTGAATTTAAAGACGTTTAACATTATATGTGGAATCTGTCATTACAAATTATCAATATTGAAATATATGTCCTATCACAAAATTGTATTGCACCATATGCAATAGAAACACTGTGACCCCTAAAGACCTCCCAAATCCATAAAGATTAAGAAATTTAGAAAATTGAGATACCTACTTAAACAGGTAAAAGCATTAAATATGTCTGATAAATTGTTCTTTTTCTTTGACACAATAAGCGGAACTCATCGTGTTGCCATTGATCACATTATAGATCACAAAATCTTATGTACGGTCCCACGTAAGGACCGACCAGGTAAAAGATAACCTTGAGATTTTCGCTGAACTTTATTTTTCTTTAGAAAATTGTTTACAGCAAATCGAATATGGTTATTCCGTGGGAATTTTCCACATATTATAGTCATGAAGAAAGATATTCCGGTTACAAATTGAGTGGAATAACATAGATAAGTTTTTCCCGCTTTTTTTTTTTTTTTTTTTTGCTTCATAATCTTTTAAAGACATTAAAGGTACGGGTAAATATCTCACTTTGACCATCTCTTCCTCAAAGAATGATTGATATATTGTTTATTTGTACTTTGTACATGTCTGAAAACAGTAAATAATGCATCAACCCTGCTCCAGTCTTACGTGGCTAATACCTAGATCATATCAATTGATACCTTGGAGAAAAGAGAAGACTTTGCACACCCATACAAATATTTTGTATGAATTATTTATTATAACGAAAAGAAAATCTTTAATTTGTTTCACACGAATATAGAAATGATTTACCCTCAAGACCAAGTTGTGATCATTAATTTTTGATTTTATCGTGAGGAAGTGTTGTATATTTATATAACAGAGGGGAGTTTCTGTTTAGAAATCAGATCAAAGGAATGTTAAATGACCGAAAGTAAAGTTCATTGTTTCTGATAAGAATATTATCACGGTATTTTGTATTTTGACATTCCATTGCCGTAAATATGTTTTCTTCTGTCTTATTATCTCAAACTTCAGAACTATCCATCTTGACAAAATTTCTGAACGTCGTCACAAGACATAGAAACATAAGTACATGCATCATCACGACAGGGCGACGTTTTAAAGAAGGAAACGCAAAAGAAGTAGCGAAATTCAAATATATTAATACATGTATCAAGTGTAAAGAACATTCGGAGCAATGTCTGAGCTCTGCATACTAAAAATATAATTAATGTGCAATATCACATGAATTCTAAACACTACGAAAACTATCTACAGGGAGTAATTTTGTTGTTGACAAAAGTCTTGAAAGGGCATTGAGAGCAATACAAGTAATTGAATTCGTTCTCCAGTGGTTATTGCATTGTGAATTTCTATTCATTTCCATACGTAGTATTTTATGATATTTCTTCAACTGTCGGAACTAAATTTGAAGATGTTCATGTCAATGGAACACTAAATTAACAGAAACTCAAATAATTAGAGAGCTGTTTAATTAAATAAAGAGATCTTGAAAAGAATAAGAGAGCTCTTTAATACCATTAAAGCCATCTTATTATTGCTCTCTTTAATTAATCTATTGCGCTCAAAAATACAATGAGGGAGCTCTCTAATTCTTTTAAAGAGCTCTTTAATTCACATCATTTATTGAGCGCAATAAATGAATTAAAAAGCTCTCTAATTTTTTTAATGAGCGCAATAAATAAACTAAAGAGGGCAATGATTGTTTTATGTATGATAAATGTGTGAATTAAAGAGCTCTTTAAAAGAATCAAAGATCTCTATAAAAGAATCAAAGAGCTCTTCAATTTATTACAGAGCTCTATAAAAAATTGAAGAGCACTCTAATACTATTATAGAGTTCTTTAATAAATACATAGTCGATTTTTGTAATTAGAGAGCTCTTTAATTGAATAAAAGAGCTCATTAATTCAATTAAAGAGCTCTATAATTCTTTTAGAGAGCTCTTTAATCATAATTTGGATATGCCCCTTTTAAAGAGATGTCTAATTCAATTAAAGAGCTCTCTGATCCAATTGAAGAGCTCTCTAAAAGAACTAGAGATCTCTTTAACTGAGTTAAAGAGCTCTGTTAAATAATTAGATAGCTCTGTACAAGAATTGAAGAGTGCTCTAATTACCATTATCGGCAATGTATGAATTAAAGAGTTCTATAATTGAATTAGAGAGCTTTTCAGTTCTATAGTAGAGCTCTATAATTAATTAAAGAGTTCTTCAATTATTCTAAAGAGCTCTTTAAATGATTGAATTGCTCTCTAATTATTTGAGTTTCTGTTAATTTGGCTTTCCATACATGTCCTTTAACAATAACTGTAAACATTTTTACGTGTGTGTGATCATTACACATATATATCAAATCGAGTTGAAAGACCCCCTACCTGATAGAAATAGAACTTGAATGACCAAAGTCACAACAATATTCATCATCATCCTTAGACCACTATGTATCACGTCAATTCTCCAGTTCTGATGTTCGCAGTGGAAAACCAACTCTAAACTAAATCTGGTCAACAAGTACAATAGTATTATACTCAGAAGGACAAATTCCTATCTCGAATAATTGTCATGACTATCTCCTATGACCTTGTAAAACCAAGCACTTTTAATGTGGACATTCGAGTGACGTTTATGGTAAATAATCCCATACACGTAGGAATTGAAAAAAAGCGGGAAAAGTTTGGAAGCTAATACAATGAAAAATAATAATACATAAATGAATGAGCAGCAACAATAGACGACAAAGACCAATGACATGTTCACAGTCACCTTCTATTTCCTTATCTCATAGCGTTGTTTTAGCATAATGTAGCAAAGATCAAAATCCATGACAAAAGCAACATCAAAAAGCATATTTTGAATATTTTATCCCTATAAGTTGTATGATTTTCAATTTTCAGCATTAAAATATATATTCTATCGTTAAAATCACAATATTTCAACAATAAATATCTCATTTGTGATACTCGGAGTCGAAATAGAGGAAATCATAATAATGAATAAAGAACGAAATTCTAAAAATATGACATAATGATCTTATTACATGCTCAATAATCAATTAAGGACATAACTATACCATCAGGGAGATACCACTTAGTTTTAGAATGAATCTTGAAATTATGTGACGGAGAATATATAAATGTATTTCTATTCTAGTGTCAAACACTGTGAAACTATGTGAATGATATCGTTTGGAACTAACAGAGCACCATTAGAGATAATCTTAATATGTTACGCATTTTCAAATCCATAGCATCATTTTTAAGAACAGATAAATCTTTATGTCAATTTTGAAATAAATATATTTCAACTTTCAGAAACTCGAGCATATTGGGAATTCGAACTCCTGTAATGGGAGTTCGCTTCTTTTCATTTTCATTGTTTGCTTTGGTTCTTGTTTTATCCTGATTTGGTATGCCTTCGGTTTATGATTTTCTGAATAATCATTCTTGCACTATGTATTGTGATATAGTCATTATCCATATTTGTCATTTAATCGTTAAAATTAGAGTGCACCATATATGCATAAGTAATGTCTCATCAGTGATGCTCCAGTTTCTGAAAGTTGATCTGACTTCTCGGTTGATTGATCAGAAGCTCTTTTCCGTAAGCAGAGCGCGGGTTGTTTTTCGCATGCCCTTTTCTTTTGACATGCGTTAACATATAATAGCTTCTATGTTGTCTTGAATCCCTACATTTTAGTGCCTTGTTTGTGAAGTCATTTACAGTAAGAAGTATTTTTGTTTAAACAACAATCAATAATAGATGTCCGTCAAAAGCTGACTTTAAATGCATATTGGTGTCTCTCCTTTAATGTAATGCTTTCAGATTTTCAAAAAAGGGTCTTTGCGATGTTTCTTAGTCTATTATGTGTGAGTATCTTCATTGTATCTGTTGTTAGTGTGGTAGTTGTATATCTATTGTTTGCTGTAAAGGTAATGAGTCGCTAGTCAAATTATCTAGCTTCTATTCCATTTTTTCGTAAGCTACTAGTATGTTTTTTTTTCATATCTAGATCTTATTGACAGAATGCAACCTTTATATTGATTCAACGCAGTCAGAATATATTTTGGAATATATATTTTCCGTGTTTACTGAGACCATAGTACGGCAGCATTTATTTGTTAATTTGTATTTGTTTGAACCATTTTCGTTTTCACTGTGGAACTTTGTGTAGATTATTAATATCAATTCTCTGTAAGGACCAAAATATTTTGGAAACAGCATGTCATGGATTTTCATGATTTTCTCTATAAATGGTATGTATAATGCCCTGAATACAAAAATAACAATTTTTTTAAAATAAATATTCCGGTTGCCATGGAAACGAGGTCTGCCTATTTATAGCACTAAAAAATTGGTCAAATAAGTCATCTTTGGTTATTATGTTGCCATGGAAACCATTGTCAGAGTTATTTGGTATTAACAACTTATAATCTTTAAAACCTCTATTTTCAGAAAAAGCAACAAATTTTTGACATTTCTTTCAATAAGCCGGATCCTATCAAATCAAAATCAGTCAAAAATTGCCATAAAATAAGGTCAAAATCAAGGCCTATTTTTGTCCAATTTTTACCATTTGTAAACAAAAATAACACAAAATGTCAGGCTGATAACACCATCACAGTTGTCAGAACAAAATAGATTTCATGTGACAAATATAATCACTGGAAAAAATAAGTGGGACCTTGTTTTGTTTTCCAACATTTTGAGGTCAAAAATGGTTGCCATGGCAACTTTTCATTTGACACATGATGACTATATCTTTTCAAATTGATTTTAGCATGGTTTAAATAACTTATATTGCTTAAGCTTTATGTAGGTACAACAGAAGAAATTATTCTTTATTTGAGCACTTCCAAAATTTTTCAAGGTCATTGACTCTAAGTTCAAGGTCAATTCAAAATATAGGTTCCAATTTCAATAAAATTTGCATTTTTGTTGTATTTATTGTTACTAAATTTAGGCTTGACTGTCATATATTTGTATCAAAAATACTTCTATCTAAAATAACGACCAATAGATGGAAAAACATTACAATTTTTAGTTCAGAACATTTCTCCTAAAAAATAAGCCCCAGACAAAAATCATGATAATCTCACATTTTTTTATATGTATGTATGAAATACTAGCTAAAAATCAAGGATGTCATTGATTTTGAGATTTTTAGCAACTTTTGTCAATAAATAGGGGATATATCCAAAATCATTATGTATGTGTTTGTTTTACTCAATACCGCATGATATATGAGTAACTGCCTCTCATATTTTTGAAAAATCACAGAATTTTGCCAAATTTTGTGAATTGCATTCAAGATGACCTTGACATCGGGTCCTGTGACCTTGAAAACTTTAAAGGTAATTTTTTAATCAATAATGCTCGTTTATATGCACTGATAAAAAATGCTTAAAAATATATAACGGACAGCTGAAATTTACCAGTAAATTATTCTATGTGTAATAGCACTGAACAGAATGTCACCATGGTAACCATTTTTTATACCCTTTTGAATAAAATTGTGAAGAGGTCCCATTCAAATTTTAACATTTTCTTAAAGATCAAACTTTAAAGATAATTGGCAGTAGAAATCAAGTTAGCCTGACATTTCTGATTATTTGCCCTTAAATTTGAGCAAAATCATGTTAAATTAGAGTAGAAATCAAGTTAGTCTGACATTTGTGATTATTTGCCCTTAAATTTGAGCAAAATCATGTTAACTTAGGAGCTTTTTCGGTCTTAAAAAGGGCCTCTTCAAAACAGGTTTTTGCCTACATTTTGAGCATATTGACAAAGAGAATAGCGGGCAGAAACATACTTCTTGTGTAATATTTATACTGTTAAAGATATAAAGAGAAAAATTAAGGAAATTTCAGTTGACTACAATAGCTGTTACCATGGAATCGAACCTTATGAAAATGCCATGTTACAAGTATTCTACTGATGCGTAAAATTTCAAACTTGGTTTCCATGGCAACGAAAACTTAATTTGTTAAAAAGAAAGTTTATTTTTGTCTCAGTACATCATATACACCTTCCACACCAAAAATCTCCAAAATTGGAGACATGCTGTTTCCACGTGCTATTGAAATTATTTTGGTCCTTACAGAGAACTGCTATTAATACATATAGTGTTGTCCATCATATTTCAAAGATGAGATGGGATCGTCTCGTCGACTCCTTCTGTATATTCCCATTTTAATCTCGTCGAGAAGGCCAGGCAAATCACTAGATTTTTCAATGGAACTTGTTTGTGTGTGGTCATCTGACGGTGAGGAGGTTGTTTTACACCAAAATTGTACGTTCTTCGAGACCTCTGGGTAATCGGAAAAGTGAGAGGGTTGTGCGCACGTAATCCAGGATAACCACACCGTCTGCTACTGACGTGACAGATGGCCGTCCTAAGTTCGCACCGTTTGCCCATTGGTCTCGTTGGTTTATGTGTAGTCATTTGTGTTTTATGTTTTTCTGAGATTTGACGTTCCTTGTACCACTGCGTCTCTTTCTGTGCGTGTCTTCTTTGTGTTTTGCAGTGGGTGTTTTGGGAGGTTGCTGTTAGTGCTGCAGCTAGATGTTGTTGGAGATCCCTCCTTTCTTTTATTTTCTGGTTTCGTAATTTTTGAATTCTGGCTGAAGTTTTATGAAAAATAGAACCACTTTTCGAACTTTGATATTAAACATTTTAGAATGAAATTAATGAAGGCGATTTTTTCTGACTTACTTAACGCTGAAATTTCTAAAACCACAATTATACAGTATTTATAATCTCAACGTGTTCTTCTGTTTGTATTGAAGAAAATCTAACATGAAAAATTACGAAAAAAATCTTAAGCCACAGGTTGTGATATTTTTAACTACATGAGTTAAAGAAAATCCTGACTATAATCTCAACAGCACTCACAATAGAGCACCAAATGGAGCATCAACGGACCCCTAGGAAGCTAGAGGTGGGACCAGGTGCCCGGGAGGAGTAAGCATCCCCTGTTGGCTAGCCGCACCCGCCGTCGATGTTCACGCACGAAAATGAAAATATATTAAACACATGCACTGTCTATGGTATTCAGATGCATTAAAAAAAATCCAATTTTATCTGGTCCAAGTTGTAAATTTATCCGTTCTTAAATGATGCTTTGAACTTGAAGACGTTTAACATTATCACTGTTACTTCACCTGAAATTTGTATCTATGTTTAACGTCTTCAAATTCAGTGGCATCATTTAAGAACAGATAAATTTTCAGCGTGGACCAGACATGCACGTTTCGGCTACTCAAATCTAGTCCATGATCCACAATCTAAACAATGTAATATAGCCAAAAAGTGTGAAAATTATTTTGTCCAAACATTTACCGAAATACGTAGCAGGCTGGGTAGGATATGATGCAACAGGACCCACGCAAAAGCAGGACTCTTTGGACATCATATTATGGAATTCGTAATTGCAAAGGAAAAAGTACAATTAGTGAAGCTTTATTCGTATTTCAAGAGATTACAAAGCATATGGTTATAAAGAATTGGTGAATCCATGTTTTTATCTGAGCAGTTTTTATCATAAGTCTGAACGATGTTTTACCAATGAAAATTGATAAAGTGATATCTTATATAATTTTATTACTCAAGAGACCTAGTGAACTAGTAAGTGTAACCAAATCTATCCCATATGTCACACAGATCCCCTCTAAAATCTGATATCAGATCGTGCTCCTCTGCCTTCAGCTCCAAGGATTTTAAGCTATTTGTGTACTGTGGCCATACTTGATTACATTCCGTCCCACAAGACCTGCCGTTTGGCGTCCCTTCATTGATGAAAGCTGTCCAATATCTACTAATTTTTCTCCTAAGGAAGTCCTCCTCTAATGTGAGAGGAGTACCTGTGGCGTAGAAGGAGTTGAAAACAAACCCTATCTCAGCAGTGTGACACACGACGTTACCACAATATGGATCTGTGGAGCTGGACTCATAATATATGGGTTTTATTTGGTCGAATACATACATCCACACCTTGTTGGAATCCATCAATGATCTAGCCAGATATCGTGTTGGACAAGTGAACATGTAGTCGGTCAGCATGTAGCCAAGCTCTGTTCGAAAGTCAGATTTTGTCAGATCGTCGATATATTTTGGAATAAGTTCACTGGAAAATGTTTGTCCGAGCCAAAGACCTAGTATGGCATACATTGTATTAGTGTCTACGGGTGTCGGTATGTTGTTGTATATATGAGGCAGTAGCTCTTGTGTAGTGGTTCCCATTAAATATGTTCCGGACTGAATAAGGCTTGAATTTGCAGCAGATAAAAGGTTTTCGGGTATTAGTTCATTGTCAATTATTGGCGTCCAACGCATGAACGACTCTATGAAGGTCTGTTGTTGTAAGGATGTAAACACATCAGAGGTGGCAGCATCCATGGCTGCAACTATTTCATCTGCTTCCTTGTTTTTCACGCAATTTGTATCATTAACTTGGCATCCAAGACTTTGGACAAACGCTTCCCCTAAAACAGATGCTCTTTCTTTGGTTTGAAATTGGATTCCTAGAGGCACGCTCTGCAAAATTCCTCGTTTGAAAAGGTTCTTGGTTTCATCAGAACTTTTTAGAGCGAGAATAGCCATTGCGCCAGCGCTGTCACCAAGAAGTGTTATCTGCAATGAGAAAAATTGGAAATTTAATAATGAATGGATATCATGAATGTCTGCAATGAGAAAAATTGGAAATTTGAGAATGAATGGATATCAAGGTAATTGACAAAATATCCTTCGTCCTTGCTCGATACGAAATCAGAGTCCTTTCTTCACATCATGAGCACAATGAATTGTGAACAAAGTATATTGCCAATGCAATGTTACTGAAGTACTTTAACTTATTCAAAGATTTCAATGATACATATAGATGAGAAAGAAATATACAAGAATTTGTCAACAAAGTCAACATACATCTCTTCCTGAACCACCAAAATATCTAATGTTTCTCCTTATCCATTGAAGGGATTGAATGATGTCTCTGTATCCATAATTTCCCGTGATATCATCCTCATCGTCGCCAGTGTACAAAAACCCAAACGCTCCTAAAATTCGAATATGTAACTTGTAACTAAGAAGAATTTTGAACTGAAGTCAACAGTCTTACGTCCATATGGTCGATATGAAATTAGAGTCGTTTCTCTAGTCACAATATAAGCACTATTTAGTTAGTTAATTTTCTACGCGCTACTAACAAATATTTTTGGCGGCGCTACTTAAAATATTTTTGTTAATTCCGTGGCCGAATGAGCGAAACTTTGGATTACACTATGACAGAAATTGAGATTTCTGGTATACCTACTTGGATATTACTTGCATTAGATATGTAACATGATTCGTGTGATATTATATCATAATGATTTTAAAATTACCTTGTGTAGATATAGCAGTATAGCAACCCGAAGGATATGTAATTCACCGAGGCCGACGAGGTGAATGTTATTATGCTGAAGGTTGCTATACTGCTATATCTACTGAACACAAGGTAATTAATTGTTTTATTGTATGATCATGAAATACAACGATTAGCTTTATAGCATTCATTGCTCTAGGAATTATAGGTTTTGTTTGATGACGCGAAATATATGCATATGCCGCTAATATTATGACGTCATAATGACAACGCTGATTTTAGTAAGATATTGGGGAAATACAAGGGTTGTTCTAAATTAAGCTCTCTGGAGGTGATTATTCGCTATTTTCGAAAACCAGAGTTACTTCCCATTTGAGGCGGTATTTGACGTAGACTGATTATGACGTCATCAAATTCTATGGAAACAGTCCTAAAAGTCTGGGAAATGACGGCGTAAAATTGACGTTCCCATACCATTTTCATGACGTCACAATGGTTTTACGTCAGATACCGTCTATAAGGGGAAATAACTCTGTATTCCGCAAAGACTCAATAGTGATATATTCAGAAGCCACAGACATGATTTCAGCCAATCAGTGATGAGTTTATTTTTCAGTCATACAATAAATGAAAATAATTATTAATGTGCTTTTCAATAGTGCCACCTACAATGCATTCTAGAATGCCTTCCGAACTTGCACAGATTTGATTTTAAAAAATATAACCAGAGGGCGCTACTAAATGAATTTTGGCTATTTCTAAAATTCATTATCGATGGAAGCATCACTGATGAGGATTTAATATCAAAAACACGCGTCTGGTGCATAATAAATTGGTTTGAAATTTTCTTCGGGAGGTACAGAGTCAGAACACTTCCATAGTTGTTGTTAACATGTAATGGATCTGTGTCATTGTCTCCGTTTGTTTATCCATTTTTTCTATTTGCATGTGAAAGCCTTTCGATGGTTTTTGGAATCTGGTTTCGGCTTTTGTGTTTGACTTTGGATTCACTGATAATTAATGGGGAAGGGTTAAGGTTACAATGCTTTCTCTCCTTTTTTACAAGATTTATAAGATTTTGAAATTGCTTTGACATTCGCCAGGGTCAATCGAAGAAACAACAAAGGTTGGGACATATCGCACTTTTTGAAAATTACCGCACCTGTTTGCACACCTATACATTATGACGTCGTAATGAAATTGTCGTTAAAGCACTTTTGAAAGGTCTTGGGTCATGACGTCATAATGTAGAGGTCCACTAGCATGTGCAAAAAAGTGCGATATGTCTGACCTTTTGCGATTCAGAAATGGATCTAATATCTGATCGCGCAATTTTAAAAGATAATTCGCGAGGTCACAAGGCATTTTTGTGTTAGACTGTGAAGTCACAAATTTAATCACATCATTTCATACAATCAGAGGGTTGAATTATTTCCGTTTGCTTACCAAGCCTGTAGTTGATATTGATAACAATCACATCACCGTTTCTTGCCATTTCTTCTCCGTCAAAAACAGTCCCTGATCCTGAGTAACTCGCAAAGTAGCCTCCATGAATATGTACCATTACTTTCTTTCTGTTCCATGTTCGAGTAAAGCGGGGAGCAAAAATGTTAAGATATAAACAATTTTCAGACATCTGAAAAAGATCAAATATATGTTACAATTTTGTAAGCGACGGCGAACGAGAGAGAGGAAGGTAAGGGAGGTAAAATGTCTATTACACAAGTTCCATATATATTTAAGCCTGTTTTAAGAAACCTTTCAAGGGAAGGTCAAATCAAGGTCTCTTTAAGACAGATAGTTTCTTAATACAGGTTCATTAATGATTTATATGAAAACTGTTTACTTGGTAAAACCTTAGTCTCTTAAAACAGGAAGTCTCTTAATACTGTTGGTCGCTAAGACAGGTTTATCTGTATATACTCAAATACGAACTTTTGAGTTTTGACTTTTCAAATATATAATGGATCTCTGAATTTTCTTTTTGGTATATTTGTAATCGATGCAGATTACACAATAAATTTGTTCTATATTTGGACTACTCTTCACGCTACAAGCATCGGTGATACATGTATTTACTTGTTTATTAAGAGTATTTGTATTGGTGACTTTTCTTCCATTATTTTTCTGAATGTAGTCAATTTAATACTAGTGAAAGGAAGGAGTAGATAACTCTGTTCAGAGATGGATACTTACCTCTTCGATACATTCGTCTGGATCCGTACAGCTCTGTTGATAACACATTTCTTTATTTTCGATACATTCCAACTCACTACCAAAACCCCTAAAACTCGGACGAGTGGAATACTCAAATCTGAAGTCAAAAATTAAGTTATCTCCCGTACATGCTAAGTAATGTATGTTTGTTTGTTTCTCATTTTTTAAATTCTCTAACGTCTTGAAAAAAATGCACGTTACTACAGATGAAAAAGCACAGTTTTATCAAATATCAATATATATATTAGAGGGAATAAGTTAAATCCGGGATTTTACGTAATTCCTGAAATTTAGGGATTTCATGTAAGTCTTGTTTCGATTAGTCTTTATATGTTATTCCTGAAACTGCACATTTTACCAAGTTATTATCTCATCAGTGATGCTCAAGGTCGAAATAGAGGAAATCTTCCGGTCTCCCTGTAAAAACGTTCTGACTCTGGGGGCCCTCCCCATTCATTCGTGTAGATGTAAATACGAAGATTTTTAATTGCAACAAGTTTCATTGAAACCGACCAAGAACACTTGCAAGGACAAGATGTTGAGACGAACCAATCACCATTGCCTTTTGGTACTATGCGTATGTTGAGTAACATGGTACGTTCATTTAAGGACATATACTGTTTATTCAGTTTTAGGATAGATATCCTTTATATTTGAATCAGTTTCATCTTATTGTATGTAAAAGCGATGTTTAGTGACACTTAATGAGGTTACCATAGAAAATATTGAAGTTCTGAGTACTTCCCAATAGACTCATGCATACATTTTCCATTGCCTACTATGGCTGTATGATTTTCCTTCATATTTGGAATACAATATATTGGCTATTCTACTAATTTATTGAAACGAAAAATTTGAAACCTTTCCGTACGTACCTTTTTGTAAAATAACATAAACATTTTTAATTAAAAATATTTTTTAAAGAACTTCATAATGGAAATCGGAGTTATCTTTCTTCGCACGTCAAAAATACAGAATACATTCGAAATGAAGATTCAAAATTTTGGGTACCGGATATCTCCTTAAGATTCCGTACATACTATTTTGCTAAGTACATATGACATAACTTGATTTCACACTTCAGTCGGCCAAAAGTTATATGTTAACCAAATTGTGCTGTGCAAGAGATGTTCTGACATGCATTTCCTTATCCATTTAAACATTATCAGTCTTAAAAATATTTCTGACACAATTTTTTTTCTCGTTCACTGACGGCATACGTTATGATCGTGAAAAATATCTATCACGTCGCAATTTGATCATTTTATAAGGATTTTAACCGTCCGGAAATAAGTGTAAAAATGCTAAAATATTTTTAAAGGAATTACGTGTAATCCCTAATATTTCGGAGATTTCATGTAATCCCTAAAATGACCAGGAATTACACGTAATTACTGCACCTTTAAGGAATAACATGAAGTCCCTAATTATACTTCTTCCCTGTAACATACATATATAATGTTGTCGGAACATCTAGGACAGCAAGCCGACCAATTCTAAATGTTCGAGGAGCAAGACATTGGAAAATTAAAAACGGAACATGCAGGAATCCCTAGTTTTTAAGAACAAGTTTCTAACCTTTTAATCTTATTTAATATCTTTCTTTCTTTTTTTTTATCTATTCTGATAGATTTAATTATTATCAGTACTTATTTGTTTCATTCTCTCACTCTATATTGAGTAAACACCGTAATTTGTGTATTGCCATTTTCTTCTGGTTTATTTGAAAACGACTCGGCCTAATGATAATGAAACTTTCCTTAAGTCAGAAAAAAATTACATGCACATACAGTTAGACTTACGAATTCCAACCCTCGCTCATGCTTTAACTCCAAATAATTGAATAGAAGCAAACAACATCAGACTATTATCTGATATAAACATACCGATTAGGGATTATTGGCAGTAGGGTACGCCCCGAAAAACTTGGGCGCGGTCGGTGTAATATCCCCTGACATATCCCTGTAGTGTCCTTCTCCTTGGACCTTGGTCCTGTTGTGATTCGGCCACTGCTAGCATGGTCCCAATCACAAAAACTGGTCGTTAAAGATAAGTGCAGCATCTTGAGGCGGGCTCGTAAAACCGATCTGAGATGGGTTTTTTTCCGGATCAGGACGCCTTTATATAAGTTCGGGTAAACAAGTGTCACGCGATAAATTATTCGTGAAAAATATTCTTTTTGAAATGCGAAAACTATATGCTCTGATTCAATCTCAACTCAAACTTAAAAAGTCATATCATAAAATGAGAAATTTGTTTAGGCAATATTCATACATAAAACGTTGTCATGAAACTGATTGATTTTGATATAGGTTTCACCTAAGCATGATTGATGGTTAAAGATAATTGCCATAAGTAAAATCGATGTAGCAGATGTTTTTTATGTGCATTTCATTTGAATTGCTTTCAAAATTTATCAATTTAAATTGAGAATAGGATGAAAACCTTTTTACGGATAACCGTCGCATTTAAAAAAAAATTGAAAGGAAAAATGAAATAAAATATTCTATGCATTCAATAAATCCGAAAATAAATTCTATGCATTCAATAAATGAAATAAAATATTCTATGCATTCAATAAATCCCAAGTAACACAGATAGATATGCAATTGGATATCAAAAGAGGGCGTACGTAATACAGTCCGTGCTCTGCTGCCGGCTGTAGCGAGCTCATGTTTGTTATCACCCGAGGAGTCCGACTGACATTCAGAGAGGACTCCGTTTGCAAATATGCCCGAAGATGCTCCAAAGTAGACAGAATTGCCATCGAAATTATGCTAGAATTATTAAACGCCTTTTATACCGTGGATATAACCCTTCTGTCACCAGACGGACACCTGGCTTGGTACTGGACCAATCTTGTACCAGCGCATGTGACGACAGGGCTCCATGACGGGCTCTGTTCAAGCCCCTTTTGAGAAGAAAGGGCCCCGACCACCTGTTCTCTCTGAATCTCAGTCGGTCTCCTCGCATGATAACAAAAATGAGCTTGCTATAGCCGGCAGAGCACGAACTGTATTTCGTACGTCTTCTGTTTTTATATCCATTTACATATCCATATTTGGTCTATTTGTTGGTTTTTGTGTGTCATGTTTCTATGGTGTGAGTTGGTGTTTCTTGTCCTTTTTGTGTTTCTTACTGTGGGAGTCTGCTCTGTGTTTTTGCATTGGGTGTTTTGGAGTTTTCCTGTGGGTGCTTCAACCAAGTGTTGTTGGAGATCCCCTCCTTTCTTTGAGATTTTCTCCCTATATGTACTATAGAACTCGCCTGGTGTAAAATCTCCATCAAACAAAGGAGGGGATCTCCAACAACACCTGGTTGCAGCATCCAAAGCAAAACCCCAAAACACCCAATGCAAAAACACAAAGCAGACAAGCACAGAAAGAGACGCATAAGGGACAAGGAACGTCAACGCACAAGACAGAAACATCAAAGAAAAAGGACTACACATAAACCAACGAAACAATGGGCAACCGTAGCCGACTTAGGACGGCCATCTGCCACGGAAATAGCAGAAGGTGTGGTTGTCCTGGATTACGTGCGCACAACCCTCCCACTTTTTCCGATTACCCAGAGGTCTCAAAGAACGTACAATTGCGGTGTAAAACAACCTCCTCACTGTCAGATGACAACAATCAAACAAGACCGAAAAACGCAGGGGCCCAAGTAACACAGATAGATATGCAATTGGATATCAAAAGAGGGCGTACGTAATACAGTCCGTGCTCTGCTGCCGGCTGTATCGAGCTCATGTTTGTTATCACCCGAGGAGTCCGACTGACATTCAGAGAGGACAGGTGGTCGGGACCCTGTCTTCTCTAAAGAGATTTGGACAGGGCCCGTCATGGAGTCCCATCGTCACAGTCAGTCAGAGTGCATGTTTTAAGAATGCGCTGGTAAAACACTGTAGATTGATCAAGTACCAAGCCTAGTGTCCGTCTGGTGACATATTCGGATTATATCCTCGGTATAAAAGGCGTTTGATGATTCTGACGCATTTTCGATAGCGATATTGTCTATCTTTGATCCTTCTTATCTTGTTAATTATGTCACCATAAAATTCAGGTTGTGAAATACCCAAAGTAATATACTCTGTTGCCTGTATTGGTTCGAATTTCAGAAGAAGTTGACAATAATTTTTGTAAAATTTCCAGAAAGTCATTACTAGTTTGTGAAAGCGAAAACCTTGTCCCAAAAGTTTCTTGGCAATTTGTAAATTTCTACTATGAAAATCCAAAACATCAGTACATGCTCTAGCATACCGGATGAGCTGTGAAATATAGATACCATAGGACGGTAATCTAGGTACATCACAGTCAAGCCAGGGGAAATTTAATATGTTAAATCCAAAATCATCTCTTTTGTCATACACACTTGTATTGATCTCTGTCGATCGTAAGAATATCATCCAGGTATCTAGAAGTACCAATGAAACATCATTTCACATCATCATTTTTTCTTTGCTTTTGACGAGTTTGGATAAATTCCTTTTCATACGTGTATGAAAATAAATCTGCAACTAGAGGCGCACATTTAGTACCCATTGGAATCCCTACAACGTGCTTGTAGAGTTTCTCACCAAATCTTACATAAATATTGTCCAAAAGGAAGGACAAGGCAATACACAGGTCACCACATGTCCATGATTTGTATGTTTTTATTTTCGTGCTTAAACATCGACGGCGGGTGCGGCTAGCCAACAGGGGATGCTTACTCCTCACGGATACCTGGTCCCACCTTTGGCTTGCTAGGGGTCCGTCGATGCTTTTTTGTGCTCTATTGTGAGTGATGTTGAGATTATCGTCAGGATCATCTTAAACTCATTTGTAATCGGTGGCGGAAAAGAAACTCTTCGATTCAGATGTACAAATATAAGTTTTCCCCTCTCGATCAAAACACCATTTAATGAGTTTGGACAGTCGATCATTTATTTTGTCGTGAGGAAGTGTGGTGTACATATTAGAAAAGTCGTATGAATATTTTTAGTAATTTCTCTTTGGGAATTTAAGAGTGATTTTAGAGGAAAAATATAGGAAATTTGGCATTTGGAAGGGGCCGAAAAAAAAACCACTGGACGGTCGGAACTAACAGGAAAAATATTGGAAATTTGGCATTTGGAAGGGGCCGAAAAAAAACCACTGGACGGTCGGAACTAACAAAAAAATGTCAAAAGATGGGATTCTGGCTGAGTTCAGTCAATTAAGAAGAATCATGTTGTTTTGAAGTTATTACAAACGTAAATTTGTTGCGCAATAAATTGTTTTGCGTTCACACGACAAAATATATTGCGCGATAAATTTTCGATTTGTTTCGCAATAACTTTATTGCGCAACAAATTCTGCCGTGTAAACGCTAAGCGAAACTGTTGCGCAATAAATCTTACGCATGCGCATTATCATGACAAGAGAAAGAGATTATTTTACTTACGAATATAACTATTCGACGTCGTTATTTTTAAGATTCATTTGAGGGATTCCGATTTTTCGTATATATGAGAACGTTTTTTTTTAAAGTCTGGACCCATTGTAGAGAATGACGTCACAATTGAATGACGTCATGCTCTAAACTGAAAAGATAAATAAATAAAGAACTACCTCCCAAAATAATCTTACATTTGACTTCACAAAAATTATTCGAATAATTTTTCATTAAGTTATTCTTTGCACACTTTTATTCATGATTCTTGTGCATGTTCATTGACATTTTATTGCGCAATAATTTCGGTCTCGTGTAAACGCAAAAAAGCTTATTGCGAAACAAATTTTTGTATTAAAACACACGCATAGACATAATAAATATCGGAATATGAAACATATAGATCCCCTCCTTTGTACCATATAAAAGACAGGGTGTGATATACCCGAAGTCATATATTGTAACGATTTTGGGGGTCAAAAATACTCAATTTTGGTTAATTTGTAATACATTTAAATTCTATTCGAAATATTACTTTTATTTGATAATAATCTATTGTTGTTCATTGTCATGAGAAAACGGCTACTCCAACATGTTTTATTGTTATTGTTTTCGGGGGATTAAGAGATTAGGTACTTAGATAAGTGTTAAGCATTGCAGTCGAGCCCACTGCTTCTGTTTGGATAAGTTCTATTCTTAGTAAAAATGGACACATTTATCGGGTTAATCGGACAGGGGAGAGTGACGAGTTAATCCTCTTAACGCCCGTGCAGGTCGCTCTCTATTTGGTATTTCCGGGGAGGTTTTTCAGGAACTGGGAAATTATTGACAAGCAAAAAGGGGGATATCTTTCGAATCAAGGCGTGATCATCGGAATCAAGGGCGTAGCTTCTTCCAAATTTAGGGCCAGTATAAAAAAGGGGGGTCACGTCAAATTTCGGACTTAGACTACTTTTTCGCATCTACTATATTAGAGTTACTTCTTTTAGGACATCTTTTAGACTCACTTTAACTTCTAGACGGATCTTTTAAGCGTACTCTTTTACGTATATTTTATTTCGGAATCGTAGTTATTTTAGTAGATTTGTATAGATTAAGTACGTGGAGTAACCGCATCTATATTGTGGAATCGAGAATTAGAATAAATTGTAGAATCTTAGAACATTATCGTTTAGTTGAGTGTCTTCCGTAATATATAATTAATTACGGTACAGTAAAAAAAAATTCGTCATATTGGTGTACAGCGGTGGGATATGAACTTATACACGCGCCTTTGTGCTTTATTTTTGGATTAACTGTTTTAAAAAAATATCATTTCATTGGATATGGAATTATACAATAGCCTTTGTCGTTCAACGTTGGATTTTATATTATAGAAAGGATTGTACGAAAATGGTAGAAATGTTGAACTTTGTGTTTTTGTTATCCTCTCTTTCCTTGATTGGATCTTCAGTTCCTGGTCACGTGAACGATTCAATTACGGATTGTCCAACTGCAAATGATGCTCAAAGAAGGTATTTAAGGTATCTATGTGATAATGGAAAGAATTTTGATACGCTGTTTTGTAATGGGACAATGGATTTAAAATTACGAAAATTTGGAATTACAGAAAGTCTTGTTGCGACCGGAGATACTTAACTCATACCATACCTATGTTGCAATTTTGAAATGCAATTAATCAGAAATGTGTATATTTTTCTTTGGAGATTTGTGTGTTTGACGGTAGTGTAGAAATGGGACTTCGATCGTACCATTATGTTATCACAGATTAGTTTGGAATTTTGGAATTCGATCATGTCTTTTTGGAATCTTAAAATAAAACCGTTGTTGTTAAGTTTATCTTTTTGGTCCGCAGCATTGGCAAAGTATTTTTGAAAATTGAAAATGGACATTGTTTTGCGAGGAATTCTTTAAAAATAGAAACATGGTGTCATCCAGTGTTTGATTTAGAAGAATCTGTTTGGATTTACGCTTTTGAAGATTCGTTCATGGTACCTTGGGAGTTGAAGAAAGAGAGTCGTTGTCGCATTCCTGGAGATTGTGATTTGTAGACGTATCGTGTGATTCGTCCTCGAGGAGATACGGAATTGGAGGATATGAAGTTTCGGGGAATACTTCTATTTTTCCGTAGAGGAGCATCACAGTCCGTTTTTCTCACGTCAGCGGGATAGATGGGAAGTCCATAGAGGTTGAATTGGATTATGACGGATGTGCAGAGACTGGATGAAGCAATGGGAGGCTTTCCAGGCACCGATACATTGGCTGGGCCACTGCAGGAGATTTCACAATAGGATCGACGTCGGTTTTGCGATTCTCGTAACTCAAGATGACGGTGTGGAGGATTTTCGAAGAGTTAGTTTCGTTGTTTTGGAGTTTATTTGGAGACATCCGATTAATTTGAAAATATCTCTAAATCTGAATTTGGGGAATTTAAAAGTCATTGCCAGTGTCTGCAGCCAAATATTGAAATTTGGAATTTACGGTGTTTTGGATTTAGTCATTTTTGGAATTTTAACAACGCTAAATGGCCATACCGATATAATCCTATCTTGGTTTTATCGGGTAAGCGGGTCCATGACCAGTCTCTTGGACATGAGGGACTGAACAGACCTGGCCTTAGACCCCAAACATGCGCATCCGTTTGAGGGTAGGTCGGCAGAAAAGGGACGACTATACTGGTGATCAAGATAATCTGGCGCCTGTCTTGTTCACCAGGTTTTGGGTCGCCATACTTTTGGCTTGACCCGGCCGTTGACCTGGTTTTCTGTGTTACCAGCGAGGTCGCCATTCCATTTGTGTTTTGGACAATACAAAATTTGGACAATGTTTCGTGGAACCTCAACAGAAAAACTGAACATAACGAAGTGTATTAAAGTGCAACGAACTGTATTTTTTTTTCTCTTATAGAATTTGCATTTAAAGTGGACAATTGAAAGTGAGAGCGTATACCGTACAAACTTTAATCTTGTGATAACTATATATATGATCATTATGCATAATTCTACTCGTTTAATATTCCTATTTTATTTTAGTCTGATATTTCATTTGTGAACAACCAGGAGTTTGTTCCTTGGTGGGAGATAGTGTAACGATTTTGGGGGTCAAAAATACTCAATTTTGGTTAATTTGTAATACATTTAAATTCTATTCGAAATATTACTTTTATTTGATAATAATCTATTGTTGTTCATTGTCATGAGAAAACGGCTACTCCAACATGTTTTATTGTTATTGTTTTCGGGGGATTAAGAGATTAGGTACTTAGATAAGTGTTAAGCATTGCAGTCGAGCCCACTGCTTCTGTTTGGATAAGTTCTATTCTTAGTAAAAATGGACACATTTATCGGGTTAATCGGACAGGGGAGAGTGACGAGTTAATCCTCTTAACGCCCGTGCAGGTCGCTCTCTATTTGGTATTTCCGGGGAGGTTTTTCAGGAACTGGGAAATTATTGACAAGCAAAAAGGGGGATATCTTTCGAATCAAGGCGTGATCATCGGAATCAAGGGCGTAGCTTCTTCCAAATTTAGGGCCAGTATAAAAAAGGGGGGTCACGTCAAATTTCGGACTTAGACTACTTTTTCGCATCTACTATATTAGAGTTACTTCTTTTAGGACATCTTTTAGACTCACTTTAACTTCTAGACGGATCTTTTAAGCGTACTCTTTTACGTATATTTTATTTCGGAATCGTAGTTATTTTAGTAGATTTGTATAGATTAAGTACGTGGAGTAACCGCATCTATATTGTGGAATCGAGAATTAGAATAAATTGTAGAATCTTAGAACATTATCGTTTAGTTGAGTGTTTTCCGTAATTTATAAAATAATTACGGTGGTGGCAGCGAAACCGCAGACCACACTCATTCTGCGATTAAGACGCAAAATTAGTGTGACTCTGTAAACTTCGGAGTGGTAAAATAATTACAACATCGGAGCAAATTAAAAGGACACCGTTTTAAAATTTCGTCATAATATTCTGTTGCTTGTATAGGTCCGAATTTCAAAAGAAGCCGCCAGTAATTTTAGTTGAATTTCAAGAAAGTCTTACTAGGTAATTAGTTTATGAAAGCGGGAACCTTGACCTATAAAGTTTGACCTAGGTGATATGTAAGGATATCTAAGCATTTTGACAAAGAAAATATTCTATAGGTTTAAAGGAGATGTTAAAATATCCTCTCCTTTCCATTTAATGAACAAAATAATTTCAAATTTAAATAACGATGAATATCAATAAGCGTTTTACAGCAGATGCGAAAAATGTAAAATGAACAAGTACCATGCTGTACTAGTTAGAGACCGAATTCAGTCTTTTATAAATAATATGTTTTCAAAGCATGTTCTATCTGATGTCTAAAGTACTAATGGGTTCTTAAGAAAACGGTAATTTCCCTTTTATTTGAAACGGCAAAACAGTACTTCTAAATTTTTTTAAATGGTAATGCAGAAGGAAAAGCACTATTCAAATACACTAGCTTTTTTAACCATATAAGACATCATTTTTGGTGTACACATAAAAAATAGTAATATTTTACGCTCAGAAATTATTCAGGTCGTTTTTCTAAACAAGGGTCGAGTATATTAAATAAAACAGCAATACCTATTCATACAAATGGGATCTCAAATGAATTTTCATTTCATACGATGTGTTATGAAACGAGTTGTGGGTTTAATATCCCCGAGCCTTGGCGAGGGGATATAAAACGCACAACGAGTTTCATAATACATCGTATGAAATGAAAATTCATTTGAGATTCTTTTATCAGATGATATTGCCTAAATATGTGCATTTCTAACGTGAAATCAACGTTTCTGAGAATAAGAGGCGAACCACGCTGTGACCTACAGGTCGTCTGCTACGCCTTGAGAAGTTGCACCCCATTGTATAGATATATTCAGCGCATAAGAGGAAAAAATTCAAATTTGTTTAGTATTCTAATGTAATAATTATTTCTCCTACAATTCTAATCATATATATTGAATCCGCGTCTGAATTTAACAATTGACCGATATTTGAAAGGTCAATGACATACTTGTGATTAGGTTCCAAACTTGACCAATCGCATTCAAGCAGAGCGATATGTAACGTGTTATCATATCATATGTTTATGATATGGCTTTATAAAACTGCATAACGGGTGTATCATGTGATAAAGGTAGATATTCACTGATCATTCAGACATAAATCTATGTGTACAATTATGATTATGGCTATTGCTTTAATCAAACTTGACCAGTGTGGATTTTAATGACAGTGCATGGAAAAGATAATTTACCCTGATATTTTCATATCTGTAGAGGGGAAACGCAAAAATGATGCCAAAATGAAATTTCATTTTCAAACAGTGCTCTAGATAATAGTTGAATATTTTTCTCGATATTGATATGTGTCTATCTCAAAGCGTTTTCACGTAAAATCAAAATTCCTGTTTTCTTAACTGGCTGTTAGTACTTTAGTACTCAATTTTTTTTCATATGTCATTTTCTTTCGAAAATTAAGTCACGATTTCTCTTAATGTTACGATTCACACCAATACTGATACTCCTTAATATTGATACTCATTAATATGGGGGAGGTTATTTGATTATTTTTCAAAGCCTCATTACCTCCTTGGTCGTCAATTGTATCTCTGTATATGAACTACAAAATGTAAAAAGTTCTCAACCGAATTAACCACTTGATAAAATTCAGCGATTCGGTTGACAAGAAATAGGCTGAGCAGAAAGTCTTAAACCTTGACCTAATAGTTTGGCTAGGTGATATGTAAGGATATGTAAGCATTTTGCAAAACAAATATTCCTTGAGTTTACAGTTTACAACAGACATGAACTACCCTCTCTCTTTCCGTTCAATTTAATGAACACAATTTCCATCCTTTTTACCCTTTAAATAAAGATTATCAGCGATAAGAATTTTACAGAAGATGCTATCCTCGTTCAATTCTGTTCCATTTAATGAAGGCTATCATTTTATTAAATCTTTAATAAAGATGTACATCAATAAGCGTTTTACAGCAGATGCAAAAAAAAAAATGTAAAATGAACAGGTCTAGCATTAATGTACCACACTGTACCAGAAACTGATTTCAGCCTTTTATGAATAATCTACTCAAAGCATATTTGATCTGATGTCTAGAACTTAAATTTTTACTCCAATTTTCTTCAGATGGGTTATTTTTAATGTCAATTTCTTTTGAAAATAAAGTCACGATTTCTCTTAATGGTACAATTCACACCATTACTGATACTCCTTAATATTTATACTCCTTTTAAAATATTTATTTGCTTATTTTTAAAAAGAATTTTTTCGTGAAAACATCATTACCTCCATGGTAGTCAATCGTTTCTCTGTATATGAACTCAGGCTACAAAATGTAAAAAGTTCTCAACCCAATTTAACCATTTGATAAAACTCAGCGACTCAATTGGCAAAAATAGGCTGTTGAGACTTGTCTATAAGACAAAATACGGATGTAAAATCATTTTAAATATCAGTTCGAAGTTTTACAAGGGAACGTAAATTCTGTATGTTCTGATTTTCTATCGAACGTAGAAATCATCTTTTATGCTGTCTGTTCTTTTTAACCCTTTTTTAAACCGTAGTCGACAAAAAATGTATGCGCGATAAGCATCTAGGTAGTTAGAAGAATATAATCTGTTCTGCTCTTCTGGCTGTAGCGAGCTGAAACTTTTGTAAAAGGATAGGTAAGCAGGTACGCTACTCTTAAGTTTAATCAGGGTCTTTTTTCTAATTTTATTTGTCCATTTACTTAGTGCACGAGTTTGCCTTTTTTCACACAGTGTAACGCAATGTGGCGTGAAATTCAATCGAAGTAAATATCATCAAAACAAAGCAGTAAACACCTCTGTATTTTATCACGATCTTCTTTGTCGGCATTTAAGAGCAATTTACAAATTCTGGAGTGAAAAATAAAATCAATGATGTATGGTGTTTTTATCAACCTTGAGTCATCAAACATCGTTCAGATGCACTTTTGAAGGCTCATAGATCTTATAGTTTCGTTTAAATAACCTTTTCTTTGCTAAAATGTACAAAAGTCATGTAGATATAAATATAGGATCTCAAATAAATTTTCATTACATACGATGTATAATGAAACGAGTTGGGTGTTTTATATCCCTGAGCCTTGGCGAGAGGATATAAAACGCAAACGAGTTTCATAATGATATCACATGATATTGCCTAAAAATGTGTATTGCTAATGTGAAATCGACGTTTCTAAGAACTAGAGGCGAACTACGTCGTGACCTAGAAGATGTCTGCTACACCATATGAGAAGTAGTTCCCAATCATATAGGTTTGCTGTGCGTAAAGAGAAGAATATTTCATTTGTTAAATATTTTAATGCAATAATCAATTCAACAACAATTTCGATTATTGATATTGAATCTGCATCTGAATTTAACAAATGACCGATATTTGAAAGGTCGCACTTGTCAAAGTTCCCTTGATGTAATGTGTTATCATATTATTTGAGTATGAAACGGCTTTATGAAACTGCATAACGGGTGTATCATGTGATAAACTAGTATACCTTGCTTGTTATGTTCAGGAGGTCAACTGCAGACAACACCTATTCTAAGGCTGATGAAACTAGACTACAGACCAATTACTAATACATTGAAAAATATATGCAAGCAGGAGATGCTTACTCTTCCTGGGCACCTGGTCTCACTCCCATATCGGGAGCTCGCTACTTTTCATATGTTTATCTGTTCTTAAATGATGCTATTCAATTTGAAGACGTTTACATTCTTTTCATATGGTGGAGGTTTTTGTTTGTTTGCTTTGGTTCCTGCTTTATCCTGATTTTGTATGCCTTCGGTTTCTGAATTACATATATCGATTTTGTGCTGTATAACAGGGATATGGTCATTATCCATATTTGTCATATAATAGAGTAATTCTATAATATATGGGTTAAAATGAAAACATCTACAGCTACCTGTTTCGGTACATTTTTGGACAAAATAATTTTCACACTCTTTGGCCATATTGCATTGTTTAGATTGAGGATCACTGACGAGGGTTGAGTACCCAAAACGTGCATGTCTGGTCCATGTTGCAAATTCATCTGTTTATAAATGATTTTTTTTTTATTTGAAGACGTTTAACATTTGAACTACTTGGAGAGTGTCACTGCTGGTGGACTAGGAGTCCCGAGGGCACATGTAGCCAAGTTCGATCAACTTCGGTTGATCGTCTGTCTCTTCAACCATCTTCGCTAGCCAATGGTATAGATCCGCCGTGCTCCTCAAATACTTGAGTATTTGAGGAGCACGGCGGATCTATACCATTGGCTAGCGAAGATGCTTCAACGCATTCAACAATTTCTGTTACCAAATTTCTTGAAATTTCTAAAACGTGGGTCCTGTCCCGCCCATTCTGCTACGTATTTCAGTACATTTTTGACAAATAATTTTCACTCTTTGGCCATATTACATTGTGTAGATTGAGGATCACTGACGAGTGTTGAGTACCCGAAACGTGCATGCCTGGTCCATGCAGCAAATTCATCTGTTTATAAACGGTACTATTGATTTTGAAGACGTTAAACATTCTAAGACCCTGGATCAAGACTTCATACAAAATACAAGGCGCACAACCCGACCAAACAAAAGAAGCCATGTATAAAAACAAAATGAACAGTTTCTACGAAATGGTGCTCTCAAGATTACATCCAATTTACCAGATAGACCTATAGCATTTGACGGCTAAAAATAGAACTGTTCAAAAACAGGTATGTCGTATATTGCATGTTTGACCATAATACGTGACCTTAAACTTGAAAGTGGCCTTTATTGGGTGGCGAGTCTTATCATGCTTTACCATCCCTGCAAGTTTGAAATACGAGGGCTGATTGATATGTTGTGAGCCAAGGTTTTCGGGGTTGCAGAAGGTATTCTGCTGATAGATTATCTCCAACCAGACTTGTCAGAATGACAACATAGCTCGCCGGTGGCAACCATATGTAAATTGCAACAACAACAATAAAAAAGGTCTTATCACAAGGAATGCACATGTGAAATATCAAAGCCCTATCACTAACCATTCAAAAAATATGGCCAAGGTTAAAGTTTTTCAAAAGTAGGTCAATCATCTCCAAGGTCAAGGTCACAAGGTCAAAAATTTTGGTATCCATGGAAAGGTCTTGTCACAAGGAATACACATGTGAAATATCAAAGCCCTATCACTTACCATTCCAAAAATATGGCCAAGGTTAAAGTTTTTCAAAAGTAGGTCAATCATCTCCAAGGTCAAGGTCACAAGGTCAAAAATTTTGGTATCCATGGAAACGTCTTGTCACAAGGAATACACATGTGAAATATCAAAGCCCTATCACTTACCATTCCAAAAATATGACCAAGGTTAAAGTTTTTCAAAAGTAGGTCAATCTCCAAGGTCGAGGTCACAAGGTCAAAAATTTTGGTATCCATGGAAAGGTCTTGTCACAAGGAATACACATGTGAAATATCAAAGCCCTATCACTTACCATTCCAAAAATATGGCCAAGGTTAAAGTTTTTCAAAAGTAGGTCAATCTCCAAGGTCAAGGTCACAAGGTCAAAAATTTTGGTATCCATGGAAAGGTCTTGTCACAAGGAATACACATGTGAAATATCAAAGCCCTATCACTTACCATTCCAAAAATATGGCCAAGGTTAAAGTTTTTCAAAAGAAGGTCAATCTCCAAGGTCAAGGTCACAAGGTCAAAAATTTTGGTATCCATGGAAAGGTCTTGTCACAAGGAATGCACATGTGAAATATGAAAGCCCAATCTGTATTGGTTTAAAAGTTATAAGCAAGGTTAAAGTTTTTGTGCACGCGCACGCAGACGCCGACGCCGGGGGTATGACAATAGCTCTCCGGACATTCGTCCCGGCGAGCTAAAAAGGACAAACAATCAATTGCACATACTATGCTTCACTTCTGACACAGTTACGGGGAAATAATAACTCAAGCGCCGCAGAAATTTCACAAGTAAAAGGTGCATTGTTTCATCAGGACAATGCTCCTGTTCACAAATCTGTAACTGCCATGGCTGGTATTCATGATTGTGGCTTTAATTTGATTGAGTATCCACCTTATTCACCTGATCTTGCTCCATCAGACTTCCATCTACATTGTATTCCCAAAACTGAAAGCAGATATTTCTGACTAGTCAAGATAAGGAGTTCTTTAAAAGTGGTATTGAGGCCCTTAAACATCGGTGGCCAAAGTGTATAGACACTGAAGGGGATTATGTAGAAAAGTAATGCAAAATATCTTATAAAATTCAAATCCTTAAATACGAGGCTCACAGCATATCAATCAGCACTCTATGTCTATGAAAAAGTTTGAAGGTCAACACGCATTGGCTAAGACAAGCTGTACAGAAGGTTTAAGCTCATGTCCCAAATAATTTTTACCTTTAACCCTGAAAATCATTAGGGTTCATCCTCTCAATAGGAATATTTTGGAAGGATTTAAAAATATTAAATGATGAATACACCTCATTTCAATGTTTTTGGCATAATTTTCTTCATTACCCATTGAATACCTTAATGATCTGCTTGAATGTAGAAACTTTGTAGAGAACCTTGCTAGAAGTGAATGAAGACAATGTCATGATGACACTCAAAATAAACATACCAAACACTATTAAATTTTCAACGTTTATATGTACAGTCTTGTGTATCATAATTAACAAAATCAACTACTTCAAAGTTAGGAAGAGGCGAGAAAAGAAGGAAAGGGAAAAAATATGAGCAACATACATGTAATTAAACAAAGTATTACGATCTTACAAAACTTCATATTTCAAGACTTTTTCTACTCATATGATAACATACAATGAAGTGTACAACAGATTAACAAAAGTACATCTAGTGACTAGCTTTACAAGTCTTTCAAATTCTATATGTATTTTCAGAAAACCCTTAAACATTGAAACCTTCAATATACATGTAACTTTATACAAGGCTTCATCAAATATGGCTACCATGATGGGAGCTACTTTCATGCAATTTAAATATACCTTATGATAACAATGCAATAAATACTGAAAATATAATTTTGTTTCATCTTTTAAGTAACTTTCCTTTAGACAGAAATTTTATGCAACTGATAATCATCACTTGCTCATATTCTAATGGCGTTGGTATATTGAATAAACTTTATAGTAAGAAATGTAACATTGATGTTGCCCTGGGAGTTATACATGTATGACCAAATCACAAGTTTTAACATCAATATTGAAAGTAGATTTCCCTTCCCCCTCCCAATCTTACATGTAAATGCCTACTTCTAATTTTGCATTAATTTGGTGATGAAAGTAACTTGCCTCGACATCATACATTCAAGCAATTTATATGAAAGGGGAATTGATCAATAATTGGAATTTTCTACATTATATGATATTTTACATCATCTTGTACAAACAAAAATTAAGATGTGAATATGAATGGGCATCTTGGTGTATTCAAGGCTTGTACACTCTGGTTGTCTGTGTGCTTTGAAATTAAAAAAAAACCAGAAGTCTCTGACGAGACTGTAGCTCTCCTGGTTGTTTTTTCTAAAACATCAATTTCCTTTCTTTTTTTTTAAACCAAGACCATAGGGAGCAGGCGCTCTAACAAATTATAAGTAGCATGACAAAACTACATATCCATTATACTGCAACTATAATAGCACTCATTTAATTCACAATATCCGAGATAAAGTATTTCTAAAAAGAATGTCACACCCATTTTCCAAGATCCTAGGGGCCAAGGACTGCTAGCTCAAATGAACTACCAATGACACATCAAGACTTGGATTAAGAATTAACTCCCCATCATAAATAGCTTTAAACGAGAAGAGAGCACAACTATATAGGAAAAATTACCGCACCCATTTTCAAAGACCCTAGGGGTATACGGCTAAAACAAAATATCAGGTGCACATCTATGCCACAGACCAATCATTGCAAAAAGAATTAATTCTACATCATTTATAGTGTCAGAGGAGTTGCAAGCAAAAGATTACATTTACTTATATAGGAAAAATGACCACACCCATTTCTGAGACCCTAAGGGTCAGGGGCTAAAACATAAAAACAGGTGCACAACTAGACCAGAGACCCATAATATTGCAATAAGAATTTAGTCAGAGGAGTTGTGAGCACAAGATTACATAGAGTTATATAGGAGAAAATGACCACACCCATTTCTAAGACCCTGGGGGTCAGGGGCTAAAACAAAATATCAGCACAACCAGACCACAGACCCATCACATTGCAGAAAGAATTAAGTCTCCATCATTTATAGTGTCAGAGGAGTTGCGAGCACAAGATTACATAGAGTTGTATAGGAGAAAATGACCACACCCATTTCTAAGACCCTGGGGGTCAGGGGCTCAAACAAAATATCAGGTGCACATCAAGATCACAGACCAATCATACTGCAAAAAGAATTAAGTCTTCATCATTTATATTGTCAGAGGAGTTGCGAGCACAGATTATATAGAGTTATATAGGAAAAAATGACCACACCCATTTCTAAGACCCTGGGGGTAAGGGGCTCAAACAAAATATCAGGTGCACAATGAGACTACAGACCCATCATATTGCAAAAAGAATTAAGTCTCCATCATTTATAAAGTCAGAGGAGTTGCGAACACAAGATTACATAGAGTTATATAGGAGAAAATGACCACACCCATTTCTAAGACCCTGGGGGTCAGGGGGCTCAAACAAAATATCAGGTGCACAACAAGACCACAGACCCATCATATTGCAGAAAGAATTAAGTCTCCATCATTTATAGTGTCAGAGGAGTTGCGAACACAAGATTACATAGAGTTATATAGGAGAAAATGACCACACCCATTTCTAAGACCCTGGGGGTCAGGGGCTCAAACAAAATATCAGGTGCACAACTAGACTACAGACCCATCATATTGCAAAAAGAATTAAGTCTCCATCATTTATAGTGTCAGAGGAGTTGCGAGCACAAGATTACATAGAGTTATATAGGAGAAAATGACCACACCCATTTCTAAGACCCTGGGGGTCAGGGGGCTCAAACAAAATATCAGGTGCACAACAAGACCACAGATCCATCATATTGCAAAAAGATTTAAGTCTCTATCATTTATAGTGTCAGAGGAGTTGCGAACACAAGGTTACATAGAGTTATATAGGAGAAAATGACCACACCCATTTCTAAGACCCTGGGGGTAAGGGACTGAAACTAAATGTCAGGTGCACAACTAGACCATGGACCAAGTAAAATGCAAAAAGAATTAACTTTCTATCTCTAACAGTTTCAGAGGAGTTGTCCGGACAAGATTACATAGAATTTAATGTCCACGCCCATTTTCTAAGACCCTGGGGGTCAGGGAGTGAAACTAAATGTCAGGTGCACAACTAGACCATGGTCCAAGTAAAATGCAAAAAGAATTAACTTTCTATCTCTTACAGTTTCAGAGGAGTTGTCCGGACAAGAATTGTTTACGGACAGACGGACAGACAGACAGACGGACAGACGTACAGACGGACGGACGCCGGACAAAGGGTGATCGCATAAGCTGGACTGGCCTGAGACCAGTAGAGCTAAAAATTGCACCTGGACCAACTGATAACAAAGAATCTGACTTTAGCGATATCCTAGCTTATTTTAGTTCTGTACATTTTTTTTTCTGAATTCCATTTTCTAATTTCTATTCACAATGTTGCATAATGAATACAGACAACAAATGCTACAGAGTGATTGCTCAAAGACAAATATCCACAACTTAAAATGTCCTATACAATCATACACGAGATGTGTTACAATGGAGAATTATGGACACAACCATTGTGGGATTCTCAAAAGATCAGTTTATAATATCAAGACTTGTGAGTCTGTTTGAGACATGTAATTACTTTTTTTTCTACAGTTTTGCCAAGTTCTACCACATCCTATTTTAAGACTTCCTTTTTTAATATACATATACTTGTATACCACAGAATCTTTAATGAAAAACTTACCGAAAAACAGTTATTTTTTAATTTAAAAGCTTACATCTTGCACATACAAAGGCATATACTTATACCTAATGTCAAAGTTTCATGTCATAAAGTATACTTTCCATAGTGTCAGTAAAACACCTGAGCATGTAGTGTATCAGGGTTCACAATGAGGGGTTCAATGCACGATATTTATTGTGCAACAAAAATATATGAAACAAATGTGAGAGGTCTTTATCTGAGGCATGGTAAGTCTGAATAATCATTAAATAAGGCAATGAAATAAACAGTCAATGTACATGTAATGTATTACAAATACTTTTAACCAATCACCTTCACAATGCCCACCAAATGTCATCTTTTTATCCATGGACATGTATACAATGTACTTCTTCTTCATCAGTCAAAAATAACAAAGCAAAATTTGGATTTGACAACATCAGAAAGAATTTCAGCAATTTTATTTTTATTTGAAAATACTCATTGTGACCTTTTCTATTTACCAAATGTGCGGACTACGAAATTATTTTATCTATCAAAGTGTAATTTGGAAAATCCAAACTACTAATGGTAGCACTTAATCAACATGTGCACAATACATGTATCTTTCAATATACAATTAACTATCATTCTTTGTTATACAAAATATTCAAGAAAATGTAAATGTAACATGATATTCATGTATGAATTCTGATGTAGTTTGAAATCAAATATACCAAGATTGATCATGATAAAAAAAATTCAGAACAAAATTATCATAAAATATGTGATATATAAACATTCCTTATGTAACCCAAGCTTATGGCTTATATATGTGTATATTACATGGCAACATATGAAATATGTTTCAGCTTGTCTCTCAAGATGTACATGTGAGAAAGCTTTTCCTATTTCCTTCTTATTTCTTCAAGAAACAGGTTTCTCCTCAAATTTTACATTTGAGTACTTTGCAAATTTAAACGGAGACTTTAAGTTCTCTTCTGTCTTAAAATTTCAATTCTTTTGGATTAACAGAGAAACAAAGCTAAAACAGAAACAAATCATTTCATTTGCATGTAGCTAGTGAAAAGTCTTGATTGATATTGACCAATAATTTAAGAACCTCTAAAAGATGTAATTTAACAAGTTTCCAATATTTGAAGTAATACACATAGCATACTACAATTTCAAAAGCTTCAAAAGAAAATTTTGAATTAAATTAGGAAAGAAAAAGATCAAAATTTGTCATATAAATAACATCCTTATTTTCTGATTTGCTAATCAATTACTCACATTTGAACATCGTGAATCATACTTAGTAAGTTGTCAAATAAATAGCTTAATACAAATGTACCTACTGTTTTGTAACATCAGACTACATGAGGAGGCTCAACTTGGTGACTCATCTTAACATAAAAAGCCTTTGAGCATGGTAAAGATATTCTGTTTCTTTCTTTTTTCTTATACCAGGAGAACATTTCAAATCTATATTGCAACATACAAAGTTGATGCATTGTGTATAAAGTGTATGGAAATGAAAAGCACATGCAGTTTCTTGGATTTCATCATCTTCTAAAAAAATAAATATCAGTATCCACAGCTACACTGTCCAAACTTTGTATCACTCAGTTCCTTGTCTGCTGTAGAACTGAATTCAGACAGTTCTTATCTACTTTGTAGCCTAACTATATGCTTATAATAAGCCCAAGCAAACATCCCCTCACATAGTTCCTGGATGATATCTGCCTTAAACTCCATCCTGCATGGCAACTGATGTTACAAGGATAATCAATGATGAAAGATTTATGGTAAAATTCTGTCTCCATGACTTTATGAGAGCGAGCCATCAACAAGCTTGCTCTGTATGAGGGAGGGTTTCCTTGTGGGGAGTGACTCTGGGGTGGGGATGGCATCTCCTAGTGTTTCCTGGAGGATCAGTTTCTCCTGGGCAGGTAGGGGCTTCTTTGGATTGTTCATCTTTGCCTTGGCCATGTTATAGTCACCATGAGTCAAAATATTTTTGCTGAAAGAAGTAAACATGCAATTGTTCCATTAATATATATGTGGTTAGTTGAGTTTGAATTCATGTACAGCTATTTCTAATTATTACAGTTTGAAATTTGTTTTCAGAACATCTAAGCAATCTACAGACCACAATTACTTTAAAATCCACCCAAAACAAATCAAACTGTGCCAATATCTATAAGTAAGCTATGCTATCAAAAAAAAAAAGTGTAAAAAAAATATATATATACTAGGAATACTTTAGCAATTGTTGAAGCTCAGTATTCCAGGATTCCACTACCCATTACCTGAGGTGAGTTAAATTAAGATCAGGTGACTGGAAAATTGAATGCTACTTACTCATTGTAAGTGAATTTTGAAGAAGCACCTTTTACACTATAAGTGTATACATGTATAACAAAATGTAAGGGAAATAGTCCTCTTAAAGTACATGATAATATTTTTGCAGTGCATCCTGATTCCTATATTGTCAGTGTGACATCATTAACAATACTTACATCAACATCCCCTCTTTATTCTGACAAAAATTTTTGTTCCGGTAAGTGAGTTTCCTCGAGGGGTAAGCACACTTTTGGTTGGCACTTACCCATTGGTAGGTGTTTTTTTTTTAATAAAATCCCAGATCACAAGCTTCATCTATTACAACAAGGACGAAAATTGGCAGTTGCCAAGGCACTCATGGCAACCAAATTTTTTAGCTGGACCCCCAAAACATTAAGTCCTACTTGACCATGTGGCAAATGAAAATAAAACTTCATAGTGTCAATCCTCTGTATTAATATAATTGGAATACGGCAGGTAAAAACGTCATTTCCTGGATGCATATAGATACTGTTGCATGCACAAGGTACTGGTTCTTTGCAAGGCCAATATCGAAACAAATTCCTTAATGTAATTCTAATTTATCTAAAAGAATTTATATCGAAAATCTAAACTCCTTTGCCAAATCTTTGCCAAAAACGGAATAAATTTGTACAAAGAGTATAAAAAAAACGGACACGAAAGATATGTTATAACATAGTCTATAAAACCTGCAAACAACTAACATTTTACATCATAAAAATCCTTAAAGTATTGTCTTTACGATTTTCATCCTTTATTATATGCAGTTTTTATCTGGGATCCCAATCTTGATCTGGGCCCCTTGATTTAAATGCTTGGGGTCCAAAGTGACCCCTAAGATGTTTTGGTAAAGGTACTGGTATGTCCCTGTACAAGTAAACTACTTTACCTTCTGTAGTCGTTTTGTCAACAGAGCTGAACCACCACAGGGTTTTAAATTTCCATATTTACTTTTAAATTTAGCCTCTTCCACCTGCATCAGTTTTTCCTGGAAATACAATAGTAATATATGTCAAACATTCTAGGGGTTGGCTCATACCTTTAAGGCCCATTTGGACCAATCCATTATAAACAAAATGTATTGATCATGATACCAAACATACAATTCTGAGTGAATAAAGTTAACTGAATTGTAAAAACTTAGATTGGAAATGAACAAAGGACCTATTACCATAATCATGATAATCTGCCCTACTTTTGTGTGCATTAGCAGCTGAATCAGTACAAATATAGATAGTTCAGTACAAATATAGATAACATGGGTCATCCTAGACCAAAATTTCACCCTGAAACGCATTTTTTATGCACACAGTTATTAGTTCATTAACATATACCTTATGTATGCATACTAAAATTTATCTAAATACAACATTCATCATGTTCATGATTGAATAAGTTGAACAGAAAATCATATATTTATTACTTAAATGAAAAATACATGCTTCTGAGACAATTTGGTCTCCAAAAAAGTGGCAATTTACAAATGTAGGTAGGGTATTTGTAGGTAGGGTATTAATCATTAATTTTCTGAATGTTTAAAGTTTTCAATCAAGGTAAAAAAAACATGTACTCTTATTATGTGTAAAGCATTAAAAAAAAAAACTCCTATATTTTCTCCTCAAGAAAACTTGTCTGTATTCCCATGATTTATTCTGTAATGGAAGGTTCAGGACGAACTACAATAAAAGTTTGGTTGCGGACGTCTTGGGGAACACCAAGCACGCGGTATAGTCATAAACTTGTAACATTACACTTCAGCCATCGCACAACGGCGATTTTAAAAGAAATGCTCATCTCTTTTTGAGGGTGCCGATAATAGAGCATTGTAGACAATTATCGGCACCTTTACGTTTTACCTTGCCTAGCTGCCGGTGTGTCTTGTTTATCATTTTATCAACTATACCATGTGTAGGGGGATTTTTTTTATCGACCTTGACCACCATCTCTATATAGCACACATGTAGCCCACCTCTTTATAAAACGGTTCTTGCTAGTCAACTTTTGTTCAGTGTTATCGGCATATGTCCAGTATTATCAGCACACTCAACAATAGAGATGAGCATTTCTTTTAAAATCGTCGTTGTGCGATGGCTGAAGTGTAATGTTACAAGTTTATAACTATACCACGTGATTGGTGTTTCCCAAGATGTCCGCAACCAAGCTTTTATTTTAGTTCGTCGTGACCCTGGAAGGTCATAAACGCTTCCGAATAAAGTTACACATGAAGTTATATTTTCTGCGTGTTCCACATTATCGGCACCTTCCTTGATCAGTTTGAAAAACGTTGGTTATCACTGAAACTGGTCGGATTACCAATGAATATTCTTTTATATTAAAAGACCATAAAATAATAAAAAAAGACGAACCGGACGCTAGGCAAGGTATGCAAAGGTGCCGATAATTGTCTACAACGCTCTACTGGATACTAGAGTGAACACACCAATGCTTGGACATTTTGATATGTTTTTCTCAATTTTAATAAAATACGTTAGAGAAAAAGCCAATAATTTGATTTTAAAATATTGTCAAGCAGTAAAGAAACCTGTTTAATGAACTTTTTTGAAATTGGGATCAGCGCTCAAACTTTGGGAGACTCTTCAAGTGGAGTACCAAAAAGAAAGTACAAAATCTGTACCAATGCTCGGACACTTGGCCTCTTTGCACATAATAATCAACCAAATGAAAAACAAAAGTAATTTTCACTGAAAATGATTCAATGTCTAATAGAATATTGAAAGACATCACACATAATTCATCCAGTTCTTTGAATTCATTGTTTGAATAGAAGATGGTTGACATTGCCACATCTGAACACGTGAAAATTCAATCTGAAGCGAAAAAAGTAAGAAATTTGTTGATAAAAATGTATCAGTTTTGAATCTTGTATTTGATGTGTTTAAACATCCAAGCAATTTTTTATGAAGAATATCGTGACTCTCGGTCAACCCATAGAGCCAAATACACTAGGTGTCCAAGCATTGGTAGTGTCCGAGCATTGGTACGACATACTGTCCGCGCTGGCTCAAGTCGGAAACTGGATAAACGCGATTTTGACTATTTCATCACATAAAACTTTGAATAAAATTGATACCATTCAATAGATCTCATTTAGTAGTAAATTTTGGTATAAGTTATATGATAGTCAGTGCACGCAATCAAAATTAATAGACAAAACAAATTTTAGATGGGCCATTTTCCATGCTAATTTTTCCCGTGACGTCGTGACGCTCTCCATAAGCTCAATTTTAAATCGGCGACTTCACGCTGAAATTTAACATAGAAAACGCCCCATCTAAAATTGATATTGTCTGTATAATTTGATTGCATAAACAGGTGGGGCACACCCCCTGATTTGCGAGATCGTCTCTATAATGAGGGATGGTGTCGCATTATCGAGACAAAAATATCCCTCTTATTCGAGATTTTTGGTTCAGTTTTATTACGTTTGTGAATTTCGTCTGAAAAATAACCAGAAGTCTCTGATGAGACTGAAGCTCTCATGGTTGATTTGTACATATACACTCAAGAGAATGAATGCTCGGCTTCACCTCGCCTAATACCACTTTTTTCATCGACCCAATATATTTCTGTATCCCCCCTGAAAACACTGTATAACAAATTTATCCCGCTGAATCGCTTTTGGTTTGTTTATGTTACGTCAACATATTTTATAGCATTTTGGTGACGTCAAAAGCATAAAGGGTCTTAGTAGAAGCAGGATATCAAAATCATATCCTGTTAGTAAAATAATACAACATAATATTTGGTTCTTCTCGACCAATCAGATTGCAAGAAATTTGCCAGAGGCGGGATAAATGTATATATCAAGTTTTTTTTATGAGAACCAACAAGCACATGCCAATGCATATCCATCAATTTCTAATCAATTTTTTTCATCAAAATTCAGAGCATATTTTTTTTTTTCCAAAAAAAACGGTGTCTTCCCCCCCCCCCCCCCCCCCCAAGAATATCAAATGGACTGTGCCTTAGATTTCTCTAGAATGTGAGAGAATTTCTAAAAATGTGTATATATAACATACCATTAGTATCAAAACTAAAATCACGGATGTTTTTATTTTTCGAAAAATGTGGGTCAAAGGTCAGGGATGGGGTCAAAGGTTAAAAATTTGGCTCCAAAAGATGAGCATTCTCAAGATACATAGACATGCAATATATGACAGCTATATTATCTTTAATACCCTTTCATCAGAATTTATTTGAATGGAATATATACTGACAGTCGGATGGATAGACAAACAGATGAACAGACAGACCTACCACTATATGCCCTTTGATAAAATTAAGACTAAAGGCATAAATAATCTCTCATTTGAGCTGAAATAGTATTGCATTGGATACTCTATAAAGATATTTCCTTCTTTCTTATACTGACCAGTGAAAATACTTAGATCAAGTAATCAGACAGTTTCAAATTGAAATTAAATATAATAGGACATGTGGCCTACCGAGTGAAAAAAGTATCGGCCATTTTGTTTTAAAACCTAAAAAGGTTTTAGGCTATTCTTTTAGTAAATGTAAAACAATGTAAATAGAATATTGAACGAAGAACATGAACTTTTAGGGTGAATGTGGTATTAATGTAGACAGAAGCTAATTATTAAAATATAATATAAACTATTTTTACATACCGGTTATAATGAAATATTTGATCCTCTATAGAAAACATTTTTACCATATATCCCAGTTCAGAATAAGGGTGTTCCATAAATATTTTAAAATCTGCATGAGGTTAAAATGATGTTTTTGATTGGTCAAATTGTAAAAGGACAAAATGACTCGAGGTCCAATTGACAAAAAGGCCTGAAACATTTGTTTATAACCAGTAATTTATGGCAGGAACAGGTATCGTACCCAGATAGCTCAGTTGGTAATAGCGTCTGCCAAGATAGCAGAAGGTCTCGGGTTCGATTCACGGTCCAGTCACATCTTTTCCTCTCCTGTTACAGAATTGGCGCCAAACTAAATGACTCAAGGTGAAGTGGAGTTTTGTGTGAGGTTTCCAGTGCATGGAAACCTGAAAAATTGGTTGAGAGGAGTGTGGCAGGAACCGGCATCGTACCCAGATAGCTCAGTTGGTAAGACTAAGAGCGTCTGCCCTGATAGCAGAAGATCTCGGGTTCGATTCCCGGTCAAGTCACATCTCTCCCTCTCCTGTTACAAATTTAACTTCTATAAATACTAAATTTGGAATTTTGTAAAATAAAACTTACACAAGCACCTTTCATTTGGCAATGTGAAGGATGCATTATTGCTATTTTATTTGATAAAATGATCAATCTTTGTGATTCTGGTGTTTCCATTTATCAGAAAGCACAGCTCAAGTCCGTGATCACTTAGGACATTCTACTCTTGCAACAAAAAGTCTCACTACTCTCTCCAAAAATCTTACACCTTAAACAATTAAAAGATAAGTAAGAAATACATGAATTTTGATTGTTTGTTATCTTTCTTGCACTGTATAAACATAATAGAAAAGATTTTCAAGTTGATTGATTGATCAGAGGAAATTCCGAAACTATCCCCTAGCGTTTCTATAGAATTGAAGATAAAATCCTGGGTCAGATCCCAAATAAAATATGAGAATAACTAAATTTCAGAGTCATCTATGATAATATTGTAAAATGGCAATAAAGGAAAATTTTGGTAGAAGTTTTCCTGGGTTGAAATATTTTTGTATGAGTTGGCTTTTACAAATGAATTTTTTAGTATTTTTTTTTTATTTTTTTTTTTAATTTGATTAACACATAGTAGATATGCCTATAAGGCATCTCTTGTTATATTTTCTACTATTAAAACATGTGTCACTTGCTTTAATGTAAACATTATGAAAATTTCATCAAACCACACAGTTTTACATCCCATTGGGGGTGGTACTGCAAGCAGTGGAGGAATTTATAAGAAGAAAGATGTAAGAGTTACCTCCCCCCTCTCCCCCCCCCCCCCCAAAAAAAAAAACAAAAAAAAAAACTTACACAAGCACAATATTCCTTTCATTTGGCAATGTGAAGGATGCATTATTGCTATTTTATTTGATAAATTGATCAATCTTTGTGATTCTGGTGTTCCCATTTAACAGAAAGCACAGCTCAAGTCTGTGATCACTTAGGAAATTCTACTCTAGCAACAAAAATTCTCACTACTCTCCCCAAAAATCTTACACCTTAAACATGTTAAAAAATAAAAAAAATTAGTGAGAAATACATGCATTTTGATAATTTGATATCTTTCTTGCACTATATAAACACTATAGAAAAGATTTTCATGTTGATTGATTGATCAGAGGAAATTCCGAAACTATCCCCTAGCGTTTCTATAGAACTGAAGATAAAATCCTGGGTCAGATCCCAAATAAGATATTAGAAAAACTAAATTACAGACTCATCTATGATAATATTGTAAAATGGCAATATCTTTGTTTATTTATAGTTTCTGTCACTTATGTACTCTAAATGCATGTAGAAAGGGTAAGAGAAAAATCGCCATATACCCATTTTCCATAATCCTAGGGAACAGGGACTCAAGTAAAATACTGTAATGACATCTAAACTGCAAACCGATAATATTTTGGAATAAATCAATTAATTATTATCCATAAATTCTGGGAAATTAGCTATCATGAGATCACATGTAGTTTAATAGAGAGAAAACAACCACACCCATTTTCTAAGACCCTTGGGGTCAGAGACTCAAACAAAATATCAGGTGAACAACGAGATTACAGACCCATCATATTGCATAAAGAATTTAGTCTCCATTATTTATAGTGTCAGCGCTGTAAGCATAAGATTATATGGAATAATATAAAAGAAAATGGCCACACCCTTTTCTAAGACCCTGAGGGTCATTGGCTCAAACAAAATATCAGGTGCACAACTAGACTACAGACCCATCATATTGCAAAAAGAATTATGTCTCTATCATTTATAGTGATAGAAGAGCTGTCCGGACAAAATTACATAGAATTTAATGACCACGCCCATTTTCTAAGACCCTGGGGGTCAGGGACTGAAACTAAATGTCAGGTGCACAACTAGACCATGGACCAAGTAAAATACAAAAAGAATTAAGTTTCTATCTCTAAAAGTTTCAGAGGAGTTGTCCGGACAAGAATTGTTTACGGACAGACGGACAGACAGACAGACAGACGGACCCAGATGCGCCTCCATGTGCCACGGACAATCAAATGCCGGTCATCAAGTTCTTATACTTTTCTACCTCGGTCTATTTTCTGTATGTAAACAATGTACTAGAAATTATTCGAACAACATCAAGAATTCATTGTTATACTGAGTCTATTGAAACATCCACAAGAAGTGAGCCGACAGTAACTGCTGAGTGCGCGCAGAATTCAAAACGCCTGACACACATTCGTTAAATATCTTGCATCCGTAGACCGAAACGTTCGTCAATTATGATCTATACTACATGCTTACAACTCAATGCTCTCAAAAATTTCGAAAGGAAAATGTTTTTTTGTTTAAAAAATCGAATTCTTCACACTGAGGAGAGCGCCATATAAAATACATCAAAGTACCCATATTATAACTGATAGTTCAAAGCTTCAATAGGCGAAAAGGGGTGTACCTTTGTTTTTGGAAACTCTTTCACTTTCATGGTAGTAATACTAATAAGGCATTTGTAAACAGAAAATTGCTGTTTTGAACCAATAGTTTAAGCGTTTCTTCAAAGATATTTTGTTTCTAGATTTTCCCATTTTGTTCCAAAATATCGCATATTTTCCCAAATGAAAAGGTACAGGTGGCTTTTAAAAAAGGTAAAAATATCACTGTTAAAGAAAAATCCAATCTTGCTGAATATTCAACATGCACAAGTTTATGTTATGTATTGCTCTCCATACATGATAACAGGAACTGATAACGAAAGTAGGGCAGTGAACAAGATTGATGCTCATTGGCTTATTATGCAAATGTCATATCCGGGTCAGTGTATAGAAACGTTTTTCAAAGATGTCACAACCATTTCAGTTGGCTTTTTCCATCAAACAAATTTTATTTCAAGGTGAAAATAAACATTGAAGTCGGAGGTAGGTAAGATTCTCAGCCTGAAGCATCTCTAATTTTCAAGTTCCTGCTTCATTGCAGCATCCGATACGTTGACAGTAAACATTTTTATGTTTATTGGGCAGAGGAAATTCGGACCATACAGGAAACGTCATGCGCTTTTGCATTCTTCCCGCCAAATTCAGATTTATTCTCATTAAGATTAGGGCTGTGCGGTTTTATTGTTGTATCGATGCGCCGCGATATTTTTGTTTACAATACGTACAGCGGTACGTTTTTTAAAATACCGGTACGGGTTCAATATTTTACTTTACAGAGTTATCGTTCGTTAAAAATGTCGGGAAACGAAAAGGAAAGTAGTCTCGTTAAAAATGACAAAGCAAAAGTGTCAATATGGGACAATTTCCGCCTTAAGAAAGAAAACGGGAAAGTCTTACATAACTTTGCTATTTGCGTTCATTGCAACGAGCCGGTGAAACCAGCCGGAGGGACTTCAAATTTGAGTAGTCATATGCGGCGGCATCATGGTCACTTGCGTGCTGAGCAAGCAGCGCAAGGCTCGTCAGTATCGTCTAAGACAAGTAGTGAAATGGAGAAAAGGGTAAAGAGTACACAGCCGACTCCTTGCTGATGGGATGTCAAACCAAATACGGGAGCAAAAGTCCAAGGGTTCTATCCATTACCAACCAAATAGCACGTTTAATCATCAAAGATTTGAGGCCATACAGTATGGTAGAGGGTCTTGAATTTGTAAAACTCATCAAACTGTTAGATCCCAGGTATGTATGAACAACATATTTTCAGAAATACACCAAGATTGTAATATGACATAAAAGAAATAGGCCTCATATTTCCTTACATGAAATTTTGAATGGAAAAAATTGACATTATGAGCATCATTAATTCTAACAATTTGTCACCAGTGGAATGTGTGTTTGTGGACGTTTATTGTTTAATCGTTACAATTTAGCAAGGGGTGGGGGGTTGTCGGATAGAGAGGGATTTAGTTCGGTTTATGTGGTTTGTTTTTTTTTGTGGCAAGGATCAAATTTAAACTTTTAAGATATAAATTTAGCTTTATTAACTTATCAGGTTTTAACTTTTTCATGTCTAGGTACTCTATTCCCAGTCGTAAACAGTTTGCCTAGGATATAATTCCACACCTTTATCAAGAGGAGCGAACCAAGCTTCAGTTGCTGTTGAAGAGTGTGTTCAAGGTATGAAATAAACTCAAATTTTCTGTAGCTTGTGTGTCTGAATACTGACTGAGTGAGAATGTTTGTAATATTTATCAATGAATTAATAAGAATTTCATATCTATGTCTTATGATATTAAATTGTTAAATAGGTTGCCTTGACTACTGATGGGTGGACTTCTAGAAGTACAGAGTCATATGTCACCATAACATGTGTCTGTATCGACAATGATTGGGCTCTTCAAAATTTCATACTCCAAACCAGGTGCCTTCCTGAGAATCATACAGGTACGTACAAGTAATGAAGTATGAATATAAGAAGACTGAAACTTGAATCAAACTAAGCATTTGCGAGTGTTGAGTAATTTGATATGATTCTGAAAAAAGTAAAAATACTTGATATTTACATGTATTTTAGGAGAAAACCTTGCACGTGTCCTCAAAGAGGCTGTTGAGGAATGGAATCTTCCAAACGATCCACCTCCAGCAGTTGTCAATGACAACGCAAGCAACATGGAAAAAGCAGCAGCATTATTCGATGGCGAAGTTCACATAGGGTGCTATGCTCATACTTTGAACCTTGCGGCACAAAAGTCCCTGAAAGTGAAGCAAGTATCACACATTCTAGCGAGGATGCGACGAATCGTCTCCTTTTTTCATCGCAGCTCTGTAGCAGCATCTAAGCTGAAATTACAAGCAGAAATTTTGAATCTACCAGCTAAAAAGCTAATCATTGATGTGCAGACAAGGTGGAACTCTGCGTACGACATGTTAGATCGCTTCTTGGAAATGCAGTGCGCTGTGATGTCGGTTTTGAGGATGAAGGAAGTTGCTAAATTTAGAGACAAAGAAATAAACTCTTTCAGTGATGATGATATATCCTTAGCGGAACAAGTGATGGAATGTTTGAAACCCATGAAAACTTTGACCACATCACTGTGTAGCGAAGCCATGCCAACCTTGTCAATCATTATGCCCATTCATCACACAATACTCAAGATGATGGAGGGAAAGGTTGATGATTCAGCTCCTGTAAAAATGATAAAAAAAATACAATAAGAGAAGACTTGCAGAACAGATATCAAAAACAGAAAGATTTCCTCAAGGTTGCTAGCTTCCTTGATCCTCGTTTCAAGTCACTCCCATTCCTGGAAAGTGAAGATGAAAAGGAAGAGGTTTACTCTTGTGTGACTGAAATGCTGTTAAAGTTGCCTGAAATGCAAGGTTATGTTAAAGTGAAAAAAGAGCCAACAGATGATGCTTTGCCATCTTTGCCTCAGATGAATACTGAAATGAATGACAGCATTGCAACTCAGGATGATGTGCAGATCATGGATTCTAGTAACAATGGTCCTGAAAAAAAGAAACTGAAAAAAGATAACCTAGCATCATTATTTTCGGATGTGTATGTTGTGTCCTTCACTGAATCTACAGAGAAAACCCGGCATCAGAAAGCCAATGAAAATGTTGAAGTGTATAAGTCACTGGCACCCATACAATTTGACTGTGATCCACTGCTGTGGTGGAAAGTCCACGAGAACAAGTGTCCATTGGTCGCACGATTAGCCCGATCAATTTTGTGCATTCCGGCTACCTCTGTAGCCTCGGAACGCGTTTTTCAACAGCAGGGGATATTGTAACTGCTCAAAAAGCATCGTTGAAACCCTCACATGTTGACAAACTAATATTTTTGAAGAAAAACATGAAGTAATCCAGTAAGGTACAATGAGTGCGTCAGAGTGACTGAACATGTTTGATCTTACTTGACTGAATTGTCTCCCATCCCTTAATTTTTCAGTATCATTGTGTTTAAGATATAGTGCAGGGACACTAAAGAGTATTTTATTTCTTCTACAATTTACATGTACATTTATTTCTTCTCCTATTCTTGAATCTTGATGAAGCCTGGAAGTTATTTTTTAACATTTGTCTTTGTGAGAAACACAAAAGAGAAAGAAGACTTTTATTTATCTGTTTACTGCTTTATTCATGAATTTCTATGATCCTTAAAGTCAGAATTGCAAAAGAATGATGATAAAAACATAAGCTGTGTCTTGTTTTTTTTTTTTTTTTTTTTCTATGAAGATAATGAAATCTATTAAAGGATTAAATATTGCAATATATCGCAATACGAAATCTTGTATCGCAATACGTTTTTTGGGCCGCAATACCCAGCCCTAATTAAGGTATCCGTTGTACAATAGAGTCATTTTACATAGCGTTTTATTCATCTCCATTGTAAAGTATGGTAAATTTTATGTCTGGTAAGATACTATAAACTACATATTTTCTGAACAGGTTGGGACTGTCCACAAGATATCGATGCTATCACGTAAATGCGCGACTGTCCTTTAAAACAGTGTTAAATTCAGTCACGCGAATACGTATGTGAGATGCTCTCATCATGCTTTTTTTCTTGTTATCGTTTAACTCCGTGTCTTCGCAATAAATCAAGTTAATAGACAACAAATACGTTCATTTCGTTGTACGAAAATGGTGAAATATTCCTATTCCATACGAGCATTTTCCGCGAAAAAGACTTTATACCATATGTGGGTTAGAAATTCCAGTCCTTGCAACGATGCATATTGTAAATGTGTTGACTTTTCATCAAATTTACCTGTTGTTTCTTACTTTTCCCTCTTATCCGACATTAGAACTTTCATTTCACGTGACCTTGACTTTGATCTTGCAGCGGCCAAAACTAAAATGACCAACGAACAATGTCGAAGCTATTTTTGTTACGGAGGCCCATACATACAATGCTTCAACACCTAGATAAGAGCTCTTCTTTTTTAATAGAATGACGAGTTATGTTTCGTGGAAATTAAATTCTTGAATTTAATGTGATTTTTACTCAAATTTTTATGAAATATTTACACTCGGTAATTTCCGTAAATTTACACGTGCATTTGCGATTCGAAAATTAAGTTTAACCATCAAAGAAAATAATTTCATTAATTAATTTCTTTTAAGAAACATTTAGATTTAATTGCCCTTATTGTGTACCGTAAATATAGGTAATTATATTTTGACAAGAGATTAACACCACGTGATTGATTAATACCGATCATTACAACTTCCGGTAAACATGTGGAGGGAGACATAAACAACTGAATTTTCGAACACGTAAGTATATTTGGAAAATAAAGCTTTATTTTTAGGGACATATCTCCTTTTCACAGCTGTACCCATGATTTTTTAAGCCATTCTGTCACTTGGATCATCGTTTCCTGGTGATTGCAGATATAGAGGGGACGATTAAATGTCGGAAGTCGATTTTTCATGAAAAGACCATTCGGACTAATTGAACCAGACTTGTCAGAATGACAACATAGCTCGCCGGTGGCAACCATATGTAAATTGCAACAACAACAATAAAAAAGGTCTTATCACAAGGAATGCACATGTGAAATATCAAAGCCCTATCACTAACCATTCAAAAAATATGGCCAAGGTTAAAGTTTTTCAAAAGTAGGTCAATCATCTCCAAGGTCAAGGTCACAAGGTCAAAAATTTTGGTATCCATGGAAACGTCTTGTCACAAGGAATACACATGTGAAATATCAAAGCCCTATCACTTACCATTCCAAAAATATGGCCAAGGTTAAAGTTTTTCAAAAGTAGGTCAATCATCTCCAAGGTCAAGGTCACAAGGTCAAAAATTTTGGTATCCATGGAAACGTCTTGTCACAAGGAATACACATGTGAAATATCAAAGCCCTATCACTTACCATTCCAAAAATATGACCAAGGTTAAAGTTTTTCAAAAGTAGGTCAATCTCCAAGGTCGAGGTCACAAGGTCAAAAATTTTGGTATCCATTGAAAGGTCTTGTCACAAGGAATGCACATGTGAAATATGAAAGCCCAATCTGTATTGGTTTAAAAGTTATAAGCAAGGTTAAAGTTTTTGTGCACGCGCACGCAGACGCCGACGCCGGGGGTATGACAATAGCTCTCCGGACATTCGTCCCGGCGAGCTAAAAAGAATAAGCGAAAATGTCAAATTAAGGCCTAAATTGATAATTTCCCTTGTTCCAAACACTTGAGTCACGCAAAACCGTGACCATTACAGTTGCTGGTTTAAAGGACAGTCGCGCATTTACGTGATAGCATCGATATCTTGTGGGCAGTCCCAACCTGCTGAAAGGTAATGATGCCCTGAATACAGATATAAGACTCAAAGGTCTTAAAAATCAAAGGGGAAAAACTCTTGTACAACTTTGTCATTTTGCATAGGTTATATAGAGAAAATAGACAATTTAAATGCTTCACCAGTTATTCCCCTTTATTTTTCTGACCCCAAAATTATTATTTTTGAGCAGTGGGCATTATAACCTTTTAGAAAATATATAGTTTATAGTACCTTACCAGGCATGGAAAAATGCCCTATTGTACATCGGATACCTTATAGGTGTCATCCAAGGAAATAAAAACCTTCTTTGTATGATTAATCATTTAGCTCAATTTGAGTGACTTCCAATCCTTCAATAATTATGAATTTGGTCTCGTTGGATTTGGACACCTTTGACACACATAAAAATAACAGAAAAAAAGGGGGTCATGCATACCGTTTTCTCACAAATTCCACTTTTTTACATCACCCCTCTTTCCGTTTCGAAAATTTTACAAATTTCATCTATTTTCAAATCGATCTATAGATTGCATAAAAGACAAAAACAGGTTCAAAACTCAATTTATCCCGATTACAGGGAATGGTACATTGATTTCATGTGCTATTTTTAAATTTTAAATAGTTTTGACTAATAGTGTGACACCTTTTATTCTGCCCTGTTCACCAGTCAAAACTGAGGGGATTCCCCACTAAAACGATTTCCTTGGATTACACCTATAGATTTGTCAAATTTATCATACATCATGCTTTTAAGCCTTGAAGCTGTTAAATAAACTATTTTACATCGGCACAAGCAGTTTTTACGATTATTTAACCTTCTTTCGAGGAGTAATGGGCTCTTTTTTGAAAGCTATATTTCAACAAAAATTCCATTTTCTTGAACATTCATCACATGGTGTACCATACGATTTTATCGAATTCAGGCCCTATTTATCAAATCAAAACTTTGATTTGGTAATTTTCTTGGAGAAGACAAGTCTACTATCAGTATACGTGAAGAAAAATCCCCAAAGACAAATAAATAGACTAATTCTAGGAGCAAGAAGTCCATATATGGTAAAATTTCTTGATTTTTGCAAAAATAACGAGAAATCGGTACAATTGAATGTTTCTAATTGAAAAAATATCAAAATAATAAATTTACAAAGAAAAACAATGATGTAGATAGTCAATAACACACCGTATTCGGTCAATTAAGTTTAAAATGTGGTCGAAATGCATTGAGAGGCTGCGTCCAGATACTTCATTATACTATCTCCTTACGTGATTATCTGCACAGCGGGGATCTTAATCAGATTATAACACTTACAGAAATACCTGCAGAGAGATGTATATAAGTCTGAAAGTCTTTCTTTCAAGAAGTTCTCGCATTTGAAGTTTGATATTTGTTCTGTCATTACTGTTCATACATGGACATTGATGCTCTTTAATTAGTATGACCGTTTATTTCGATCGTTCATCGATAACTTTTTGAAAATGTCACTAAGGCAATACATTATCGATATCAAAAGCATATATCCACTTTTTGTTCCAACTCTTGGAATAATCTACAATAAAACCCCATTTACTAGTTTTTGTCCATTTTCCCCTATAGGTGTCATCCAAGGAAATAAAAACCTTCTTTGTATGATTAATCATTTAGCTCAATTTGAGTGACTTCCAATCCTTCAATAATTATGAATTTGGTCTCGTTGGATTTGGACACCTTTGACACACATAAAAATAACAGAAAAAAGGGGGGTCATGCATACCGTTTTCTCACAAATTCCACTTTTTTACATCACCCCTCTTTCCGTTTCGAAAATTTTACAAATTTCATCTATTTTCAAATCGATCTATAGATTGCATAAAAGACAAAAACAGGTTCAAAACTCAATTTATCCCGATTACAGGGAATGGTACATTGATTTCATGTGCTATTTTTAAATTTTAAATAGTTTTGACCAATAGTGTGACACCTTTTATTCTGCCCTGTTCACCAGTCAAAACTGAGGGGATTCCCCACTAAAACGATTTCCTTGGATTACACCTATAGATTTGTCAAATTTATCATACATCATGCTTTTAAGCCTTGAAGCTGTTAAATAAACTATTTTACATCGGCACAAGCAGTTTTTACGATTATTTAACCTTCTTTCGAGGAGTAATGGACTCTTTTTTGAAAGCTATATTTCAACAAAAATTCCATTTTCTCGAACATTCATCACATGGTGTACCATACGATTTTATCGAATTCAGGCCCTATTTATCAATCAAAACTTTGATTTGGTAATTTTCTTGGAGAAGACGAGTCTACTATCAGTATACGTGAAGAAAAATCCCTATAGACAAATAAATAGACTAATTCTAGGAGCAAGAAGTCCATATATGGTAAAATTTCTTGATTTTTGCAAAAATAACGAGAAATCGGTACAATTGAATGTTTCTAATTGAAAAAATATCAAAATAATAAATTTACAAAGAAAAACAATGATGTAGATAGTCAATAACACACCGTATTCGGTCAATTAAGTTTAAAATGTGGTCGAAATGCATTGAGAGGCTGCGTCCAAATACTTCATTATACTATCTCTTTACGTGATTATCTGCACAGCGGGGATCTTAATCAGATTAACACTTACAGAAATACCTGCAGAGAGATGTATATAAGTCTGAAAGTCTTTCTTTCAAGAAGTTCTCGCATTTGAAGTTTGATATTTGTTCTGTCATTACTGTTCATACATGGACATTGATGCTCTTTAATTAGTATGACCGTTCATTTCGATCGTTCATCGATAACTTTTTGAAAATGTCACTAAGGCAATACATTATCGATATCAAAAGCATGTATCCACTTTTTGTTCCAACTCTTGGAATAATCTACAATAAAACCCCATTTACTAGTTTTTGTCCATTTTCCCCTATAGGTGTCATCCAAGGAAATAAAAACCTTCTTTGTATGATTAATCATTTAGCTCAATTTGAGTGACTTCCAATCCTTCAATAATTATGAATTTGGTCTCGTTGGATTTGGACACCTTTGACACACATAAAAATAACAGAAAAAAGGGGGTCATGCATACCGTTTTCTCACAAATTCCACTTTTTCACATCACCCCTCTTTCCGTTGCGAAAATTTTACAAATTTCATCTATTTTCAAATCGATCTATAGATTGCATAAAAGACAAAAACAGGTTCAAAACTCAATTTATCCCGATTACAGGGAATGGTACATTGATTTCATGTGCTATTTTTAAATTTTAAATAGTTTTGACCAATAGTGTGACACCTTTTATTCTGCCCTGTTCACCAGTCAAAACTGAGGGGATTCCCCACTAAAACGATTTCCTTGGATTACACCTATAGATTTGTCAAATTTATCATACATCATGCTTTTAAGCCTTGAAGCTGTTAAATAAACTATTTTACATCGGCACAAGCAGTTTTTACGATTATTTAACCTTCTTTCGAGGAGTAATGGACTCTTTTTTGAAAGCTATATTTCAACAAAAATTCCATTTTCTCGATCATTCATCACATGGTGTACCATACGATTTTATCGAATTTAGGCCCTATTTATCAAATCAAAACTTTGATTTGGTAATTTTCTTGGAGAAGACGAGTCTACTATCAGTATACGTGAAGAAAAATCCCTATAGACAAATAAATAGACTAATTCTAGGAGCAAGAAGTCCATATATGGTAAAATTTCTTGATTTTTGCAAAAATAACGAGAAATCGGTACAATTGAATGTTTCTAATTGAAAAAATATCAAAATAATAAATTTACAAAGAAAAACAATGATGTAGATAGTCAATAACACACCGTATTCGGTCAATTAAGTTTAAAATGTGGTCGAAATGCATTGAGAGGCTGCGTCCAGATACTTCATTATACTATCTCTTTACGTGATTATCTGCACAGCGGGGATCTTAATCAGATTAACACTTACAGAAATACCTGCAGAGAGATGTATATAAGTCTGAAAGTCTTTCTTTCAAGAAGTTCTCGCATTTGAAGTTTGATATTTGTTCTGTCATTACTGTTCATACATGGACATTGATGCTTTTTAATTAGTATGACCGTTTATTTCGATCGTTCATCGATAACTTTTTGAAAATGTCACTAAGGCAATACATTATCGATATCAAAAGCATATATCCACTTTTTGTTCCAACTCTTGGAATAATCTACAATAAAACCCCATTTACTAGTTTTTGTCCATTTTCCCCTATAGGTGTCATCCAAGGAAATAAAAACCTTCTTTGTATGATTAATCATTTAGCTCAATTTGAGTGACTTCCAATCCTTCAATAATTATGAATTTGGTCTCGTTGGATTTGGACACCTTTGACACACATAAAAATAACAGAAAAAAAGGGGGTCATGCATACCGTTTTCTCACAAATTCCACTTTTTTACATCACCCCTCTTTCCGTTTCGAAAATTTTACAAATTTCATCTATTTTCAAATCGATCTATAGATTGCATAAAAGACAAAAACAGGTTCAAAACTCAATTTATCCCGATTACAGGGAATGGTACATTGATTTCATGTGCTATTTTTAAATTTTAAATAGTTTTGACTAATAGTGTGACACCTTTTATTCTGCCCTGTTCACCAGTCAAAACTGAGGGGATTCCCCACTAAAACGATTTCCTTGGATTACACCTTAAGATTCAAGTGCGCATGCGTCGTGCACCTAACATGAAATTTTTACCGCTCCAACTTTTTTGACCAAAACTACTAATATTTCCACGGATCGGACCTAGATCCCTTAGATTTCTTCTTCATTGGACTTTGGAAGTACACTGTATCTAGGAATCGGAAGATTTTTGGTGCAGATAACATCCCTTTCCTATTTTCTTTGATAACCTGTTACGAGGTCATGTGACCTCTATCTTTAGAATCCTACTTTCAATTTTAACAACCATAACAAAACAGCAATGGCACAGGTGTTGGTAAGTTCCCTCTTATTTTTCGTCATATTCACATCACTGGTCAAGCTCTCATGTAAACCATGGGCATCTCCCACCCCAATATTTGCACAAAGAATGAAACTTGTTGTTGGCTACTACTTGGCACCACCAGACAGTGGATCGATGGCATGCGAGTATTTTACATTACTCACCAAGGCAAACCCCAAATTAATGTCAAAGAATTGCATAAATTCAAGGTCACCCATTATTACATTGCTACTCATCCTATCCGCAGATGTTGAAATGAACCCTGGCCCCTCAACCTATTCCCAATGCGCCACATGTAAAAACCCAGTCACATGGGATGAAGATGGCATACAATGTGACTCATGTAATACCTGGTTCCATACTAACTGCCAAAATGTAGGTTCAGATACGTATAAAGTTCTGAGTGAACATGATAGTATGACCTGGGAGTGTACATTCTGTGGAACCCCTCAATACAGTAGCATTGTACTTGATACCCCTTTGTCATCACTGCATACACCAAACATGTTTGATACTCTTAACTTGCACGACTCAGTCAATTGTGGTGAGCCTGATATGACGTCTACTCCAATTAAGTCTAGAAGTGACAAACAACATGGTCAGTCTAAACATAACAAACACTCACTCAAAATCTTAAACATCAACTTTCAGTCAGTCAAGAACAAAACATCCCAATTTCATCATTTACTAAATTCAACTCAACCAGACATAGTTGTAGGTACAGAGACATGGCTTACAAACGACATATCCGACAGTGAGATAGTACCACAATCATTTGGCTATTCGATGTTTAGAAAAGATCGTACCTCGCGGAAGGGCGGTGGCGTATTCGTACTTGTAAAGAATGGTATCACATGTAGCGAACAGCCTTCATTAAGTACAAACTGCGAAATCCTTTGGGTAAAGGTTGAAGTTAAGAGTTCAAAGCCACTTTACATCGCAGCATATTACAAACCAAAAGAATCAGACATCCTAAGTCACGAGGAACTCAAGAAATCAATAAATCTCGCTAGATCACACAAAGCAACCAACATTTGGATTTTGGGCGATTTTAACTACCCACATTTCAATTGGGAAAACAACCTCCCAACAATCAAACCATCTTGTACACACACCAATCTATATGAAGATTTTCAGTCACTTTTATTTGATCAGAACCTATTCCAGGTTGTAGATTTCAGCACACGACTTGATAACATTTTAGACCTGTTCTTAATGAGTAATCCATCACTGCTCAACAAAATCATACCAATTCCTGGCCTCTCAGATCACGAGGCAGTCCTAGCTGATGTCAACATCAAAGCTCAAATAGGTAAGAGACCAAAGAGAGTAGTCCCCCTTTTTAAAAAGGCCAATTGGGGAGAGTTCAAGAACCATCTAAGAGATGAATTACCTGCCTTTGTAAATGACTGTGACACCCTTTCACCTAACGAACTATGGTTAAAGTTTAGATCCATCCTTAGTAAAGGTATGAACAATTATGTACCAACCAAGACACTTAGATCTAAGCGTTCATTACCTTGGATAACACAAGAGGTACTCAGGTCCACCAGAAAGAGAGATAGTTTGTATATTAAGTATAAAAAATCAGGAAAAAAATCAGACAGAGAGGCATATTTGAAAAAGAAGCATGAAGTACAGAAACAGGTAAGAACATCACATTTTAAATATCTCGAAAGTATCATAGGTCTAGACGACACATCAACAAACAATGACAGTAAGTGCTCTCCCAAACGACTCTTCAACTACCTTAAAAGCAGCAGACAGGATTCTTGTGGAATTGCTCCCCTTAGAGACGCAGGACTACTTCACTCCAACAATCAGGAGAAATCATCTATTCTAAACAAACAATTTCAATCTGTCTTTACTCCAAATTCCCCCCTTTCTCTTAAACAGCTCTGCCAGACCAACATCAATGACTACATAGATCAAGGTAAGATAAACAGTCGGCCTATAGACAATAAATATCCTGATATGCCTGTAATCAACATCCATACAGAAGGTATTGTTAAATTACTGATAAACCTGCGGCCAGACAAAGCAGCCGGACCAGATGAGATCAAACCACTTGTATTGAAAGAGCTAAACCAGGAAATAGGTCCCTTTCTTAATATAATATTCTCTAAATCCCTACAAACAGGTATCCTACCAAACGACTGGACCAAAGCCAGAGTCTCCCCAATCTACAAGAAAGGTGACAGGAGTGACGCAGCAAATTACAGGCCAATCTCATTGACCTGTATTTGCTGCAAACTCCTGGAGCACATCATAACATCAAACCTCATGAAACACCTCAACACACATAACATACTCTACAACCTACAACATGGATTCAGAAACAAAAGATCATGCGACACACAGCTGGTTATGCTTGTCGAGGACCTTGCACGGAGTCTCCAGGGGGGTCAGCAAACTGACCTTATCCTCCTGGACTTCAGCAAGGCCTTCGACAAGGTTAACCACAACAAACTAATCTACAAACTACATAATTATGGCATAAAAGGTCAAACTCTTAACTGGATAAAAGGCTTTCTCTACAACCGTACACAGACCGTTGTTGTAGATGGGGAGGAGTCCCCCGAGGTACCTGTCACCTCTGGAGTGCCTCAAGGCTCAGTCCTCGGGCCGATACTCTTCCTCATCTACATCAACGATCTGCCCGAACATGTTAAATCTCAAGTCAGACTCTTCGCGGACGACACTGCCCTCTACCTGTCTCTTAACAAATTAGAACAACAAAACACACTACAAACAGACCTAGACAACTTACACACATGGGAATTATCATGGAACATGGAGTTCAACCCATCCAAATGCCAAGTTATACAAATATCACGTTCAAGAAAACCTCTCCAAACATCATACACGCTACATGGACAAACATTGCAGACAACAACAGATGCAAAATATCTTGGCATTACCCTCACAAACAAACTCACATGGGACACACATGTAAACAACATTACAAACAAAGCAAACAAAACATTAGGCTTCATCAAACGCAACATCAAAACACGACACACCCAGACACGGGAAACAGCTTATAAAACACTTGTTAGGCCACAATTAGAATATGCCTCCTGTGTCTGGGATCCATACACTAAAGACCTAACAGATAAAGTAGAACGCATACAGCGAAGAGCGGCAAGATGGTGTCTCAATAATTTCTCACTTCAAAGTAGTGTTTCGGACATGCTCGACAAACTGGAATGGCAAACCCTACAGCATAGAAGGCAGACTGCTAGACTTGTAATGTTTCACAAAATTGTCTATGCCCTTGTTGCAATCCCCATACCCGACCATTACCAACTCCCAGTTAGAACCTCTTCCCGCAACCATCAGCATCATTATTACCAAGTCCATACCCCTAGAGACTACTATAAGTTTTCCTTCTTCCCCCGCACTATTGCAATTTGGAACAGTCTGCCTTGCACTACAGTCTCAATTCAGAACCTTGACAATTTCAGGTCCACTGTGTCCAAGGTTCCTCTCATTTGCCCCTAATCACCTGGCCTTCTGTTTTTAACTGTAAATAATCTTCTTTTAACCAGCACTGTACAAACTAACTGCACGACGCGCACGATGTTAAGAACACTCGGCAATCGAGGGCCTAACATTATTGAAAGAAAGAAAAGAAAGATCACAATCATCTCGCATTTTCATGACCCAATTCAGGGATTATACCGCATTATAGAGACGATATCGCAAATCAGGGGGGGTGCCCTACCTGATAAACTCTCAACCATGCAACACATACAAAAATTTATGACTAAGCAAGATCTATTAAATGATATAGATTTTATCTTATTTTTTGCATGACAAAGTTATCGAAACCGCGTTTATCCGGTTTCCGAAGTGAGCCGCGCGGACAGAAGTAAACACGGACAGCCTGTGCTTCGGCTATGCACTTACGGTTGGGGGAGGGGCTGGTTTCACAAATTCGTGGTCATCTTTTCTCTCTGTCTTTTTATTTAGATTATCAGAAACTTCCTCTTGATCTTTTGTTCTTTCAACAGTTAAGTCTTCTGAAGACATTTTCTCTGTTATTTCTCGGACGTCTACCGCCTAAGATGGCCTCTTGATGTTAAATTCAATTTCTACCAATCAGCTTCGAGATATTTTTACGTGCCGAATTTCGTAGGCAAGTCGTTCCAAATCATATTCGATCTGATTCGCTTCGAATTGACCAGCTAAGGGTTTATTCGGTAAGTACTCAGCTTTGCAATTTGAAAAAGAGAAATTGTTATACCAAGAATTTATAAACAGATGTTATAATTTTCACTTCCTTAGAGATTCTGAGTGATATTTTGTGAAAATGACAGCCTAAAATTGAATTGTGTCAGCAGCCATTTGATTCATGCATATTTTTTTTCCACTGATTATGATTTACAAAGTAAATAAACTTGAAAAACTTAATTTTGAACCTATAAATTAATTAAAGAAATTCAGAATACAAAAAAAATGTATTTACCCTCCCCCGTACGAAAAAGATCAAAAAGTCCTAACAAAACAAAAAACAAAGCAACATGTTTTACATAATAAGGTGAGATAGGCGTTTGCTCCAGGCGAGACGGAAATTCTTCTTCTTCTTCCCCAAAAAGTGAAGGGCTGCTATAAGTACTGCGACATTATCTCACTGTGAGTTAAAAGCGGGTGCGCGGGGGAACCTTTTACAGTATTTACAATTAAAAAGCGGATAAAAAAAGTGTGCTGTCGATGTCTATGGTGGTGGTATCAGTCCTTGGGTCCTGGTCTTGAAGGCTTCCAAGGAGATTGCTGAGACTGTAGTTTCCGGCAGCTGGTTCCAGATCCTTATTGAAGATTGAAAAAGGATTCTTTGTATACAGTGGTCCGGTAGAATATTACCATGTACCGGGCTTGGTGTCCCCTAGTCAGAGCCCCAATGTGACCGAACAATTAAGTTCGGTGCTGTAATGGCAACCAAGGAATGGACTACCCGGTACATTATGGTAGCTTTGGCTCTGGTTCGCCTTTCACTTAAGAAATAGCAACTAGCTAGCCGTGGTTTATTGTCCAGTAATTCCATGAGTCGCATGAACCAATCAAATTATCACCGAGCCGCGAAGCAGCGAGGTGATAATTTGATTGGTTCATGGGACGAGAGGAATAATTCAACTAGAAAGGTTTCTTGTTGCGGTTGCAACAAGAGTGTCTTCCTCCTATACAATTTTTGGTTTGGAAATATGAAGGACGTCACATTACATGTATTTATATTATATATTTAAGTTTTCAAATAGCAGTAACATTAAATTTTCAAACCGATAATTGTTGGTGAGCAACCATTTGATTGGGGGGGGGGGGGGGGGGGGGGGGGCAGGAATTCTATTGCCAGCCGGTAAAATTTTTTCAGCAATTTTCTGAGCAGGCCATTTTTTCAGCCATTACCAGAGTCGTGAATGTCTGTGTAAGTTAAACTCCCCGCTGTTACAGAGTATGAGTTAATAACCGTTCCTTCAGATGTCTCTTAGCAATTAGCGAATTTCAGACAGATTGTATGATGTTTAGATAAAACCTTTTCTAGATTTTTGTGCCTATGCGTATTAGGTCTCTGGTAGATACAGCTATGTGAACAGTTTGTATTTATATTAATTAATTTTTTGACTTTAAATTGTCTGGCACAAAGGGCCAGCAAAAATTTCCATATCATGCAATGTATCCTTACTTTTGCATGGTCCGGGAAAAAAAAATTGCCGGCCTTTGGGCCGGAATATTTTTTTCAGCATTTTTCAGAGCCGGGATTTTTTTTTTGCAAATTCTTCCTGCCCCCTTCCCCCATAAAAAAAGGCGAGCTCGTAGCTGTAGAACCAATTTTCTTGAGAAGAGAAATGGTAATAACAAGTAACGTTCAATATATATATATATATACCATGAGGTTCTCGCTGTGCAGGTTCAAATTTGGACCCCCCCTTCCCTTTTTTCAAAGTTTATTTTGAATTTCCATCATGGCGACATCGTTCAATATAAACAGAACTGTTTTCGAAAAACGAGGGGAGGGAAGAATGTTGGAGAAATTGTTCATCAATTTGTAAATAAACCAACCGAAAATTATGTTCGAACGTTTGCTAGAATTGGAAATTAAACTTGATGTTCAAAATATAGTTATTGAAGTTTAGAAACAGGTTTGTAGGTTAGAAATCGGAATCAAACTACCACTTTTTGTGTGTAAATTCTGGTTTGTAGCTGATCTCTTCTAAATTAATCAACTGTTTTAAAATCAAATTGTGTATATCGAAATGTATTTATGAAATGCATATTCATCATTGCCGTGAAATCGGAATTTGAAAATCTCAACACTGCTTTTCTCGAGTCGGACTCGGACTACCAATTTTAGTGTGCGCCCGATCTGTTGGCGTGAAGGTGTATCGAAATACCCAACTCAAAATTTCGATGCTCATATCTTTTCAACAGTAAGAGATAGGAAAAATCAGAAAGACTAAATAAAAACTAAATATGGATAAAAAATGATAATATTGGAATTTTTAGGAAACTTCATAAGCTTAATTTTTGTTTACTATTATAAGCAAACAAGTGTCTTCCTCCTATGAACTTCTGAATTTGGAAATATGAAGGACGGTGAAGGACGTCATCGTAATAAATCGTTACAGTGTGCATCTAGCATTTCATATCATGCATGGCTGTCGACTTTCAAAAAGAATGGAAATTGTAGATAGCAAAATACGAGATATTTAAGCTTACAAATAGCAAAACATGAAATTTTCGGTCCTTTTGAGTAATTCAACGCTCCCGTCAAATATTTGAATCTACTAAAAAACATGATAAAAAAAAATAACAGAGACCAAAAATAAAAAAGACCAATCTAGCTTTTACTCCAAACGTAACGTTGGAGAACTTTCATTGTCCTAGCTTACAGGGTTCTTGAGAAATCGCTGATCCAATTTTCCACGGTTACGAAAACAATAGGTCTTCCGACGGAAGTCGGAAGACCTAATTACTGAACAATGAATCACGGCTAGCTTGTTGTTATTTCTTTTCTAATTTAGCGCCTGAATGGGCGGAGCTAAGCGCACTGGAAGTTTGTTGGAGATTTTACACCAGGCGAGTTCAATGGTACAAATAGGGAGAAAATTTCCAGTCATATTAGAATAAGCTTTTCTCACCCAAGCCTGCCCTTCATAGATGTGACGCTACTTGTGGTGTTATAGTTGTTCGTCATGAACCGAGCTGCTCTCCTTTGTGTTTGCTCTAATTTGTCAATGTTTTTTTTTCTTCGTATTGAAATGCATTGTTTACATGTTTGTTTACATGCGAGATACAGTGGCCGATCTCTTTCATACGTTGTTTGTACATAATCATTTTTTTACCTTTGTTTGTATGAATTATCTTTAATATCTTAACTTTCATATTTAATTTTAATTATCGTCATAATTGTACTTTTGATAGCTTTATTGAAAAGAATCTATTTTTTTATATAGCATAATTTTTATCAGGTCTGGTGCTCTGGCTCAGTGGAAATCGTCAGGACTTATTCTTATTTCCTCAAAATTGTATAATTCCCATTACCTTAAATTTTATTTTATTTGGCTGATTTTTCTCGTCTTAACATATAAATTTCATAACAACAATAGGTTAGAGGACATGCAACCCCCCCCCCCCCCCTCATTTGCTTGGACCCCCCCCCCCCGCCTTGGAAAAAAAATCTAATTACGTTCATTTAGAAAGTCTAAATAATTCTTAATCGGACCAGGTTTTTATTCGAAAATGAGAAGGAAATGACGTGTCGTGTGATTGTTACTTCACATGAATATATTATACAGGAAAGATAACTCTAGCAACTTTTTTATTTGAAACTTTGAAGCTGATCAGATTTGCCGAACTGTAACATAAAAGTATTGATGGATACCTCAGTGTTTCATGCTTTTTTTCTACTTTTTATGTCCCAGTACATGAATATTACATAAGTTGCATCCCCCCAAAAATATTCTGCAACAGTAATTTTTTTGAGATTTCTATTAGGTGTACAAATTTTGTGCATTGTCTCATGAGACTGTCATCATCTTCAATATCAGTTTCTGATGAAATATTGATGGAAAGGTGTATCAAAATTACTGTCATATGCTTCAAAATCACTCATATTTTCAGTAAATAATAACAAATAACTGAAAAAAATTATTCATATTTTATTTTTTCTCTGTCATTTATACAAGCAGACTCTCGTTACCCCTTAATTATATCGTTGTTTCATAACCTAATTAGTATTCATAGAAATGTCGATCCCTAATTAATTATGTATGTATTGGTTGATCATTCCAACTGACCAATCAGAGGCCGCGACCTTTGTTTACATCGGGTTGATCCCTGGGTGAGAGTATAAATAGAGCCCCGTTTTATGAATATCAGATTAGTTACATTGCGATGCTATACTTGTGCTCCTTTTGATATTATTAGATTTGTGATGCTAAGGGAGATGTTTAATAGACGAACGATTTGGACACCGTGCAATGAAAGAAAGTTACGTGGCCGAAGCCAAACTGCGTAGAAAACGAGATTCTGAGTCATTCCGTGATTTTGGTCAGGCTATAGAGGATTTATACCGTCGAGCGAACCCTAATAATAGAGAATATGTGCAAGAAAGTAGTATGAAAACTTTCATGGATAATTGTAGTATTGACGAGGATATTAGACTCGCAGCGAAACGTACGAGGCCGAAAACTTTACAGGATGCAATAAGGGCATCTATGCAGGAAGAGTGTATTCGTTTGACAGAGAACAGAAATGGACGTAAAACGTACAGACAGAGACCTTTAAACATGAACGGACCGAGGCAGTAGGCCGTGCATCGGTCGGTGCGCCAAAAAGGCCTAGTACAGATGTGAAAACACGTGTTTTATTTAAGGCAACACAAACGGACAGCCATTTGCCCAGTGATTTTCAACGTAAAACGGAGTTTATGCATTCAAAAGTGAGTGAATGTAAAGTGAAAGGAAAACGTGGAATGAGAGTAAATGGATTTGTAGAAGGAACACCATTAGAATGGAAAATAGATACCGGTGCAGTAAATACATTTATTACCGAGGATGTTTATTATAGTATCATCCCAGAGCACAGACCTGTACTAGAGAGGGCAATACGAAAATTCAAAACAGCGGACGGAAGTGAATTTTGTGTGTATTTTGGATGTAGAAATCTTTCAACAGATGAAGCTGAAAAGTTTCGAAAGTATAAAATTCTACGTAAGCGAAAACGCGTGTTCGCTTATCCAGATCAACCGCGAGAGCGAGCGAATTTTAAGGAACAAGTCCGGAGAGTTCCTATTTTCAAGAAAGGAAGATTGGACACTGATAAGAAGCAAAGGGTGATCAAGAAATCGTTAAGCGCGTCAGCGCCACTCGTGTTGGTGCAAATGATAGATAAAAGATGGAAATTATGTGTAGCTAGATTACAGACGTTTCGATTCGAGACCCAAAGTAGCAGAAGATTCAAGTGATTCAAATGGATCGAAGTTGTGTAGTTCAAAAATGAGTTAAAGAAGATCCTGACGATAATCTCAACAGCACTCACAATAGAGCACCAAACTGAGCATCGACGGACCCCTAGCAAGCTAGAGGTTGGATCAGGTGCCCGGGAGGAGTAAGCATCCCCTGTTGGCTAGCCGCACCCGCCGTCGATGTTCATGCACGAATTCAAAATGAAAATATATAAAATGCATGCGCTGTCTGAGGCCGTCTATATAGAAAGTGCTATGGCGATAATGTCAGGGAAAAATATTCTAAACACTTACTGTCAAACCCCTCGCGGGGAACTTTTTTACGAGCTCCACACGGCAAAGGGCATAAGTGTGACACAAATGAGTTAAAGAAGATCCTGACGATAATCTCAACAGCACTCACAATAGAGCACCAAATATGTCTCAAGCACACAATAGAGCATCAAAAGTGACGTATCAAATGGATTCTAAGTCGCGATCTAATAAAAACGCGAAACGAAGAAGAAGACCAGCGAAAACCAAGCGAATAAAACCACCATCGGAAGTGTTGCCGTTTGAGAATATTCGTAAACATCAACAAAATGACAAAGATTTATGTGATTTTCTACGTATTATCAAAAATGGAAGTGATAGACAGCCATGTGAATCATTATACGCAAATTAATGGATTTGAGTACAAGTTCTATTATTCAAGATGGAATTCGTTATGCGTATCGGATGGCGTATTGTGTATCAAGTGGCTTGACGGAAACGGTGAGAGGCTGATAATTTGTGTTCATCAGACCTTACGTGACGTAGTTTTGTGGCATATGCATAATTCATCTACGACAGATCATGTAGGAGGCAGAAGAACGTACGCCAAAGTGAATGCTAGCCAGTATTATTAGCCACATTTAAGAAGACATGTGAATAAATACGTGTGCGCGTGTGAAATGTGTGAGGAAAGGAGAAATATTCCAAGGAGAAGTTGTATAAATCCAGCTTTTGGAATTAATAGACAGGAGGAAATAAAGCCGTTAAATTATGTGCGAAAACGTGATACAACTTCAAGGAAGCTGTGTGATTCTGTGAGATTCGAAACGGAATTAATTATTGAGCGGAAATCGAAAAATTGTGATAAGAGTGTTCGAGTATTACCGATTCAACCAACAACAAAGTTAACAGGAACCTTAGATGACAACATGACTTACAAAACAGAACCGCCGGACTTACATACCAAGATGAACAACGGATGTAGGATGTTATCACGGACGTATCCAGGAATCCCCGTGATAAAGAAGATTCGGTGAAAATAAATTACCATGTGACTACAAATGCATTCATAATAATAATTTGACAGTAAGTGTTTTGAATATTTTTCCCTGACATTGTCGCCATAGCACTTTCTATATAGACAGTACCATAGACAGTGCATGTATTTAATATATTTTAATTTTCGTGCGAGAACATCGACGGCGGGTGCGGCTAGCCAACAGGGGATGCTTACTCCTCCCGGGCACCTGGTCCCACCTCTTGCTTGCTAGGGGTCCGTCGATGCTCCATTTGGTGCTCTATTGTGAGTGCTGTTGAGATTATCGCCAGGATCTTCTTTAACTCATAAGTTGCCGTAGTTTGGAATGCTTTGATGTTTTGGCAAGGATTCTATCACGGACGTATCGAGGAATCCCCGTGATAAAGAAGATAGACGAACGTAAGGACAGTATCACGGACGTGTCAGGGAATCCCCGTGATACAGAAGAAATCGATGAGTTGACGAGAGGGATATTATCACGGACGTAACGAGGAATCCCGTTAAAAGAAGATGGACGTAAACCGAGAAGATGCCTTGATGATGATACTTGTAGACTATGAATATTTTCCGAACTTTGAACTTTTCATTAATATGATTTGATGCATTATTTACCTATTAATGCCCGTTTGTGTGGGTACTATTCTCTCATAGTGTTGCTTTTGGAAGGAATAGTGCCCGAGCGTCAGCGAGGGCACTATTTACCTTCTAAAAGCAACACTATGAGAGAATAGTACCCACACAAACGGGCATTAATGGGTTTAGTGCATCACATGACTTCTCGAGATATCAAAGAAAGTGTTCTTTATTTCCCCCTACTTCGCTTATTGCTATTTACATTAATGCATTGTTCATTACGTCATAATACTTCCTGAGGGACGTAACTCTGCTAAGAAAAAGCAATTGTGCCCGGGTGCTGGGCACTATTCTCTCATAGTCCCCGCGTGCTTAACCAATGAAATTCCGAGGATTTATCATGTGATGCACTAATGACAATTATGATATTTTGACATTGCTTTTGTATTGTTGATTGTATATTTTTCATACTTTTCTCATGATATTTTGTACTTTTGTTTGCCAGGGGTCAAACTTAAGCGGGGGGGCAGTTGTAGAAAAGGATTGAAATGCATTGTTTACATGTTTGTTTTAATGCGAGATACAGTGGCCGATCTCTTTCATACGTTGTTTGTACATAATCATTTTTTTACCTTTGTTTGTATGAATTATCTTTAATATCTTAACTTTCATATTTAATTGTAATTATCGTCATAATTGTACTTTTGATAGCTTTATTTATCAGTTTAATTACATCGTTGTTTCATAACCTAATTAGGTTACAGTAAACAGTTTTTTTATGACGTCATCCCTTGACACGCACCCTTAACCCAGCGTCATATAATACTATCATAAAATACATACCTATCAAAGTATATATATGGTTAAAAAGAATAAATCTTACACTTTATCATGCTTACACAAGATTATACCTATAACTTATAATAAGATGTAGAAATGTGCTCGACAAAGGGGAAAATAGTAAAAATTTGACGGTACCGCGGGGCAACTTCTATAGTGGAAACGACATTGTTCCGTAAATATTTGGGGAATAAAATTCATATCAAAGAAAGAGTGTATCTATATCAATAAAATATAAAAGTGAATTAGGGATTGACCGTGTAGTTAAGGAGAAATCAATATGACCACCAAAAACACTGCAAATCATTATGTCCCTTTTGGCGCCCCTTACTGTGGTAGACTCCTTTAATGAGCCCCAGCTCATTGCCTATGAACACGTGTTTCAGAAAATGAAAATTTCCCATAATCTTGCAAATATCTTACAGATTTTAATGATACCTCATAATATGCCATTATTTTAATTTTCATGCATACAGTATGAAGATCAAGGCTCAGCTCTTATTATTAAAAAAATTGACCGGGGCCAAATCAGGTTAGAGATTATACGAAACTGTTTATTGAAACCTTAGTATTCATAGAAATGTCGATCCCTAATTAATAATGTATGTATTGGTCGATCATTCCAACTGACCAATCAGAGGCCGCGACCTTTGTTTACATCGGGTTGATCCCTGAGTGAGAGTATAAATAGAGCCCCGTTTTATGAATATCAGATTAGTTACATTGCGATGCTAGGGTGACACGCTACTTGTGCTCCTTTTGATATTATTAGATTTGTGATGCTAAGGGAGATGTTATTATGTGATTTCTTTTCTTATACTGGATTTTGTACATAGTGTAAATAAAATGTCAACTTTATTACTTTGTCTCACTTCAACAACACTTGGATAATTCTCGTCTGGGACTAGTGCTATCGATACTTTACACAGTGACTTAGTCGTCTGGGACGACAAGTTTACAGATTGTCTAAGAAAGACACGCTACCAAAGATTTGTCTAAGATAGACACGCTACCAAAATTACTACGCATTCAAGGCTACGCTACAGCTGCTTGGCGTCGTCCTCTGTTTCTATTGTTCTGTTCAATAAACAATCATTTAATTTCCATTGTTATGATTAAGAAACGACTACTCTGATTGGGCGAGAAATTTTGTTGATACCTGTATCAACAAAAAACGGAAGTACGCGCTTAGCAACGTCATAAGCAACGTCGTTAGCAACGCGATTTCAAAGCAGCAAATAAACGTTGAAAAGCGACGAAATGAAATGATAAGTAATCAATGTAATATTTTTTTTTGGTTGATCGAGGTATCAACACCAAAAATCGAGGGAAAACTTGTGCATCTTGCGCTACGCGCACGATGCAGTTTTCCCTCAATTTTTGGTGTTGATACCTCGATCAACCAAAAAATTATTACAATGATTCCTTAAATCATCAGCGAAAAGTCTGGCTGTTTACTTAACTGTACCGGGTAGGTCGTTGATGTATGCCAGAAATAAGAGAGGACCGAGGACCGTTCCTTGTGGCACCTCAGAAGTGACTTATGCGGTGATGAGGAATGACCATCTACCAATACACGCTGTGTGCTTCCAGACGAAAAGCTCCTGATCCATTCAAGCAGGTTACCGCGAACAACTTAGAAGTAAAGTTTGGAAAGCAACTCTCATGAGGGGACCTTATCAAACGCTTTAGAGAAGTCCAACAGCATTGCATCAGTTAGGGCGTTGTTCTCTATGTCCTTGGCTAGATCCTGGATTGTTGTTATCAGTTGGGTTTCGCAGGATCTCTTCTTCCTTAACCCGTACGCGTGTTGGTAATCGGTAAGGATGCCATGTTTTTCAAAGAAGTTCATAAGGTGGCTGTGTATGATATGTTCCACCACCTTACAGCAGACAGAGGTTAAGGACACTGGTCTGTAGTTGGAAGGCTTCCTCTTGCCCCCTTCTTGAATGTTGGTGATATGTTGGCAGATCTCAAGTCCTCTGGTGTTTGACCTTGGTCAATGGACACTTGGAAGATCTTTATGAGGGTCGGGGTCACAGAGCGAGCCTGATCTCTTTTTAAAATTTCGTAGATATCTCGTCCGGACCAGTAGCCTTGTTTGTGTTGAGACCAATCAGAAGCTTCAGTAATCCCTTTTCTGTTACATTGATATTTGAAGGAGATGGGATGGTACTTCTGCCTAGACTTGGTATCTCAGATGTATCCTCTGTGGTGAATACAGATGATAATTGTTCGTTAAGGAGAGATGCTTTTATTTGTGATCTCATGCAGGTTCCCATCTGAGCGAAGGGAAGCAATTTCAACGTTGTCACACTTCTTACTCTTTATAAAAGAGTAGAGCTTTTTGCTATTGGAGTCCTCTTGCACCATGACAAATATGGAAAGTGACCATATCCCTATATACAGCACAAAATCGATAATTCAGAAAATCATAAACCAAAGGCATACAAAATCAGGATAAAACAGGAACCAAAGCAAACAAACAAAATCCTCCACCACATGAAAAGAAGCGAACTCCCGAAATCGGAGTGAGACCAGGTGCCCAGGAAGAGTCAGCATCTCCTGCTTGCATGCAACACCCGTCGCTTCAATTCGGTAGAATTGTCACATCCGGTCACTTCCAATTTGGAAGATATAAAGTATAATCTTTGGTTGGACGGTACAAATGGTCTATGACAGGATATCATCCACCATTCTGGAGAGTGGGGCATTTTAGTGTATGACGAATTCCACATATCGACCTTACATCTTCCTCAGTGACGATGTTAGTCGGTCACGAACGTATCCCTTTCCGAGAAGCTTATCTGAAAGACGCCTAGCTCTCAGAATAAAATCTGTATATTTGGTACTTGCTCTGGCATAGCGTATCAACTGAGATATGAACACGCCATAAGCAGGCGATGAAGGGATGTTGCTACTCAGAAAAGGAAAGTTTGTAATGCTGAAATTGAAGTCGTCACACTTATCATAGAGTGAGGTGTTCATGTGACCATCAGTGTCGTATGACAACATTATGTCCAAATAGGATGCTGAATTATTTGTCTCTGTAGTTTCTTTGACTTCAAGATCCGAAGGATAGATTCTGCTAAGGTACTCCGCGAATTTTGGATTATTGATGGACAACAAATCGAATATGTATCTGTAAGTGAAATTGTAGTCAGAAGCTAAGTATCTTTTCCCTTCAAAGACCAAAGATTGAATGAATTCAGCTTCGTACGAATAAAGAAAAATGTCGGCAAGGAATGGGGCACAATTGGTCCCCATTGGAATTCCGACAATTTGCTGGAAGACCTTTCCTCCCAACACCACAAAAATGTTGTCGACCAGGAAGTTTAACATCTGAATAATATCTGTTTCAGTGTACTTATTTTCAGAATCGGACTTTTCTTTTACAAAGTAGGTTTTGTCATAGTTAACAACAATAAATTTGTATTTGCGATCGCCGTTCTAATGCTTGTAAATGCATTACTTATAATTTTTGCGAGTCTTTCTTTCAATTTAGGATTGTAGTGTAAAGTGTCGAAAAATCAAAGGCATCTACTTGGACTCTACTACAAATGAGTGGATTTCAGATGTTCTGAAAGCCCATGCATCGAATTCTTTAAAACCCACATTTGGTTGATACCGCTCCGGGAATATACTGTCGAACAACATTTTTGAAGTCCAGATTTGATTTCAGATAAAACATTGGTGAGTAAGATCGATACAGGTAGAACATTTTAAGGAACCAGCGATGAAACTTTGTTTGTACGGATTCTTGTCCATTTTCGGTATGCAGTATAAGTATGGTAAATCTAAATCTAAATTGTTTGTGTCGAAGCCAAAGGAAGCGAGAGCTGATTTGTGGTTATCTGTTATTTCAAAGGCAGAAATGTTTATTGGGGTATACGTGGGATTTCCAGGTGTCGAATTTAAACCCAACTCTTTAACAAGAATGTCGAAATAGTACTCTTTGCAAGTACATGTAAATGTGTAATTATTTGAGGCTCTGTCTGCTGGTGTGGTGGCATACTGTTCTTGGAGGTAGGTATAAGCTCTGTGATAACATCAGGGTCTTTAAAGTTAGACCCGAATCTGGTGTTCACAGTTGATTTTAATCGGTAAATTCTAGATAAACGTAACCCTCCGATGGATTTTATCCAATCGGAAAGGGTGTCGATCTGTACATCCTCTTTCTTTGTCCAAAGTCTTGCATATTCCTCACATGAGTTCATGATAATTTTGAAATTTTGGTTCCATGTTAAGGATTTACTTTCTCTGTATTTGGGACCCTTTTTAGCAATTCTCTTAACTTGTCGTTCTTGACTACCTATACTAAGGTCACCAGTAATGACGTGTCCACAAGGAGAGTAGTTGAAATCCGATGAAGAACATTCGCAAGGAAGTGAATGTAGTGAGTGATTACTTAAATCAATACACTGCAGGAATCGTTTGTAATTGTAAGTTTTAGCTGCAACTGTTGGTGTGTAGCTATATGAAATACAAGGATTTTTTTCTTTTGAAATAAAGTGGGATATTTTCCGTGACAGTTTTGTGATTCAAAATTGACCAAGATTCAATTTATCAATACATTTGCTTGCAAATCTTACATTAATGAAAGGACGATTTGTTTTCTCTTCTGATCTATCTGAGCTATAACTGCTTGAAATAAACGAAAAGTAGAAATGTCCATGATGACTCCTTGTAGTCTGTATTCTCGAGAACGTGTATCCGTAAATATGAGGTCCTTAGTATATTCGTAGATTTTATGTAACTATCGTAAAGAAACAGATTATAATTTGGTACGAATATGATGCAGACCTAGAAGCTCATTCAAAAATGGAACCAAGTCATCGAAGGAGAAACTATGTATTTCAGGCCTATTATATTTTACGTGTACCATGACTTCGAGGTCTTCTTTGTGGTCTGTCGAATATACCGATTGACAAAACCGGGACTTGTTAAGTTTCCTATGCTAGTAATGTTGTTGCACCCATAGGACGCTGCAGTGTTAAGATTTTTTTCATCAAGAAGTCGATCTTCTCTGTTGCGACGGAAGCGTGGCTCAAAATTTGATTGTTTGTGGGATGATATATTTTTTCCAGGATTCTGTCTCTCATAGATAAAACAGAATTATCAGCTTGGTCAAAATGCCGATAAAGAAGTTGATTTCCTTTATTGATTTTGGCCGATGTCCTGGTTCGGAACTTACCTTTAAGGTTTCACCCAAATAAATCAATCCACAAAGTGAGTACTCTATTCCGTAGACAACATTAGATGTCTTACAGTTTAGGTTTTCAAAACTATGCGTGTTAAATGTGTGTTTTGTTAGATTACTTGCGAATGAAGTGTCTGTTATGAGGATGTTAAAGTTTTGCAGTTCTTCGTGCCGCACTTAGAAATTAAGCAATCGCTATAGGTGAACATTGATGCTCTTTTATTATATCGACGACTTCAATCTTACAAGGCTTGATTTTAACATACCCATCTGCATGTTTATACCAAAACTCATGGTTGCTATTTAGTACGAATGTTTCATCTCTAATATCATGTGTCTGTAGACGCAACAGGTTGTGGCCTTTTTATAGTGGGCGACGCCCCAACCACTTTGAAGGTCTCCTAAGTGGTATCCATCTAAACAAAAGACTACCCCATAAGTGCCCTCGAAGACAATTTGTCCACCAGCAGTGACACATGAACAGTGGTAAAAATGACAAATATGGATAGTGACCATATCCCTATATACAGCACAAAATCGATAATTCAAAAATCATAAACCGAAGGCATACAAAATCAGAATAAAACAGGAACCAAAGCAAACAAACAAAAACCTCCACCACATGAAGAGAAGCGAACTCCCGAAATGGTAGTGAGATCGGGTGCCCAGGAAGAGTCAGCATTCCCTGCTTGCATGCAACACCCGTCGCTTCAATTCGGTAGAATTGTCACATCCGCTTACTTCCATTTTGGAAGATATAAAGTATAATCTTTGGTTGGACGGTACAATAGGTCTATGACAGAATGTTAAACATCTTTAAATTCAATAGCATCAAAAACCTGATAAATTTAATATCATCCACCATTCTGGAGAGTGGGACATCATAGTGTATGACGAGTTCCCCATATCATGCTAGTCGGTCATAAATGTATCCCTGACTGAGAAGCTTATCTGAAAGACGCCTAGATCTCAGAATAATATCTGTATATTTGGTACATGCTTTGGCATAGAGTATCAACTGAGATATGAACACGTCAAATATCATATGTCAGATACAGATGATTCGTAGGCTCTCTTGCATTCCTGCTGAGTTGACTTTTGCAGTTGTCTGTCTTTCTTTCTCCTTTCCTGTCCGTCTGTATTTTTTGTATGTCTTGCGGTTTTTTTTTTTTTTTTGCGTTTTTGCCTCGACAACAGTTTGAAGGATCTGTTGCACCATGGCTGATTAAATCTGCTTGAAGTCCATTTTGTTGGTACATGTTCCTTGATGGTGTTAATTTTAAGACAGATAGTCTTAAATGCAGTCCAAAAGCTATTGACTTGGGTGTCAGGTGTTGTGTTGCCAAGTCCTTCTCAAGATAAACCGCCATTTTACTTGAGTTAAATCTTCTTTAACTCATTTGTATCCACCTTCTTCCAAAGGTAGATCAATTAAGCGTTTGACAGTTTTTTTGTCTTGCAGGTACTATATTTGTATCAGCAAGTACTATGTCGTGGTCACTCAGGTCCGGAACAGTGGGCATCCATGTATCAGTGACGGACGATTGGTGATGAAAATGCCCAGGGTGTTAGAGCCACGTGTTGGGAAATCCACTACCTGTTCCCCACCGATGTCAAATATGGTGTTTATAAATGTGGAATTGACCTGTTGATGGTTACTTTTTGCTGATGTACTTGATTCAAGCTTATTATTGTTTGTGAATTCATACATAGAAATCGGAATAATTAGCATTTTGACAAAAATTAATGACGATTCTGGTTCCCCGATTTCCATGTTTTATCCCTTATATACCCTCTCAATGTTTGACTGGATGATAGTGGGGTATCTGATTCGAATTAACATAGCCCGAGGAGCAATTAACTACAACCCACTTGTTATACGGCAAATCTTAGCATGGCCAGTGGCGGATCTAGAATTTCAGAAAGGGGAGGCGAAGTCCAGCAGTTTCCAAAAAAAAAAAAAAATAGAAAAACCGAAGACAAAGACGAATACGCAGATATTAAGACTGAAGAATTTATTTAAGAAATGACTGTCTTACTTTTGGTGTTCATGGGTGTATAATTCTGGTTGGGCACGTGCAAATTCCGTGAATCGCGAAGCGATTCTCGGAAAATTTGCACGTGTCCAACCAGAATTATACACCCATGAACACCAAAAGCAAGACAGTCATTACTTATATTTACATTTATTCTAACTAAAGGTCATTTTTATTTGCATGAACATCGCACATTTTGCCTGAAACAGCGTCAGATGTATCTTAATTTTGGTAAATTCTCCCTACATGCAATACCTGAACGTGACGTCACAATAGCAACCCAAGTTATTGGAATATAATTCTAGTTGCCTAATGGGCGTTCAACATGGGGAATCTACTAGTAATGTAAATATAAAGGGTTGGGATGATCGTTACTGCTTGTAAGACGAAATGGCATTCTTTTTTCTTTAGTTCATACGAAATTTTAAGATAAATTTATGAAGTATTTATTTTGTTTATATTCAGTCATCAATACAACTTTGTATAAATGTATTGGCGAGCGGAGCGAGCCGGAAAAGTTTGGGAATAGCTAGATTATTCCACTTTGTATCACCCACGCTCGGTCACGCACGTGAGCTTGCGTGACCGAGCGTGGCTTTCCGACGATGATTTTGTATTAGAATAAGATAATGATTTTCATTGCTCATGCTATTTTTGTTTGACCAAATGCACCCCTACTATCCAACTGCCTGACCTGGCCATAGATCAACCCATGAAAGCATTTAGTAACTATTCAAGACTTACTTCAGTGGAGGATACTGCGCCCCATTTGTCGGGGGTCAGAGTGCGTATTTTGCCAATTTTTTTTTACTGAAAATATACTTGTTTTTGGAAAATTTTGTATCTGTGCTCGAAAGGGGGTTGGGGACGGACGCACTCCCTGAAAATTGTACCGATATAATGCTAGTAAGAGTTATCGCGCTTTACGGCTCATTAACTCTAAGCGCTGCTACATTTGACATGACCACAAGGACAGGGGCGGACAGGAGGGTACCTCTCTCCCCTTCCCATCCCTTACCACACCCTTCCGCCCTCCCTCCCCTTTCTCCTGCTTCCTTCCTTCCTTCCCTCCCCCTCTCTCCCTCCCGCCCCTCCTGCCTATTCCTTTCACCCTGTCCACCCCCTCAAAGGGCGATATCACGCTCTGATTACTTTCACATCTGGCAGGTAATGGCACTTACGTACTCTGCACGTTTGATTGACACTTGTGTACTTGTCAAAACAACGATCTGTTGATTGGGTTAGCGCAATAGACTTAAAAAAACGAAAACCCTAACTAATATTATATGACTAATTACGAAATAGGGTTCGAATCGCTGGCGCATTTAAAAGCAAAATAAAAAATGAAAAAGAATTAATACCATGTTGTTTTACTATTTTACTCTATACACCACATCTAAATTCTTTCAACAATATTCCTAAAGTAGAAAGATAAAGCAATAAAAAGAGTATTCTGAAGTAGCTTTGGATGAAAAAGGGGACCCGCCCCTCTAAATCCGCCACTGATCAAACGTTTATCACCAAAAATTGAATTAACATTTAAAGTCGTCATTTCCACTCATTGCCGGATAATAATTTTACCCATTTTTTAAAAGTTGATTTGAAAATTTATCAGGTTTTAAATGGTGCTTTTGAATCTAGGGACGTTTAACATTTGAAAGAAAATCACATGATGGAAATTAGAAGAATTCGATCCAATACATTTGAGTTGAATGAGAGAGAAAAGTTAAGAAAACAAGAGATGGAGAAACTGATATTTGAAGAAAACAAGATATCGAGAAACTGATATTTGAAGAAAACAAGATATCGAGAAACTGACATTTGAATTTTTCAAACTACAAATGTAATTAGAATACATACAGTAAGTTGATTTTAGGAGTTCCCGTGTACAACTCGGTTTTCCATAAAATATTTAAAACTTCGGAAATATTTCGCGATTATCATTATTGTTCAAGTTCTGTTAAAGGGTACCTGTCAGTACATTTATCAATCGGAAGCTTAGTTTTGTCTGGTTTCATTGGTACATGTACATAGCTGATCATACATGCATATCGGTACATCATAAAATTCGCGAATCTAGACAGGAGGAAGAGGGTCAGGAAATTGATAGCGGTCCGACCCATCTCCATTCCCTGAAAATCATGATTTCCCGTTTTACGTATATTCAACAAAAACAATAGGCTGGACCCCATTCAAGGGGGGGGGGCATTTACAGACAAGATAGGGTGAAAGGGAGGGGAGGGGGAGAGAGGAGGAAGGGAAGGGGAGGAAGGGGAGGGGAGGAAGGGGCGGGAGGGAGGAAAAGGTTTGGAGAGAAGGGTGAAAAGGAGAGGGAGGGAGGAGGGGTGGGAGGGAGAGGTAAGGGGAAGGCGGGAGGGTAGAGAGACCCCCCCCCCAAAAAAAAATATGAAATTCATCTATTGAATGCGACGAACCGGAAGCTAGTCGAAAATTTTGCCCAAAAAGAAGGGTACTCCGTCTCAATAACTTTGCGTAGAAAAGGGGGGCGGGTCCCTTGCCCCTCTTAATCCGCAAGGGCACAAGAAATCTATGACCTTGTTGCAAATTGAAGAAATCGGAGAGCGCGATAAATCCTAAAATCCTAGGGCGAAACAAACTTCAAGACGAACTGTCGCGAAAACGTCACGTGATTGTAAACATGGCGGACGAACGAGAACCTCCCCCGTTGGATGATGATAATCAAAAAGATGACGAGGACTTATTTACTGAGGCTAATGAAGTGAGAATTTGAATTATTCGTTATCTCATTATTTTTAATTTGATTATTTAAAAAACCTTTTACTGTAGGAGTATTGTAACTTGCCAATGTCAGAAAAGTTACCGGTTTTTCGCCCCCGGTTTTTTCATTTTTTTGCCTTCAGGTACAAACAGGTCCGGGATTACTCCAGAAATGGCTATAATAGCTAAATATGGCTATAATAGCTATAAATGGCTATATTGGATAAATAATTTTAAGTACTAAAAAATATTTTTTTTGAATTTTCCTTTCAAACTCAAAATCGCAAATCTTTATGACCATCTGATCAAAGTTTACAAATGAAGTTGGTATGCAAAACTTATAATTTTCAAGTTTTGACCAGGATAAGTTATCAAAATTTGGACTCATTCAACCTCAAAGACGGTACATTTTACATGTCAACTTCTTTAGTAAACATAGTTCAGATGGTCATAAACATTTGCGATTTTGAGTATTAGATCAAAATTCCAAAATTAATTTTTTTAGTACTTAAAATTATTTCTCCAATATAGCCATTTATAGCTATTATAGCCATATTTAGCTATTATAGCCATTTCTGGAGTAATCCCGGACCTGACAAATAGACCTCTGTGCATCCATTCCAAGACAAATGAAAGGGTTGTGATCACATCACAAAATTTGCTTTTATACGACCGTCCAAAGTTAGCCTAGAGGCAGTGTGCACATTGATGATTCTCTTGAGGAAGACAAGCTTCAATATTTGCCCGTCTCACACGTTACTGGTCGGGCACATATTATCGCCACTTTTTTCAATGTTTTAGACTCTTAAATCTTTATTTCTTCATGCAATTTAATGAAATTTGCACAGAAGGAAGAACAACCCTTGATACACATTTCTTCCAACTTTCATGAAAATCTTCTTCTCGAGACAAGTGTACGTTATACAAAAATACACAAAAATGCACCTCACTCCCCACGATGATCTTTTCTTTAACAAACTAAGCATTTCCGGAAGTACCCTGATTAGCCCGTTCTGAGTTTGCGCCAAGTCCAAAACGTAAACACTGAATGTAAACATAAACATGTATCACGTGGTAATTTCAAATCTGTTTTACCCCTGAAGTATTGAAATCGACATTTATGACTGCGAATTTGTAAAACATAATACATGATGTACTGGGGTATTGTGTTCCCGCATTTTATAAAGGATTAAAGCCTTTAGAAAAGAAAATTACAGCTGACCAAGGCTATGCTGCATGCTGTGTCCAACCCATTAAATAGTAATAAAAAAGCAATAAAATCGTCAGACCATCGACAAGTATACACAGAGTAAATATTGGTAGTAAGCTAACTTTCATCAAGTGTACATAAGCAAATATAACTTGTCATAGTCATGATTTAAGAATCTGGTGTGAAAAGAGGGGGGGGGGGGGGGAGGGCGGTGTTGTTGTTGAAATGCAATACATGTATTTCAGAAACTACGTAATTCGGCGAAATGATTCTATTTATCTACTTAAATTGTGATAAAAATCATGAACAAATATTTGCTTGCCGATAAAATGGTGCGAGATAAAAATTAGATATGATTTTATTTTTCAACTAGCCGTATACTGCAGTACTGTAGTTACCCCCCCCCCCCCCTTTTTTTTTTCGCTGTAGTTGAAACGGCTGATGAAGCTGTTAGATCAACTGGAAGTCCATTATTTGGACAATAACAGTTTATTCTGATAATTCGGTGTGAAAAAAAAAATCGAAATATTCAAAAGATAAAACAAAAATACGTACCGTTTGAGAGGCCGGATGTTCCAATTTTTAACGTTTCAACTTAAATTCAATGGATTAGACTCCGAGTTATAAAGATGGACTCTACAAGACACCGGTGTCATTCGACAGTGCAGAGTTCACTCGATCAATAAAAATTCATAACATGCCCATGAAAATTCATATCTCCTCAGAAAACACGATAAAAGATCACTACCCCCCTTTTCCGCCATTAGAAGTTTTCTGCCACTTCAAATTTTCATAAAATCATTAAAAATCAAAACATTAGTCCAAGGTACACGTGTTTGGTATCGATCGATTCTAAATTTAGAGCTTACGTGAGATATCTGGGTCGCGCAGGTATAGCTCGAAGTTTTTCCCTCGCTTTTACGTTTGCGCATCTCCCATTGGTCATTCTCAGAACATGACCGCTTTGACACCGTGACGTAGACATTGTTTAGGTTCTAAGCTCATTTGCATAATTCATGCACAGTTACAAGGAGCATAGAAAGATCTAAGTGCTCCCCCTTGTCGGATGTCATACACAAAACTGCGTCTCGGGTGAGTGTCGTAGTGGAGACTTATCAGGCCAAAAATTCGTATAAATTACTAGCAATTTAAGTGCTTGTTAATGTGATTGAATGATATATATTTTACTCCCAAAATTGCTTCTAATTGAAAGTATAATATGATAATTAATATGGACTCTGATCTTTCTTTCTTTCTTTAAATACTGCTTAACCCTCGCATGGAGTGAACTTAGCAGCGTGCGCGTCTGTGCATATTAGTTTGTACAGTGCTTATTAAGAGAGAAAAATATATTACAACTAGATGGCTACTGTTGCAAGCAACAGACAGATTCCTCCTTTATTAGACCTTCCTCGGAACTGAAGTGTTAAAATCCGAATAAAGAAGATGGAAAAAAGAATAGTTGCTTTTGTACCTAATTCACTTCAGCAAATGAGGCAAAGGAGCTTATGTCTAATTTGGGACTCTTATTTATTTATCGACAAAATAGAAGAAAAAGATGATAAATACCTTTCAAGTTTAGGAGGGCTTTAAACTCCTAGATCTATTCTATCCATTTTGATTCCTTTGAAATTACTATCCCAAAAAGAATTGCACAATGAATTAGCAATGAGAAAATTTCTATAAATAGAGAATGACAACAGCATGAAAGTACAGACAAGTAATGCTACTAAGATAAAAAAAGGAAACATAGAACAAGAATAAAAGAGTTATCTATCTTACTATGTAAAGTTCAAATAAGAAGTACTACTTGTGTGAAGAATAAATATTTAAGAACAAAATTCTCTCAATCTTACAAGAGTAAATGTTTGTTATGACCTTGAAAAAGTTTATTTGACCTTGAACCAAGGTCATGGATGAAAGATAAGCATTTTAGTTTATTCTCATCAAAATTCCTTTTCATCTATTCAATGCTCAATATTTTATCAACAAAAGTCTGTTTTGACCTTGAAATCGAACAAATGACCTTGGGTCAAGGTCAAGGTGAAAGGACTTGATGTAAGGAATATTTGCGCAAAGTTTGAACTCTTAAGGTCAAATGGTCTTTGTTCTATGGGAAAATTTTTGTTGTGACCTTGAGAATGAGAATTTGACCTTGGGTCAAGGTCAAGGTGATGGGGCTTGGATCAATGATTGTATTTATGAAGTTTGAACTGTCAAGGTCAAATAGTCTTTGTTCTATAGGAAAAAGTTTGTTGTGACCTTGAGAATCAAAATTTGACCTTGAAACTAGGTTATCATCAATGACTACCTATAAGTAACCTACCATCCAAGTTTCAACTCAAAATCTCAAAAACTGTAGAAATTGGCACTGTGCCAATTTAAAGTTCCAATTTCAACTCAAAATAGCGCAAAAACCGTAAATATTTTATCAAGCATGTAAGCGTATAAAAGTTTGCAAATTTCCCAAAGAACAATATAAAACAAATTTCATTCAAATCACACGGTTAGTTTAGGAGTTATAAGGTTTTAAAGATTTTACATTTGATGACCTCTAGCGGGGGCATATGTAAACTTTTCGACAAGAAAAAAAAATTTATATGAAGATCTTTATTTGCTCTTTCACATGATACTTTCCATTTTATCATATAATGCGGTACTTTGTTGTAAAGTCTCTGGATTGGCTTGGGGGTAAGAATAATAATAATAATAATAACTAGATGGCTACTGTTGCAAGCAACAGACGGATTCCTCCTTTATTAGACCTTCCTCGGAACTGAAGTGCTAAAATCCGAATAAAGAAGATGGAAAAAAGAATAGTTGCTTTAGTACCATATTAACTTCAGCAAATGAGTCAAAAGAGCTTATGTCTAATTTGGGACTCTTATTTATTTATCAACAAAATAGAAGAAAAAATAATAAATACCTTTCATGTTTACGAAAGCTTTAAACTCCATGCACAATCAATATCTAATCCTTTACAATGACTTTCTCAAAACAGAATTGCACAATGATTTTGCAATGAGATAATTTCTATTAATAGAAAATGACAACAACATGTAATGCTACTAAGAATAAAAAAGAAAGAAACAGAGAACAAGAATAAAAGAGTTATCTATCTTACTATGTAAAGTTCAAATAAGAAGTACTACTTGTGTGAAGAATAAATAGTTAAGGACAAAATCCTGTGAATTCTATAAGAGTAAATATTTGTCATGACCTTGAAGAAGTTAATTTGACCTTTAACCAAGGTCATGGAAAAAAGATAAGCATTTGAATTTATTTTCTTCAAGAGTCCTCTTAATCTAATCAAAGCTCAATATTTTATCGACAAAAGTCTGTTGTGACCTTGAAATCGAACAAATGACCTTTGGTCAAGGTCAAGGTGAACGGACTTGATGCAAGGAATATTTGCGCCAAGTTTGAACTCTCAAGGTCAAATGGTCCTTGTTCTATAGGCAAAAGTTTGTTGTGACCTTGAGAATCAAAATTTGACCTTGGGCCAAGGTCAAGGTGAAAGGGCTTGGCTCAATGATTGTGTTTCTGAAGTTTGAACTGTCAAGGTCAAATAGTCTTTGTTCTATAGGCAAAAGTTTGTTGTGACCTTGAGAATCATAATGTGACCTTGAAACTAGGTCATCATCAATGACTACCTATTAGTAGCCTACAATCCAAGTTTCAACTCAAAATCTCAAAAACTGTAGAAATTGGCACTGTGCCAATTTAAAGTTCCATTTTCAACTCAAAATAGCACGAAAACCGTAAATATTTTATCGAGCATGTAAGCGTATAAAAGTTTGCAAATTTCCCAAAGAACATTTCAAAACAAATTTCGTTCAAATCGTACGGTTAGTTTAGGAGTTATAAGAGTTTAAAGATATGAACTTTGATGACCTCTAGCGGGGGCATATGTGAACATTTTGACTACAAAATTTTTTTACCTCAAGATCTTGATATGCTCTTTCTTATGATGCTTTTCGTTTTATCATAAGAAGTGGCACTTTTTTGTACAGTCTCTGGATCGATCTGGGGGTAAGAATAATAATAATAATAACTAGATGGCTACTGTTGCAAGCAACAGACGGATTCCTCCTTTATTAGACCTTCCTTGGAACTGAAATGTTAAAATCCGAATAAAGAAGATGAAAAAAGAATAGTTGCTTTAGTACCTTATTCACTTCAGCAGATGAGTCAAAACAGCTTATGTCTAACTTGGGACTCTTATCTATTTATCGACAAAAAAGAAGAAAAAGACGATAAATACCTTTCAAGTTTAAGAAGGCTTTAAACTCCTAGATCTATTATATCCATTTTGAATCCTTTTGAATAACTATCCCAAAAAGAATTGCACAATGAATTAGCAATGAGAAAATTTCTATAAATAGAGAATGACAACAGCATGAAAGTACAGACAAGTTATGCTACTAAGATAAAAAAAGGAAACAGAGAACAAGAATAAAAGAGTTATCTATCTTACTGTGTTAAGTTCAAATAGGAAGTATTACTTGTATGAAGAATAAATATTTAAGAACAAAATCCTATCAATCCTACAAGAGTAAATGTTTGATATGACCTTGAAAAAGTTTATTTGACTTGAACCAAGGTCATGGATGAAAGATAAGCATTTTAGTTTACTCTCATCAAGATTTCTTTTCATCTATTCAAAGCTCAATATTTTATCAACAAAAGTCTGTTGTGACCTTGAAATCAAACAAATGACCTTTGGTCAAGGTCAAGGTGAAAGGACTTGTTGCAAGGAATATTTGTGTCAAGTTTGAACTCTCAATGTCAAATGGTCTTTGTTCTATAGGAAAAATTTTGTTGTGACCTTGAGAATGAGAATTTGACCTTGGGTCAAGGTCAAGGTGAAAGGGCTTGGGTCAATGATTGTATTTATGAAGTTTGAACTGTCAAGGTCAAATAGTCTTTGTTTTATAGGCAAAAGTTTGTTGTGACCTTGAGAATCATAATTTGACCTTGAAACTAGGTCATCATCAATGACTACCTATAAGTAACCTAGTATCCAAGTTTCAACTGAAAATCTCAAAAACTGTAGAAATTGGCACTGTGCCAATTTAAAGTTCCATTTTCAACTCGAAATAGCGCGAAAACCGTAAATATTTTATCGAACATGTAAGCGTATAAAAGTTTACAAATTTCCCAAAGAACATTTTAAAACAAATTTCGTTCAAATCGTACGGTTAGTTTAGGAGTTATAAGTGTTTAAAGATTTGACCATTGATGGCCTCTAGCGGGGGCATATGTGAACTTATCGACGACAAAATTTTTTTACCTCTAATTCTTTATATGCTCTTTCACATGATACTTATTGTTTTATCATAAGAAGTGACACTTTTTTGTACAGTGACTGGAACGATCTGGGGGTAAGAATAATAATAATAATAATAATAAGAATAATAATAAGAATAAAGAAAAGACAATACAATAACAGAAAGGATTCCGACGGAATAGTCGGAATCCTTAATAATAATAAGAATAATAATAAGAATAAAGAAAAGACAATACAATAACAGAAAGGATTCCGACGGAATAGTCGGAATCCTTAATAACTAGATGGCTACTGTTGCAAGCAACAGACGGATTCCTCCTTTATTAGACCATCCTCGGAACTGAAGTGCTAAAATCCAAATAAAGAAGATGGAAAACAGAATAGTTGCTTTAGTACCATATAAACTTCAGCAAATGAGTCAAAAGAGCTTATGTCTAATTTGGGACTCTTATTTATTTATCAACAAAATAGAAGAAAAAGATAATAAATACCTTTCATGTTTACGAAAGCTTTAAACTCCATGCTCAATCAATATCTAATCCTTTACAATGACTTTCTCAAAAAAGAATTGCACAATGATTTTGTAATGAGATAATTTCTATTAATAGAAAATGACAACAACATGAAACTACTGATATGTAATGCTACTAAGAATAAAAAAGAAAGAAACAGAGAACAAGAATAAAAGAGTTATCTATCTTACTATGTAAAGTTCAAATAAGAAGTACTACTTGAGTGAAGAATAAATAGTTAAGGACAAAATCCTGTGAATTCTACAAGAGTAAATGTTTGTTATGACCTTGAAAAAGTTAATTTGACCTTTAACCAAGGTCATGGATAAAAGATAAGCATTTGAATTTATTCTCATCAAGAGTCCTCTTAATCTATTCAAAGCTCAATATTTTATCGACAAAAGTCTGTTGTGACCTTGAAATCGAACAAATGACCTTGGGTCAAGGTCAAGGTGAAAGGACTTGATGCAAGGAATATTTGCGCCAAGTTTGAACTCTCAAGGTCAAATGGTCTTTGTTCTATAGGCAAAAGTTTGTTGTGACCTTGAGAATCAAAATTTGACCTTGGGCTAAGGTCAAGGTGAAAGGTCTTGGCTCAATGATTGTATTTATGAAGTTTGAACTGTCAAGGTCAAATAGTCTTTGTTTTATAGGCAAAAGTTTGTTGTGACCTTGAGAATCATAATGTGACCTTGAAATTAGGTCATCATCAATGACTACCTATTAGTAGCCTACCATCCAAGTTTCAACTCAAAATCTCAAAAACTGTAGAAATTGGCACTGTGCCAATTTAAAGTTCCATTTTCAACTCAAAATAGCACGAAAACCGTAAATATTTTATCGAGCATGTAAGCGTATAAAATTTTGCAAATTTCCCAAAGATCAATATTAAACAAATTTCGTTCAAATCGTACGGTTAGTTTAGGAGTTATAAGGTTTTAAAGATTTTGCATTTGATGACCTCTAGCGGGGGCATATATGAACTTTTCGACAAGAAAAAAAATTTAAATGAAGATCTTTATTTGCTCTTTCTCATGACACTTTCCATTTTATCCTATGATGCCGTACTTTGTTGCAACGTCTCTGGAATGACTTGGGGGTAAGAATAATAATAATAATAATAACTAGATGGCTACTGTTGCAAGCAACAGACGGATTCCTCCTTCATTAGACCTTCCTCGGAACTGAAGTGTTAAAATCCGAAAAAAGAAGATGGAAAAAAGAATGGTTACTTTAGTACCTTATTCACTTCAGCAAATGAGTCAAAGAGCTTATGTCTTATTTGGGACTCTTATTTATTTATCAACAAAATAGAAGAAAAAAAATTAAGTACCTTTCATCTTTACGAAAGCTTTAAACTCCATGCTCTATGGAAAGTAATCCTTTACAATTACTTTCTCTAAACAGAATTGCACAATGATTTTGCAATGAGATAATTTCTATTAATAGAAAATGACAACAACATGAAAGTACAGATATGTAATGTTACAAAGAAAAAAAAAAGAAACAGAGAACAAGAATAAAAGAGTTATCTTTCTTATACTATGTTAAGTTCAAATAAGAAGGACTACTTGTGTGATGAATAAATAGTATAGGACAAAAAGTGTAAATTCTACAAGAGTAAATGATTGTTAAGACCTTGAGAATGATTATTTGGCCTTTAACCAATGTCATGGATGAAATCTAAGTATTGTGATTATTCTCATCACGATTGATTTTAAACTGAGCAAAGCTCAATATCTTATTAGCCAAAGTCAGTTGTGACCTTGAAATCAAACAAATGACCTTGGGTCAAGGTCATGATGAAAGATGTTTGATGCAGAGAATCTTTGTGTAAAGTTTGAACTCTCAAGGTCAAACAGTCTTTGTTTTATAGACTAAAGTTTGTTGTGACCTTGAAAATCAAAATTTGACCTTGGGTCAAGGCCAAGGTGAAAGAGCTGGACCCAAGCATGATATGTATATAGTATGAACTCTGAAGGTCAAATAGTCTTTGTTTTGTAGGGAAAAGTTACTGTGACCTTTAGAATGAGAATTTGACCTTGGGTCAAGGTCAAAGTGAAAGAGCATGACTGAACAATTATTTGTCTGAAGTTTAAACTCTGAAGGTCAAATTGTCTTTGTTCTATAGGCGAAAATTTGTTGTGACCTTGAGAATCAGAATTAGGGTCAAGGTCAAGGTGAAAGAGCTTGGTTTAATGATATTATGTATAAAGATTAAACTCTGCAGGTCTAATAGTCTTTATTCTATAGGCAAAAGTTTGTTGTGACCTTGAGAATCAAAATTTGACCTTGAGTCAAGGTCATTGTGAAAGAGCTTGGTTTAACGATATTATGTATGAAGTTTGAACTTTGAATGTCTAATAGTCTTTATTCTATAGGCAAAAGTTTGTTGTGACCTTGAAAATCAGAATTTGACCTTGGGTCGAGGTTAAGGTGAAAGAGCTTGGTTTAATGATATTATGTATGAAGTTTGAACTCTGCAGGTCTAATAGTCTTTATTCTATAGGCAAAAGTTTGTTGTGACCTTGAGAATCAAAATTTGACCTTGGGTCAAGGTCAATGTGAAAGAGCTTGGTTTAACGATATTATGTTTGAAGTTTGAACTCTGAAGGTCAAATAGTCTTTGTTCTACAGGCAAAAGTTTGTTGTGACCTTGAGAATGAAAATTTGACCTTGAAAGTAGGTCAACATTAAATTACTAGCTATAAGTAACCTAGTATCCAAGTTTCAACTCAAAATCTCAAAAACTGTAGAAATTGGCACTGTGCCAATTTAAAGTTCCATTTTCAACCTGGAATAGCACGAAAACCGTAAATATTTTATCGAGCATGTAAGCGTATAAAAGTTTACAAATTTCCCAAAGAACATTTTAAAACAAATTTCGTTCAAATCGTACGGTTAGTTTAGGAGTTATAAGAGTTTAAAGATTTGAACTTTGATGACCTCTAGCGGGGGCATATGTGAACTTTTCGACGACAAAATTTTTTTACCTCAAGATCTTTATATGCTCTTTCACATGATCCTTTTTGTTTTATCATAAGAAGTGGTACTTTTTTGTACAGTGACTGGAACGATCTGGGGGTAAGAATAATAATAATAATAATAATAAGAATAATAATAAGAATAAAGAAAAGACAATACAATAACAGAAAGGATTCCGACGGAATAGTCGGAATCCTTAATAATAAGAATAACTAGATGGCTACTGTTGCAAGCAACAGACGGATTCCTCCTTTATTAGACCTTCCTCGGAACTGAAGTGTTAAAATCCGAATAAAGAAGATGAAAAAAAGAATAGTTGCTTTAGTACCTTATTCACTTCAGCAAATGGGTCAAAAGAGCTTATGTCTAACTTGGGACTCTTATCTATTTATCGACAAAAAGAAGAAAAAGACGATAAATACTTTTCAAGTTTAGGAAGGCTTTAAACTCCTTGATCTATTCTTTCTATTTTGAATCCTTTTAAATTACTATCCCAAATAGAATTGCACAATGAATTAGCAATGAAAAAATTTCTATAAATAGAGAATGACAACAGCATGAAAGTATAGACAAGTAATGCTACTAAGATAAAAACAAAAGGAAACAGAGAACAAGAATAAAAGAGTTATCTATCTTACTATGTAAAGTTTAAATAAGAAGTACTACTTGTGTGAAGAATAAATATTTAAGAACAAAATCCTATCAATCCTACAAGAGTAAATGTTTGTTATGACCTTGAAAAAGTTTATTTGACCTTGTACCAAGGTCATAGATGAAAGATAAGCATTTTAGTTTATTCTCATCAAGATTTCTTTTCATCTATTCAAAGCTCAATATTTTATCAACAAAAGTCTGTTGTGACCTTGAAATCGAACAAATGACCTTGGGTCAAGGTCAAGGTGAAAGGACTTGATGCAAGGAATATTTGCGCCAAGTTTGAACTCTCAAGGTGAAATGGTCTTTCTTCTATAGGAAAAAATTTGATGTGACCTTGAGAATGAGAATTTGACCTTGGGTCAAGGTCAAGGTGAAAGGGCTTGGATCAATGATTGTATTTATGAAGTTTGAACTGTCAAGGTCAAATAGTCTTTGTTCTATAGGCAAAAGTTTGTTGTGACCTTGAGAATTATAATTTGACCTTGAAACTACGTCATCATCAATGACTACCTATAAGTAACCTACCATCCAAGTTTCAACTCAAAATCTCAAAAACTGTAGAAATTGGCACTGTGCCAATTTAAAGTTCCATTTTCAACTCAAAATAGCGCGAAAACCGTAAATATTTTATCGAGCATGTAAGCGCGTAAAAGTTTGCAAATTTCCCAAAGAACAATATAAAACAAATTTCATTCAAATCGCACGGTTAGTTTAGGAGTTATAAGGTTTTAAAGATTTTACCTTTGATGACCTCTAGCGGGGGCATTTGTGAACTTTTCGACAAGAAAAAAAATTTAAATGAAGATCTTTATTTGCTCTTTCACATGATACTTTCCATTTTATCATATGATGCGGTACTTTGTTGTAACGTCTCTGGATTGGCTTGGGGGTAAGAATAATAATAATAAGAATAACTAGATGACTACTGTTGCAAGCAACAGACGGATTCCTCCTTTATTAGACCTTCCTCGGAACTGAAGTGCTAAAATCCGAATAAAGAAGATGGAAAAAGGAATGGTTGCTTTAGTACCTTATTAACTTCAGCAAATGAGTCAAAAGAGCTTATGTCTAATTTTGGACTCTTATTTATTTATCAACAAAATAGAAGAAAAAAGTAATAAATACCTTTTATGTTTACGAAAGCTTTAAACTCCATGCACAATCAATATCTAATCCTTTACAATGACTTTCTCAAAAAAGAATTGCACAATGATTTTGCAATGAGATAATTTCTATTAATAGAAAATGACATCAACATGAAACTATTGATATGTAATGCTACTAAGAATAAAAAAGAAAGAAACAGAGAACAAGAATAAAAGAGTTATCTATCTTACTATGTAAAGTTCAAATAAGAAGTACTACTTGTGTGAAGAATAAATAGTTAAGGACAAAATCCTGTGTATTCTACAAGAGTAAATATTTGTTATGACCTTGAAAAAGTTAATTTGTCCTTTAACCAAGGTCATGGATAAAAGATAAGCATTTGAATTTATTCTCATCATGAGTCCTCTTAATCTAATCAAAGCTCAATATTCTATCGACAAAAGTCTGTTGTAACCTTGAAATCAAACAAATGACCTTTGGTCAAGGTCAAGGTGAAAGGACTTGATGCAAGAAATATTTGCGCCAAGTTTGAACTCTCAAGGTCAAATGGTCTTTGTTCTATAGGCAAAAGTTTGTTGTGACCTTGAGAATCAAAATTTGACCTTGGGCCAAGGTCAAGGTGAAAGGGCTTGACTCAATGATTGTATTTATGAAGTTTGAACTGTCAAGGTCAAATAGTCTTTGTTCTATAGGCAAAAGTTTGTTGTGACCTTGAGAATCATAATGTGACCTTGAAACTAGGTCATCATCAATGACTACCTATTAGTAGCCTACCATCCAAGTTTCAACTCAAAATCTCAAAAACTGTAGAAATTGGCACTGTGCCAATTTAAAGTTCCATTTTCAACTCAAAATAGCGCGAAAACCGTAAACATTTTATCGAGCATGTAAGCGTATAAAAGTTTCCAATTTTCCCAAAGAATATTTTAAAACAAATTTCGTCCAAATCGTACGGTTAGTTTAGGAGTTATAAGTGTTTAAAGATTTGACCTTTGATGAGCTCCAGCGGGGGCATTGCTGAACTTATCGACAAACAAAAAATAGTTAAAGAAGATCTTGTAATGCTTTTTCTGATGGCACTATCCCTTTTGCTCTGTGTGAAAAGACCTTTGAATAAATTGTCTGGAAATGATGAGGGGGTAAGAATAAAAATAATAATAAGAAGAAGAATAATAATAAGAACTAGATGGCTACTGTTGCAAGCAACAGACGGATTCCTCCTGTATTAGACCTTCCTTGGAACTGAAGTGCTAAAATCCGAATAAAGAAGATGGAAAAAAGAATAGTTGCTTTAGTACCATATTAACTTCAGCAAATGAGTCAAAAGAGCTTATGTCTAATTTGGGACTCTTATTTATTCATCAATAAAATAGAAGAAAAAAATAATAGATACCTTTCATGTTTACGAAAGCTTTAAATTCCATGGACAATCAATATCGAATCCTTTACAATGACTTTCTCAAAAAAAGAATTGCACAATGATTTTGCAATGAGATAATTTCTATTAATAGAAAATGACAACAACATGAAACTACTGATATGTAATGCTACTAAGAATAAAAAGGAAAGAAACAGAGAACAAGAAAAAAAGAGTTATCTATCTTACTATTTTAAGTTCAAATAAGAAGTACTACTTGTGTGTAGAATGAATAGTTAAGATCAAATTCTATGAATTCTACAAGAGTAAATGTTTGTTATGACCTTGAAAAAGTTAATTTGACCTTTAACTAAGGTCATGGATAAAAGATAAGCATTTGAATTTATTCTCATCAAGTGTCCTCTTAATCTAATCAAAGCTCAATATTTTTATTGACAAAAGTCTGTTGTGACCTTGAAATCGAACAAATGACCTTGGGTCAAGGTCAAGGTGAAAGGACTTGATGCAAGAAATATTTGCGCCAAGTTTGAATTCTCAAGGTCAAATGGTCTTTGTTCTATAGGCAAAAGTTTGTTGTGACCTTGAGAATCAAAATTTGACCTTGGGCCAAGGTCAAGGTGAAAGGGCTTGGCTCAGTGATTGTATTTATGAGGTTTGAACTGTCAAGGTCAAATAGTCTTTGTTCTATATGCAAAAGTTTGTTGTGACCTTGAGAACCATAATGTGACCTTGAAACTTGGTCATCATCAATGACTACCTATTAGTAGCCTACCATCCAATTTTCAACTCAAAATCTCAAAAACTGTAGAAATTGGCACTGTGCCAATTTAAAGTTCCATTTTCAACTTGAAATAGCGCGAAAACCGTAAATATTTTATTGAGCATGTAAGTGTATAAAAGTTTGCAAATTTCCCAAAGAACAATATAAAACAAGTTTCGTTCAAATCATACGGTTAGTTTAGGAGTTATAAGTGTTTAAAGATTTGACCTTTGATGACCTCTAGCGGGGGCATTGGTGAACTTATCAACAAACAAAAAATAGTTTAAGAAGATCTTTGTATGCTCTTTCTAATGATACCATCCTTTTTGCTCTGTGTTAAAAGACCTTTGAAAAAAGCTTCTGGATATGAAAAAAGGTAAGAATAATAAGAATAATAATAATAAGAACTAGATGGCTACTGTTGCAAGCAACAGACGGATTCCTCCTTCATTAGACCTTCCTCGGAACTGAAGTGTTAAAATCCGAAAAAAGAAGATGGAAAAAAGAATGGTTACTTTAGTACCTTATTCACTTCAGCAAATGAGTCAAAGAGCTTATGTCTTATTTGGGACTCTTATTTATTTATCAACAAAATAGAAGAAAAAAAATTAAGTACCTTTCATCTTTACGAAAGCTTTAAACTCCATGCTCTATGGAAAGTAATCCTTTACAATTACTTTCTCTAAACAGAATTGCACAATGATTTTGCAATGAGATAATTTCTATTAATAGAAAATGACAACAACATGAAAGTACAGATATGTAATGTTACAAAGAAAAAAAAAAGAAACAGAGAACAAGAATAAAAGAGTTATCTTTCTTATACTATGTTAAGTTCAAATAAGAAGGACTACTTGTGTGATGAATAAATAGTATAGGACAAAAAGTGTAAATTCTACAAGAGTAAATGATTGTTAAGACCTTGAGAATGATTATTTGGCCTTTAACCAATGTCATGGATGAAATCTAAGTATTGTGATTATTCTCATCACGATTGATTTTAAACTGAGCAAAGCTCAATATCTTATTAGCCAAAGTCAGTTGTGACCTTGAAATCAAACAAATGACCTTGGGTCAAGGTCATGATGAAAGATGTTTGATGCAGAGAATCTTTGTGTAAAGTTTGAACTCTCAAGGTCAAACAGTCTTTGTTTTATAGACTAAAGTTTGTTGTGACCTTGAAAATCAAAATTTGACCTTGGGTCAAGGCCAAGGTGAAAGAGCTGGACCCAAGCATGATATGTATATAGTATGAACTCTGAAGGTCAAATAGTCTTTGTTTTGTAGGGAAAAGTTACTGTGACCTTTAGAATGAGAATTTGACCTTGGGTCAAGGTCAAAGTGAAAGAGCATGACTGAACAATTATTTGTCTGAAGTTTAAACTCTGAAGGTCAAATTGTCTTTGTTCTATAGGCGAAAATTTGTTGTGACCTTGAGAATCAGAATTAGGGTCAAGGTCAAGGTGAAAGAGCTTGGTTTAATGATATTATGTATAAAGATTAAACTCTGCAGGTCTAATAGTCTTTATTCTATAGGCAAAAGTTTGTTGTGACCTTGAGAATCAAAATTTGACCTTGAGTCAAGGTCATTGTGAAAGAGCTTGGTTTAACGATATTATGTATGAAGTTTGAACTTTGAATGTCTAATAGTCTTTATTCTATAGGCAAAAGTTTGTTGTGACCTTGAAAATCAGAATTTGACCTTGGGTCGAGGTTAAGGTGAAAGAGCTTGGTTTAATGATATTATGTATGAAGTTTGAACTCTGCAGGTCTAATAGTCTTTATTCTATAGGCAAAAGTTTGTTGTGACCTTGAGAATCAAAATTTGACCTTGGGTCAAGGTCAATGTGAAAGAGCTTGGTTTTAACGATATTATGTTTGAAGTTTGAACTCTGAAGGTCAAATAGTCTTTGTTCTACAGGCAAAAGTTTGTTGTGACCTTGAGAATGAAAATTTGACCTTGAAAGTAGGTCAACATTAAATTACTAGCTATAAGTAACCTAGTATCCAAGTTTCAACTCAAAATCTCAAAAACTGTAGAAATTGGCACTGTGCCAATTTAAAGTTCCATTTTCAACCTGGAATAGCACGAAAACCGTAAATATTTTATCGAGCATGTAAGCGTATAAAAGTTTACAAATTTCCCAAAGAACATTTTAAAACAAATTTCGTTCAAATCGTACGGTTAGTTTAGGAGTTATAAGAGTTTAAAGATTTGAACTTTGATGACCTCTAGCGGGGGCATATGTGAACTTTTCGACGACAAAATTTTTTTACCTCAAGATCTTTATATGCTCTTTCACATGATCCTTTTTGTTTTATCATAAGAAGTGGTACTTTTTTGTACAGTGACTGGAACGATCTGGGGGTAAGAATAATAATAATAATAATAATAAGAATAATAATAAGAACTAGATGGCTACTGTTGCAAGCAACAGACGGATTCCTCCTTTATTAGACCTTCCTCGGAACTGAAGTGTTCAAATCCGAATAAAGAAGGTGGAAAAAAGAATAGTTGCTTCAGTACCTTATTCACTTGAGCAAATGAGTCAAAAGAGCTTAAGTCTAACTTGGGACTCTTATTTATTGATCTACAAAATAGAGGGGAAAATGATAAATACCTTTCATGTTTTCGAAAGATTTAAACTCCATGCCCTCTCATTATACAAATCCTTTACAATTACTTTCTCAAAACAGAATTGCACAATGAATTTGCAATAAGATAATTTCTATTAATAGAAAATGACAACAACATGAAAGTACATATATGTAATGCTACTAAGAAAAAAAAAAAGAAACAGAGAACGAGAATAAAAGAGTTATCTTTCTTATACTATGTTAAGTTCAAATAAGAAGGACTTCTTGTGTGAAGAATAAATAGAATAGGATAAAAAATTTGAAATAATATAAAATAGTAAATTATTTTTATGACCATGAGGATAATTATTTGGCCTTTAACCAATGTCATGAATGAAAAAAAAGTAGTGTGATTATTTTCATAACGATTGATCTTAATCTGAGGAAAATTTAATATCTAATCAACTAAAAGTCATTTGTGACCTTGAAATGGAACAAATGACCTTGGGTCAAGGTCATGGTGAAAGGATTTGATTCAAAGAATATTTGTGTAAAGTTTGAACTGTCAAGGTCAAACAGTCCTTTTTTATAAACTAAAGTTTGTTGTGACCTGGAGAATGAGAATTTAACCTTGGGTCAAGGTCAAGGTGAAAGAGCTGGGCCCGAGCATTATATGCATAAAGTATGAACTCTGAAGGTGAAATAGTCTTTGTTTTATAGGCAAAAGTTGCTGTGACCTTGAAAATGAGAATTTGACCTTGGGTCAGGGTCAATGTGAAAGAGCATGACTGAACAATTATATGTATGAAGTTTAACTCTGAAGGCCGTATATAGTCTTTCTTCTATAGGCAAAAGTTTGTTGTGACCTTGAGAATCAGAATTTGACCTTGGGTCAAGTTCAAGGTGAAAGAGCTTGGTTAATTGATATTATGTATTAAGTTTGAACTCTGAAGGCGAAATAGTCTTTGTTTTATAGGCTAAAGTTGCTGTGACCTTGAAAATAAGAATTTGATCTTGGGTCAAGGTCAGTGTGAAAGAGCATGACTGAATAATTATATGTATGAAGTTTAAACTCTGAAGGTCGTATAGTCTTTCTTCTGTAGGCAAAAGTTTGTTGTGACCTTGAAAATCAGAATTTGACCTTGGGTCAAGGTCAAGGTGAAAGAGCTTGGTTAATTGATATTATGTATTAAGTTTGAACTCTGAAGGTGAAATAGTCTTTGTTTTATAGGCTAAAGTTGCTGTGACCTTGAAAATAAGAATTTGACCTTGGGTCAAGGTCAGTGTGAAAGAGCATGACTGAACAATTATATGTATGAAGTTTAAACTCTGAAGGTCGTATAGTCTTTCTTCTGTAGGCAAAAGCTTGTTGTGACCTTGAAAATCAGAATTTGACCTTGGGTCAAGGTCAAGGTGAAAGAGCTTGGTTAATTGATATTATGTATTAAGTTTGAACTCTGAAGGTGAAATAGTCTTTGTTTTATAGGCTAAAGTTGCTGTGACCTTGAAAATAAGAATTTGACCTTGGGTCAAGGTCAGTGTGAAAGAGCATGACTGAACAATTATATGTATGAAGTTTAAACTCTGAAGGTCGTATAGTCTTTCTTCTGTAGGCAAAAGTTTGTTGTGACCTTGAAAATCAGAATTTGACCTTGGGTCAAGGTCAAGGTGAAAGAGCTTGGTGTATTGATATTATGTATTAAGTTTGAACTCTGAAGGTGTAATAGTCTTTGTTCTATAGGCAAAAGTTTGTTGTGACCTTGAGATTCAGAATTTGACCTTGGGTCAAGTTCAAGGTGAAAGAGCTTGTTTTACTGATATTATATATTAAGTTTGAACTCTGAAGGTGAAATAGTCTTTGTTTTATAGGCTAAAGTTGCTGTGACCTTGAAAATAAGAATTTGACCTTGGGTCAAGGTCAGTGTGAAAGAGCATGACTGAACAATTATATGTATGAAGTTTAAACTCTGAAGGTCGTTTAGTCTTTCTTCTATAGGCAAAAGTTTGTTGTGACCTTGAAAATCAGAATTTGACCTTGGGTCAAGGTCAAGGTGAAAGAGCTTGGTTTATTGATATTATGTATTAAGTTTGAACTCTGAAGGTGTAATAGTCTTTGTTCTATAGGCAAAAGTTTGTTGTGACCTTGAGATTCAGAATTTGACCTTGGGTCAAGTTCAAGGTGAAAGAGCTTGTTTTACTGATATTATATATTAAGTTTGAACTCTGAAGGTGTAATAGTCTGTGTTCTACAGGCAAAACTTTATTGTGACCTTGAGAATCAAAATTTGACCTTGGGTCGAGGTCAAGGTGAAAGAGCTTGGTTTAACGATATGGTGTACGAACCTTGAACTCTGAAAGTCAAATAGTTTTTGTTCTATAGGCAAAAGTTTGTTGTGACCTTGAGAATGAAAATTTGACCTTGAAAGTAGGTCAACATTAAATGACTACCTATAAGTAACCTAGTATCCAAGTTTCAACTCAAAATCTCAAAAACTGTAGAAATTGGCACTGTGCCAATTTAAAGTACCATTTTCAACTCGGAATAGCGCGAAAACCGTAAATATTTTATCGAGCATGTAAGCGTATAAAAGTTTACAAATTTCCCAAAGAACATTTAAAAACAAATTTCATTCAAATCGTACGGTTAGTTTAGGAGTTATAAGAGTTTAAAGATTTGACCTTTGATGGCCTCTAGCGGGGGCATATGTGAATTTTTCGACGACAAAATTTTTTTACCTCAAGATCTTTACATGCTCTTTCACATGATACTTTTCGTTTTATCTTAAGAAGTTGTACTTTTTTGTACAGTCACTGGAACGATCTGGGGGTAAGAATAATAATAATAATAATAATAATAAGAATAATAATAAGAATAAAGAAAAGACAATACAATAACAGAAAGGATTCCGACGGAAAAGTCGGAATCCTTAATAAAGAAAAGACAATACAATAACAGAAAGGATTCCGACGGAATAGTCGGAATCCTTAATAAAGAAAAGACATTGCAATAACAGAAAGGATTCCGACGGAATAGTCGGAATCCTTAATAAGAATAAAGAAAAGACAATACAATAACAGAAAGGATTCCGACGGAAGTCGGAATCCTTAATAAGAATAAAGAAAAGACAATACAATAACAGAAAGGATTCCGACGGAAGTCAGAATCCTTAATAAGAATAATAAGAATAAAGAAAAGACAATACAATAACAGAAAGGATTCCGACGGAAGTCGGAATCCTTAATTAAAAGTGGTTAAAAACAAAGTGTTAAATTAAGGGTTGAAGTGTGGGACCTGGGCAACAGTGGACCTAAAAGTGTCCAGGTCTCGGATGTTTACAATTTCAGCAGGGAGGCTATTCCAGAATATGACTGTTCGGGGGAAAAACGAATATTTGTAGAAGTCTCTAGGTGTATGAACCTGATAGAAATGGAAGTCGTGGTTTCGGGCCGAGGACCTAACTGGGACAGTAAAATGAGGTGGCATTTGGATGGCCACAAGTTGGTAAACAATTTTATAGAAGAGGACGACCCTTGATGTTGACCTTCTTTGTTGTAATGACTGCCATCCGAGCTTATCAATCATGCAAGAGACACTGCTATATGGGGAATAATCATTTAAGCACCACCTTGCTGCCCGTCTTTGTACATTTTCAATTTTGTTTATTTGATCTTTTGTGTATGGATCCCAGACACTGGGGGCATACTCAACCTGTGGTCTACAATGGTTTTATAAGCAAGCTCCCTGGTCTTAATGTGTCTGGTTTTGATGTTTCTTTTTATGAAACCTAATGATTTGTTGGCCTTGTTTGTTATGTTATTTACGTGTGTGTTCCAGTTAAGTTTGTTTGTAATTGTTATACCTAAATATTTTGCTTCTGTCGTTGTTTCTAGGGTTTGTCCATGTAAGGTGTATGTTGTTGTGAGTGGTGCTCTGGATCTGGAAATCTGTATTACCTGGCATTTAGATGGATTAAATTCCATGTCCCATAATTCTTCCCACTTTTCTAGGTTGTGTAAGTCAGTTTGAAGGGTCCTGCTGTGTTCTGTTTTGTTCAGTGTGAGGTATAGGGCGGTGTCATCGGCAAAAAGCCTGACCTTGGACCTTACATGACTAGGCAGGTCATTTATGTAGACGAGGAACAAGATCGGTCCGAGGACCGATCCTTGGGGTACCCCGGAAGTAACAGGCACTTCCGGAGACTCCTCCCCGTCTACAACAACTGTCTGGGTCCTGTGACACAAAAAACCTCTGACCCATTCGAGGACTTGACTTGTAACTCTGTAGCTTTTGAGTTTTAGGAGAAGTTTTTGATGGTTAACCTTGTCAAAGGCCTTGCTGAAATCCAGGAGGATAAGATCGGTCTGCCTACCCTCCTGAAGACTTCTAGCAAGGTCTTCGACAAGCATAACCAATTGGGTCTCACACGACCGTTTCTCTCTAAAACCATGTTGTAGGTCGTACAGAATGTTGTTTTGGTTCAAGTGTTTAAGTAAGTTTGTAGTAATTATGTGTTCTAGAAGTTTGCAGCATATACATGTTAGTGAGATGGGTCTGTAATTTGATGCAGAGCTTTTATCACCTTTTTTGAAAATGGGGGAAACACGGGCCTTGGTCCAATCGTCGGGGAGGGATCCAGTGTCAAGGGAAGTTTGAAAAATTACCTGAAGAATGGGTGAGATCTGCTGACTAAGCTCTTTTAGAACAATAGGTCGGATGTTATCTGGTCCGGCTGCCTTTTCTGGATGGAGACCTTTAAGTAGCTTGAGTATACCTTTATGTGAGATCGTGATTTCTGGCATTTCTGGATGTTGGGTTCTGAGCCTGTTTTCGGGATCTGAAATTTTACCTAATTTTATGTGGTCCTGTGCTGACATACTGCATAGCTGTTTGAGACTGAGGGGTGATTTGGGTGTGAAGACGGACTGAAATTGATTACTTAGGATGGAAGCTTTTACCTTGTTATCGCTGTGAAGTAGACCATGGTCTTTCAGGGGGGCAATGCCACTGGAGTCTTGTCTGCTGTTTTTAAGCTGATCTTTTTTTTGTTTTTAAGCTGATCTTGTCGTATATACTCTTCCGATTGCTGAAGTGAGCTGCACAGACAGTAAATGTAATTGTCATCCATGTGACCATGTCTCAGTGTGTCTGCTTGGATTGTTTGTTTGTCTATTTGATGTCAGTGTCTTGTCCCTTTCTGTTTGTTGCAGTTGTTTTGACTGATGTCTATTGTTTGTTAAAATCCTGCATGTGTGTGCTGCTGTGTATGTGTTAAGTGGTCTGAATGGATAACTTTCCCACTTCCAGGATATTATCCTTCTGATTAGACCATGTTACAACTTACATGTACTGGTAAGGCTTAATCATGTATTGGTAAGAGTCTTACTTTAGTAAATTGCTGGCAATACACATTTAGTCTTGGCCAATAACGACAGTGGTGTTACTACATGTATATATGTTTCACAAATATGTTGAAATATATATGTACTAATGATCATTATTTATGTTCAGGAACAAACACAATCCAAAGAACCAGAACCAGAAAATGCTACACATGAAAAGGTGCCTGTAAAACCAGACATAAACTCAGAAGACTTATTTGGTGGTAAGTACAAATGTTCATACCCTGTAATGATATCGATGTTGTAACTGTTTCTTTTTATTAATACAAAAATGTATGTAGTTGTAGTGAAATCTTATATTTTCTGTTCATATAATGTATCGGTATCTTTAAATAAATTGATGGGATTCCTGAAAGAACACACTTTGATTGATGGAGGTTGAGGAAAAACTTGTGCACTGCATCCATGAGCTACCGGTATAATTTTCCATCCATTTTTTGGTGCCAATCAGATACCATCATCAACCAAACACAATAATAATGATTCCTTAGATAATCATGATAATAACTAAGGTATACACACATAGAATTATTGGTAAATAACAATGATTTGAAGGAAACATCAATGAGCATCTGTTGTAACTTTGTTTGCCAGGAAGCTTGGAAACACAAATTTGAAAAGACAAACAAATAAGTGACACCCTTCCTTTTAGAAAATTAAAACTTCCTCATATATCACCTGTGTGGATAGGGTTATCAGGTCCCTAATGATGTTATTGCTTAGAGTCCAAGCTCAATGTCACAGTGAACAATGAAAATAAATACTGACAAGAATGTTTAACATTAGTTATCAATTTTGTTTTGTCACATACATTTACAAGCATGCCTGGACTTTTGGATGTTCTTGTTTGTGCTCAATTCAGATAAATTTTGCATTGATAATGGAAAAAAATATAAAGAAATCTTTATAGAATTCGCTGAATACACCATGGTTATGAATAGTTATATTTCTTCCTCAGAGGCTGATGGTGAGGATGTTAAACTGGATTCAGATTCCGAGCCTGATGAGGAAGAATCATCTGGAGCTCCTCTACCCTCCATGGAGCCTGCAGAGCCTTCTCCTGCTCCTGCAGAGCAAAAGAGCGCCCCAACTGGGGAGGAAACACCCAAACTCTCTGTCTCAGAGACTCTGACATCATCAACATGCAAGGAGAAGGTTACAGCCCCACCTCAAACAAAACGCAAAGATACCTCAGGTGTAAGTAATGATACTGCAAACCCCCCCCCCCCCCCCCCAAAAAAAAAAACGAAAAGATGCCTCAGTTTTTAAGTACTGATAACTCAAACAAAACACAAAAATACCTCAGATGTAAGTACTGATACCTCAAACAAAACACAAAGATACCTCAGGTGTAAGTACAGTATATTTTGTGAAAACCGGATCTTCTGTATTCCGGAATCTTGTCTACATCGGTCCTTTCTTACGGTCCTGAGCGATTCTCCGTATCTTTTAATAGTAAAATCTTTGTGTATTCCGTATCTTGTCTATTCCGTACTCCGCCCGTCAATTAGGGGACGGATCACACTAATTAGGGTTAATTGATCACCTGTATACCGGCCTTGTGTAAACATCTACTCAGGTATGATTTGGTCAACGGAAATTATACCTTCGGCAACGTATTTTTTTATAACAAAGAATTTAAAGCTATTTAGTGTACATGTTTATCATGGCGATTACGCCGAGTCAAAGAAATAATGTTGATAATGCATATCCATCTCACAAAAGACAAAGAAAAAAATTAAACTGGAAGAAAAAATATTTTTGATTGACGATTTGTAAAAAGTACAAAAAGTCTGGCATCGGAGCAACTACTGTTAGTGACATAATAAAAACTTGCAGCGCGCCCTTTGCCATAGTCCCATTCTGATAAAAATGGCCCATAAAATTCACAACTCACTGCGTCCTGGTGCGCATTACTCTTCCGTTTTTAAATCTATCTAAAACTTCTGTATTCTTATTTACGTTCTTACGTAGATCTACACCAGTAGAAGTAACGTGTGGATCACACTATTCTTCTGTTGACCGACAATTAATGCAATGATAAAATACAGTATTGATTTTTCTCTGACATTTTTTTCCTCGTTCTGTGCCTGAGATTTAAATCTCCAACGTCCACTTACGTATATTATCTATGTTACGGAACTTGTGTATGCGTTCGTCCATAAAAATGACCGAATGTTACCTTATTTGCAGACTTTACGCATTTTAAAAGAGAATGAAATTGTTAAATGCAAATCATTAAAAACTCATCCTTGGCAGATTTTTCCACAAAACGTAGACATTGATATGAAATATATTTGATCTCTGTTTATATATGATTAAATCTGTTTGTATTTTGTATTGATATGATGATCAATTATTCTATTCATCAGTAAAGGTATAGCAGTGAGCATTCTTGTGTATATTATTTCAATTTAATTGGGTCAAAAATATCGATTTTCTGTACACCGGATCTTGCCGAAACCGGCCGATTCAACCGGAACCAATGAAAGCCGGTTTACACAGATTATACTGTACTGATAACTCAAATGAAATGCAAAGATACCTCAGGTGTAAGTACTGATACCTCAAACAAGAAGCAAACATACCTCAGGTTTAGGTACTGATAACTCAAACAAAACACAAAGATACTCAGGTGAAAGTTGTGATACCTCAAATGAGACACAAAGATACCTCAGGTGAAAGAAGTGATACCTCAAGTAAAACACAAAGATACCTCAGGTGTAAGAACTGATACCTCAGGCGTAAGAACTGATACCTCAGGCGTAAGTACTGATACCTCAAACAAAACACAAAGATACCTCAGATGAAAGTAGTGACACCTCAAATGAAACACAAATATATATCAGGTGTAAGTAGTGATACCTCAAATAAAACACAAAGCATACATGTGAAACTTTTGCCTCCACAAATCTGGAGGATTTTCAATTTTCATCTGGAGATTTGGCCTCTTGTCGGGAGATTTTTAATTTTTCATCGGGAGGATTTATCGGTATTCGGAACCCCCCCTTTTTTTTAATCTACGGACGAATTTTCTCAACTCCCTTTACAACAAGGACAGATTCTGCTCTTATACAATAACAAAAACAATTCGTAGTTCGGAGAGTTGTCTCAAATTCTTTTACCTTGCTTCTGCTACTTGAGTACACCTGTACAGAAAATCAATAACTGCTCTTCATGGGGTTTAAACTCATGTTATACACGCTTATACAGAGTACGTGAATTACATGACGTAGTTTTTCCTACCTATTCATTTATTTATTTATTTATTTATTTATCAGCGAACTTTTACTGCACTTCCTCACTTTTTCGTGTTATATATGAATATAATATGATTTTACGGCATCAAGAAGATTCCCCAATAAACCTTGTACATCAATTTGGTACGTGAATTTGACGACCCGTGTTAAGATGAACTGGGTATAACGTCCCCTGGGGAAGTCGAGTACCCGTGGCGGTGAAGAGAACGCGACGCTAATTGCTTTGTTTTCCAGCAATATACCTGTTACCTGTATAATTAACACTTATTAAATTGATTGTCTGGTAACTACAGACGGCATAATGCGTAACGTAATACACAAATGGGGATTTTGCATTTCATCTGGAGAAATCTGGAGGATTTTTCGTTTTCGTCGGGAGGATTCTGTTTCGTCGGGAGGAATCAGGAGGACTATTTTTCATCGGGAGGGTCCTCGTTTCGTTGGGAAATTTCGTCCTCCCGCCGGACGGTTCACATGTATGACAAAGATACCGCAGGTGAAAGTAGTGATACCTCAAATAAAACACAAAAATACCTCAGGTGTAAGTACTGATACCTCAAACAGAACACAAAGATACCTCAAGTGAAAGTAGTGATGCCTCAAATAAAACACAAAGATACCTCAGGTGAAAGTACTGATACCTCAAACAGAACACAAAGATACCTCAAGTGAAAGAAGTGATACCTCAAATAAAACACAAAGATACCCCAGGTGAAAGTAGTGATACCTCAAACAAAACACACAGATACCTCAGGTGAAAGTAGTGATTCCTCAAATGAAACACAAAGATAACTCAGGAGTAAGAACTGATACCTCAAACAATACACAAAGATACGTCAGGCAAAAGAAATGATACATCAAATAAAACACACAGATACCTCAGGTGTTGGTACTGATACCTCAAACAAAACACAAAGATAACTTAGGCATAAGAACTTATACCTCAAACAAAACACAAAGATACCTCAGGCATAAGAACTTGTACCTCTAATAAAACAAAAAAATACGTCAGGAATAAGAACTGATACCTAATTAAGGATTGTTTTTCAGCTTTTGCGCTTTATCCGTGTGTATTGGCAGTAGGGAATGGAAACAAAATATGTAAAGCACGAAGTGCTTTTCATGAATTTTGTTTCCATTCCCTACTGCCAATACACACCGATAAAGCGCAAAAGCTGAAAAACAATCCTTATATTTACATTTTACGTGTTAACTAAGTTATTTCTATCAATTTTTCAGCCAGTTTCTTTACATTTGAAATATCATTGCGGAGGGAGAACGCCATTTGACGTAAGAGCAAATGAACGCTCGACGTTTTTCGCTTGATTAGAAGTAGTACCTTCTGCACGGAAACGTTGTTGACAAATGAGAAACTGAATTTTGTCCTCTTGCTGTATTTTGAACATTTAAATTAAAACTGAAGAAAATTGAATCGTGAAAATTCGTGACTTTTGTCCAACATAATTCAGACATGGCGGAGAGTTAAACTGGAGAAATTTCACAGAACTGAAGGGAAAACTTTTGAAAACTCTTTTTAACACACTATTAACTGCTTAGACATTTGAAATCAATCGGTATTATTTTAAACAAACTTCTGTAAATACCCTATTTCATCTGGAAGTAATTAGAATAATGCAAAAGTCGAGTACAGCCGTCGAAAACGCGAAAACTTTCGGTATTTTCATGACTTACCTCAACATCATGGCTAAAGATTCGCTGATACTCGAAGTATTTCTGATATTATGAATCAATAAGAAGCAAAGATAAATTCACTGTTGATAATAACACAAGTGAATCAAATCCTCGTCCTAAATACTGAATATTTGATCCACTTATGCCTGAATATTCGCTCATCCAAACACGACATCTTTCTGCAGACAACAATGCAGTTCGTCCTTGAACTTCGTCTACAGACGCGTGATCGACTTACTACGTCACACTTCTTGGAAGTGTACATGTGGTTGACCTAGATTTTGACACATTTAATCACTGGGGGTAAACGGCGTCGTTTGATAATGGATACATGTTTAGAATCTGTATTTTAAAAGCAATAAATAAAATGGGCATTTTATCAGAAATTAATCCGCGTAAATTCTAATGTCAGGTGATAGGCTCTTGCGATTATCGAGAAATAAAGCAACAGTTGGTTTGGTACCTTCATATAAGGGAGACGCAGTAGGAATGTAAATATAAGAAAATACAAAGATAAACCCGTGAGTAAGAACTGATACCTCAAATAAAACGCAAAGATACCTCGGGAGTAAAAACTGATAACTCAAACAAAACACAAAGATAACTTAGGCATAAGAACTTACATGTATACCTCAAATAAAACACAAAAATTCCTCAGGAATAAGAACTGATACCTAAAATAAAACACAAAGATAAACCTGTGAGTAAGAACTGATACCTCAAATAAAACACAAAGATACCTCAGGAGTAAGAACTGATACCTCAAACAAAACACAAAGATAACTTGGGCGAAAGAACTGATACCTCAAATAAAACACAAAGATACCTCAGATGTAAGTAATGATACCTTAAATAAAACACAAAGATATTTTAAAAATGCATAAATGTACCTCAAGGATATGTACTGATATAGCTAAGTAGATAGAATCTGTAAGTGGATGTGTTTGTTGATAAATTGTTATTTTATAGTTCACACAATAGCACACATATAGCTTATCATACAATCCCAGTTGATTTTGTTGTTAGAAAAAGTGTAAGAAATATGTACAGAAAAGAATAATTAAGCTTGCATGTTAGATAACGTAGATGCTCACATTCAGAAACTTGTTTTCTTTTTTTTTTAAATCAAAAGGACGTCATGTTAGAAGCATTCTTGAAACAGGTAGTTTACTTGGCACACCAAAGTAGTTACTAGTTTACATGATCTCCTCCAGTTTTTGCTATATTTTATTTCATCTTGTGGACAGGCCAGGTTTTCTATTCTCAAGTACAATTATTGCATGGAAAACTCTAACTGGTGGTGGTTTATTATCGATCTTATAAATTTTCTTACATTAAAATATTAGTACTGTAAGCTATTCACATACATGTATTTGTGACATTTTGTCTGGATATTCAGGTATCAAAAGGAGCATATCACCATGTAATCTAATTTTATAATAAGATTTTAGACTTATGGGATTGGCTTAAATCATGAAAATTCTTAGTTAGCCGCTTCTTTTTTTTTTTGTTGTTGCTTTTTTTCTGCAACTGAAAAGATAAAATGAGATCAAGGATGCATAAAAAACCCTTTTACATTGTATGCCCCCTAAATCAGAAAAAAGCATTTTGTTATGTACATATTAGTTTGCTGCCCACAACTTGTATCTGTGGAGATTTCGTTCATTTTAATTTCATGTTTGGTGAAGTTTTGAATGTATGAGTTGATATGCAGAAGATTATATAAAGTTTCTTCAAAGTGAAGTCAATAATTGGACTTTGAACTGAATTTATGGGTAGAAATCCATAAGGGTTGAAACTTTGAATTTGGTTGGAAAAATTGTTTATGTTGAAATAAGCTCATATACAATGAACATAATGAAACTTTATATACAAAATTCATAATACTTTCACTTTATAAATGATTGAAAGTATAGTTAACTCTAACACGATTTTTTTTTTTTTTTTCGCAGATGATAGATTTTTTATCAACTTTAGAGTATCAATGCCATAAGCTTAACATTTGTTTTGAGCAAATTTTGGATGTACAAGATTGTAAAGGTTAAAATTGGTGTATTAAACAAATTTTCGAGGAAAATGATTAGTCTTAAAAAGACTATTTCTGTTTTATAGTCAGAGGGAGAGGACCAATACACCATCAGTATCAAAGTCACAGAACCATCTAAAGTTGGCGATGGTATGGGAGCTTACATGACCTACAAAGTTATCACAAAAGTATGTACCATTTTACAATTTATTATTCCCCTACCAGCCTTGTTAAGGAACTTAAAATTTCCATCCTTTTCTGGCATAATGCATTGTAAATATGAATTTTTACTTTTTTTATGCCCTTGCCAAAATACTGACATGGGTATATAGTGATGTCAATGTCCATCTGTCATTTTGTTTGTCAGTCTGTCACAAAGACTTAAAAATTAGAAATAACTTTGATAGCCATAATTATTTTATACGATTTTGTAAATGAAGTGTAGATATGGAATGTTTATTAAGGCACGGTCCATTTGATATTCGGGGGGGGGGGGGGGGGGGGGGGGGGGCTTGGGTTTTTTGTCGCAGCAAGATTATTTTTTCGCCCCGGACTTGGGCAAAATTATTTTTTTCTTGCAAAGTTGGAGCAAGGAAATTTTTTTATAACAATTGATGTGAATATTAAGGATGTTTGTGTTTTTTTCAATAGAAATTCATTATTTTTAGCTCACCTCGACGAAGTTGAGTGAGCTTATGCTATAACCCCACGCGTCCGCGTCCGCGTCCGCGTCCGCGTCCGCGTCCGTGTCCGCGTCCGCGTCCGGTTAAGAAGTTTGGGGTAGCTCAGTATCTGACAAAGTACTAATGCTACAGTAACCAAACTTGCACAAGTGATTCATCTTTGGATGCTGAGGTGAACCCATGCATCGGATGCAGCATCTGACCTACATTTTCCGCTTGAGTGACTTGGTTAAGAAGTTTGGGGTAGCTCAGTATCTGACAAAGTGCTAATGCTACAGTTACCAAACTGGCACAAGTGATTCATCTTTGGATGCTGAGGTGAACCCATGCATCGTATTCAGCATCTGACCTATATTTTCCGCTTGAGTGACTTGGTTAAGAAGTTTGGGGTAGCTCAGTATCTGACAAAGTACTGATGCTACAGTAACCAAACTTGCACAAGTGATTCATCTTTGGATGCTGAGGTGAACCCATGCATCGGATGCAGCATCTGACCTATATTTTCCGCTTGAGTTACTTGGTTAAGAAGTTTGGGGTAGCTCAGTATCTGACAAAGTGCTAATGCTACAGTTACCAAACTGGCACAAGTGTTTCATCTTTGGATGCTGAGGTGAACCCATGCATCGTATGCAGCATCTGACCTACATTTTCCGCTTGAGTGACTTGGTTAAGAAGTTTGGGGTAGCTCAGTATCTGACAAAGTACTGATGCTACAGTAACCAAACTTGCACAAATGATTCATCTTTGGATGCTGAGGTGAACCCATGCATCGGATGCAGCATCTGACCTACATTTTCCGCTTGAGTGATTTGGATAAGAAGTTTGGGGTAGCTCAGTATCTGACAAAGTACTGATGCTACAGTAACCAAACTTGCACAAGTGATTTATCTTTGGATGCCGAGATGGATCCATGCATCGGATGCAGCATCTGACCTACTTTTTCCACTTGAGTGATTTCGCTTTTAAAAGCCAATATTGAGCAAAGTATAAGTGCTACATGTACCAAACTTGCATATTGGATGTATCTTTGATCAAACTTTCATAAAATGACCTTGACCTCCTTTTTCCGCTTGAGTGATTTTGCCTTTAAAAGCCAATATTGAGCAAAGTATAACTGCTATATGTACCAAACTTGCATATTGGATGTATCTTTGATCAAACTTTCATAAAATGACCTCGACCTACTTTTTCCGCTTGAGTGATTTTGCCTTTAAAAGCCAATATTGAGCAAAGTATAAGTGATACATGTACCAAACTTGCATATTGGATGTATCTTTGATCAATCTTTCATAAAATGACCTTGACCTACTTTTTCCGCTTGAGTGATTTTGCTCTATAAAGCCAATATTGAGCAAAGTATAACTGCTACATGTACCAAACTTGCATATTGGATGTATCTTTGATCAAACTGTCATAAAATGACCTTGACCTACTTTTTCTGCTTGAGTGGTTTTGCCTTTAAAAGCCAATATACATGTACTAAGAAATATGTTTGAATTGAATTTTGCTGTCACGAGGTGAGCTTCGTAATCTGTGATTACCTATGTTTATTAAATTGCTCTAAACATTATTTTTATGTAAAACTTGTATTCACTTCTAAACTGAGAAAGATGAAAGATTTTTACAATATGCAATATATAATTTTTAGTAAACAAAATGTATATAAGGTCATGTAACATGTAAGAGGGCCTCTTGCAAGTTTTTACATGTAGAAATGAAAACTAGTGAAAAACCTTTCAAGCTTGTATATAAAATTAGACACTATGGTGATACATGTATCTATTAATAGTAATAAATTATATTGATAATGTATTTAAGCATTTTAATTGTTTCAGTCACATGCATTTTTTTGATATTTTCAAATATGAACTTGCCATTATAGAAGAAGACAATGACGAGCGAAGCGAGCCAAAATTTTTTTTATAGAAAGTAAAAAGTGTGGTGAGCGGAAAAATTTACAGGAATTTTATGGTTAATCTTCAAATTCAGATTACTTGTAAGAGCAAGATTATTTTTTTCTCTCACACCATAAGCAAATTAAATTTTTTTCATCAAAATTCAGAGCAAAATTATTTTTTTCGAAAAAACCCCAAGCCCCCCCCCCCAGAATATCAAATGGACCGTGCCTAAGTGTTAAGTTTTTCAACTTTTACCTAGCAGACATTGCCAAAGTCACGATCTGTTGGCTATAGCCGGTAAAATTCGAATATGTCTGGTGAATTAATCCACGTATTGGACAAATTGTCTGGTAAAAAAATAGACCAAAGAAAAAAAAATATGTTTGTTTCCTGGAACCCGATCGACCGTTAAAATTTGTGCCGACTCTGGGTTTTTTTATCGCCATTTCCCCCATACTGCCTTAACAGAATTGAAATTCCTTAAAAAATTCTGAAAGTCCTGCATATCCCAGACTCATGTTTGGATGTGTCCAGACTCCCATGACTTTTCAACTTCCTTATAGACGGGCCGTAATCAATATTACATTCATTACGACTTTTGCCGTAAATTACTACAGTGAGTAGTTCTCACCTTACCAACAGGTAGATTCAATCTGTTTCACATGAGTGACCGCTTGTTAGAAGTTCTGTAGAATTAAAGTTATAAGGGTTATTCTACTGTCTCCGAGGGCATAGCCCGAGGAACAGTTGAATAACCCACTTGTTGCACGGCAATTGTTAGGCCATCAAACAATTATCACCAATGATGGAATAATTCTTCACTGCTACTTAAAGAAAACTACTCATGGTAGTCAGTCAATGACTCAGTCAATTGTTCAATCATTACTTCAATCATTAATCTAATCATTGCTACACAATGAAAATTATTGCACCCTCTGGAAAGGTGTAAATTACCGCCTGCAACGTAGACCGTTCAACAAATTATCTAGTCACCTTACCTGTATAGTGTACATGTATCATAATTGGATCGTGGACATTTAACTTTATATTGAAGATTAGAACAGAGGAGCAGATAATCTTTTTTATGCCCCCGGAATCAAAGATTCGGGGGCATATAGTTTTTGGCCTGTCCATCTGTTTGTCTGTTTATCTGTTTGTCTGTTTGTCTGTTTGTCCGAAAAACTTTAACATTGGACATAACTTTTGAATGGTAAGTGATAGGGCTTTCATATTTCACATGTGTATTCCTTGTGACAAGACCTTTCCATTGATACCAAAATTTTTGACCTCGTGACCTTGACCTTGACCTTTGACCTACTTTTCAAAAACTTTAACATTGGGCATAACTTTTGAATGGAAAGTGATAGGGCTTTCATATTTCACATGTGTATTCCTTGTGACAAGACCTTTCCATTGATACCAAAATTTTTGACCTCGTGACCTTGACCTTTGACCTACTTTTCAAAAACTTTAACATTGGGCATAACTTTTGAATGGGAAGTGACAGGGCTTTCATATTTCACATGTGTATTCCTTGTGACAAGACCTTTCCATTGATACCAAAATTTTTGACCTCGTGACCTTGACCTTGACCTTTGACCTACTTTTCAATAACTTTAACATTGGGCATAACTTTTGAATGGTAAGTCATAGGGCTTTCATATTTCACATGTGTATTCCTTGTGACAAGACCTTTCCATTGATACCAAAATTTTTGACCTCGTGACCTTGACCTTGACCTTTGACCTACTTTTCAAAAACTTTAACATTGGGCATAACTTTTGAATGGGAAGTGACAGGGCTTTCATATATTTTACATGTGTATTCCTTGTGACAAGACCTTTCGATTGATACCAAAATTTTTGACCTCGTGACCTTGACCTTGACCTTTGACCTACTTTTCAAAAACTTTAACATTGGGCATAACTTTTGAATGGGAAGTGACAGGGCTTTCATATTTCACATGTGTATACCTTGTGACAAGACCTTTCCATTGATACCAAAATTTTTGACCTCGTGACCTTGACCTTTGACCTACTTTTCAAAAACTTTAACATTCGGCATAACTTTTGAATGGGAAGTGATAGGGCTTTCATATTTCTCATGTGTATTCCTTGTGACAAGACCTTTCCATTGATACCAAAATTTTTGACCTCGTGACCTTGACCTTGACCTTTGACCTACTTTTCAAAAACTTTAACATTGGGCATAACTTTTGAATGGGAAGTGATAGGACTTTCATATTTCACATGTGTATTCCTTGTGACAAGACCTTTCCATTGATACCAAAATTTTTGACCTCGTGACCTTGACCTTGACCTTTGACCTACTTTTCAATAACTTTAACATTGGGCATAACTTTTGAATGGTAAGTGATAGGGCTTTCATATTTCACATGTGTATTCCTTGTGACAAGACCTTTCCATTGATACCAAAATTTTTTACCTCGTGACCTTGACCTTGACCTTTGACCTACTTTTCAAAAACTTTAACATTGGGCATAACTTTTGAATGGGAAGTGACAGGGCTTTCATATATTTACATGTGTATTCCTTGTGACAAGACCTTTCGATTGATACCAAAATTTTTGACCTCGTGACCTTGACCTTGACCTTTGACCTACTTTTCAAAAACTTTAACATTGGGCATAACTTTTGAATGGGAAGTGACAGGGCTTTCATATTTCACATGTGTATACCTTGTGACAAGACCTTTCCATTGATACCAAAATTTTTGACCTCGTGACCTTGACCTTGACCTTTGACCTACTTTTCAAAAACTTTAACATTGGGCATAACTTTTGAATGGGAAGTGATAGGGCTTTCATATTTCTCATGTGTATTCCTTGTGACAAGACCTTTCCATTGATACCAAAATTTTTGACCTCGTGACCTTGACTTTGACCTTTGACCTACTTTTCAAAAACTTTAACATTGGGCATAACTTTTGAATGGGAAGTGACAGGACTTTCATATTTCACATGTGTATTCCTTGTGACAAGACCTTTCCATTGATACCAAAATTTTTGACCTCGTGACCTTGACCTTGACCTTTGACCTACATTTCAAAAACTTTAACATTTGGCATAACTTTTGAATGGGAAGTGATAGGGCTTTCATATTTCACATGTGTATTCCTTGTGACAAGACCTTTCCATTGATACCAAAATTTTTGACCTCATGACCTTGACCTTGACCTTTGATCTATTTTTCAAAAACTTTAACATTTGGCATAACTTTTGAATGGTAAGTGATAGGGCTTTCATATTTCACATGTGTATTCCTTGTGACAAGACCTTTCCATTGATACCAAAATTTTTGACCTCATGACCTTGACCTTTGACCTTTTAACCCAGTGACCTCACATACATGTACTTAACAGAAAATAGTGTTCATACTAAAAAAGATGCCACTGGGGGCATTCGTGTTTCACAAACACAGGCTTTATTTTTATGCCCCCGGAATCAAAGATTCGGGGGCATATAGTTTTTGGCCTGTCCGTCTGTTTGTCTGTTTATCTGTTTGTCTGTTTGTCTGTTTGTCTGTTTGTCCGAAAAACTTTAACATTGGACATAACTTTTGAATGGGAAGTGATAGGGCTTTCATATTTCACATGTGTATTCCTTGTGACAAGACCTTTCCATTGATACTAAAATTTTTGACCTCGTGACCTTGACCTTGACCTTTGACCTACTTTTCAAAAACTTTAACATTGGGCATAACTTTTGAATGGTAAATGATAGGGCTTTCATATTTCACATGTGTATTCCTTGTGACAAGACCTTTCCATTGATACCAAAATTTTTGACCTCGTGACCTTGACCTTGACCTTTGACCTACTTTTCAAAAAACTTTAACATTGGGCATAACTTTTGAATGGGAAGTGATAGGGCTTTCATATTTCACATGTGTATTCCTTGTGACAAGACTTTTCCATTGATACCAAAATTTTTGACCTCATGACCTTGACCTTGACCTTTGACCTACTTTTCAAAAACTTTAACATTGGGCATAACTTTTGAATGGTAAATGATAGGGCTTTCATATTTCACATGTGTATTCCTTGTGACAAGACCTTTCCATTGATACCAAAATTTTTGACCTCGTGACCTTGACCTTGACCTTTGACCTACTTTTCAAAAAACTTTAACATTGGGCATAACTTTTGAATGGGAAGTGATAGGGCTTTCATATTTCACATGTGTATTCCTTGTGACAAGACCTTTCCATTGATACCAAAATTTTTGACCTCGTGACCTTGACCTTGACCTTTGACCTACTTTTCAAAAACTTTAACATTGGGCATAACTTTTGAATGGTAAATGATAGGGCTTTCATATTTCACATGTGTATTCCTTGTGACAAGACCTTTCCATTGATACCAAAATTTTTGACCTCGTGACCTTGACCTTGACCTTTGACCTACTTTTCAAAAAACTTTAACATTGGGCATAACTTTTGAATGGGAAGTGATAGGGCTTTCATATTTCACATGTGTATTCCTTGTGACAAGACCTTTCCATTGATACCAAAATTTTTGACCTCGTGACCTTGACCTTGACCTTTGACCTACTTTTCAAAAACTTTAACATTGGACATAACTTTTGAATGGTAAATGATAGGGCTTTCATATTTCACATGTGTATTCCTTGTGACAAGACCTTTCCATTGATACCAAAATTTTTGACCTCGTGACCTTGACCTTGACCTTTGACCTACTTTTCAAAAACTTTAACATTGGGCATAACTTTTGAATGGTAAGTGATAGGGCTTTCATATTTCACATGTGTATTCCTTGTGACAAGACCTTTCCATTGATACCAAAATTTTTGACCTTGTGACCTTGACCTTTGACCTACTTTTCAAAAAACTTTAACATTGGGCATAACTTTTGAATGGGAAGTGATAGGGCTTTCATATTTCACATGTGTATTCCTTGTGACAAGACCTTTCCATTGATACCAAAATTTTTGACCTCGTGACCTTGACCTTGACCTTTGACCTACTTTTCAAAAACTTTAACATTGGGCATACCTTTTGAATGGTAAGTGATAGGGCTTTCATATTTCACATGTGTATTCCTTGTGACAAGACCTTTCCATTGATACCAAAATTTTTGACCTCGTGACCTTGACTTTGACCTTTGACCTACTTTTCAAAAACTTTAACATTGGGCATAACTTTTGAATGGTAAGTGATAGGGCTTTCATATTTCACATGTGTATTCCTTGTGACAAGACCTTTCCATTGATACCAAAAAATTTGACCTCGTGACCTTGACCTTTGACCTACTTTTCAAAAACTTTAACATTGGGCATAACTTTTGAATGGTAAGTGATAGGGCTTTCATATTTCGCATGCGTATTCCTTGTGACAAGACCTTTCCATTGATACCAAAATTTTTGATCTCGTGACCTTGACCTTTGAACTTTTAACCCAGCGACCTCCCATACATGTACTTAACAGAAAATAGTGTTCATACTAACAAAGATGCCACCGGGGGCATTCGTGTTTCACAAACACAGGCTTTATTTCAGTTTAGTATACAGAATATTTTAGAAAGTATGAAAATTTGTTCATCAGAAAGATAGTATACATATTTTCTACAACCTAGACAAGTGTGGATTTCTAGGGTTGGGATGGGACTGGAATTTGCTAAAAAAAATCTTCTTGTCCTGATTTACCTAATTTTATTTTAAAATCACAGGCTGGAACACCCCTCCCCCCTGGAAAGAAATTCTAGATATGCTCATGCTGGGCACCTAAGATTATAATTTAAAAATACCACAACCTGTCATCAATTTACTACTTGTAATAGCTAACAGATTTCTTGATACTTGGAGTAACTAAAGATTCAACTGCAGTCAATGCCTTGCGGTGATCAAGAAACTTTTCAACGCATTGGGTTTTTGGGATGGCAGAGAAGCGGTGGGGGGGGGGGGGTTAATAGTACATTTACATATAGCTCAAAGAGAAGTTCTTTCTCATTTATAGGTGATATTTCCGAAATAAGAATTGTCTTGTAAAATGAAAATTTGGGTGGTGAATTTTTTTCATTTCATCAGACAAATTGTCTGGTATAATTTTGAACTTTGACGATGTCTGACCTAGTATCTGCCAGAAGTATTTTAATTGTTTTTCTATTAAGAAAAGGAAAGTTCAAACTATCATAAGTTTGAATTACATTTCATTCTATCTCATAAACTGATATTGAAAATCAAGTTATAATTATTTTCACAATTGTCTGATTCAAAATTTGGTCTTATTTAAAAGATTTATGTCCTGTCTTACAGACCACAATTCCAGCATTCCGTAAACCAGAGTTATGTGTACCTAGGAGGTTTAGCGACTTCCTCGGACTACACAGTAAACTTCAGGAGAAACATGTATCCGGTGGAGTTATTATCCCCCCGGCACCAGAGAAAAGTGTCATAGGTCAGGAGATTAACCTTACATAACAATTTTTCTTTCCCTCATATTTCTTTACAAAAAGGTTACAATTGGTTTTCAAAGGTTCAAGAGAAACATTCTGAGAAAAATAATATGTTATCAAATAATAATCCCTATAATAGTATGTTATGGTATTTTTTTTTTTTTGTATTGTATTTTAAGGTATGACAAAAATCAAAATGTCAAAGGAAGAATCAAATGCTGCAGATTTTATTGAGAGACGGCGAGCTGCATTAGAGAGGTGAGAAACTTTTTTTCAGTTGAAGTCATTGATTCAAATGTGCAATTATATATATTCCATATCTAAATGATTATTCTAAGTTCATGTTGCCGTCAGAACTGCATCATACATAGTAAATTGGTTGCGTTAGCTATAGTGAGATATATAATTGTAAAACTTTTTAAAAATATTTCAAGAAAAAAATTGTTACCATTTCTATTTGGTCAGGGTTTGTTCATATGTTAACAATTAATTTACTGTTTATTTGTTATAGATACCTTAATCGAACTGCTTCCCACCCTATTTTGCGTGTTGACCCAGATTTCCGTGATTTCCTCGAGAGAGACAGTGAACTTCCAAAGGCTACAAGCACATCAGCTCTCAGTGGGGCAGGTGTACTTAGGTTTATACATAAAGTTGGAGACGCTGTGGAGAAAATAGCGTTTAAAATGGATGAGTCAGACGAGGTGAGAACATATAACATATACATTTTCTTTTATTTACTTTGTATGAAAGGCACCATGGGAAGCTATTTTAATTCTCAGATTTTCTTTGGTTCTTTATGTTGGAGAGATTTTGAAGTCAGGTGATTAGCATGTCATCGTAAACTAAATTCACTTGTACTGTTCAAAGGAAATTAATTACCTAATTTTGATAATAAGCAACTAGTTTATATGAATATGAATGAAACAAATATTTTGTTTAACGGTTTTTGCATGGCCTTTGGTATCATTTGTCATACATGTATTTTATTATTTTGTAATACATGTATCTAAATAAAGAGGGCAATATGTTTCCTTTCCCTATGTACAAGAACTTTAGTTATTGTATTTTGATGGTGTCGTGTTGTATATGGGTCTGAGCTTCAGCCTCAAGTAGTTTTGTTTTGTGTCATTCTAATTACTTTAGATCTATAGAAATTACATTTCTTATTTGTCTGTTTTATGTATAATTTAATTACTGTATTTTGGTTGTAAGCTTGCCTTTGAATAGTACAAATACATGTTTATTGATACAATTACTCACATTGATAATAACAATATAGTTATTAGTAGAATCTTCATTTATGATATATATTTATATGTCGCCTGCAGCGCAAGGGCGGCATATAGGGATCACTTTGTCCTGTGTCTGTTAGTCCGTCTGTCTGGTAGTCACACCTTCACATATTTGGCTATAAATTACTTGATATACATGTACATCAGACATCTCTCAAACTTGCAGGGATGGTAAAGCATGATGAGACTCAGCATCCAATGTAGGTCAAGGTCACTATCATGGTCGAGGTCACGTACAAAGGGTCAAACATGCGACAGGCGACATACCTGTTCTTGAACAGTTCTATTTTTCATTAAGCCATATTACATAGTTATTGAATTAAAGTCTATTGTATGTCTAACCATATGTATGGCAGTCCAAAATATTCAATTTTTTTTTACTTTTTTTTAAGTCTTTTAGATTTACACATACAGATTTAGAATTACTATCCATTTTGGACAGTATGTGACGTAAACTAGTTGTGACATCATCAAATTCTAATGAAACCAGCATAAAATTCAGACAAAATAAGCTAGGAGTATGACATTTCTAAAGGAATTTTACTATGTCATAATGCATTTACGTCAGATATCATCACAAAAGGGAAGTAACTCTATATATTGGAAAGATGGTATATAAGATGGATAATTTGCTAGGATGTAGTAACTTTCTTTAAAGAACATTTGCAATGATTTGAAGCTTTAGTTTATATTTGCTGTGAAAATAAAACATTGCAGGTACATGTATTTAGGAATCTCTGTATCGGTCAGTTTGTCTGTCATTCACTGTTTAACTGCTGTATGGATTCAAATTTTATTTAGTAGAATTGTTGCATTTAACCTATGAAAGGTCATAACCTTATACCCTATCCACATGTTTGTGCAAAGTTTTGATGAGTTATTTTCGGTATTAATGATCTTATCACTTTTATTATGCCCTTCATTTGACGGGACGTATTATGGTATGGCCCATCTGTCAGCTTATGGAACACAATAACTTGAATTTTCATGGTATTTATACACTGTGATCAGAATGTGGAGAGGAAGCCGCCTTTCGATTTTCAGATTCATCCAATTTATCGTTACAGAGTTATGGGACTTTTTTGAAATACTGTGAAAATATCCTGAAAAGTAAATTACTTAAAAATTATTTAAAAATCTATTTGTATACTTCAAGAAGAAAGAATGTTCTTTACACATGTAACAGGTTTTTAATTTTTTTGTCGCATAATTGAGAAATTATGTGTAATGGGAGAAGAGGTTATATGCACAATGTATACATGTTAAACTTAGGGGAAAGTACATGCCCATAGCACGCAATAACTTGAATATGCATCAGCAGATTTTCATAATATTTATACATTGTGATTAGAATTTTGAGAGAAAGCCACCTTTTGATTTTTATCTTCAACTGATTTGTTGTTATGAAGTTATGGTACTTGGATTTTTAGCTCACCTCACGAAGTGAGAGGGAGCTTATGCTATCACCCTGTCGTTGTTAAGAAGTTTTATTTCTCTATTATGAGTGCTAGGAAGTTCAAACTTGCACAGATGATGTGTCTTTAAGAGTAGATTACGAATCTACGTTCAAATGTAGGTCATAACCTATACTTTCCGCTTGAGTGCACATGTTAGGAAGATTTCGGTATCAATGTTAAGGAGTTTTATTTCTCTATTATAAGTACTAGGAAGTTCAAACTTGCACAGATGATGCGTCTCTAAGAGTAGATCATGAATCTACGTTCAAATGTAGGTCATGACCTATATTTTCTGTCGAGTGCACATGTTAGGAAGATTTCGGTATCAATGTTGAGAAGTTTTATTTCTCTATCATAAGTGCTAGGAAGTTCAAACTTGCACAGATGATGCGTCTTTAAGAGTAGATTACGAATCTACATTCAAATGTAGGTCATGACCTATATTTTCCGCTTGAGTGCACATGTTAGGAAGACTTGGATATCATTAGAGTACACCCATTCAGGCAAAATTTGGGTCAATAAATGAAATACTCGACTTCCCTATTCTATTTTGTTTTTGTGTGGTATCATTTTTGTTGGTTCTCAGTAGGACAGGTTTTCAAATTCAAAACTGTGTATTCTTTGACTCCTGCCATGATAGAATGCTGCCATGAGATGAGCTTTGTAATCTTTGATTACACTATGTTTTGGTATAGTGAAAATAAATCCTGATGGGCGTATCTTGCTGCATTTGCATAGGCTTTATTGAAAATGAGGGATAAAAACTTCCATTTCAGTTATAATTACTTAATTAGGATTTTTCTCCTAGTAGAAATGACATAAATACTTCAAATGATATAAATTTTCTACAACCATCAATGTAGATACCAAATATTCAGATGTCATATGGAAATTTTTAATCTGAGGAAGAAAAGAATTAAGATTATGCAGGTCTGAAATTCTCCCATAAGTATTTAAAAAGACATTGTAGATATCTTCTGAATTTAAGATTGTTTTAAATCTTACTTTTGATAGCGTTCCTTTTCACTTTGTTGAATTTTATATCAATGAATTTATTTGAAGCATTATGAAGGGTTAGGGTCTGTTTTGACATTTTATCCGCGCTCTTACCTTTGTACCATTTTACCACGCTCACCATCTGACGACCAGTGGGATTACGATATGGAGGTATCAGTCATGCATCACAGGATTTTCAGATTTACTTATGGTCGTTTTGTTAACGTCTGTTGACGTCATTCTGCCCATAAGAACTCTGAGAAGTCCATACCTACATGCACTTTGATTTTGTGACTTGTTTTGTTTCAGTGGCGCATTGTTTAAGCAATGTCCTAAGTCATCATTGTCAAGTTTTTAGCAAAGAACCTTACTGTATTTAGAATTTTTTCCCTATTTTATAAAGCATGTGTGCTCTTTTACAAGATGCAAACAGTTTTTTTCAGTGCTTTATAGAAATGCACCAGCATTGAATTTAATTACTTTTATGCTTGCATTTTTACAATAACAGTATTTATTTTATCTTTAGTACACTAAATAGATTTTTTTTAAATTAAGTGAAACTTTAACTTGACTTTGTTTTATCGTTGAACACTTAATTTTTTGGGGTATGATTTTTCCTGTATATTAAATGGATGTTGTCAGAGTAGATACTTTTAATTTTTTACAGTAATACTGCTTGTTTTATAGAAATACATGTCCATCTATGCCTGACGATCCCCTAGTGATGTATCTAAATAGTTTTAGTAAAATATAGACTTATATTTTAAAAACAATTATCATGATTTGTCCATGTTCAATATATGCTTGTTTTATGTAATAATTGTTTAATTTTAATTAAAATGCAATTTCTGTTATCAAAGATAATGAAAGAGAGGGGTTTTTACTAACATAAGCTTAGCTTAGTGTATTTCAAATTTAATCTAGACCAATACATTAGCAAGGACTTGGGAATCTCGCTGAATCTGAAGTTACCATAGAAAATAGATGATGATTATGGCTCGATGAAAAAAAAAATGAGATCAAAAGTCTATTTTTGATTTGAAAAATTAAGAAAGCATTTCTTGAATTTACCCTTTCCTGATTTATATTATTTTATATATTTACTTTTTAATATTTCAAAATAATTCTTTTTAGAGTACATTATATTATAATGTCTAATATAATGCCGAGATCAACTTGTTGTGATATTTAATCAAAATTGTTTCTATGCTAGTTGATACAAATTATAGATAAATTCATTAATACATTTGAAATGATTTTAATGAAATACATGTATACTCATGTATATGTTTTGTTTCAGTGGTTTGAGGAGAAACAATTACAAGTAGAAGGTTTAGAATCACAGCTCAGAAAATTACATTCCAGTCTAGAATCACTGACACACCACCGACGGGGTATGTTTCATCCGTTTGTATGCATTGATGTTATTATCCCTTGGCCCAATAGCTGATTTTCCAGTAACCTTGTGAGGCAGTCAAGCACCAGACATCACAAAAATTCGCGATATTTTCTGAAATTCATTGTGACGTCAAAATAAAAAGCATGACAATACATTAAAAGGTGCTTCAAGACAGTGCAATCAGATGTCACAATGGAAAATTTTGCCAAATGATGTGATGTCTGGTGTCTGTGTGTATAAAATCAAGGTTAGGAACAGTTATAATCTTTTATCTGGAAAATGGACTTTTTGTTGATAAAGCCACCGTTCCACTGCAATCCCGTTGTACCTACGACTATTCCCGACCGAAATTTTCACAAGAGCGGGTAAAACTTTCCCGACCTTTTCATTTTTTCCTTGAAATCACGCTCTATTCCCGACCGATTCCGGATCAATTTATGACCGATTCACGTTTCATTGCGGACTTACTCACGCTTTACCCGCTCTACTCACGATCATATTGCCGACCAAGTCCCGTTCTATCCGATCAAACTCCGATCTATTCCCGACCAAAACCCGATCTATTCCCGATGCAATTCCGATCTATTACCGACTGTCCCCGACGCATTCCCGCTCAACACATAATTTCTAACTTAAACTGATCTCATTTTTCATCCAATGATCGTATCGACCGAGAAGAAGCCTACATTTCTCGTTTTGACCAAGCCTTACCCAAAAGTGTCGCGATCAAAATTAAAAAAAAATTCTTACTTAAAAAGTGGCATTGGATAGCCAAGAATCGTCGCCGCGACATTTTGGTAATAAGTATTTTGAACGAATCAATATCAGTGCGAGAAAATGAATGAAATATGCACAGATCCTATTTGAAGCGTCGTTTGGTCGTAACTTGGTCATATAAAGCGTGAATAGGTCGCTAGATGGTCTTGGTAAGATCAGCAAACATTGAACCTTTAATGAATAGATCGTGTTAAGAGCGTAGAATAGACGGGTAAAGATCGGGAACAGGGCGTAATTAAAGCGTATCTTATGCGTGAAGAGAGCGGGGTTTAGTTAAATGCCGATCAAACCACGCTCAAGCCACGCTCTTTCCCGACCAGGACACGATTAACCTAGGCTGTACCCACGACTATCCCGACCAAGCGCCGACTATTTCACGACCACAAAGAGAGCGGGAAAGTTTCCCGTATTCTTTCAACCGGTTGAAAGAATACGGGAAACTTTTCCCGACCTCTTAAGCGTGCCCGCTCTAATACCGATCGATTTTGGACCAACATACGCTGTACCAGACCAAGATACGACTAAGAGCCGTTCTCTCCCGACCTGGCAATTTTCGAGGTCGGGAATGAACGTAGGTACAGCGGGATTGCAGTGGAACGGGGGCTTAAGGGAAAATAGGATAAGGGAAAATAGTAACCCCATCATATATGCGGTTAGGTGTGTGGTTGGGTGGGTCTGCTAAAGCATGGGGTTTCATCAGACTTTCCATGTAAGTTCCCAATACTAATAAGACTACCTATTGCTTTTTAAGATCCAAGGCTAAGATGTAGGAAATAATTTGTCACTTGATAACAGAATGGAAGGATGAAAAACCTACAGTATTTCAAAATGCTGTGCAACGGGATACTAAATGGAAGATATATAGTAATAGTAGTCCTGTTTTCATGATGTATTCTTAACTTACAGAACTGAGCTCAATGACATCACAGTTTGCGAAGAGCACGGCAATGTTGGGTAATGTAGAGGAGCACACGGCACTATCTCGAGCTCTATCACAGCTAGCAGAGACAGAGGAGAGGATAGAGACTGTACACGCGGACCAAGCTGATCACGATTTCTTTGTTATGTCAGAACTCTGTAAAGACTACGTAGCTCTTCTAGGTGCTGTTAAGGTAAGAGCCATTTAGGTATTTGTATGTTCAGTAAAGGGTTTACACTATCTGTATGAATAAGGAACATTGAGGGACCCTCATTCAGTAGATTTTTGTGTCGCCTGCGAAGCATAGCGACACTTAGGGATCACTTTGTCCGTTGTCCGTCTGTCCGTCCGTCTGTCCGTCCGTCCGTCAGTCAGTCCGTCTGTCTGTCTGTCACACTTTGGGTGTCACAGCCCATAACTTTTGAAAGGTAAGTGATAGGGCTTTGATATTTCACATGTGTATTCCTTGTGACAAGACCTTTCTACACATGCCATAATTTTTGACCTAGTGACCTTGACCTACATATTTGACCTACTTTTCAAAAAAGTTAAGAATTGATATATCTTTTGATTGGTAAGGGTTAGGACTTTGATATTTCACACATGCAATCCTTGTGGCAAGACCTTTCTACACATACCATAATTTTTGACCTTGTGACCTTGACCTAGATATTTGACCTACTTTTGAAAAAAAAGATAAGATTCACCATATCTTTTGATTGGTAAGTGATAGGGCTTTGATATTTTACATGTTTATTCCTTGTAACAATGCCTTTCTACACATACCATAATTTCTGACCTATTGACCTTGACCTACATATTTGACCCACTTTTCAAAAATATTAAGATTGTATATATCTTTTGATTGGTACATGTAAGTGATAGGGCTTTGATATTTCACATGTGTATTCCTTGTGACATGACCTTTCTACACAGGCCATAATATTTGACCTTGTGATCTTGACCTAGATATTTGACCTACTTTTCAAGAGAAGTCAAATTGGCTATATCTTTTGATTGGTAGGTGATAGGGCTTTGCTATTTCACATGTATTTTCCTCGTAACAATGCATTTCTACACATACCATAATGTTTGACCTTGACGTAACTGTTTGACCTTCTTTTCTAAGAAATTAAGGTTGTGTATATTTTTTAATTGGTAAGTGATAGGTCTTTGATATTTCTTATGATGAGACCTTTTCGTTACAAATTTTTAGCTCACCTCGACGAAGTTGAGTGAGCTTATGCTATAACCCCACACGTCCGTGTCCGCGTCCGTGTCCGCGTCCGCGTCCGGTTAAGAAGTTTGGGGTAGCTCAGTATCTGACAAAGTACTAATTCTACAGTAACCAAACTTGCACAAGTGATTCATCTTTGGATGCTGAGGTGAACCCATGCATTGGATGCAGCATCTGACCTACATTTTCCGCTTGAGTGACTTGGTTAAGAAGTTTGGGGTAGCTCAGTATCTGACAAAGTACTAATGCTACAGTAACCAAACTGGCACAAGTGATTCATCTTTGGATGCTGAGGTGAATCCATGCATCGTATGCAGCATCTGACCTACATTTTCCGCTTGAGTGACTTGGTTAAGAAGTTTGGGGTAGCTCAGTATCTGACAAAGTACTAATGCTACAGTAACCAAACTGGCACAAGTGATTCATCTTTGGATGATGAGGTGAACCCATGCATCGGATGCAGCATCTGACCTACATTTTCCGCTTGAGTGACTTGGTTAAGAAGTTTGGGGTAGCTCAGTATCTGACAAAGTACTAATGCTACAGTAATCAAACTTGCACAAGTGATTCATCTTTGGATGCTGAGGTGAACCCATGCATTGGATGCAGCATCTGACCTACATTTTCCGCTTGAGTGACTTGGTTAAGAAGTTTGGGGTAGCTCAGTATCTGACAAAGTACTGATGCTACAGTAACCAAACTTGCACAAGTGATTCATCTTTGGATGCTGAGGTGAACCCATGCATCGGATGCAGCATCTGACCTACATTTTCCGCTTGAGTGACTTGGTTAAGAAGTTTGGGGTAGCTCAGTATTTGACAAAGTACTGATGCTACAGTAACCAAACTAGCACAAGTGATTCATCTTTGGATGCCGAGATGGACCCATGCATCGGATGCAGCATCTGACCTTCTTTTTCCACTTGAGTGATTTCGCTTTTAAAAGCCAATATTGAGCAAAGTATAAGTGCTACATGTACCAAACTTGCATATTGGATGTATCTTTGATCAAACTTTCATAAAATGACCTTGACCTCCTTTTTACGCTTGAGTGATTTTGCCTTTAAAAGCCAATATTGAGCAAAGTATAAGTGATACATGTACCAAACTTGCATATTGGATGTATCTTTGATCAATCTTTCATAAAATGACCTTGACCTACTTTTTCTGCTTGAGTGGTTTTGCCTTTAAAAGCCAATATTGAGCAAAGTATAAGTGATACATGTACCAAACTTGCATATTGGATGTATCTTTGATCAATCTTTCATAAAATGACCTTGACCTACTTTTTCCGCTTGAGTGATTTTGCTCTATATAGCCAATATTGAGCAAAGTATAACTGCTACATGTACCAAACTTGCATATTGGATGTATCTTTGATCAAACTTTCATAAAATGACCTTGACCTACTTTTTCTGCTTGAGTGGTTTTGCCTTTAAAAGCCAATATACATTTACTAAGAAATATGTTTGAATTGAATTTTGCTGTCACGAGGTGAGCTTCGTAATCTGTGATTACCTATGTTTACATAGTGACTTTTGCCTAGATGATTGACACTATTTTCTGAAAATTTGAGAATGACCATATCTTTTAATTTGTAATTATGAGGTCTGATATTTCAAATGAATTTCATTTGACAAAACTTTTCTACTGTTACCAATAATTTTGATCCACTTTCTAGAATAATAATCAAGCCGCTTCGCAGGCGACACAAGCATTCCTTGGATTGCTATTTTTTTGAAAAAGTTTACCCATACTCTGTATCATCTTAAATGCCCACTGGAAATATTTAACATTGTAGTTTATTATAGCCCCCACAAACAAAGTTGGGGGTAGGAGGTATATGTCAAATTTACAAAAATTAAAAAAATATATATGAAGAAGTCTTGATGATGAAAATAATAATTAATTCATATGAAATGTTTGTCATATTTGTCAATTTTTTATGCCTCCCAAATCAAAGTTCAGGGGCATATAGTTTTTGGTCTGTTTTTTTGTTTGTCTGAAAAACTTTAACATTTGGCATAACTTTTGACTAGGGGTGATAGAGTTTTTATATTTCTAATGGTGTATTCCTTGTGACACAACTATTCTGTTGATACCAAAATTTTGATCTTGTGACCTTGACCTTTGACCTACTCTTGAAAAACTTTATTATTTGGAATATTTTTTAAGGCATTAGGGGTATAATACTCTACTTCCGGTTTTTGAGCGAATAGCTCTAAGTGATCACCTAAATTTTTTCACGCTTGAGGGTTCCAATTCCGTACATGTATAATTTGAAGCAAGAACCAATCAAATCACAGGGTTTTCAGCGTCGTGACGTATTGCATCTTCTTCTTCTTCGGTCGGGGAAAGTGAAGGGCCGATGCTATTTCTATGTATAAAGGATGTAACTCTGTTTACTCGATCAAGAGTCAAGCTGTTTTGTTACGTAGAAGTGCATATTTATGAAGTGAGCTTTAGTGGACTGAGATATAAAAATGTAAACACGAAAAATAGAACAATGTACATGCGTGGATACGTGTTTATTTCTTTGATGAGGGAGGGGTTAAAGCATTACGGGTCGTCGCCGAGGAAGGTATAATTATGTATACGATGTACCTGATACTAATCGGAGATACGTTTCATAACTAATTATAAGTAGCTGTACTGATCCAATCCCCTGTCCTTTTTATGTTGGACCGAAAATTGAACATCTGAACAGGCATGTATACATAGAGAGTGAGAGAGGGGGGATACAACTATATTCATCGTAAACTATTTTTACAGGAGACGTCAAGTATTGTTGTTTACCATTTTAGAAAATCCAACGTTAAAAAAACTGAGAAAAATTATTTGTTCATTATTACATGAACGTACACCATATCATGCATTTCTAGAAACTTTGCAAAAAAAGCAGTGGAAAAAATATTAATATATACAGATAATCAAAAACTTACCGAATCGCGCCGCTCGCCGCTTGACCCTATATTTATTCTTTATTCCTGAAATTTTTCAGCTTGTTACGCTCGCCAGTTTTCATATCATTTTCAGATAGAATTGTAAAACACAAAGATATTTAATTTTCATTTCATTTCATCTTTTAAAAAAATCGAAGAATATTTTTTTTTCATTTGATCTTTATAGAATTCAAGGAATATTAATGGAAGATGTCTCAGATAGGCCGACAATCATTCCCCTCTTCCACTATACTTACCTTCCCTACCCACTTCGTCAACCCTCTGGGTCGGCCACTAGTATTGGTGCTTTTGAATATGATAATTCGAGGACAGTCATCTTTTAATTCTAATGAAATAATTATGGATTAGTATTTCAGTATTATTCTATACTTGTTGCAAGTTGCATAAACTTGTCTACGAAGGAAAGTTTCTTTGGCAATGTTTGGGACCATACATTTCCATGCTAAGTTGAATGAAAGACATCAAATATCGAGAAATATGTATGATATGGAAGTACATAATTTCTAGCTTTTCAACGATATTGTTATTATAACCCCTTATACCTTAACTGAAAAGTGATAGAGCTTTCATATTTCACATGTGTATTCCTTGTGACAAGACCTTTCTGTTGATACCCAAATCTTTGATCTCATGACCTCGAACTCTGACCTACTTTGGAAAGACATTGGGCAAAATTTTGAATGGAAGGTGATTGAGCTTTTGTAAGACCTTTCCATCGAAAGACCCTATAACCTTGACATTTGACTTTCTTTTGAAAAACTTTGAACATTAACCTTTGTCCATCTACAGCAATATTGTTGATACTGAAAAAGATGCAGATGGGGCATTCATGTTTCACAAACACAGATTTTATTTTTTTTTTCATTTTCATCTATTTTGGCCCTACAGTGCAATAAACAATTCTTAGGGAAATGAGATTTTTCATACATTTTGTATTAGAAATATTTGAGAAACTCTGATTTTTGAATTGAAATGTACAGACAAAGTGTGAAAATCAACACTTTTTCAATTTTTTTCTCACAAAGTTTCCTTTAATTTCAGGAAGTGTTTCATGAGAGAGTGAAAATATACAAAGTGTGGAAGGAGGCAGAAAGCACATTAAACAAGAAACGAGAAAATAAAACCAAACTAGAACTAGCAAATAAAACAGACAAAATCCCACAGGCCAAACAGGAGATTGCTGATGTAAGTAACTGACATCATTTATTTTTGCATCTTTATTTTCAAAATGAAAAAAATTTCATCAATCAAAAAATTGTGATTTCTTCTTAAAGTCTTCTTTCTTTACATGGTTATAGTGGGAACAGAAGGTTGATAAAGGCAAAGATGATTTTGAGAAGATATCCCAAGCCATAAGGAAGGAGGTAGCCAGGTTTGATAAACATCGGGTAGAGGACTTTAAGACAAGTGTAGTTACATATCTCGAACAGCTTATGGAAAATCAACAAAGGGTTTGTTCATTAACCATAATGTATTTACATTTCATATTTGGACAAATAAATAAAACTTTTGAATTCAAATTATATGGCATCTTTCAGCTATATGTAACATAATTTTGGATAACATGAAACTTCTTAGATTCTGGAAGTTCATTCATTTATGCATCTAGAATATAAAAATCATTGGAATTATGAAAAAGACAAAAATTTTGAGACAGATAGTTTTAGAGAAAATTTGAAGTTTGCGGTACTGGAAAGTTGGAATTTTGACTTCTGTGATAAAGGGAGAAAGAATGAAATGTACATGATTCAGTTTTAACCTAGCATGCATCTTCAGAAAAATTACAATTAAATTGTAACAGCTTAATTTTATTCTTACATTCATATTGAAATGAATTTTATGTCTTACTTTTTCAGATAATAAAGTGCTGGGAGGCATTCTTACCTGAGGCTAAAGCCATAGCGTAATTTGTAATTTGTTTGATGAATTAAATTGATTGGTCACGGATGAACATTTTCAAGACATGGTGTGATAACGTTGTATTTATGATATAAATGAACATCATTGTTACACAAACCATACACGATATGCTGACTTGATAGTTATGATGCATTCCCTTTACATTGATAGCGGTAAACACTCTGCATAACTTTTGAAGTGCTTTTAGAAAGTGCATGCTAACACAAAGAAACTATTTTTTTTTACTTCATTTTTCAGACTTCTTTAGTTTAGATTGTAATTACTCCTAGACTATACTGCATCATGAAATTTAATCAAATGATGCTTCTGTGTATCAGTTCATGTGATATTCTGTACAAAGCATTCTCATCTGATAGTCTTAATTGAAAGTAAAAAATCACATTATCTTTCCCACTTGTATAAGATGATCTTTAAGTACCCTTATTTGTTCATTTTGCATTTTTATCAATTGTAAAATCAATCAAGCCTCCTATTCATCATCATTATACTTGTATACTGTCATAATGGGAAGGGGGGGGGGGTTATAATGTTCATGTGCACATGTTTTCTATATTGGATGGATGGTTGGGTTGGGTTGAGATATTATTAATGTCCATTTTATATGTGTGATAATGTATTCTTACATCTCTGTTTCTAAAACACACATTTGTTTATGCATGTTGCTGTCGTCTTTTCTGTTGATACAAAGAAAGCAAGTGGTGCCTATATTAATTTTCGAGAAAAGACTCATAATATTACAACTATCTGCCACGGTTGTAGATTGTGATAACCATGTAGAATGTTAGCAAGTGCTTTGTGATTGTGCAATAATTAAGATGAAATGAGAAGAGATTCAGTTTTGTGTTTGATATAAGTGTACACTAAAACCCTTAGTTATTCATTTCACAAGTATATACATTAATTGTACTCCTATGGATATTTTTATTGACTGTCAGCCAAATAAAACTGAAGTCTTAAAAGTTTTGTATTATTTTTAAAATAAAGACATGTTACCAAGGGAACCTTGAAAACTACAACTGTACATATATATGATGTTACCTTGTCCAGAGAATCCAGATTGCCGATATGAAATTCTCAGACTGTTTGTATTATACCCCTTGAAAACAAAGGTCGTGGGAAGGATCCCATCCATCTGTTTGTTTGTCCTTCTGTTGGTCTATCAAAGCATGTCAAGTTCATAACTTATTTCCTGTCTAAATGGATTTCAACAATATTTCTCATGATTTTACTTATGACCTTATGATGTGTCATGACCTGGAACAAAGTTCAAGTAACAAAAGAAGGTATGGGTAAAACTTTGCCCTGCCTTCCCCTCAGCATGGAATCGATAATTTTTAGCTTGCCGGGACGAAAAATTCCAGAGAGCTAATGCCATACCCTTGGCGGCTTCGGCGTTGTCGTCTTCCGTAGACAGAACTTTAACCTGGGCTATATCTCTTGAACTATAAGGGTTAGGGCTTTGATATTTCACATGCAGATACCTTGTGATGAGACCTTTCATTTGAGACCATGACCTTTGACCTAATGACCTTGACCTTGGACTTTGACCTACTTTTCAAAATCTTAACGTGGTTTCTGACCAAAAACCTGTATAGGCAAGCTATGTAATCTTTGATTACCCTATGTTTATAGAACTGGAATCAAGGATGTGTCTTGTCATTCAAATAAGGTCAAAGATCAAAGTCATAATAGACTTTATTGGTGAATGAATTCTTTCCCTCTCCTTGGATATCAATATTTCATTGAATTATGCCCCCCCCCCCCCCCCCCTTAAAAGTTTGTCTTCAAACCCGTACATGTGTTTGTCCTGTGTCCAGGCCATTCTCTTATATCTCTTCTCCCATCACTTTCCTATTTTATTATTTAGTAGCTCATAACCCCAATAGGTCACTTCACCTCGACAAAAGTCACTGCATTGAATTCATTCATTAGAATTGTTACTTAGATCCCAAGGATATGTCGTGATCTTGAACCCAGGGAATGTGTATTTCTGGTCTTTCAGAATACAATCCACTCGTTGAAAAGCTAATATGCAGTTTTACAATATTTATTTGCCATTTAAATTACTTGCATTGGTGCGATGGAGACAACGTTGTCATTGGCAAATAAATTTAAATTGACAATCTTTGAACAGAAAGTAATCATTTATTTGAAACTCTTACAATTAAGATGATCAACAACCAGCTTTTGGAGAACAGAAATTATTCATCTTGAGTCCTTGTCCCATTCCAACCTTCTGGATGTTTGTCCACGCCTCAGGGGAAAGCTGAGCGTTCTTGGAATAAACAACCGACCCTTCGTAAAAGTAGTTCGCTGCGATGGAGCCACAGTAGTACATGAAGAGATATTCTCCATTTTGTCCGCGATCTAGGACTCTCCACTCCGATATTGTGTTATGACCCATTTGATTGCTGGAATACTTTATGATGCCACAAGCCTTTGGATCGGGTTGTGTAACCGATTCATTAACGTATCGTGTAATCGTGGTACCCATGACAGTGTGGATTTCAAATTTCTCGTTGACCTTCAGCATCGACTGAGAGTCACCTTTGTAGAACCGCGTAATTTGGCAATCGAAGCAGTCATAGATCGGGTTTAATCCCTTCACAATATACCAGCTTCCTTCCATCATGTCCAGAGAGAAGTTCTGCACAACCTGAGTTGGCTTTTTGCAGACGACTGGTGGATCCGGTGGAGCAAGCTCGATACAATTGTGTTCGGTGGATGCACACTTCATGAAATCGTCAAATATATCATTTTCGTAGGAATAAATACAATCAAACATACACGTCTGATTGGTTTGTCCACACTTTGTAAGACACATCATCAGTGCTCTACAGTCCGAATTTGCGAAACATTTGGCCGATTGTGAGGCACAGTTGAACATCATACATGGTATGTTTGGTCCAGCTGAAAATGCTGTTGACAGAAATCCAAGGAAAAGTAAAAACGCGACCATCTTAACAACTGTCTCCCTGGCTGTTTTTGTTTATGTAAATGGATCGCGAAAGTATATAATCATGCCTTATCTCAGAGAGATAATATCAATTTTGAAGATGTCCGGTTTATAAGAGGACGGTGCACAGTAAATTAAGGGAACATATCATGATAGAAAACTTGTTGATTTATTATCTTATCGAAAGATTTGTTTCTTTTAAAAACTCCTTTCTTACGAAACATGCCGTCAGAAATACGAGACACGCTTCATCGATAAAACTTTTTTTTACAATTATGATGTTTCAGGAGACTGTGACTCTCCCCGGGCGCCTGGTCTCACATAGGAACATCGTTTATTCCGGGGTTCGTACTGTTTCCAATGGAAATTCTTATGATTTTGCCTTACCTTCTTGACGTTGAAACTGACTAACTGATGGGTACTTCTTCGATGTTTATTCAGTTGATAATATGTATTTTTTTACGGAACATCGCCTCTCGGATTTGTACAGTAATTTTGCATATAATTTCTTTGTAACCACGCGACATTAATAATTTCATTATAAACTAAAATCTTTTTTTGTAAGATTTTGTCCATTTTATCTTTGCATGGCAATTTGAACGAGAATTCTCTCTCAATTTTCTCTACATCGCACGCCAGGAAAGACATTCTGGATCTCTTTAAATCGTTTCATACATAACCCAATTTCACTATAAGCAAAAGAAAGAAAAGTTCTTGATCCAAAAAGATTACGATAAGGGAGAGAGCATTAACAATGTTGTAATCAACTTAAGCCAAATCCCATTTCAAGTAAGGATAATTTAGTTCACCATAAGAGATAATTCATGAAAGACTTCATTGTAAATGAATTGAACGGTTAAGAGGGGCACATAAAGTGGTCTCCTTTTGGGTTTATACTTCACATTCATTTTATCCGCAAACTATATACATTTGTATCTCAGAATCAGCAAAGATTATCTTTATATGCCGGTAAATGTTTTGAGTTTCTTTTCCAATCGGATGCCAATTTTGCCGAGATTCAAAACTTTATTGACGTATTTGACTAATAATTTGAGCACCGATCGCAGACATGTACATACTCTAAAATTGGGTTATCATTACGAGAAGAACTCATTTCAAGACAACGCTTATCTGAAGTTGAACAAACGGAGCACCTGTAAAACTATGCATACCTGACAAGGACACTTATTCTTGCATATGACCTTTCAGTAGAATTGTAGGACATTTTCCTTTCCTCCTCAAAAATATTAAGTAAAGTTCCTCTTTATTCTTCGAACTTCAAAGAAGAGGGGGCATATTGCTATGCTACATCTGGGCGGTCAATCAGTCGACCAGTTTCCTGGACATCTTCTCTACTGCATTCAGATTCAACAAGGGTAAATAAAGGATCTCAAACAAATCTTTATTGAAACAGTAGCAGCAAGACAACAAACCATTGTAATCTTGAACAATGATATTTAAGCAAATAGCTTAATAAGCAACCGAAGTCAACTTTGGACTGCCATGGACAATACAAATTACGTAGTTGGAGCATGGTTACCCTGGAACCTTGAACAAATGATGATGGAATGTGCAAAACTGTAAGCATCTGTAGGCTGCATCAGATTCATACACTGTCGACCGGAGTTCAACCAACTTTGGTTATTAGTTATTACCATCTCTTGCAATTTTAATGAGCGACAAATGCTTAGTTACCTTGATTTTTAACATAGAGCTCTCCCATTATCCTATTACCTGCAAGACATTAATGACAACAATGCACAGGACAATCATTCATTGCAAAACTGGTGCCGAATTCAAGCTACCACTCAATCTGAGTCACAAACTTACAAAAAATCTTATATGGAATGGTTTTACCTAGGCGACATTACCGATACCTTGGCAATACCTTTTTCTGTTATCAAAATTTCTTGAAATTTCTAAAACGCGTTTCCTGTAGCATCATATCTCACACATCCTGTTACGTCTTTCGGTACATTTTTGGACATGATAACTTTCACATTCTTTGGTCATATTACATTGTTTAGATTGAGGATCACTGACGAGGGTTAAGTAAACGAAACGTGCATGTCTGGTCCATGCTGCAAATTTATCGGTTCTTAAATGATGCTATTGAATTTGAAGACGTATTTTGTACCACTTGGTGAGTGTCGCTGCTGCTGGACCAGGAGTCCCCGCCCCGAAGGCACATGTAGCAAAGTTTGGTCAACTTTGGTTGATAGTTTCTTCAACGCATTCGAAATTTTCTGTTCTCAAAATTTCTTGAAATTTCTCAAACGTGGGTCCTGTAGCATCATATCCCACCCATCCTGCTACGTCTTAGGTACACTCATACTTTTAGTCATATTACGCTGTTTAGATTAAGGATTACTGACGAGGGTTAAGTATCCGAAGCGTGCAAGTCTGGTCCATGCTGTAAATTTATCCGTTCTTAAATTATGCTATTGAATTTGAACACGTTTAACATTAGTGCGCGGGCATACGTAGTCAAGTCTGATTAACTTCGGTTGATCATTTGTTTAAACGCATTCGACAATTTCTGTTCGCAAAAATGTTTCAAAATTTGTGAAAAGTGTGTCCTGTTGCATCATATCCCACAAATCCTGCTAAGTCTTAACGTATTTTTTGGAAATAAATTTCCCGAGCGTCTGCTCGTATAAATGACAGAAGAAATAAAAAATCTGAATAGAATTTTTACAATTTACTGAAATTTGAAGTATGACAGTACTTTTGATACACCTTTCCACCAATAATAGAAAGAGTTCCGATAATTGTAAAATTTCACTCGAACTTTAATAACAGGAAAACGGTTAAACACGGATTGAAACGAAGGAATTGGCTATGCGAGTTAGCTCGCTTACCAGCCACTCGTTACCCCTTAAGTACCCCGAAACGCGCATTTTTTTTTATGATGCTATGAATTTGAAGACGTGTAATATTTATTTGAAATTTGGCCGAACATTAATAACGATTGATCATGAGTTGATTCGCTTCAGTATTCAGAGCACGGGCAGTAGCTTTTGCATACTTTTATGTTACCAAGGGCCCTGTGTTTTTATGTCTTGTACGTAGTGTCAACTCACGGTTAAAAAGGCATTTTATTGACAACTATGGGTCTCGTAAGACCAGAGATTTGAGAGATAATTATACACATGAAATAAATATATCCACAATATTCACTCTCATATGTAGCTGACTGCCGTTCAAAGTCGACCCCGGTGTACATTGGTCTCCATCAATTTATGTGATACAATGTATATCGATCAGTTTGTATGCATTGATAGTCCATTAACTAGTCCATTTGTTGTTGCCCTGTTTGAGAAAGTGCGTTTTGTATCATGAACATTGTTTGTATGTTGCAATCTTTCGAGTGTGTCGACATTGGAAAAATAACAAGAACTCTACAAAGAATATTTTGTGAAATCAAACCCTATACAGTTCTACCTTGTAAAGCCCCTGTCACACTGTGGCGAATTGGAGCTACGAGTTTTGTACGAGTGCTGGCGAGTTATAACTCGCCGAAATTTCCCCGAGTTAGTCTTGATTTTTTGTGATTACGACATGGGCTCGACATTCGCTCGATATCTCTACGAGAACAGTACGACATTCGGCGACACTCTACGATTTGTACACGACATCTTCTCGACAAACGAAGGCTTTGGTACGAGAAGATACGAGTTAAGTACGAGTTTTGTACGAGTTGATACGAGATGTGGCGACATGCCTACGAGTTAAGCACGAGATAAGTACGAGTTATGATGAGCTGAGTACGAGAAGTGTACGAGTTATGTCAACGCATTATGAATTTGGTGTAAATTTATGTTAAAGTCTTTTTTAGCTCACCCGATCTGAAAGCCCTTGACAGGGATTGGTATTGTCATTATTGTAGCATTTTGACCGTCGACAAGATGTCTTCCTTTTGTATGATTTATGTATCGACTCACGTTTTCTTCCTCAAGACTGCTGAAAAATTTGAATGAATTGGTCTGTACAAGCTTTAAAAATGTAAATAACACGACACATCTTCATTTCTTAATTATCTTCATCTGGACGATGCAAAATCTGTTGAAAAAATATCTTCTACAATCGCAGAAGGGATCTATTAGTAAAAGTAACGAATCTGAGAGTCCAAGATGGGTGCAGATTCAAGATTGTTATATTCAAGAGCCAATTATGGACTCTTTTGAATTTGGTCATGTACATGCTAAAATTGAGGTCTTCTTCTTTCCTTTTTTTAATAACTATCAACATTATTTAAGCTAAAAATTATAATACGTACAATGTACCATAAAGTACTAACTATTCTGCCAAGGGAAGGGGGGGGGGGTTGTCTTGTTCTTTTCCATAATCTTTTTTCAATATAACCAGAATATGAATAGAAAAAACTTTTTGTATCTACAGTTATCTATTTTTTATAATCCTGTCAGCTTGAAAAATTATAATTGATAAATTTATCGTTTTAATCTTTTTTAAATGCAATAAAATGGACTTACAAGATCGTATACGGGTAGTAGGTGCTCAATGTCTTATACCAACTTGAAGATAAATCTGCCATAGATGAAAGATGGGACTGTTTCCTTGTTTTTTTATGTATTAGGATAAAATGATGTAAGAGGTTGTAAACATTGACAAACTTATCACGATTAATTGGATTCTTCTGGAGTTAGGGAGTTAGTATGTGTATTAAGCTCGTGTAACGCCTTGAACATGTCAGCCCACCTGGGCCTCTTTTATTTTTGTTCTCTATCATTGCTATACCATGACAGTGAAAACATTTATGCATGCTGAAGAGGAAGACTGGATTTAAGTACTCAACTCGGCAGAACTCGAGAAAATGTCGAGACAGTGTCGAGCAGAACTCGTACAAAGTCGTGCAGGTGTCGAGAAGAGGTCGGTACAACTCGCATGATGTCGTGCAGACATCGTACTCATGTCGTTTTAACTCGTATATAAACTCGGCCCTTCTCGCACGAGTTTGATTCATTGCGAGAAGCGACGAGAAGTGGAGACATGCACACGATGCCTGTACGAGTTTATGCGACATCTGTTCGACCTCTGTTCGATATCTCCTCGACATGCGCACGACATGAAAACTCGCACGACAATTTTAAACCGTTTAAAATTCTCGCCGTCTCACGCCGAGTTCTGGCGACATCAGGCGACATTTCTTCGACATGTGAAGACATCTGTACGAGTTCCATGCGACAAATGACGAGTTGTGGCGAGTTGCAACTCGCCACAACTCGTAGGTCGAACTCGCCACAGTGTGACAGGGGCTTAAGGTTGTGTTTTGATAGGCAATGTCAATGGGTAGACTTAAAGCATATAATTTCAAAGAGTTTACTTCGAACTAGATTATCAATAATTCGATCCAAGTTTTATTTTCATTGAGTACTTTGACGAATGCTTTGAATGAATGAAATCCGTAAAAACGAAGAATTAAATGACCAAGGGTATATGAGAGGGGGGGGGGGGGGGGGGGGGGGCAGTGGGGGCACATGACCCCCGCTCCCGACTTTGGAAAGTGGGGGGCACAACCATGTTTGTCCCCCCCCCCCGATTTTCAGTCACAAAATTTTATGATGCATTAACATTGTTTAAAATAGCAACATTTTGTACCATAAATCTACAACTTTTCGGTCAATTTTCAAAAATTTTCTTTGGCTCGCTACCGCTCGCAATTCTTTATAGACTTTCTGAACTATTCTGATCCAACCTTTATACATATTACTTTATCAATGTACATGAAGACATTTAACTCAACTATATGGAATATTATTACATGTACTTGTTAATGATAGAGGGTATATAAAGCATTTTCTGATAAGTCAATATTTTGCTAAAAAAACTTTCCTGGCTCGCTACCACTCGCCAGACATTTATTCATGTACTTAAAATTTAGAATTGCACAAGACATGTTAAAATTTGTGCATACAGAACATGAAACCCCCATAAATATTATTTTTTAATCTCTTCTTCCACCCTCCCCCCTTTTTTATTTGCTTGTTAGAAACTTTGGGATGTTGTGTCCCTCCACTTTTTCAGGCAGAGCTACGCCGATGATGATTTTCATACAGAACGCGTGGCTATATTCAGAGGAAACTACAACTAATAACGAAGTTTCATTATTTACTGGTATCAAGGTGGCAATCATTTACACGATGGCAAGATAAACTACAAACAGGAACATACAAAAAGTATTTAAAAATCGTCTTTTAATTTATTTCACCAGTCCATTAAGCAATACAGTTATCGGGCTTCGGTGAGCAAAATTTATACATGTCAAATCCAAAGCTTGAGCCAACCTTCTGAATACGCGTCCATGATTCTGATGAAAGCTGAGGAGTTTTCGAAAATATCGCCGCGCCTTCGGTGTGATAGTCGTTGGAAATAAAACCACAGTAATACATAAAAAGATACTCCCCGTTTTCTCCTACATCTAGAATCCTTCTCTCCGTGATCATGTAGAGTCCCATTTGGAGACTTGTGTAGTTTAGAACGCTCACGTCCTGTTGGTCGGACACCGTTGCAGTCTCATTAACGTACCTCATCACGGTTGTTCCCTTGGTGGTATGAACTTGAAACTTCTCTATCGCATTTACGATGCTTTTAGACATATTTTGAGCGAAACGAGTGATTTCGCAGTCGTAACAGTCGTACATAGGATTCAGACCCTTTACAGTGTACCAGCTCCCCTCCAGCATGTCAAGCGAGAAGTTCTTCACAACTTGTGTCGGTCTTTTACAAATAACTGGTGGTTTTGGCGGTGCCAGTGTTATGCAGGCATGATCGGTGATGGCACATTTCATGAAGTTATCAGAAATCTGATTTTCGTACGAGTAGAAGCACTCAAAGACACATGTCTGGTTTGACTCACCACATTGTGATGGACACAGCATTAATGACCTACAGTCAGAATCTAGGAAGCACTTCTCCGACTGTGATGCACAGTGCAGCATCATGCATGCCAAATCTGGTCCAGCTGTATATGCATGGAATATTAATCCAGAAAAGAGAAGAAGGTATGATAACATTCTCAAACAAATGGCGTACGTTTCTCACAAAATATATGATTAGAATATTCGGATCGCCCTAATAACCTTATATAATACAAATACGTCTTTATCTAGTAGGGAATGACACTTGGCCTTGAAAACTGCATACACTTACGATAATGATTTCGACCCAATAAATAGATTTGGTAGTAAATAAAAAAAAAACTAACCAAGATCAAGAATTCCATTTTTACCTAGCTCTTTATTTCATCTCAAATCCTCCCGTAGTTTTGAAACTTCTGGAAATATGGTTATCATTTCTTTCTTACCTGATTGCCTGTTTGAACAATACGTTAAGGAAATTAAGAAATGAATCTTATATTTTTTCTGTTGATGCAGGTATCACCCGAAAAATTGGACAGAAAACTGCATCAATGCGCGTAGCGCGTTGATGCAAAAGTTTTCTGTCCAATTTTTCGGGTGATACCTGCATCAACAGAAAAAATATAAGATTCATTTCTTATCATTTAATTATGGAAAACAGACTGTTTTCTTTTATCTAAAAACAATCAATCACCGCACTATATTTCGTAAGTCGGAAGTTTCGTAGTGATACGTCTGCCAAAATAAGTTATGGCAGCCGCCATGATTCAAACAGCGAACGATCGTCCCTCTATATCTTTGGAATAAGGACCAGTTTGAGCAAATTCTACATGCACTGTTAATTTTTGAGTAAATAGAAAAGAAATGGTACCCTTGAAATGATATGCAAAAATCAACAAATTGTATTTTCAGCAACGAGTTCATTAGGTTTGAGGGAACCCCCAGTTCTAAAAATAGTGCTATAAATAGACTTCCGTGAAAAATTGTGTTGATCGATGTATCAACAAAATTTCTCAGCCAATCAGATTCTTCGTTTCTTGAAAATGACAATGGAAATTAAATGATATGAAACTTCGTTTTGGCCCTTTATCGATATGACATCATGAATATTATTTTGCTATTTCGAAAACTTGTCATTCCATTCAAAAGAGTTAAAGAAGAAACTATCATCGAAATTAAAGGATGTTAACATCTGAGCATCATCCCCCAACGCTATTTTGAACGTATATTTTATTTGGATCTGCTACTGAATCGACCCTACAGGAAATATGGAGCCGCGTACTCTCTTTAAAGTACATGTACATATCTAAATTCAAAAAATAAAAGAGGGCGCTACTAAAATGAATTTTGGTGGCTACGCTGGAAGCATCACTGAAGAGAATTTAATATTCGAAACAAGTCTCTCACTCCCATATCGGGAGTTCGCTTCTTTTCATATGATGGAGGTTTTGTTTGTTTGCTTTGGTTCCTGTTTTATCCTGATTTTGTATGCCTTCGGTTTCTGATTTTCTGAATTATCAATTTTGTGCTGTATACAGGAATATGGTCATTATCCATATTTGTCACGTGTCTGGTGCAGGAAAAATTGGTTTGAAATTTTCTTCATGAATGTATAGAGTTGGAACACTTCCGTATTATTACATTGTTTCGAGTCATGGGAAGTATGCATGTAATCATGTACCACTGATAAAGATTAAATATCCGAAACATTCATGTATTGTACGTGCACTGTATGTAGAAATGTTGCTCTCAGACATGAGAGTCGGACACTTCGTTTTTCTTCATTAATTATCATAGAGTTACGCCCCTTTGCCTTTCGACTGGAGGTATATGCATTATTGATACTTTGTGTTGGCTTTCATTTTGTATAAATAAATCGCCCTGATATTACTCTCCTTGAAAACTACATATCATTAGATAACGATTTTCAATCAATTGAAAAGATTTGGTCATACAAAAACAAGAACTTCATGTAAGGACCTCCAATTCCATTTAAACGCTTTGTTTCTCTGAAGACCTCCTAGTACGGCTTAATCAAATCGGAAACGTCAAAAAAGGAATTTCAAATAAGTCGTAGGTAATGTAAATATGAAAATGAAAATATTTCAAAGTAAACTAAAAAGTGATTACTTTCCAATCAGTCGTAAGTGATGCAACAATAGCAATATCTAATTGACCCTGACAGCAAAGTTAGAACGTACTAACTTCATTGCACATAATGCCGGTAAGCATTAATTATTCTGCTCAAATCACAGTGTTTCAAAAATATGACTCGCTTAGGGATAATTAGTAAGCAAACTCTTTCAATAACAAATAATTATCTCGTCTTTAATCATTCTTTCGATCAAACAAATTTTGCTCCAGTTTTATCAAAAGCTATAATCAGTACATTCTATAAATTCATATTTTCAAGGAAAAGGAAAAAATGTTTCTGACAGCTTCTTATTTCAAAAAGCTACTTTCTTTCAAAATAGGGTCAACGTCTCTTTACTCCGATGTACATCGTGTATGAAAACCAAGACGAGGGTCTTGAATAGGATACAGATTTGGGGACAGATTTATCTTCTGGTTACTTATTAGAAATTACTTCCTTTGATATACTGTCAGGTTACCTTTGTTATAGTAAGAAGGAAATAAATACAAAGATATATGTAATCAGATGTATCAAGTTGCATTATACTTTCATCTTGAGAAAAAGATAAAAGGAATAACCAAAATGTCACTTTTACATGAAAATCATGATCTACTTCGGACTGACGTTGTAAGTTTGCAGCATGGAGCAGACATGCATATTTCTGGTACTTAACCCTCTTCAATGATCCTCAATCTAAAGAATGAAATATGGCTGAATACTATGAAATGTAAACGTCTTCAAATTGAATAGTATCATTTAAGAACAGATTAATTAGCAACATGGACCAAGGGAAAGGAGAAAAAAAAGAAAAAAAAGTTATATCAAACAAATACAGAGAGACGTAGCAAGATGGATGGGAATATAATGCTACAGAGAATTTTTTTTTTTTTTTTTTTTTTGGTGAACAGTAATTTTCGAATGTGTTTGCTAATGAATTTGAAGACGTTCAACATTTGAAGAATCGATCAATCGAATGTTAAACGTCTTAAAGTTGATCCCGACTTGGCTACATGTACCCTCGTGGACTCCTGGTCCACCCCGGCCAAATGGTACAGATGTTACACGTCTTACAATTGTAAATTCTCCGACAACAAATTTGATAAATTATTCTCAAGCTAAGGTGTATTTCCCTGGTGACATAACTCCTTAGTTGGTCCTTTGGCATAAATTTAATCCATATTTTAAATTTCGCTCTTCGTATTTTTGATATTTGGATTCCCTCAACTACGGTCTTGAACATCATGGACGAGACGTTACTTTGGGCCCACTGCTTGCGGACTTAGTTTCCTATTCATACGAAGCTGACTTCATCCAGACCTTGCTCTTGACTTGGCGAAAGCACCTCGCATCTCAGTTCAATTTTACCTTCAGATACACAGATGACGTGTTGTCCATCAATAATCCGAACTAAGGATCTATCTTCATGAACTAGAGATCAAGGAAAAACCGAGAGCGAGAGATCATCTTCAAACTTGTATATACTTTATCTTTCGACGCAAACGGTCCATTTGAACACATCACTGTATGACAAACGTGATGATTTCGGCTTCCACATAACTAACTTCTCTTTCATGAGTAGCAAAATTCCCCCTTCATTTCTTTATTGTGTTTTTTGTTTCTCAGCTAATACGGTACACCAGGGCATATTCAAAATATGAAGATTCCGTCGTTAGAGCCAGACGGCTTGCAAGAAGGTTATATTACACAACGGCTGAAATCATCATTGAAGAAGTTTTTTTTCGGTCGCTACGCGGATATTGTTAAAGCATATCAGATTGCGATAGAATGTCTGTCATCATCACCAAACAAGACATGTTTACCTGATATGTACATTAATATTTACTTTTCGAGACAATCGACGAATTTGCAAGTTCTCATGGAGCTGTTTCGACGGTTGTTTCATGCAAACAGGAAACGCAGACTTTCCCTTGGCACCTGGGAAGAGTTAGTTTGGCTTCTATAAAATTTGGCTTGACATATCACTGAAGAGGATTATTCCTTTCATTATTCGAAACATTCGTCTGGTTCTTTCTATTTGGTTGTTTTGCATGGTATTTATTTAGGATATATATTGAATTCTAAAATGACTTGATTCTTTTTCCCTAGTAAGACAACTGACGCGAGTCGGGCTCTATTCTCCAATATAGGCCCTATAGCGATAAGCCACGCCTACCCATTTTTTGAAAGCAGATAAACCGGCAGGAACTGGTTTTTACCACGAAACAATTGGTCATCATTAGAATAGAAATAAAAAAATGACAAGCCGAGCTCTATTGTCTCATAATGCCCTCGCGTCCTCACCCAATCACATTTATCACCTCGCCGCTGATGCGGCTCGGTCATAAATGTGATTGGCTGAGGACGCTCGGGCATTATGAGACAATAGAGCCCGGCTTGTCATTTTTTATTTCTTAAATAAATGTTCTTTTGTACAAATTTCAGTGTATCATATGCTCATTTCATCAATTAATATCAAAGAATACCTATCAGTTATTCAGTCCCAAAGTCGAGAGGGTAAGGCAAAATCATTAGAATTTCCATTGAAATAGTTGCGAACCTCGAAATGAAAAAAATTCCGGAGTGAGACCGGGCACCTCAGTTCTTACTTTCTTATTGGGAGTTCACTTCTGTTCATATGGTGTAATATTTTGTTTGTTTGCTTTGGTTCCTGTTTTATCATGATTTTCTATGCCCTTCGGTTGATGATTTTCTAATTTTTCATATTGTTCTCTATATTGGGATATAGTTCTTGTCCAAATTTGTCATTAGTTGTGGCGCTCCTCATATATGTTTGTCCAAAAGGTTATTCACTCTGTTATTTTTGTAATTTAAAATCAATTTCGGAAAAATCTTGTTTCAGGACGGCGCCATGGTTTATGTGCATATGTAATTAACCCTTGAGATACCTTTATTAAATAAGTCTTACCAAATGATGTTTGTGTAATGGTCTTACATTTTGTCTAATTTGTCTTGTCGTGCATGAATGTTTTGTTCATAATAGATGTCATTTTAAAGGATATTGAAAATATCTCTAACAAGACTTTCTATTTACCAGAGTTTAGTTAACACACCCACAAGTTTGCAACAAATAAAGAACGTCAACAATAGGTGACAACAACAACACCCACACCAAATGGACCGACTATCTATCAAAAGTGGAAGATGTTACATGAATGACAAAATCAACGTGCGACTTTGGATGATCATTCGTCATATGATAAGGAACGTTGCTCACAGCCCGTACTCTTAATCTTCGAAGAATAACAGTATTTTAACTTAATAAAAACATTCTCTGTGTAAGGTTATATCAATGAAAGTCTGTTAATCACGAAGGCCCCAGGTAAGACAAAAACTAGAGTAGATAAATCTAAAGCATTGAGTATGCGACAAAGCAGTCCGTGCTTTGCTGACTGAAAAGAACTCATGATCAATCACCCGCGTAATGTTCATTTAGAAAAGACCCTGTCCTCTCTTACGAAGTTTAAATAGCACCCGCCATTGAGTCCTGTCTTCACGATTGGTCAGTATTCATTGTCAGAAAAAATGGTGTAGATACAAAGCAAAGTTAATCGTTCTATGTAGTGAGTATCAATGATTCATCCATCTACTATCAGACGCATGTATGTGTGACATCGAGTGATGAAAAGGTTCTAATCCATACAAGGGCGTGCATACCAATTTAATTTACGTAATGTATGTATACAGAATATGACATCTCTTGTGATACTCAAGTTTCGTGGAAACGAAATAATATTTCGTTGGAACGAAATGATATTTCGAGGGAACGAAATAATATTCCGTGGGAACGCAATAACATTTCGTGGGAACGAAATAATATTTCGAGGGAACGAAATATTATTTCGTGGGAACGAAATAATTCTACCTTTTGCGAATGTGCGGACTTCTGTATATAAGTGCCATACATGTATATGGAAATTTTCAATTACAATTATAGATTATACATATGATAATAAAAGATCCGAGTCATATCCAAATATGAAGTTCAGTATTGGTAGATCAGAATTTATGATTAAAAAATGTAGTACTCTTTTTTTTTTTGGAATGTGTGAATAAATACGAAGGATATGAAAGAAATTTGTTTTCAGTTCTATTATCTAAATACCATATAAAAGATCAACGTCGAAAGGTCACTTGGTCACAATCATGTTAACAAAAATGTAGTACTCCTAAAATATGACAGGACTGCGTTTCATAGAGTGAAAGAAACCTTCTTTTTCAACATCCTAACCAGACAGGGTGATTCTGATTTCCCCCATAAATTTCGATTTCGGATATTTGAAAAACAACCCATATTTCAAATAATTTCTTTAAAGTAGCTTTCTAATTTTTACGTCTTCCATTTCGATATCTTAAAATTTGACTTGTGAACGCATGCGTAGAGGCAAAAATTATTTCATTCCCACGATATAATTATTTCGTTCCCTCGAAATATTATTTCGTTCCCACTGAAAATATTTCATTCCTTCGAAATATTATTTTGTTCCCACGAAATAATAATTCGTATCCTCGAATAACTATTTTGTTCCCACGAATTATTATTTCGTTTCCACCAAATATTATTTCGTTCTCTCGAAATATCATTTCGTTCCCACGAGATATTATTTCGTTCTCTCGAAATATTATTTCGTGGGAACGAATAATTTTTTGTTCACACGGCCCTCACGGCCACCGACCCGTACAATTCAGTATGAGAGTTGCGTTACTTAATATGTGTATCGCACGTTCTATCAGATTCAGAGAAATAGTTCGATAGAAAATCAAGAACAAAGATGACTTACAGATTATAAGATTTCCTTCTTCCTATTGTGAGATTTCAATAGAGGAAACACTTACTAAATTGGGAGCATGATGTATGAGAGGGGTTACAAGAATTAAAATATTGCTTCTATGGTTTCGGTGATTTATTTAATACTGCGGATGTAAAACTTTTAATCAACTACCTCATCCCTGTAGAAACTGTTATAAATCATTTCTTCATTTCTGAAAATATTACCATTTCTTTTCTATTTTACTGAAAATAAGTAATATATTTCTTATTAAATCATACCTTGTTTAAAACAATTTTAAAGAAAAATAGTGTAGCTTTCATTCCCTTGTTTTAAAGGAAATTCAATGTAAGAAATTCGATACATTTTTTTCCAAATTTCCTGTGTTTATAAGGAAGATGTGGAATAGTGTAAGTCAAGTTCTGCATAACAACGGGAGATCCCTGAGGGAGACATACAGGGAACGATCACTCATAATTCTCTATTATATTGTTAGTTTATTATCGCATGTCCCCCATCAAGTGTCATTATCCTTTCTTAAGATGGTGAACGAGAGCCGAATTTAGCCCCATTTGAAAAAGAAAATATCGATTAGTAAGTTACAAGTAGACTGGCCCCTGAGGCTGCCACGTGTAGATTCCCATGTAGCCTGGGTCCATGGAGCCGTCAGGGAGACCAACAACGTTACCATAAATCACAATGCGATGACACGAGCCCATATATTTTATTAATATTTCTTGGCAGCTCTCGAAAAAAGCGAATACATTGGAGGTATATATTATCAAAAGGCTTCCGAATTGATTTTACAAACCAGTGGATGATTTTCCTCTTCGCCAGTTTTATAAAACTTTTCCAATAAGCAGCCTGGTTGTGTAATTTTCCTCAAATGGAATTGAAAATCGTGTTTATGAATTTCTGTACTTATTTGTCTTCGATTTCATTAAAATATTTACAAATGTTACTTTGACAGTAAGTGTTTTGAATGTCTTTCCCTGACATGGTAGCCATAGCACTTTTCTATATAGACATAACCTGAGTGCATGTTTTGTGGATATTGTTTTAGTTTCGTGCGTGAACATCGACGGCGGGTGCGACTAGCCAAATATGGGATACTTACTCCTCTCGGGCATTTGTTCCCACTTCTAGCTTGCCAGGGGCCTGTCGATGCTCAATTTGGTGCTCTATTGTGAGTGCTATTGAGATTGTCGTCAGGATCTTCTTTAACTCATTTGTCAATCTGATATTACTCGAATGAAGTCTTATACAGTCCAACAATACTTTAAGGAGGTCTTGCATTTTCGAAGACTATTGTCTTAGGTATGTCATACATGATACTGCTTTTTTTGTTGACATCTCAAGATAGAGCATAATATATGCAGAATGACTCATACATCTTCTTTTTTTTATTTCCTTGCGATTTCGAATTACATTCCTCAACATGCATATAGAAAGGGAGTACGGCAGAAATCTGACTGAATGTTGAATACATTTATGAGTTAATAATCAATTAGGGAAGAAGAAAACGAGTGGTGCGAATGATTAGAACGTAAAACTGCGAATAAATGCAGCTTTTGAGCTTCAGTTAATAGTACGATGTAATTAGCATAACGCAGTAGGCCTCCAAATCCCGGCCATATTAACTCAATCATCCTCTGATACGACTTTCACTAAATCCCCTCTGTGACAAAAACGGACAAAAAGTGAATCTCTTTCCACGACGTGAGTAATTTTCCGCTAGCATGAGCGAGGTTTCCGCGTGAGCGTTTCTTTCTTTTTGCCCCACACTGGCTACCCATTACAATAGAGATACGCACTACAGAGGCTGAGAGCTTTCCTGACAATGCTTTGACAAGTGAAACACCGGAGCAGACACTGTTTCTCTTCACCGGCAGGATTTGTTATACTTCATTAACTGCAGTGTTTACTTTATCTATCATTTTCATTTTGTACAAACAATGCATGGTCAAACATAACAATATGAGTACAACAAGTGGATCAGCATTCTTTGGGATACAGATTCAGGAAAGCAATTATATCCTCAACTTTTGTTCGTGAGCAGATATATACGAATTATTTTGACAACAAAATACATATGTAGAGAGAGAGAGAGAGAGAGAGAGAGAGAGAGAGAGAGAGAGAGAGAGAGAGAGAGAGAAGGGTACAAGCGACTGTTTTCACCCCTTTTGTGCTGTCTATATAGAGAGCACATATACATACAATTTACTCTATGTTTCCTATTTTAACTTTTAATTGACGATTTTGTTTCAAGATAAATGAGTGCATAAACACAGAAATGCATGTCATGCGGAAACGAATGTTATAATTCATTTGTATCACATTAGCTTGATTTCGAAAGCCTATGACCCATTAAATGTTAAATGATCTTTTTATGTAAATAAGGTCATTTATATCTTCATACGAATCGTCCCTCTCAGAGTAAGCGCGGCAACTTTGCGCGACTGCGAACTTCGTGAAAATGTTCATTTGGATTGTTATTTCTCAAGGTTCTCCGATCTTGATATAGAAGATTCACTACTGATAATATAAACACGATCAGGCCATTAAAGACCATTAAACTGAAACTGAAGAAAGCATAGAGGACACCCCATACACTGGTTCCCCTATCCCCAAACGATGCATCGTGACTAAATCGCTCATGAATATTTATGATGCAATTTTCCTTGTGCATTTATCAGAGTTTGTGATCCATTATCTTACAATAAGATTAAGCCTTTTATGTACTTAGTCATCAATGCCAAGTAGCCTAGTCGATCGCAACACTTTCCCATTTATTTCAATTTCTTCATACAAAACTTTCTCTATTCACGAAGACATCGTTGTCATGATGTTTTCATACAGTAAGGGAATTTTGCCCGGCTGATTGATTGACACTCTCATCTTCCCGCTTGATTGGAGTAAACTGTGTGGCTGTATCAATAGGTTTATTTATACTCTCATGGACCGATAAAAGGACCAAAAGATTTGTTTGCTTACCATGTCAAAAGTTATCAGGGATCAAGTGGTGTCAAAAAGCAAGATGTATCTGCTATTGTAAACTGTAGACAGTAGCTGAATAGACCTTGTTAACATAGCTATGCTCTCTCCCATAAAGAAAGTCTGTATTAAACAAAGGTGTAATAAAAAAAATGATTCTTATTTATTCTTTTTTTTATTATAGTAAATAATTAGATGATGCAGTCAACGATGACGATTGCGAGGTTGTCATTTGGATTTCTTGAAAAACCTTAGACTTAATATAAATACAAATACATTTTCTAAAAGTTACAAATACAGGAGTTCATGATGACTCTTTTGAGTGTCATTTGGCTACATGCTTACATTGGCATAGTTCTCATCTATCAGGTCCTATACATAGAGTTCGGAACCGCTAACTCTTATGGTTGACAATTCTTTCTCAGCAGATGATGAACTATCTAATCATTGTCTAATCGGTGTATCTTACCTTGAAGTTATTATAATGTGAACCTGAGATCTTAGTAGTAATACAAGAAGGATGTGTATGTTTGCGTACCGAAATGTGACGAACATTTCTAGCCATGGCGGTTGTCATTATGCCTCAGAGTTGGAATTTTTGTCATTACTATCCATTGATGTAATATAATATGTTCATATACAATAAAGCCTTATTAACTATTTTCTAAACTATTTAAATTATAAGGACTTTCAATTACGAAAAAGAATACGTAACTTCTCAGCATGCATATACGTATTATAGCCGAGAGAGGGCGAGGCTCGCGAAATTTCATTGAAGTCTTTAAACATATGAAGAAATATTTGTCCAAAAAAGAGTTTTATGAATTTTTCTTTCAAATCTCCTTATTTTCTATTTTTTGGAATTCAAAATCTTTTAAAAATGTATCCTCGTTAAATCAGTTTTAACTTAGATAGAAGTAGAATGATAACCTGGATTCAATATATAAAGGTGGAAATACGCACGTTATGAACTAATTTACCTTAATGTGTAAATTGAAAAATGTACTACTGAAAAACTTGAATAATTTTAAAAGAAAACAAATGACCAAAAGGAATCAACAGACTGTTAGAATCTTCGAATCACCAAGGGTATGTGGATCTGGCAAAGTAAATGAACAATATTATCTAATTTTATATTGTTGCCAGATATCATTCCCAATTACCCTCCAAGGATTTAATACAATATACAACTTTGGACATCATGAAAAACTCAATATGAAAACTTTATATTAGAAATAAAACACTAACTCTCCAACTCTTTAGAAGACTATGCAATCTAATTGAGCACGTACACTGTACATGAAAATAGAATAGCTTATATAGTCCATCGGAACTATGAATGTTTATTGTTTTATATTGGGTGCAATTCTCTGTGGTAACTGTTAATTGTTAGTGGTACTGCTCTAAATTTCACAGAAAGAGATTGTTGCTAATATTTTCAAGCACAGAACAAGGCGTGCATATATCTAGCTTCAGTGATTTTTTTTTATTTTATGATAAACTTCGAGAAAGGGATAGCTGCTTTTCAATATTAAGATATTTCCTATGTAAACCTGTTAATATAACCCAGCATTTGGAATATAAGCCTTATATAATCCTATCTTAATTAACTACATACATGTATCTATCTGTATAATAATTTGTCTTTTATTTCACTGACACTTCCTACGGATTTATTTTTCTGTTCAGATGACAAGATCATATGGTTTTCATTGAAAAAAGTAAGTCAATTCTATCGCTGCTCCTAATCTCCAAATCCAAATAGATAGGCAACCATCCAAAGAAGAAAAAAGTAGAAAATCCATTGATCCTCGTTTACTCAGTTTAAGAACCAAAATTTCAATGCTGTGCTAAAGAAAATTGCAGTAATGACAGATAATGGCTAAACGACGGTGATTGACGGCTAATAGCGGAGACCCACAAGTAATTGTTTTAAATTACAGTAATCTTATAACTCAATCTCTTTTATGGTTTTTGATAATACAGACAACAAACGGTATATCACGCATTTTGTACTGGAATATTTAACCACCACACTTTGGAGGAAGGGTTTTGGACAGAATTCTCGCGAGACAAGTCAAACATATTTAAAAAAAACTGAAGTATGTCCATTCTTTTAAGATTATTTTTATAAGTCTTTATAGAACAAAGGTCTTGTTCTACAAATATAATTTTCATATACATTGTTCTACATATATCACTTTAATAAATTGGTTTGAAATTTTCTTCAAGAAGGTATAGAGTTGGATCACTTCCGTATTATCAATATAAACTCTTATTTCCTGTTGCAGTGTGGAGCAGTTAAAATCTTTCCCCGTGACTTGATGTTTTGAATTGTATTAATTACTCCTTTCCAGCTATGTCTCCTGAAAGAAGCTTTGTTTTGGTCTTTTATCATTTTGTCATCATAAATATTTTATTGCCATTTCGGAAAGTTGTCATTTCTGTCATTTCATAAAATAAAATCGAAATCAAAGGAGGTTAACATCTTAGCACCATACATCCAACGCTATTTTGAACATAGATTTTATTTGAATATGCTACTGAATCGACCCTACAGGAAATTTGGAGCCACACACTCTCTGTAAGGGAAATGCACAAATTTAGATTTAAAAAAAATAAAACCAGAGGGCTCTACTGAAATGAATTTTGGCGTCTCCCGAAAATCAGTTTGGATGGAAGCATTACTGATGAGGATTTTTAAATATCCGAAAAACGTGTCTGGTGCATATTAAATGGGCTTGAAATTTTCTTCAAGAAATTATAGAGTTGGATCACTTCCGTATTATTTCAAATTACCGAATGAAGGATAAAGAATTGAATATCACTTGTCAAACAATTATTCTAATTCTCAAAATTCTTCCTTATTCTGTTTGGTGTTTGATCAGGAACTTTTTGTCTTGCAAAGGGTAAATACTTACATCAACATTGATATCATTCACATGTAATTTTTTTATCATAATTTATGCCAGGAGATTTTAAAAGATCGAATTTGGGACTTTTAAACGAAATTTCAGAATGTCAAAAGCAGATGATTTCAAAACTTATGCTCTTGGAGATGGTGTTATCAGTAGGCGACTTGCCACCATAATATGGATAATGACCATATCCCAATACACAGTACAAAATCGATAATTCAGAAAATCATAAACTGAAGGCAAAACCGGAACCAAAGAAAATAAACAAAAACCTCCAACACATGACAAGAAGTGAACTCCTAATATGGGAGTGAACCAGATGCCCAGGAATAGTCAGCATCTCCTGCTTGCATGCAACACCCATCGCTTCAATTCGGCAGAAATGTCACATACGGTTACTTCCATTTCGGTAGATGCAAGTATATTCTGTGGATTGGGTGGTTCAAATGGTCCTAATACAAAATATCATCCACCATTCTGGACAATGGGACATCATAGTGTATGACGAGTTACCCATATCGAGCGTAGAACTTTCTCAGTTACGATGTTAGCCGGTCACAAACATATCCCATGACTGAATACGCTCATCTGAAAGACGCCTAGCTCTCAGAACAAACTCTGTATTTTGGTACTTGCTCTGGCATAACGTATCAATTGAGATATAAACATGCCATAAGCATGCCGATGAAGGGATGTTGCTACTCAGAAAGGAAAGTTTGTGATTCTGAAACTGAAGTCGTCACGTTTGTCATTAGAGTGAGGTGTTCATGTGACCATGAGTGTCGTAGGACAGCATTATGTCCAAAAAGGATGCTGAAGTATTTGTCTCTATAGTTTCTTTAACTTCACGCTCCGGAGGATAGATTCTAGGGTAATCCGCGAATTTTGGATTATTGATGGCCAGCACATCGTCTATATATCTGTAAATGAAGTCAGAAGCTAAGTATCTTTTCCCTTCAGAGATCAAAGATTGAACTGATTTAGCTTCGTACGAGTAAAGAAAAATGTCGACAAGGAGTTGGACACAATAGATTCCCATTGGAATTCTGACAATTTGTTGGAAGATATTTCCACCAAATGCCACAAAAATGTTGTCTATCAGAAAGTTAAACATCTAAATAATATCTGTTTCAGTGCACTTATCTTTTCCTTAACAAAGTAGATTTTGTCATAGTTAGCAACAATAAATTTATATTTGCGATTGCTGCTCTTGATCGTAAACGCATTACTTATAATTTTTGTGAGTCTTTCTTTCATTTTAGTAGTGTGGGATTGTTGTGTAAAGTGTCAAAAGTCAAAGGCTTTGATCGATTGACTCTACTGAAATTAGTGGATGTAAGATGTTGCAGAGTGACTTAGAAACCTAGTCAGAGATAGGTCCTAAAGCCACCTCTCCGAAATGGTGTCAGTGACAGATATTATTTCTTAGCAGTATTATGAATGGAGAAATTGAAGAGAAACATATATATAATATATAATACTTGTTTTGGCTTATCATGATTGAAAGTAAATATGAAAGATGTTACTATTCGTTCTCAAGTTCATTAAAACGTTCAAACGAGCCCTTATATAGACTTTGATGCCTGACAGACGGGGCCTTTTCAGTGGAGATCGTCTTGACGTAACGAAAACTGACAAGCGAACATCGATTACGTTCTCCCTCTCATTAATTCGAACTTTATAGTCCTACAGAAAGGAGCAGCACTCATGTACCGGAGACCCAGTCCTGTACTACCACGAGAAAACCAGACTCTATTTGATATAATGTCTAGGTGCTGAGGATAAGGTCCAAACAATTAGTCACCTTTACCGAGCAGTTATCGAATTATCCCTATGAATAATGTCAGAAATAATTTTTTGACTCAATTGAAATAGCACATAGTAAAAGTTTCCCAACATAAATGGTACAATAGTCACATACAGCTTCCACAAATGACTCTACAATCGCTCTGTAACTCGATTTACGCCGAGATTAGTTAGGGAACAGGAGGTGCTTTACAAGAATACAAGGTGTTGGATTCCGTATCATGTAGGAACCTGATGAATGGTCCTAGAACGAGCACATTAACATTTATAACATCAAGGCTTATTTTAGATTGTCATTGGGTGTACATCCACAGAGACCTAGCCCTTACAAATAGGTGGTGATATCGGACTGAAAGTTTGATCCATTCATAATTTTGTTTATCTTCATTTGCCTTATGAAACCATACCCAATGCTCACCAAAGCAAAGAAACAATAACCTATGTCACTGCATTTCATCTTCTTCTCATAACAACAACAGCAAAATGATAAAGAATAAGTTCTACTTTAATGATATTGAAATTTTTATCTTACTGGTTCCATACAAGTCCTTACAAGTTCGTGCAAGTTTTGTAATATTTCGTGAAGCGTCGAAGGTTGATAAACGAAGGGTTTGATTAGTATAACAAAAAGAATAACAGCAGCTTGGACCTTGATAATAAAATCATAATTAGAAAAGGTCACACTATGATTTTGTTTCTTCTAACAAAAAACATTTTGGAGTAAACAAGATCATTGACTTGACGAAGATATTCCATGACTAGAATCATACGCTATTTATCTTTACTCATCAGATACACAATAAAATGTAGGCTATATATATTTATCTATTTATCGTATTAGCCATTAAACTTTCAGGTCAAGGATTTTGTTTCCATGCACATGTTTTAAAATAAGTCTTCTAACATTAATTAGTAGTAACTTCTAAAATTAAGATGAGATAAAGTGCTCGGAAGAATAAGAATCTCCTGTTTGCTAGTAACACCCTCAAATTTAATCGTGCAGAAATATTTTTCAAGTTGTTTAAATCGGTATCATTCTATATAATACTAGTAGCTGGACCCTAAAACCGTATTCAATCTGTTGCTGCCTTGACGAATCGTCTCGTTTACTATTGTGACCTTATTTTCGAATCATTGTTCATAATGTTTTCCTTAAGTACCCAAATGAATACCCCAAATGATAAGTTGATCTATTATAGAATGTACCCTTCCATGTACCATACATCCTTGCAAATATCAGACTGTAGAAATGCTCACTGTTGCATGTACACATGTAGCTATCCGATTCCCCGTCCCCGTATCAGTCGCCTTGATATATGCTTTAATCATACAGAAATTAATCATTAAATGATTCCGCGTCATAATCTAGTTCCGATAAGAGAATTAATCCCTAGTTTGTAGCTGTAATTGGCTTGTATTTAACGATAAAGCAGCTGTACGATCAATAAATGAACACAATAATGTTCATCAACTGTCTATTCCGTGTACGTTTTCCCACAGGAACGTTGATACCTTACTGGGATTTACCGTAACAGTTTTATATCTGAATATTCCTTACCCAATTATTGACATCATTGAATTAGTTGAGCGACCTCCATCACATTTCGTTATCTTAAGTTCCACTAGCTAAAAAATGAGAACATTAAAGTCAAATTGTAATCTGTTTTAATGTTAGAAACAAAACCAATAGAAATTCCCTGAATGTATATTGTTGGCGACCAGTATAGCGAAGCAAACAACTCCGTTTCAGCACACCCACATTTTGTAGTAATTGGTTTGTTAACTTTCATACTCTTATTTTTCAAAATATTCTAAAATTATTTTAATATCATTTTTTTTTTATTTTAGTATTTCTATTCTATGCTCAATACAATTAGCACAACTAAGATATGAAAGTTTGACAGCATCATTTCATACCAAAGGTATTATCGCTTTCGCTCTTTATAATTCATATTAAAAATTTGTGCAACTTTATAAAATAAATAAATGATACGTGCGATTAATTCGCTCCCTTTGATACATTCTGTCACAGGAACGGACCGGATCAGCTAAGGAAAATCAATTGCAATCCAGCAAATATTTTATCTACAGGGTTGGCATGAAATGTAAACGTGTAATGATGGTGTAGCAGATAATTCCATTTCTTGTAATTAACCTCACGTTGTGCGAATAGTGTGAGACATCGCGATAACAAATAACACTAAAATCATGGCAAAATTTAATAAATTATGGATTATTCATAGGGCGACGGAGGTGGACAGAGACAAAATCAAGAATAGGAGTTCCAAATTGAATTCATAGAGTATTAAAACTTGTTGTTACATAGGCTGTATGGTACCTAGTAGAATATCAGTTTCAAAAATCAGTACTGATACTCCTTTTATATTGAATTAATTAAATCAACCTTCATGCAGTTACTAGAAGAATTTAAGTTTGAATTGCTCAAAATAGATACTAAATTCATAAAGTGCTTTGTAAAAATGGTCTCCTATATCGGTAATGTTATCATTAAATTGTTTGTCTTGAAACTTTTGGTCTAAAATGTGAGCTGCAAATACATCTCATACTCTTATGGAGATCGTTCCTTAGGACAGTTTGGATTGTTTCATGGAGATATCAATCATTTTTGAGAGGTTTTTAATTTTTTTGCACTTCAAACTTGACACGAACGCAACATGCAGTGTACACTTTTGATAGCTATTTCCAAAAGATAGGGGGATTGGGTTTTCCATTTGCGAAAAAGGACAGCTCAGATAAAGAACCTGGATATGTCAATCACAAATACTTAGATTGATAATGATACAGTAAGGAATTATCTGAAATAAGACTCCGGGTAAATTGTAGAGTAAAAGGAAACATATCAGCAAATGAATGGAATTAAAAGTAAACTGATTTAATTTAATTCCAAATCTTAGAGAGGACACAGATGTATGAATTGTAACTACAGTCCACGTAAAGCTTCATAATCGTTATTCCAGCCTTCGGAATTCATTGAATCTTAACCTTAATTTCATATGCGGAAAATATTCAAATAACCAATAATAAAAGATGAATTTCTAGAAGAACATTCCTTTAAGTAATACTTGAAAATAAGTGAGAAAGAGCAATATAAGAGGAAGTTGTGATGAATACAAAGAATGAATATATGAATGTTTGAACAAATCTGCGTCCGATTTGTAGGAACCCATATTTTCTACTTCTATAATTTCAGGAATTTTAGAAAAGTACACAAACACCTCTTTCGCATTTTTGTCTTTGTTACGGATATCGATATAACAAATAGTAGATATCGAGTTTATGAAAGAACAAAGATGAGTGTATTGATACTTCCATGACAAGTGCGTTAATTAATGTTTATCTCACTATTACGGTTATTAAAATCGAATGGATTCCATTGTTCGACTACAATGATAACCATCATTTGAGATTAAGAAATATTTATTTAAATCTTTCTTCGTTTATGATTACATATTTATCAAGCCATATTTAACCCTTTCACACCTTTTCACAGTGCTCAGTTATCACCAATTTTCAGAGAAGAATTATAGAAATATTCCCTGAAACCTATTCCTGAATGTAGAGACTCGCGGAAACAATAATCGTGGTAATTACGGAACAGGACAATATCAGCGTGATATTTACAGCGGCCCACATATGATACAAGTATTTCATATCTCGAAGCATAGATAAAATTTCAAACAATTGGATTTCGATTAGTTTCTCAATTATCTTACAGTCAGAAACATGTGCTCGGATGATTCTTGCTTTAACTCATCTTTAACAGCCCGTAGTGTCTTCTGCACGTGTCACATTTCCCACTGGGGCTCGAATAATCTCTGACTAAAATTGTTGCTTGTGTTGTCAATAATTGAGCGTGTTGCCTCCTGAACAGTGGCGGGACTTTTTCCGTCTTATGGTTTCAGTTCCTGTGGATCCATTTCCATAGATACACGACTGGTCAATATCATTGGACTTCCAGAGTAATATCAACATTTATTGTATTAGAACAAATGTCAGTTGCCAAAAGAGCGCCAAAGAGAGCTGCGTGCTATAGGTACTTGTACGCTACTAAAACTATCAGTGACGGATTTTATTTGCGGTACTCACACCAAAAATAATCGAGTGGTTATGATGCATAGAAACACTTTAAAATCTTGTGGATTTGTAGAGATAAAATTGTCAAAATGATATAGGCAATTACAGAGTGCCAAGAAAAAAACTAAGATATATCTGCGGCCATTATTTTTCTCGGGGCGATGGATTTGGCATTTTTTATATTCAAACTGAAGACATCTCTGCTCTTTATCGCGGGATTCCTCAACAATAGTAAGTTCTGAATTTATCTTTTATCATTTTATACGATCTCATTTATTGGTAAGCTATATAACAATTCTTTTAAAATGTATATGCTGCATGTTTTTGTTTCTTCTGTATTTTTTACAGATGAAGGGTTACTTTTCAAATACTGAGGTAGAATATAAAAGGAAAAGATGATCTGTATATGATGTACATGACATTGTACGTTATCCCTAGAACTTGTTCTTTGTTTTGTTTTCTTTTTTTTTTCTGAAGGAAAAAATAGTAAGCGACCTTAGTCTATTGTCTAATCATTGATCTTTGGTAATTTGATGCCGAGGTATTTAAACATGATATAAAATTCATTTCATGTCAAAAAGAATTCATATGGGTTTTATGGACTGGCGGTACATAGGCTTTTACAGTGCAGCGTCATAGTAAACTTTGCTGAACTCTGTTAATAATATATGTTTTCAGGATGAGCGCTCAATAAACAAGGGTAGCACATGTTTTACAACAAAATAACCTGAATAAATACAGACATAAAATACAAATTTGATATATGACAGTTAAAAGAGAAAAAAAGAAATCGGTGAAATGAAGATATAGATTACTGCAAGTACTCTTTCTAAGGTTATAGAGGGCAAATTAAAAAGAAACTGCAATATATGTAATAATTCAAAAGAATATTTCGAACATAAATTTTGCTTATAAATCGGAATGTGCAAGAAAGAGGTCATGTGGATGTTTTTAATCTTGAGTTATTTTTATTGAAAATGTGGTAGACAAGGAAATTGCAGACATACACTCATCCGTCATGTATGTTTTGTAATTGTATGTTTAGAGATAAAGATTAAAATGGGAATTATCGCGCTATCTTCACCTGTTGGCTCACTTTCTGTATAAATACGGTGCAGAATTTCATATTTTTCTAATAAAACGATAGCCCTTGAACGATTGCATCTATACGTACATAAACTGATCAACCAACACTTTACAGAACCTTCTCACGCTATCGTTGACTTGGCTTGTATCTGATGACTGATCTCATCTCTCCATGTTTTTTAGATACAAATAGTTCAGCTCATTTATTTCTTTATGCCCAAAATAAATTCCTTTTTACTGTAGAGACTTTCTGAAAATAAAGTCGTGGCAAATCTTTTTTTTTAATTCAATTCAGTTATAGTGTTTGATAGAATAATACATGGGAAGAAAAAACATGCCAGATGATAACTGTCCAATTTGGCTTTTTCACAAGGGGCACTATAAATGTAAAGAAAAAAAGGCGCATGTGAAAAAAAAGAAAATAATTAAAACAATGTAGTAAACAGAATGGCCTAGTTCTTCTATCATTTTTATTCATTTCTCTAAATATATTTTGAATGGATGAAGTCTTCGAAATAAAAGTTCTTTGAGCTAAAAATATATGAATTTCATTGATCAATAATTAATTTACAAAATAATCTTTATACATGCATATACTTACTTGTAATAAGTTCTGAACTTTGACTATCTTAAATTAAACTAACAAAACATCCACTGGTTCGTGTTTGACAAGATAAACCAACAGAGTGAAAATCCTAGGAAGAGTAAGCATCGCCTTCTTGTTGACGATACTGTTTGTTTTAAAGTTCTGTGTCTGATATGAAATGTTTCGATGGAAAAAATGTTAATCGAGATTGAATTTCAGCTAAGAAGACCTCTTAACTTAAAATTATCAATATAATATTTCGTTAAACGTCGAGGGTTGATAAACAAACGGTTGGATGGACATACAAGAGAAGAAACGTAATTTTGGACCTTGATAAGAAAATTATAAATAGAAAAGATCATACTACATTTTTGTTCCTTTTTTACAAGAAAATATTTTGTATTAAACATGATCACTTTGATTGACTCAACAGAGATGTTCCGTGACTACAGTCATACGGTGCATATCTTTTCTCATTAGATACACAAATAATGTAGGCTACATATCTTTTTCATTCATGTTATCAAACTTAAAGGTCAAGGGTTCTGCTTTTATGCACTTGTTCATAAGACTTAGCATCGTCTAAAATTGTGATAAGTACCTGCTTCAGACATAACTACTTTACAGCCTTTATATCACGTAATAAACAAAAAGTGATCCCTAAGTGTCTCTGCTGTGTTTTTGCAGGCGACACAAAATAAGGTAAAGAATAATTAAAATAGACTGAAATTCATTTAAAAATAGAACAAACAATTGTTAATTAAACCTATGTTTGTGAAACACGAATGCCCCAGTTGGCATCTTTGTCAGTAAAACAGATGAAAAGTAGTTTCACATTTGAGGTCAAGGTCACAAAGTCAAATTAAGTATCCACGGAAAAGTCTTGCCACATGGAATTCATGTGTGAAATATGAAAGCCCTATCACTTACCATTCAAAAGTTATGCCCAAGGTTAAAGTTTTTCAAAAGTAGGTCAAACTCCAAGGTCAAGGTCACAAGGTCAAACAGTTTGGTATCCATGGAAAGTTTTTGTCACAAGGAATACACATGTGAAATATGAAAGCCCTGTCACTAACCATTCAAAAGTTATGGCCAAGGTTAAAGTTTTTGCGGTCAAACAGACAGACGGACAGACCAAAAACTATATGCCCCCCCGAATCTTCGATTACGGGGGCATAAAAATCCCAAAACAAAATTATAAAGAATAAATGATGATTCTACTTTTTAATCTTGGAATTATTTAAGGACTTTTTATATGGTAGTGATTCCATACAGAAGTTCATGAAATAAAACAAAACGGCAACCCCCCCCCCCCAAAAAAAATTAGATAAAGCATAAATTATCATTCTACTTTAATATTTTGAATATGGTACTGGAATCATCTAAGGACACTTTGTGTGGTACTGGTTCCATAAAATCCTTCTGTGCACATGTTTTACTATCAAGTCAATAATATTATTTGGTTAAGCGTCGAAGGCTGACAAACTAAGGGTGATGAGTATACCGAGAGGAGCTACAACACTTTGGACATGGATAAAAAATCATAAATAGAAAAAAAAAACCACCATAATTTTGTTCCTTCATTATGAATTAAACATGGTCATATTTTCATTGACTTGACAGAGATGTTCCATGACTACAATCTTTACTTTTTGGAGTGTGAACAATTTTTTTTTCAAATTCATGTTATTAACAAACAAACCTTCAGGTCAAGGATTCTGCTTACATGTACTTGAAAACACCTGTACATGTATAATGTTTTTACATATGTTATTCATTAGATATAATCTAATTTTGTTAGGTTTACATGTATACATGTAATATACATTCGTTACTTATGGAATTCTGTATAAACACTGTAAATGCTCTTTGAAACATTTGTTTTATCAAATGTCCGTCAAAATTTTGAAGAAACGTTGTTTTTGAAATAAGAAAGTCCATGTTGATTGGTCCATTCCAAAGTTACCATTTAAATTTTGTTCAATACACTGCTGACATAGAGTCAAACTTTGTAAGTCATTGGGTCAAGGTCAAGATAAATTGAGTATGTAAAGCAATATAATTCATCAGTCTGTCGAAATCTTGACTTTATGCTGCTCTTTTACACTCTTGGTACCTATTAGCGTAATACATGCATTCATACACAAGTGTTGGTAAAAAAAAAATCATGAGAAAAAATTGAAATCCATATCACGTACCATTCGAAATTTATGCCCAATGTGTAAATGTTTGCCATAGACAAATACCGATTTAGCATCTTTTACACTTTGTTGTTTTTCATCTACTAGTTTATTCGTATAAATGGTAAATGGTTTGAATTCAAGGACATTGTATGATACCATGATAAATAATGATAACGTTAGATTTATTGTCTCTCATAATGTTTGTTTGTGTGTTTGGTTGTTTGACTTTGTTTGTTTATGACTTTATGCAAGTCTTATTTGTGTTTTCATTTAAAAGCGTGTTCTACAACGGAATTTATGAAGCTGTTGTTTGTTGTTTCCTTTTTTCTTGTGTTTTACTGTAATATGAATGTTTTGTCTGAGAATGACAAATTACCATGTTTTACATCGATATTAATGGATGGTCTCCTTTGTCTCCCGAATTCTTACCTCATGCTTCAGTTCATCCTCTTCTCCACCTTCTTGAATCCTAAGCGCCGATATCTTATTCTATAACGATCAGTGGATGAAAGTCAAACATATAAGCCGAAACCGTATACGAAAAACCAAAAATTGAAAGGCTTACGAATTTTGGAAAAATACAAAACAAAACTTTCTCACGCGAAAAGAAAATAAGACAAACAGACGGAGACAATGACACAAGCCCCACAGAAACACGAAGGACAGCTTATCTAATGAACCATCTCCCGTTCAAGTGCAGAAGGCATTGTAGAATGCATTGTAGGTGGCGCTGTAAATCTTGGCGTACCAATTATTTCCACATTTAACATAAATCATGTAACATATCTAATGTAAGTCAAGTATCCAAGTAGTCAGGACCAAAAAGGAAGCCTCAAGCCCATCCCAAATGTACGGCTGTCTTAGTTTCGCTGCTTGGCCAAAATACCGGCCGTAATATTATGTAGCGCCACCCAGAATAAATTCGATAAAGAAATAGATTTTGTCACCGCCATTTCATTATTGCCATCACAAATGACAATACTGTGACCATATCATAAAAACATTTATTCCTTACAAATGGTAGGTTTTTTTTTCTACAAATTCATAGCAGCGTTGAGCTACATATATATATCGTAGGATTTTAAATCACCAACTGTGCCAATTATGCCTTGCTATAAAACGGCATGTAGGATTTACATGTAATTTTATTCATGTTTGAATCAAATTCTAGAGTTCAGCGCATTGTATCCTCCTTTTTTAAATTTTCTTCTTGTGTTTTTCTATTTGCCATCTTAATAGTTGGTTTGAAATTTTCTTCAAGAAGGTATAGAGTTGGAACACTTCCGTATTATTATTAGATATTGTTGAAATAATTGCCCTGGTTTTCATTAATCTTTGAAGGTTTTTGTTCTTGTCAGGCTGCATTAGTTTAAATTCCAGTACGCGTTTTTCATTTATTGTAGAATAAAGGGCTGCAGGCTTTGTCTTTATTTCTGTAGAAGAGGATCACTTCCCACATAGTCTGTAACACCTGTCATTATTATATATGTACTATATTTTACTTCCTTGTTGGAAAAGAGGCCAATATTCCAGTCTTTATATTCTTGGAATAGTAGTATCTGACATATTTTATTGGGGGTTCTGTCTTGTTTTAGGTGGAGGGGGTGATGGGGTTAATTGTCTATGGTAAAAAATGAAAACCTTGGGCATCATTTCTGAATGATAAATAATACGGCTTTCGTATGCGTATTCTTTGTGTTAAGATATTTCTATTAATACCAATTTTGTACAGTATTAATTTGAGCTTGAAGTTTGATCTACTCTTAGGATAACAAATTTTAAGCCGTCAAAGTTCCGTGTGTCTATTAACACATCTAGTAGTAGATATATTTCTCTCAATTTCATTTTCTTTTTCTTGGGATAAAATATTAAAAAGTAAGTCGGTATGCAGTGTCATAAATTGATTATATTAAAAATTCGAAACATTTGAAACAACAAACAAACAAACAAACAAACAACTTAAGCTCAACTCTGGGCTTGATAAAAAATGTTGCCTCCGTCAATTTTGATTTACATTAGTCAATCCATTTGACAGACTTCATGTTTATTGTGGTATTCAAATCTACAGTTTTTATCAGTTTTTCGTAGTACACCAGTAACGGTTTAGCTACGATTTACACACATCCTACTTTATCAACGTCAACATCTACTTTATTGCTTAAAATGTTTCAGGTTTTTCTCACATAAACATATCCCTCGTGAATAAAAACTCTAAGGTTTGCTTATAGCAAGTGACTGGGGTGACTTCTTTTCCATTCCAGATGACGAAATAAAAGTTTTATGCAAATATGAAATATATTTCCACCTCCACAAAAATAGATGCACTCTTTTAAACAAAATGAGTCCTTGGTATACTACTATACTTTCAAAGATTAGGTGCTAAGACAATATCTATTTCCTGCTATTTATGACACTCACGACTATGTTGACAGTCAGAATGGACTCGCTGCTCTGATGAGCTGTGTATCTAAACATTTATTATTGTTTGTCTATTTAGTTCTTATGCGTTGTCCTTCATGTTTCACTTGCGTTTTGCCCTTTTTGTTGGTCCTGTTGGGGCTATGGTTCTCACTATCTCCGGTTGATAATTGACGCCATGGATGTTTTGCTTTCGTGCGTATTTATTCCACTTCGACCAATCAAACAGTATGTTATCTTTTTTTTTATTTCTCGAGCATTTGAATATACCTTTCGAAATTCATATGAAATATCTACAAGGGTAATAGATACTCATATTTTAGATACGTGTACTTAAAGGCAGACGTTTGGAACCACCCGGTCGTTAATAGGTTCACCTGAGTGACATAAGCTTGTTAGGCGTGGCATAACCCTATAGCGGTCAGTGAAGAAATGACAGAAAATTAACCTGTCCCCTTATTTAGTCCCCCGTCGGCCTTTAAAACATATCTAAAACATATAAAATATGTATCTAAAACATGAGTATCTATGAAACTTGAATGCAGTTTTGAATTCAATGTTTGGTCCAAAAAATTAGCATACTGTGGCCGTGAAGTCGTAAAATTGCGCTGCCTGTATTGTGAAAGAAGGGAGGGGATCTCTAACAAACCCCTGTTGCAGCACCAACAGCAAAACACCAAAAACACCCGATGCGAAAACACTAAAGACGAGCATACCAAGAGACGGAAAAGAGACACACGACATAGAAACATGAAACACAAAAGACTACGCATAAACCATCGAGACCAATAAGCAACCGGTGCCGACTTAGGACGGCCATATGCCACGCAAATAGAAAATGGTGTGGTTATCCTGGATTACGTTCGCAAAACGCTCTCGCTTCTCTAATTGCTCAGAGGTCTCGAAGAACGTACAAGTGTGGTGTAAAACAACCTCCTCACTGTTAGATGACCACACACAAACAAGACCGCAAAACGCAGGGGCCCAACAACACAGACGAGTATTTTAATGGATATAAAAAGAGGGCATACGTAATACAGTCCGTGCTCTGCCGGCTGTACCGAGCTCATATATATAATCACCTGAGGAGTCCGACTGACATTCAGAGAGAACAGGTGGTCGATGCCCTGTCTTCTCTAAAGAGGTTTGGACAGGGCCCGTCATTGAGTCCTGTCGTCACAGTCAGTCAGAGTGCAAGTCTCAAGAATGTGCTGGTACAAGTCTTTAGATGGGTCAAGTACCAAGCCTAGTGTCCGTCTGGTGATATTAGGATCATATCCACGGTATAAAAGGCGTTTGGTGATTCTGACGCATTTTCGATGGTTATGCTGTCTACCAATGATCATTCTAATTTTGTTTATCATGTCACCATAAAAGACAGGTTGTGTAATACACAAAGTAATGTACTCTGTTGCGTGTATAGATCCGAATTTTAAAAGTAGTTGACTGTAATTTTTGTAAAATTTCCAGAAAGTCTTAACTAGTTTATGGAAGTGGAAACTTTGACCAAAAAATTTCTTGGTACTTTGTTAATTTCTAAAGTGAAATCCAAAATATCAGTACAGTAGCGTACCGGATGAGCTGCGATATGTAAATGCCGTATGACGGTAGTCTTGGAACATCACCGCCAGGGGAAATTTACTATGAATACCCCTCTCAAGTAGATTTTATACACACAGGCGAAATAGATTTTGACTAAAAGAAATTGTTTTACGAGATGTCTGGATTTGATTAAAATACAGAAGTTATACGCTTGAAGGACTCCTCAAAATGGTCTACATCTTACAGAATCATCTGAATTAAAATATCAAACTAGAGAAAAGGAACAACCATCAAGTTTTAGGCCGAAAGTTTGAGAATCCACTGTCTGTTAAAATGTGCATTCAAGTATCGATCCCTGATCATTTATTCTGAGTAAATGATTTATTGCCTCGTGGTATAATTGAACATCCCCATATTAAGCTATCTCTTCTTGTTTCTTAATCAGTCCGAGATTCCGATTGTTTGATAAAAAAAATTCTTTATCTCAATACGATGATATTATGTAAATTCTGAATAAGAATGTGAGTTAATGATAACAAAGGGGTGTTCCTTTTTATTGTTTTTTTTTTCTGTTTTCTCCATTTTTCCAGTTTGACATTTTACGTCCTATCGATTGCAGTGAAATTCACTTTCGGTGCTCACTATTATACCACATTTGCATAGAAATACTGTATTTCACGTCAGCTCAGAAATGTTTGATCCCGTTTTTGTCAATACATTATGATTTTACGGCTGGGTGCCTCATTCTATCTCTGAACGAAGACTAGTTTCCGCAACAACACTTTTTTACTGTTCTAATCTCTATTACGTCTCCATTTAGGGGATGCAGTATTTGCCCAACGTTAGCGGTCGTGGTGGAATGTAAAAGGGCGCGGAAATGTAGCGGAAAAGTAATCGAATTTTGCATCATAGTAATTAAAAATAATCATTGCTTTTCACAGAAATACAGAGTATGACACCAGATATGGGAAGAAAATTATCAGAGAGAGGAAATTAGAACAAGAGACGATGAAAAATAAATATGATATTCATACAGCGGATCCACATATTTCATTGAGATGGGATTGTAGTCTAGTCAGGCTTGATGGGAAGGGACAATATTTCCAGCTATAATGTTTTCAGGGATTTACCTGGGAATGAAATGAAGCATTTTCATATACGTTTATTTATTAAGATATTGCTCGTTAAGCTTGATCACTGTTCGCCAAGGAATTAGGAAAAATTGTCCCTTGCATCTCTGAAACAATTTTTATTATGCTATCTTAATAACGGGTCTAAACTCATCACGAGTTGATATCTTGATATTGAAGAAATGGTATAAACACTCGAGAACAAAAGATGTAAAATAAAGAGTTGATGGATTATTATATAAATCAAAACCTGCTCGTATAAGGTATTTTTTTAAATATGTTGCTGGCAACTTTGTATCATCTAGTTAGGATTTCTGAAAAAAGATGTTTTTGATTTCATACTGTCATGTAGATTTTTATTATTGCTTTTACATTGCAGGCGCTTGCGCGATAGACATGACATTACCAAATATAGAAGGTAAACTTTGCAGCAAAGCGCACTTTTCTCCAAAGTAAGAGCGGCGCATGGTGACACTTTTTATTAATGGGCACTTAAGGGATAAAGAATGCATGCGATCGGAAACAGCGCCTTGCGTTCACTATCACACTCATTCTTAAGCACGCAACTTTTTCACGATTTGCACCTGCTGCACATTTTTCTACCTTTCTCTAATGCAAATGATAAATAATATTACAACATGAATTGAGAAAGTGTTTTCTTGCTTTGAGTACAGTGGGTACTTCTATAATAGACTTTGTTCAATTTGAGGGATGTTTTCATGTCCCTTCTTGCTAGTATTGAATTTTGTTTTATTAAAAACATTTCTTAATTTCAAAATGAATGGCAAACTTTCCAGATTGTAAGACCGCACGGCGGCAACTCGATATCTTGTGATTTTTGGGTTCCCACGTCTTCAATTAGATTGTCTCTGCTACGGGTTAATGCGACCATCATGAAACCCATATTGAAATATGTGAGCAATGGATACTTTTTAAGATTCCATCAAAAATTGCATAATAGTGACAAAGGTTGACATGGTATAAATGTAATAGTATTGCGTATTTGTTCGTGAGAATATCGTCAAGTCTAGAAAATTCGAAGTTATATATCTACAAAGTATCCAATAATACGGAAGTGTCCCAACTCTTTTCCTTCATGAAGAAAATTTCAAACCAATTTAAATGCACCAGATACTTATTTTGGATAGTAGATGCTTCCTGACAAATGATTTTCAGACACAGCCAAAATTCATTTCAGTGGAGCCCTCTGGTTTTACTTTTTTGAATTTAAATTTGTGCAATTACTTTGCAGAGAGTGCGCGGCTCCAAATTCATGTAGGGTCGATTCAGTAGCAGAGTTAAATAAAATCGATGACCAAAATAGCATTGGAGGGATGATGATCAGATGCTGACCTCTTTTAATTTCTCTGATATTTTTGAATGAAATGACAAGTTTCCGAAATAGTAAAATAATATATATGATGTCAAATTGATAAAGGGCCAAAATAAAGCTTCTGTCAGACGACCGAGCTGGAAGAAGTATTTAATACACTTCAAACATCAAGTCACGGGGAACGAGTTTAACTGCTCCATACTGCAACAAGAAATAAGAGGATATATAAAAATTAAGTAGATCGCCGAAATATTCTAAAGTAATGTACGCTGAAATGGACGACATGAAGGATTCTATTCCAATTTCTGAAAATAAAGCAACTCTTGGTCGATGATTTCGTATTGTTAAATTGAGTATATACAACATTAAAAGCTTTACGTTGGATCACTTTCGGTCTTGGACGATTCTTGGTCTCCTTATCGCCGCCATTTGGTATTTTTTAAAAGAAATACTTCTATCCTCTACGTTTTAAACAAAAATATAAGGACTTTTGTCTTTTAATTTCATGGGTTTACGTCTTTATGCTATATAAATTATAAGACCGTTTTCAAGTGGTATATGTTGTAGGGTTAGATGGTTTTTTCTGTATCTCCTGAATGACATCGAATATTAACCTTCTCCATTCTTCTCCATTCTACACACAGATTACATCTTTGTTCTGCCAACGGAAGACAAACTTATTCGGTTTCTTTTCTGTCAAGATGGTCATAAGAAGCGAAATTGATGTTCACATCATTAATGTATAAACAATGAGAAAGATCAATAAGAGCATGACTGACCGGACTATTTCTTTGATTAAATTGGTGGAAAATTAGCGAAATCTGTGGAGTCAAAAGGTTGCTTAATGGAATTGAGGCGGCGAATAGGAGGTATAGGTGCCAGTGTTCCCTTGATTTTATCACTCAAATAACATCGGAGTCTAAAAGATAACTAGTCAGGTCTATTAGAGAGTTTCATTTCTTAAAAGAAAAAGTACAAAATGATATGAGATATTGCACTTTATGGGATAACATATATTTCTTCTGTTGTCTTTTGAACTAATTTGAATTATTAGATTATATAGTACAGGGTTACTTGTTAAAACGGAATATATGTATTTGTTTTCGACCGGCGATTTTTTTTTCATGCAGAGAAAGGTTCTTTGTGTAAAGATGATTATCTGTGGCTTTTCCCTACCGATCAAAAATAGGTGTAATATATTTTAGCAGTTACCTATTCATATTCCGTATGAAATCAATTGAACGTAAAAGTTCTTTCTCGCATGAATACAAAAGCCGACGGATCACCTGTATTTGAATTGAAAAAAATGCTAACACTAATAAGATTTTTCTGAGACTTCCATCGTACGGAACTTATATTTCTCATCTTATAAGAAAAGAAAGTTTGCATAAATATTTCGGACTTTCATTGTTTTAAAACAGTATTTATTTTACTGAGAAACCTAAGGTCAAGAGTTTCGTTGTCTTAAACTTGGCAGATTCCACAAGAAATGATCATATATAGCAGGCTTTGGTATCAATGAAATTGTATTATTAATTGTAGAGTACATTTGTTTCTTTGTCGAATTTATTCAGGGTGGCGCTACTTACAATTACTTTTTTGTAATTCCGTGGCCATGGCTAATAATCGAAACTTTGGGTACACTAAGACAGATATTGTGATAAGCTTTGGGCATCCTTTTTGTTCTTACCTGCTTGGATAATATACTTACATTCAGATATGTAACATGACTCATGTAATATATGGAAATAATTAGTGCGCGTTTCGAAAGCGCAACCTAAAATGCATTTTCCAATGCCTTCTGCGCTTGCGCTGGAGATAGTTCATTAGAGAAGTTGTTCTTCATGTTTCTGTGGAGCTGTGTCATTGTCTCCGTCTGTTTGTCTTTTTTTCGCGTAAGAAAGTTATCTTTTGAATTTTTTCAAACATTCGTAAAACATGAATTTGAAATTATTGTCTGTGCAGCTCACTTCAGAAATAAGAAAACGGAGGTTTAAAATATGTCCTTTAGCGACTTTTTGTAACTATCCGAGGCCAAACTGTTATCTGGCAAACTCTTTGTGTTGCAGAAAAAGTCCGGAAAATAGAATTTCTTTGCATCAAGGGGCATAACTCCTAAAAAAAGTTAATGCATTTCGATTGTGGTATTTGGAATATGGCTTCGGCTTTTGTGTTTGGCTTTCATCCGCTGATTGTTACACCTTCCCTGAGCTTAAATATAACTCTTTTCAAACTTTTGGGAATTCCAGAATCAGAATATGATGTATGATTTTACGGTGATTTATAAAACAGAATAAGAAGGAACAAATGTAGATTGAACTTTAAACGTAACCGTAAAAATCTTTTTATCCGCGGATATTATCCTAGTTTTTCCTATATGGAATCGTTTTGACTTTAATTACCGCAGATGAGGATTGATTTCATTCATTATAATGCCTCGTTTACACGATTGCGCAATAAATTTATTTCGCAATAACTTTATTGCGGAACAAATTTGTTTCGCAATAAGCTTTTTTGCGTTCACACGAGACCGAAACTATTGCGCAATAAAATGCCAATGAACATGCGCAAGAATCATGAATAAAAGTATACAGCAAATACCTTAAGGAAAAACTGTTTGGGGAGGCAGTTCATTCATTTTGTCATTTCAGTCGAGAGCATGACGTCATTCCATTGTGACGTCATTCTCTACGAGGGGCCAAGACTCAAAGAAAAACGTTCTTATATATATAAATATATACGAAAAATCGGAATCTCTCAAAAGAATCGTAAAAATAAAGATGTCGAATAGTTATATTCCTTAGTATTACAATCTCTTTCTCTTGTCATGTTGATGCGCATGCGTCACATTTATTGCGCAACAGTTTCGCTTAGCGTTTACACGGCAGAATTTATTGCGCAATAAAGTTATTGCGAAACAAATCGAAAATTTATTGCGCAATAAATTTTGTCGTGTGAACGCAAAACAAATTTATTGCGCAACAAATTTACGTTTATTGCGCAATAAACTCTCCGTGTAAACGAGGCATAAGACAAATACATGTGTTGTGGACCGCATTTAAAATGTTTAACGGCAGCGGACTTGGACACTTCCTATTTATTTGGTTATTTCTGAGATTTGTAGGTGGTTCTTTTATTTGAGTATTATGCGATTTTTAATGTACATGAAATTAAATTCCTATCTCAGTTAATCTCAGATTTCATCCATTCTTTTCAATTCTATTTTCTTTGCCAAAATAACAAATAATCATCTGTAGAATTTAATAAGTTCTAACTTTAAAAAACAGAATCGAATTTGAGTGATCTCATTACACACATTGCTAGACTTGCTTATATAAGGTTACATTCACAAGAGACATTCTTAGTGTTCCGTTTGTCATAAAAGTCATAAGTTTGTTTGTCATTTTCACATGCGGGTTCCTGAGAGATTTCCGTGTGTACCGGAGTCTTCTATAAATCAGAGTAAAATATCACCACTGAATTTACATAGCAGTACGTTACAATCAAAGTGATCAAAACAGCAACTCTAGGTTTCCCTGTGGGTTAGCAGCCTGCTCTGATAGTCATAATCATCGCCTATTATCTACATCTCTATACTCAAACGATATTAGAAGCTATTGTGTACTGTATGAGAGAAAAGGATTCACCTCTCGTGTGTGTCAACTTAGGTCCAAAGTACATTAGTCTCAACAATAAGTGATTATTGGAAGGATACAGCTTATTGAAATATGTAGTCTTATAACCTATACCATTAAAATTCTAACGCACTGTATGCACAATTAGCCTAATCATGATTGTAAAAGAAGGTCACTGGAATTACTACCTTTGAACAAACTAGTGTATTTTAACATTGATGATTTTTAAACACTTTGGTTGGTATCATTGCTGCAGGACTGTAAGTCTCTGAGGATATCGTTTAATTTCACAGTGAACCCACTTTAAATATTTTTGTAAATTATCTGTCACTAAATGTGATAAATCATTCTAAAACTTTGGTATGTTCCTCATACTATAGCCCTGTCTTTAACTATAGTATAAGTTTTAAGTCGTGTTTAGGATTTCGCCCTATATTTATATTCATATTTCAGTACATTCAATTTCGGCCCCGGTTATCACTGATGGGACATTATTTCTTGAAATGCGGAGAACTCTTTCTCCATGAATACTCGAACAAATGACAAATATGCACAATGACCATATCCCAATACAGTACAAAATTGGTATTTCAGAAGATCATAAACCGAATGTTAAACGTCTTCAAATTCAATAGCATCATTTAAGACCTGATAAATTTACAGCATGGACCAGACATGCTTGTTTCGGGTACTAAACCATACAAAATGGTTTACAAGCCATACAAAGTCATAATAAACAGGAACCAAAGCAAACAAAGAAAAACCACCACATGGAAAACATTGGAGTGAGACCATGTGCCAAGGAAGAGTTAGCATCTCCTGCTTGCATGCACCACCCGTAGCTTCAATTCGGCAGAAATATCACATCCGGTTACTTCCATTTCGGAAGATACAAGTATATTCTGTGGTTAAATAAGTCAGAATATCATCCACCATTCTGTACAATGGCACATCATAGTGTATGACGAGTTCCCCGGATCGTCTGTAGAACTTCCTCGGTGACGAGGTAAGTTGAGTACAAACGTATCCCTGACTGATAAGCTTATCAGAAAGATGCCTAGCTTTCAGAACAAAATTTGCTTATTTGGCTCTTGCTCTGGCATAACGTGTTAATTGAGATATGAACACGCCATAGGCAGGCGATGAATGGATTTTATGAAAGTTTGTGATGCTGAAACTGAAGTCGTCACGTTTGCCATAGAGTTAGGTGTTCATGTGACCATCAGTGTCGTAGGACAGCATTATGTCCAAATAGGATGCTGCATTATGTGTCTCTGTAGTTCGTTTCTTTGACTTCAAGCTCCAACAGATAGATTCTGCTGAGGTAATCCGCTTATTTGGATTGTTGATGGACAGCATATCGTCTATATATCTCTCTGTAAGTGAAAGAAAGGAGGGGATCTCCAACAACACTCGGTTGCAGCACCAACGGCAAAACCCAAAAATTCCCACGGCAAAAACACAAAGCAGACACGCACAAATTACAGTCAGAAGCTATCTTTTCCCTTCAAAGACCAAAGATTGAATAAATTCAGCTTCGTACAAATAAAGGAAAATGTCGGCAAGGAATGGGGTACAATTGGTTCCCATTGGAATTCCGACAATTTGTTGGAAGACATTTCCCCCAAACACCACAAAAATGTTGTCGATCAGGAAGTTTAACATCTGAATATGTTTTTCGGTGTACTTATTTTCAGAATCGGACTTTTCTTTTACAAAGTACGTTTTGTTACAGTTAACAACAATTAATTTATATTTACGATACTTATAATTTTTGCGAGTATTTCTTTCAATTTAGAACGTGGTATTGTGTGGGATTGTTGTGTAAAGTGTCGAAAAATCAAAGGCTTTGATCGAATGGGCTCTACTGAAATAATTGAATTTCAGATGTTCTAAAAGTTCCTTCGAATTCTTTAAAATCCACATCTGGTTAATACCGTTTCAAGAATATACTGTCGAACAATAATTTTAATGTCTTTTGTGAGTAAGATAGTCAACAGAGTTAGTAGAACATTTTAAGGAACCAGCGATGAAACGTTGTTTGTACGGATTTTCATGCAATTTAGGTATACAATATAAGTATGGTAAATCTAAAGCGAAAGGAAGCGAGAGCTGATTTGTGCTTATCTATTATTTCAGAGGCAGAAATGTTAATTGGGGTGTAAGTAGGATCTCCATGTGTTGAATTTAAACCCAACTCTTTAACTAGACTGTCGAAATAGTATTTTTTTGGAAGTATAATTATTTGAGGCTTTGTCTGCTGGTGTGATGACATAATGTTCTTGGGGGTAGGTAAGCTCTGTGATAGCATTAGGGTCGAAAAAGATGGAATCGAATCTAGTGTTCACAGTTGATTGTAAGTGGTAAATTCTGAACAAAACTAACCCTCTGATGGATTTTATCCATTCGGAAAGGGTGTCGAGTTATACATCCAATTTCTTAGCCCAACGTCTTGCATATTCCTCACAGTAGTCCATGATAAATTTGATATTTTGGTTCCATGTAAAGGATTTACTTTCTCTGTATTTTGGACATTTTAAACAATTCTCTCAACTTGTCGTTATTAACTATACTTAAGGTATGATTCATTCGAAATAAATTATCAATATAAAAATCTTCTGTATGAACGAAATTGACCTAGAGTACCAAAATGCCATTTTCTCATAACATCTTTTTGTTTTGCGCAATGCCTTCGATGATAATTGGTAACCAATCTTTTGATAGTATCTTGGCGATATCAACATAAACAGATACAAATATAATCTGTTTGATCACTACACAAAACATCTTCTCTACGTGAAGGTAATCTTGCGGGCGTTATTACCTTCACAACTTTCCAAGGGTTATGCTTTTAAATAACAAGCTAAACCGTTAGAAAAATTACGCAAGCTATGACGAAATCCCGTTACATTGAAAAATATCCGAATCGAATCAAACGACTGAAGTTGTTATGGCAACGACTGACGATTTGTGATTGTTTACAAATACTTTCGTAATACGTAATTTCATTGGTCTTCTACTTTACATGAAACTTGTGAAGGTTATGACGCTGCAAAGCGAAATTAAATTTACGAAGAGGAGATGCACACAAAAAGGATGTCCACGAAAAAAAGAAACATAAAACTGGAGTGTCGATCTACTGTCCTGTTCCCTGTTCACTAAATCCAGAGCACCCTGTTTTGGCGATTTATTCTGTCATCTGAAGAATTTTCCGATAACTTATAGTTTCCGAGAATTTACCTCCTTTAGTCGTAACTCGAAATTAACTTCAACTTACCCTATCAGCTGCCTTCAAACCGCAATGTGAAAAATAAAATGTCTACGGGAATTTCCCATGTTAATTTCAAGCTGCCGCCATATTGTTCTCCGTGTCATCAATAGTAAACAGTGACGTCAAAGCTCCTGACTTCACGCATTTTCAGCGATTTTACTATAGAAAATCCCCGTAGACTTTTTATTTTCCGTCCTATTTCTAACTTATTTGACACACAACCAAAACAATGGTATTTTCTGTTACGACTAAAGGAGTACTACGAAATTGATATCTTTTTGGAAGATGACAGTATCATATTTTACATGTAGAGAAAACCGGGAAAACATGGTGTTCTGGATTTAGTGAACAGGACAGTAGGTCTAATTCAAATGGGTCATTCACAATATGATCAGTACATGTGTATTGAATAATTCTACAGATCATTTCATCTATTTGCATCTATTCAACCGAGGTGCAACATAGAATCGCCAACATTCATCTATCTTGTTGATTAAGCTAGGATGTATGTATTCATGAAATAACCTATTATTCAAATCAACGTTTTAGCACAGAAAAGTGCTGTTAATTCCACATGATAACAATCCATCTATCATGCCCCTAGTTTGGTAATGCTTTTAAATTGCTGCTGATCTTTACAGTGGCTCGTCCGTTCATAGGATCGAGACCCTTGTCAATTTGACCCTCATTCCAATTTGAAGCATTCAGAAAGGCATGGGTCACTGAGTCATAATTTTGTCATTTGTTTGTGTATGAGCAAGCTTGTCATTCATTGTAGCTTATTTGGTGAGAGAGAGAGAGAGTAATTACTGTCTGATGGTTACACAATGGTAAGGTAATGCTCTCCGAAATCTGATTCATCTTCTGTATTTCATAAAATCGGTTCATCCAATACAGTAAAGGGTTTAGAGGGTACATGTTGACTTTTGTTTTATTATTTATGAATATTTTTCATGTCTTGAAATGAGAGGCGATTAGATCAAACACTGAGTAGAAATCACCACTATACCACGGGCAGGAACACGTTACGTCGCCTTACAGTACCGTTGTCAGAAGTATTAAAGTTCTGCACTTAAAACCGTCCGTTGACATTATGCCACAGGTAAGGATATGAAGGAAACCATCCGTTGTCGTGACAATGAGCATGTGTGGAAAATATGACTTTCTAATAAACGTTGAAAGTTTAGAAGTAATACACTCGAAAATTCAATGGGGGGTAGTCATAACACTAAGCTATTGGTTTATATGCTTTTCTGGTACTGATATACAGTTTGAAAAGAGGAGATCGAGTTGGCGTCCTTTGATCACCACGTCCTGCACATGTGTTATTCTTCCTTTATTTGAAATCTTTGAATATTCAGGTTATCTTATTCCAGAAATATACTAATAATAAATATCAAGTCTATATAATGCTCCTCGGTAGTGTCATGATGACGAATTCAATTTTGGACCACTTTTTTGGGACTTTTCTAAAATTAGTCCGTTGTCAATCCATGTTGCGAAAGTTCTGTCCGTTGTCAGATGTCCGTTGTCTGCTTTTATATTTTAATGGATGGAATGATCCTATGATACCTGTACTAATCATTAAAATTCATCAATCAATACGCACAATTTTATTTTCAACCAATTTAGAATTGAGACTGATTTGCCCAGAATTGAATTCGCCGAATCATCCGTTTTGTTAAGATATCATTAACATTAAATTTTATTCGTCCCGTCTTTTTTTTTTTTTTTTTTTTTTTTCTCAGTGTTCAGTATTTTGGCTCTATTTATTAAAGTACTTGTACTGTGCTTTCTGTGCAATTAGTCATATTAGAGTATTAGTTTCCTTCGAGCCATTTCATCATCGCACCTTTTGTTTTTTGTTTTTTTGGTTTTTTTTTTCTCTCTCACTTTTTTTCAATCATTTTACTTTATTTAATTCAATCTCATTTACAATTTTTTGAAATGGATACAATGTATATTAATTATAGTAAATATTCAAAGAATGTTAAATATGTTAGTATTAGTATCGTTTGGCAAGGAGTATGGAATTTGTTTTCTACCACTTCAAGTCCGATTATTTTTAGATTGTATGTTTAAAAATATTTGATTTTTTATGTAGTGCATTATTCTATTTATCATTCTACTAGTATCGATTTGCTTGTTGTTGAATTTAATATCATTTCTTTCAATCCATATCATCCATTTCAATGAAAATAAACAAAAATTAAGAAATATCTTTATCGATTTAGGCTTTAACTCATTTGTGTATCCAAATAGCACACAAAACTTATTAAATGTTATATTTGAGTTTGTCTCAGTGTTTTCTAGTACAACAGAAATTTTATTTTCTAAACCCCTTATCGCCTGTTTCACAATTTCACATTCATAAAAAAGATGTTCATTTGTTTCAATAGCATTTTTACAGAAATGACAAAGTCCATTCGAATTACCAAAAATTCTGATTGTTTCCTCCAGATAATTTGCGTTATTAATACATTTCCATTGAAAACACTGTTCATTATTCGTTAATAAAGGATTAAAAGTACTTTCCCAAATAATTTTCCAATCAATATCTAGATCTAATTTTCTTTCCCAAGCAATCTGTGATTTAGATTTTTCAGTTGATATTTCATTGATTTCAGACATTATTTCAAAAAGCTTTATCTTTCCTGGCATAAGAATTTTATTTCCTTTATTTCTGAAAAAGAGATTTTCATCCACTCTTAGATTCGTCGTTTTACCTTTATTTTCATCCCCCCTCTTAAGATAGGTTCTCAATTTTTCTGGAATGGCCTTTTTTATCTTTTGTAATTCTGAAATACAATTTCTTTTAATTTTCTATATATGATATTGTCTACTTTAAAATTATTTGTTTGTGTATCCCATATGTGTTCTATCAAGTAAAAACCACTTTTTGTAAATGACGGAAAAAATAATGGACTATTTTTGAACAATATGTTTGTATTTCCAAACAAATGCTGTTTTAGTATATTTGTTTTGGTCGTTAGATCACTTAATTTTAGAGCTATTTTCCAGCATTCTAGCAATTGCATATACTAGAAAGTAGGTATTTTTGGATATATCAATCCCTTGGTCGATGATAGTTTACAGAGAAACCAATTTATTTTAAATTTATCATCTAAGCATGTCAACCAGTGTTTTCCTAGGACATTCCATGCCGATCTTGGAGAATGAATAATCTTATAAAATGTCTTAATATGCATACCCGATATAAAGGAATCTAGGTCAATTATATTCATTCCCCCTCTCTTAAACGGTTTTCTCATTATGCTGCGCTTCACTAGTTCTCTTTTTTCATTCCAAACAAAAGTCCAAATCAATCTTTTTATTTCTTTAGCATATTTTTCGGGAATTCCTCTAGTTTCTATTTCGAACCCTAATTTAGATATAATAAGACTCTGTATGATCAAACTCTTTCCTTTAATGGAGAGGTTTCTCGTTTTCCAAACTTGTATACAACTTTTTATCCGATCAATTTTTTCTTTCCAATTAAGATCATTATCAATAACATTTCCGTGATAAACACATAAAGTCTTGACACAATTTTTTGGTCCATATGATATCAGTGAATTCAGGAGTCTTATTTTTCCAGCAGCCTAAATGTAATCCGATTGTTTTACGCATATTAATTTTTTATCCTGACGCATTTTCAAAAATTTGTGATGTTCTAAAACTTCTTAATATTGAATTTTCATCTTTAAGTAAGAGTTGAGTATCGTCTGCGAATAATGCAACCTTAATTTCTGTATCATTTGGAAGAGAAATGCCTTTTATATTTTCATCTTTTCTAATTGTACAAGCTAGTGGCTCTATTTGTAAAATGTATAACAAGGGTGAAATTGGACATCCTTGACGAGTAGATCTTGTAATTTTAAAATATCGTGAAATAAAGTTATTTGTTTTAATACATGTTTTACAATCCTTCAACAACATTTTAATCCAGCCCCGAAATTTATCTCCGAAATTAAATTTTTCTAGACAACAATTTAGCCATCCCCATTCCACTCTGTCAAATGCCTTTTCTTGGTCCAAAAAAATCATAATACCTTGGTCATTTTTCATATTAATATACTCTATAACATCTTGTAACATTCGTCCCGTCTTAAATTCATCTTCTGGGCTATGGTAGAAAAGGTAAAATATAAATGGAGGCGAAAATTTGAATGTATACAGTATCTTACTTTATAAGTGTATTATAAACCGGTGTAATGCAGTAGTTTTCTCATGGGAAAATTTGCTATATATGAGGTTTCTTCCCCTTGGAGATATTCCGCTATATATTAGACTTTCCTCGTATTAGCATGGATCTTCCCCATAGAGAAGAAGAAAGGAAGGGATCAACAGATCAACAGAGCAGGATATAATTACTTTTCCCGGACACTTGACCCTATTCCTATTTTTTTTTCTTTTGTAGAATATGTAAGAGGTTTCTGGGAGGGGGAGGGTTAGACACTCACACATATATGGGGTTTAGACAAATTCATATATATTCAGACAAATACATATATACAGACAAACACATTCATCAACAGACACACTCATACAGAAAGATATACATAGGCAGACGGACAGACAGGTAGACAGACATACACAGATGTACTCACATTCACACAAACAAAAACATGTATTGACTTTGATTCAAGTAAATCCACAGTTTATCACAGCATGCAAGACAGACGAAAAATCAGACTAGGCCAATATCTCTTTCTTGACAAAAACCTCTCATCAAGTCAAGCAGATAGACACACATAGTCAAGCACTCACAGAAAAACAGACACAGGGAGAAACAAAAAGAGATTCACGTAGACAGACTCAAAGAAAGACACTGATGAAAACACAGACATGAACATCCTGAAAGACATACACAGACATGCGCAAAACGACAGACTGATAGACACAGGGTACACAGACATACCCCAAAACAAACGGACAGACAGTCATGTATATAGAAACACACACACAAAAGACACAGACAGATGCACTTATTCACATACAACACACATGCTAACAAACGCGGACAAAAGAATTCACTCGCAGGCAGACGGAGACACCGATATCGACGCTGACATAAAAAAACACACGAAATTACATACAGACACACACAAATGTAAATAACATATCAACTACAATTTTCATCATCACCTGAGATATACATGTTAGGTCTTTATCAAACCCCCATCGAAGATCTCTATTGAATGCAAAATTATATTTAATGTTTCAAAGAGAAAATCCAAACCATTAATGGTAGGCGAGGGAAATCTGCTTTAGGGGACTTCAAAGACTACAATAACGTTTTTTTTTTTTTGCCCGGGGGGGGGGGGGTCTCCAGTAAGTGTATAGCAGTTATAGGAAGCTACTATGGGCAAAATTATAATCGCCATTTATTACAAGTATTTTATTACTTAGTACGTTTATATTCATTTTTATGCATTTGATATCATTTTGTCCCTTCGATAAAACGGTGCCTAATAACCTATCTGTAGGTAAGAATCTTATTGTTTCTGAAAAAAAAGCATGCGAAAATTCTAGATCAAAGAGCGATTTCATGTTAAGAACGTTCGGAACAATTACGTGATAAAGGCTGAAGCTATCAAAATATCTTCAATGACCGATATTTGATATCTTTGTTTTTTACGCTATATATGACTTCAAAATCCCTTTAACAATTATTGTTTAATTTATCAATGTATAAATTCATGAATTCATCCTACACCTCTTCAAATTTCATCATATTTTCAATTATAAATCTATTCTATACGATCTATGTTCACGTAACCTGAAAATTATATGATCCTCCTTTACAGCTTTACAAAAAAAGAGCTGAATACTTTAGGAATTAACTACACTCATTTAATTGCTCAGCCTTAGATTCGAAATAAAGATTCAATTCCCCATTCATGCCCAAATACCATTAAGAGTCATGACAACGGACCATATCTTCTTGTCTTGTCATAACAACGGACATTCTTTGTCAGATAATCAAAGTATGCAATAAATATACAATGTAAAAGACGGTCATTCACATATATTGTTTGTATAATGTTGTCGATAAATTTCTACATAAAATTGGTATATAAAATCAAATAATTAAGAGACAGGATAGTTTTCTTGTTCCGTTTTCGTTGCTGACAATAGGTCATCGCCAATTAGATCTCCTCATAACATAAAAGGAGTTTTATTCATTTCATGGTAATAATGTATTACTGAAGCGTGTGGCTACCCCCCGTTGGCTTTTCAAAATAAATCACCGGTTACCTAATGATTAATTTGTAATTTTACTGAAATTTTGTCGATAATTTTCATGACAACGGATGGTTTCCAACATATCCTCACCTGTTGCATAATGTCAACGGACGGTTTTAAGTGCAGAACTTTAACTTAACAAATACTTCTGACAACGGTACTGTAAGGCGACGTAACGTGTTCCTGCCCGTGTATACCGTCCGCTCAAAATTTACTGGACGTTTTAAGAAAATTAAACGGTAGAACTGTAGAATTCAATACTGAAAATCAACCCATTCAACCCAGATCAAGACATTGCGACAACGATCGGTGAAAGAAAGCGTTGATATCGCAAATCTGTTGGATAAGGATAGAAATTAAGTACCTTATTTGTTCACATTTGTGCGGAATGCTATAAAATGGTAAAGAGTGAAGGTTAAGGTTGCGACTACAGGGAGGTTAGGGTTGCGACTACAGGAAGAAAAATCTTTTTTCATATCATATATTATTGACACCAACATATACGATAAATGACATGACCTCAGTTTCTTACATCATTTCAGAAAAAAATAGTTGTTTTTTTTTTTTTTTTTTTTTTTTTTTTGCTGAATGGGTATTTTGGGTAAAAATATATGTTTTTAATGAAAAATCGCAAAAAATAGGAAAATAATTTTCATGGTCTTATGAGTTTTGCTAATTCAAACATCAGAATATATACTATTTATCATTCTCTTTAACAAAGAGATAATTCGAAATTTGAGTAAAAGTCTGTTTTGGGGTCAGAAACATCGATTTTTGTTTAAATTAATGAGCTATTTATAGAAAGTCATTTTGCTCAAAAACCAGTCCGGGTTTATATTGGTTTGACTGCTTTATGATAAAGCAATGCCATGGCTTTATACTGGAAAAAAATTAGACAACTGTAGACCTTCTAGCTATTCATAAAAATTACAAGTTGTTGCCATGACAACCGGCAATATAATATTTATAAGAAAATACTGTACTAAGAAGTGCTTATTTTCTCAGAATTTCTCGAAATATTCTTAAAATAATACACAAGCTATAAGAATTCAGAAAAATACTGATAGATATGAATTCTTTGAATTTCATGCATTATAGAAGTATGTAAAGTTATCATGTGGAATTCTCGAAAATATGAAAATGTTAAAATAGGCAAAAAATTGCCGTATGTAGCAAACAAACGAGACAGTCTTGTGGTTTTATTTAACCTAAATAGGTCTAGGAGATGTTCCTCCACATTCTTCTACCACAAATCTATTAAAAGTCACAACCCTAACCTAAAGGTGTTTTGTGCAAGTTCAATTGTTTTCAATTAAAATCAAGAAAAAATACATTTATAATGTGTGTCCATGAAACGGACAATCTTCGAGATTTTTTTTTTTTTTCTTAAAAGCATTGATGTGTTATCTTTTGAAATGATATTGGAAAGTTATAATTGATCAGAATCTATATTATTGCCATGACCAATTTAAATATATAATCAAATAATTTACCATTCGACTCCGATATTTGTGCTTGGACAGATGTATGCGGGCCATTTAATTCTACGGCTATTTGACACCATCAGTCTAGTGGACAATGGCCAGTCATGGTATTTACCCTTTATGTGGTTATAATAGCCTATGGTTATGGGTTATAATTCATACTGTCTTTAATACAGGAGCACAATTGCCTACTTATAGATAGTTTTCCTTTCCGCTGCTTATCGCACCCTAGGGACAAAGGATCCTAATCCAGACGAATTTCCATATTTTTCTTTTGCTTATCATGTTATCCGAGTCAGAGAGGAACAAATTTATTGATTTGGACCAAGAAATGGCACCGCGATCTTCCGTGATCTCTTGTATTAAATAAATATTGTATTGAACAATTATAGTTGATGTATGGCACCTCGCAGCTCGGACTGCCACAAGGTCCGTGACGGCCCACCATCTGATAGTCTTAGTGGGAGGCGATGTTAAAGTAGCCTTGCGTGTCAAAGATCTGCTTTACTACCTTATCTTTCAGCATTCATAATAAAATAATGTCGTCTTCCAAATGTTCGGGGATTTCACTGTTTTTGGCGTTTAAGGGAATCTAAGGGAATTGCATTCTTTATTTGCAAGAAAGGCAGATGTTTCTATCAAATCAAGGATTTCAGAAACTGATTATCTAACTTGATAACGTTGCCAGTAATCTTGAGTCTGTTGAAAAACAAAAATGAATCATCTGACGCATTACTAATTTACCATTCATTTAAAAAGTCCATATTTCAAGATTGGTAACTTTTGAGTTTATTTCCTATTCTTTCACACGAAAAGGTTAAATCACAAATGGTCGATTCAGTTTTCACCAACATTAACAATATTTATCATTGTTTGAATTTGAATAAAGTAACAGCGGACGACCTAAAAGACGCAAAGGTAGAACCATTGACATTCAATTACAGAATATTAAGTAATGTTTTGTTTTCTTTTCCAGACATCTTTGCAGTAGAGCCTACTTTTGACGTTCCTGTTGTTAACATTACTGTGGTAGCAGGGAAGACTGCCGTGTTACCATGTTCTATAGACTTCTTAGGCGACTACAAGGTAAATTTTTCTCATGGCACCAAAGTAACACATATAGTAGGTAATGATTTCCTAACTTTGTTACATTCTTTTATTCAATTTTTATTTATTTGATTAATTTTAAAACGTAATGTTGCATATAGTAGATTTTGTTGAAATATTATTTTTACATACATTTGTATTAGATTTGTAATAAAATGAAGAGAATTGATTCGATAAAAACTTCTCAAAAACTTAGAAAATAGTGTTTCCATTTAAAAAAAAAATTCTATAAATACATTTTCTTTTAAAAATATTGAATTGATATAATTGGTCAAAGCGGAATAAAATTATTTATTTTAAAAAATCCTTTGTTGCTCTCATAAAGAACATAATGATCAATCTAACCATGAGGGAAATGATTTCTCTTTTGTCATGGCTTTTCTTGCTTCACTCTAACATCCATCGACGTGAAGTAATGCAGGAGACCTTTTTCAATAAAGGCAAAAACTACTGAAACCATGGAACATTGGACTAAAGCTGGCAATGTGAATGGGATTTTCAACCTACTAAAAATTGAAAAAAAAGTATCACAAGGATCTAATTATATCGTTACTGTTGTGTTTTTGATACGTTAATTATTTTCATAATGTATGGTTCATTTCTTAGTAAAATATTCTTAATTTGAAAAATATTACTTTCTTTCTTATGTTTTTTTTATTATTTAAACTCACGAACTTCTTTTACTAGGTCGTATGGACAGACAGGTGGTCAACTTTGCTTACTCTAGAAACGAAGCGCATTATAGATGACGAACGAATGGGAGTAGACCGTCCATACACAAGTGATTGGAATTTAATTATCCATGACGTCAAATATGAAGACAGAGGTCGATATACGTGTCAAATTAATACACAACCGGTCAAAACTAAAGAAGTAGAGCTAGTGGTATTAGGTATGTAAAGGTGAAAGCAGCATTATATTGCATCATATCTATTTATAGGTTGTCTGGACTGACCAATGGTCCACGCTGTTGAGCTTTGGCAAGCGGCGCATTATAGATGACGATAGGATTTCGGTAGTTAGTCCTCACACTAATGACTGGGACCTGCTCATACAAGATGTCAAATATACAGATAGAGGCAAATATATATGCCAAATCAACACCAAACCAATAAAAACTAAATCAGTCAAATTAGACGTCCTTGGTAGGTACGATCCCATATAGCCGGCGTCACGTGAGAGGGCACGCTTTATATATATGGACCAGCGCTTCTCACATCTCCCTAGCACTAACTGTTAGTCCCCATCCTTGTCTTGGCACGCCTTAGTCGTAGACCTAGAGCCACTAACTAGTCCACAGTGGGGTAGCACTTGCTAGTAAGACTAAAGGTAGTCCTTATTAATATAGCACTCGTATATGCACATCAGGCATCGAACAAATCAGCTTTTTCATGAGAACAACAGCAACTTTTGAGGAAATTTGGATTTTTTTTATCTAATGGTAATTGACAGTAGAATGGAAATAAAAATATCTATTCTCTTTTGTAATGTGTTTTTCTTTTCTCTGAAAATGCTGGTTTGTTTTGGTGTCCACACTGCGCATGCGTAGGATAGGTCTTAGTTAAGATGCAGCGCAAATAGAAAATTGAAGTGATAGAGATACTTGGAAGTGATAAAACTTAAAGTTTTGTGTGTATATTGTAGTTACTCTTTCATTATAATTTGAAAGTGCGTGCGAGTTGATCTAAACTTGTTGAAATATCTTACTTTCATTTTACATACCAGGAGATATGTTAGTTAAAGCGATGTTACATGGATTGTTAAGTATCCAATTTTAGAAGTAATATTCATCTTAATATATACACATATGCATTAATTTCAGATATCATGCTTTGCTTCAGAAAAACTCCTGAGCATCATATACTAGTTCTAAAGAGTAATCTACACCTGTCTGACAACATTTGTAACATCTAATATTTATGGAATCCACATCAATCAAGTTGTCATCTACGTTATCACATTTCAGTATGCATAGACACGGCTTTTTCCCGTCACTCTTTAAACTCCTTATACATTTTTCATTTGTTGTATACAAATTGATACGATTACAGAAAGAGCTATTTATCATTATTGGAAATGTGCTTAGGATTTCTTTCCAATTTCTCACTTCGATCTACACTGAACGCCTTCGATAATTTTCCGAAACCATAACTTCAGTCTTCATTTATTGAAAAATGACAAATTAAAAAAAACATAATGCTACTCATATCCAAACTAAATTTTTTCATTAAGAATACAAAATTTCCGGTCAAAATATCCTCCGGTGTCATATTTACAGTATTTAGTTTGTCACACATTCGTCTATTCATTCATTAAACGTTATCTAGTTGACTAAATTTTATCCACTGTTACCTAGATGGTCATTTAATACCCTGAATGCCATTTTATACCCTGAATGCCATTTTATACCCTGAATGCCATTTTAAACATAGAAAGCGATTGTATACCCAGAAGGCCATTGTATACCCAAAGAGCTATTGCTTACCCAGAAGGTCGTTACATATCTAGAAGACAATTTTACTCCAGAAGGCAATTTTACCGATAACTCATATGCTTTCATTCTGTAATCCCTCCATCGTACATGTAGCTTTGCACACCTTTAAAAACCTAACCTTACTAACCTAACTAAATTAAAATGCCTAAGTCACTTGCAGTACCACCAAAGATCCTTGACTCTTCATCAAGCGACGTGAGAAGTAGAGAAGGCGAGACTGTGACCTTGACCTGCAATGTCACTGGGGTACCACCTCCCACCGTGCAGTGGTTCAGGAGGAGATTCCAAGACGCCTTGGGTAACCACAAAGAGAGTAAGTACAGCACATCAAACCTGAATGATTCATTTACCATCTATCCCAAATTGAATGAAGTCGTAGTCAATTTTCTGTTATATATAGGTGATGTTTTGTTTACATCCCTCCCCTTGTGTTTCTTGTTTTTTGCCTTATTTTATTTCACTGTTGTATTTCTGTTGATAGACAAAAAATACGGATATATCGCCAATCAAATATCATCTTACCATACCCTTTCAAAAGTTGAATGCGAATTCATCATTGCCTGAACAAAAGAATATGTGTTTTTCGAAGTCCCTAACTGTCTAACACAGCACTGATATTTTTTTCCAACATTTTAAAAGGCAACTGCCTTGACGAGAAAAAAAAAACAAGCAACAAGCGCCTACATGTACTAGTACATGTATAACCATTCGCTCTGATTGTGATCTTAATCTACTTTTATCATTTTCTGTCATCGAAACTGACATTATTTTCACACTTATGTTTGCATATAAATGGTCATCTTATTTTGGTAGGAGTGCGGACTTCTATACTACACAGTGGTCTGTATAAGCCAGACGAGGCGACTCCTCGCAAATCATGCTATTACACAGTTCATCATGCAGGTATTTTAGCCGTGCTTTCGTAACGCTTATAAATGTGTATTTAGATAGCTTGCATGTATAGAAATCGCTGGTAAAATGTCTGTTTTCTTACAAAAAAATATTAAGCACTTTAAGCACTTCTGAAACATTTGAAAATTTAAAGTTATTTATATTGTTTACAGAGGGATATTTATAAATTTGGACCATATAGAACAGTGAAAGTTTCACATATCTTTAATACTTATTAGAAATAAATCTAATAAAAAATCGTTGATGATTGACATGTGATTTGTGTAAGGGCATGATTTGTTGGAAAATCATTCACAAATATGATATACATAAAAGACTACATACATCATACGTCATTCGTCAAATACTATTAATTTTCCAATGCTGGTGCAAGAGAGAAGCAAATTAATCCAGCGTAATATTTGAAAATCCATCTATTTAATTTTGCAATTTCATTCTAAATATCATGATTATATAGGAGGTTAACAACCTTGCACCATATACTTCCAATAAATTTTGGCCATATTTAAAGTGCGCCTCTGAATAGACCCTACTCGAAATTTGGATCCACTAACATTTGTCAAAATAGAATCCTGAAATTTAGGTTCAAAGCAGATGGAGCAACACTAAATTTATTTTTCAACTTTGAATCATTTTGGCTTAAAGTACCACTAATGAGGACTTACCATCGGAAACATGTATATATGTTGCACTGAATTTAGAAATTTGCTGGCTAGAGGGCTGCTCTCCTGACAGCAAATTGGACACCTCGATTTTGCTCAATATTTTTTGGAATAAAAGCTGAAAACGAATTAAAAATGTTATAGTATGAATGATAAGTGAACATCGACGGCGGATGCGGCTTGCCAAATAGGGGATGATTACTCCTCCCGGGCACCTGGTCCCAACCCTAGCTTGCTAGGAGTCCGTCGATGCTCAATTTGGTGCTCTATTGTGAGTGATGTTGATATTGTCGTTAGGATCTTCTTTATCTCATAGAAATACAAATCAATTTCAATAAAGAGACAACAACACTTAGAATTTAATAAAATAAATTTGTTCCTTAAATGCGAAATTATAATCATGCAATTTCTTTAAAAACAAAGACGTTTTGTTTATTCCACTAAAACATATAATCTTCTTGTACATATATATTATTATATATATTTACCTATCATTTCAATTTTCTACCTTTGTATAGCTTAAAAAATGTAACATTTTTATATATTAAGCTGATATTACCTTCATTCTGTATATAACAACTATACCTCTCCAGTCACCAATCAATTTTGCACTCCTTTTGAATCATCTGAATGTAATATATAGCATTAAAACAGTTACCATTAAAATTTGCTTTCAGTACTAGCTCTTCCCATAGAGCCCAAATTTGGAGAGACCAACGTGGTAAATGATGGTACATCTTGCGTTGTTTATCCCAGAGTTATAACACACTCTCTGTATATATATAACACAGTCCATTGCTTCTCGATAGTCCCCCTTGATTCCATACAATACACCTCCCTCTATCACACTCCATCACATTCATTTAATGGCATATGCAAGATCTTTCTTGTTTGAATTCAAATATTTGGAATTGTAGCCAGTTTCAAGAAGCTTTTCCAATTATACCTACACATTATTCAACTTTTTCTGTAATTAAGGTAATTATCTACATGAAACAGTAAAGGCTGTGCGCTTTCCTTGAAACTGAACGATATTTTTTTCATATAGAGTTGGAGTCCCTTGCTCGTAGAAGTTTGATTTGTATATGTCATTACAATGGATACAAGCTTCATACAATTCATTATTTATTTCAATTTGGGGAAATACTGAATAGCATATGGCTTAATTAACCATGGTTCCAAACTCTTATGTCTTAGTACACGTGTAATAGCATTGTACTTCTTTCACTTTTTTATTCTTTTTATTTCTTTCCTTTTTCCTGGTCTTTTTGTTAAAGTTAATTTATCTGATTTCATTTTTTGCCAAACCAGTTTAATCAACGAAACGATTAACGACTGAGATCTAAGTAAAAATGTCGCTTTTAAATTTTTGCAATACCAACTTGTGTTTAAGCTGCTTTATCATTTTTTTTTTTTTACATTTTCAAAATAAAATTTAATTTTTATTATCTAACCGCCTTTCAGTAGTTACATTCATTGTAGATTATTGTTATTTCCCGTTGGCTTTTATTCGTTGTATTAGTTTTGTATTGAGTCGTTTTTAAAAATATGAATGAATGAAGTATCAAAATATATTTTTTTCAACATTTCCCATTAAAATGTATGTTCTTGATCAGCATTCAACATCTATCTCGGATATAATTTCAGGAGTTGGACTGAATGGAGAAAAACTAATAATTCACAATATAACACGGTACTGTGACGGAATCTATGAGTGTATGGCGTTCAATCAAGTGGAACCAGCCGTAAATAGGGAGATGAAAGTAGAAGTCCAGTGTTAGTAAATTTCCTACGATATTTTTTGGGGGGAGGGGGGGGGGGGAGTTCTACAGAAATTAAATTTCATCTGATATAGATTTTGAATACAAAAATAAATTTTACCTAAGGTGAAATATTTATAAATAGCCCGTGAAGTGAAGGTTAAAAGAAGTTATGAAACAGTTTAATATGCCTTTATTGATGATTATATGATCTATTACGAATAATTCCGTTTTCTTATGACAGAAAGATGAAAACCTTCGAAATGGAAAAGATCTGCAAAAGGTGGCTTTGAAAATTTGTTGTCAAAAAAAACCTTGAAATTTCTAAAACGTGGGTCCTGTAGCAAATATCCCGCCCATTCTGCTACGTTTTTCGGTACATTTTTTGACATAATAATTTTCACACTCAATGTCCAATATAACATTATTTAATTATCACTGACGAGGGTTAAGTACCCGAAACGTCCATTCTAGTCCATGCTGTAAATTTATCTGTTCTAAAATGATGCTATTGAATTTGAAGACGTTTAACATTTGTAAGACCTTCTGCTAAGATAAGCACATCTAAGTCTACAAAGCCATGCTATCATAAATACTAAAGTAATGCTCTCTGAGTTATAACTCATTGAATGAAAGTCAAACACAAAACTCCAAATCAGAATCCAAAAATCACATTCAAAGGACCTTACAAATTCTTGAAAAAAATGTATAAAACAGAACTTTCCCACGAGAAAAGAAAATAAGACAAACAGACGGAGACAATAACAAAGCTTCATAGAAACACGAAGGACAACTTTATCTAATACGTTAACATTCTCCAGAGTCCAGTGCAAATAAGGAATGCAGTGTAGGTGGCGCTTTAAAAGCGGCGCCATGCTAACAAGTACAGTTTAGACATATTCAAATATCAAAAGAATCATGTAACATAAAATAGCTTTTTGTACACTCTTTACGAATTGCGTCATATCATGTTTATAAAGCAATGCTGGAGGCTGAGTAGTATAATCTGGGGTGGTCATTAACAAGGAAATCCAACGCGAGTGTCCGTAATTTGCTTGTACCATGACGAGGCTTGCCGAGTCATTGAAAAAAGGAAATCACGGACACGACGGTTGGATTCACTCCTGGTAAACGATTATTGTTTGTATAAACGTCTAAAATAGTATTGATCAGGCACTTTTCATGTTTTATCCAGACTGAAGAGACGAAGCGTCAGTCGTTTATGACGTCGTAATTAACGTTCGTACGTGTAGCTTATCATCCACCCCTGTGGATGATCGATTTTTCATTTTGCACATTTCATGAGAACAACTCTGTGAAGATGGAAGAAATGGATATCTACAACAAAGCTACCTTGAACTGACCACAGCGGAACAAATCCACAGCAACAAAGAAAGAACATCAGACAAAATATTCTTACAACAACAGGGAACAACAAGACACACAAAAAGTATCTCTACCACAAAGAACAAACAAAAATCAAAGCAGTCACACCGAAACAAGAGAAACTTTAAAAATAGATTATATTGCCCCAAAGTACTATAATATGTACAAGACTAGAAAGGTTTCTTGTTGCGGTTGCAACAAGTGTCTTCCTCCTATACAATTTTTGGTTTGGAAATATGAAGGACGTCATATTACATGTATCTATATTATATATTTAAGTTTTCAAATAGCAGTAACATTACATTTTCAAACCGATAATTGTTGGTGAGCAACCATTTGATTTGGGGGGGGGGGGGTTAGGAATTCTATTGCCAGCCGGTAAAATTTTTTCAGCAATTTTCTGAGCAGGCCATTTTTTCAGCCATTACCAGAGTCGGAGAAAAATTTTCGCCGGTTCTTCGGGCCGGATTTAAACAAATTGTCAAATGTTGTGAATGCCTGTGTAAGTTAAACTCCCCGCTGTTACAGAGTATGAGTTAATAACCGTTCCTTCAGATGTCTCTTTGCAATTAGCGAATTTCAGACAGATTGTATGATGTTTAAATAGAACCTTTTCTAGATTTTTGTGCCTATGCGTATTAGGTCTCTGGTAGATACAGCTATGTGAACAGTTTGTATTTATATTAATTAATTTTTTGACTTTAAATTGTCTGGCACAAAGGGCCAGCAAAAATTTCCATATCATGCAATGTATCCTTACTTTTGCATGGTCCGGGAAAAAAAAATTGACGGCCCTTTGGGCCGGAATATTTTTTTCAGCATTTTTCAGATCCGGGATTTTTTTTTTTTGCAAATTCTTCCTGCCCCCTTCCCCCATAAAAAGGCGAGCTCGTAGCTGTAGAACCAATTTTCTTGAGAAGAGAAATGGTAATATCAAGTTACGTTCAATATATATATATAAATACCATGAGGTTCTCGCTGTGCAGGTTCAAATTTGGACCCTCCCCCCTTCCCTTTTTTCAAGTTTATTTTGAATTTCCATCATGGCGACATCGTTCAATATAAACAGAACTGTTTTCGAAAAACGAGGAGAGGGAAGAATGTTGGAGAAATTGTTCATCAATTTGTAAATAAACCAACCGAAAATTATGTTCGAACGTTTGCTAGAATTAGAAATTAAACTTGATGTTCAAAATATAGTTATTGAAGTTTAGAAACAGGTTTGTAGGTTAGAAATCGGAATCAAACTACCACTTTTTGTGTGTAAATTCTGGTTTGTAGCTGATCTCTTCTAAATTAATCAACTGTTTTAAAATCAAATTGTGTATATCGAAATGTATTTATGAAATGCATATTCATCATTGCCGTGAAATCGGAATTTGAAAATCTCAACACTGCTTTTCTCGAGTCGGACTCGGACTACCAATTTTAGTGTGCGCCCGATCTGTTGGCGTGAAGGTGTATCGAAATACCCAACTCAAAATTTCGATGCTCATATCTTTTCAACAGTAAGAGATAGGAAAAATCAGAAAGACTAAATAAGACAGATATATGGATAAAAAATAATAATATTGAAATTTTTAGGAAACTTCATAAGCTTAATTTTTGTTTACTATTATAAGCAAAAAAGTGTCTTCCTCCTATGAACTTCTGAATTTGGAAATATGAAGGACGGTGAAGGACGTCATCGTAATAAATCGTTACAGTGTGCATCTAGCATTTCATATCTTGCATGGCTGTCGACTTTCAAAAAGAATGGAAATTGTAGATAGCAAAATACGAGATATTTAAGCTTACAAATAGCAAAACATGAAATTTTCGGTCCTTTTGAGTAATTCGACGCTCCCGTCAAATATTTGAATCTACTAAAAAACATGATAAAAAAAATAACAGAGACCAAAAATAAAAAAGACCAATCTAGCTTTTACTCCAAACGTAACGTTGGAGAACTTTCATTGTCCTAGCTTACAGGGTTCTTGAGAAATCGCTGATCCAATTTTCCACGGTTACGAAAACAATAGGTCTTCCGACGGAAGTCGGAAGACCTAATAATTACCAGGCTATATAAATATCGCCTAAAACTATTGTTTATATTCAGTCACATGAAATTTTAAGTATATATAATAAATGAATCATGAAGGTTCAAAACAATATCCTTAACAGAGTTAATTCTGCAATTGTCGTTATTGAAATATTTGTTCTACGTCTTTCGGTATATTTAGGACATATTTTTGGCCATTTTACATTGTTTAGATTGAGGATCACTGACGAGGGTTAAATAACCGAAACGTGCATGTATGGTCCATGCTGTAAATTTATCTGCTCTAAAATGATGCTAATGAATTTGAAGACGTTAAACATTTGTACCACTTGGTGAGTAACACTGCTGCTGGACAAGGAGTCTCCGAGGGTACATGTAACCAAGTTCGATCAATTTCGGTTGGTCGTTTATTCAAACGCATTTGAAAATTTCTGTTTACAAAAAAAAATTCTCAAATTTTTAAAACCCGGGTCCTGTGACATCATATCCCAGCCATCTTGCTACGTCTTTCGATATATTTAGGACATAATTTTCACAGACTTTGGCCATATTTCGTTGTTAAGATATAGGATCACTGATGAGGGTTAAATATTCGAAACGTGCATGTCTTGTCCATGCTGTAAATTTATCTGCTCTAAAATGATGCTAATGAATTTGAAGACGTTAAACATTTCATTACATGATATCAGTGCACCATATGCGCAAAAAGTTATGTCTCATATTTGATTTTGAAACGGTACTTTATTTTTTAGTTTCACCAGAAGTGAACATCCAACCAAAAAGACTGAGTCAATCAGTGGGTAAAGAAACCATATTAGAATGTGACATTTTGGCATTTCCACAAGTATACTCTGTGTGGATATTCAATGATAAAGTGATAACTTCAGAAAAAGAGAGGCGGCGATTGGATGTTTACACAGAAAGCGATAACTTTATTACTCTCAGTATAAGACTACTTAATCTAACAAAGGAGGATTTTGGAGAGTACAGATGTTTTGCGAAAAATGAATTGGGACAGGACGAGGAATTCATGTATTTATCGGGTAATCTTTTATACTTATTCAACATTTATCATTGCTGTTAAGTCAGTTAAATCTGTATAGAGGGCTGGGCGTTTTGTCTTTGTTAAGGCATTAGGGGTAAAATACTCTACTTTCGATTGTTTTGACAACAGAACAATTAAATACCATGAAGTTGACCGAAGACGCACGACTTCGGCAATGTTCGTGACCATACATTTTCATGGTGAGTTGAATGAAGCACTAACAAATATCTAATATCTAAAAATATGCAAGATATGGAAGTAGATATTTTCTCTCTTTTCGACAAATTTGTTATACCCCTCATACCTTAATTTCAAAGAACCATTAATAAAGAAAAAAAAATAAATCGAAGACAACTATACTCAAATGCGATTAAACCCTCTCAAAAACAATTACTAAGAAAGAGCTATAAGTACCTAAATTTTTATTTCTAGAATTGATGCCCCGGCCTCCTCCAACATTAGCACCTACCACACAGGCACCGCTCACACGTCCGCGGACCACGCCCAGTTGGGAGATTGAGGTTGAGGAGAATATATACGACACAGGAGACAATGGTAATGCAAGCCTTGATATGGCAACCTCAGAATCGATTACCTCAGAGGTGCAACACAGTAGCAGAATAGAATGCTCTGGTGGCATTTTTTACATTTGTACGTTAATAGAATATAAAATTGATGAATATGTATATCTATATTTACAAATGTTTACACTATTACTTTTATGTCACGTATTCCAATACAGAATGGTGAATTTTTTTTCATTATTTATGTATTGACATCTAGACGATAATTTATTTTCATTTTGGACATGTCCACAATAAAAGATTTTTCAAAAATAGCTAAACAAGTTTACGTTAAATTTTGTTTTGGAAATTAATATACATACAATTTATAATATTTACTTTTATATGTTGTTGACTTATATATTCAATATCTATATCAATTCATACACTCAGCACCCAATTTACCAATATCTACAATGTAATTTTAATGCAAATACCACTTTTATAAATTTCTTATTTGAAACAAAAAATGCCTTTAGAATAAGAACTAAAATTTTTCCGTGCAAAGAAATTAACTATGTTTATTGATCAATTTCCCGTAAACTACCAACTTGAAGTACAAATGGAAACGGTGCCTAATAAGTATTCTGAGTTGAATGTTGTGGGTAGAAGTATTTCATTTTGTTATTAATCTAGAGCAACATTTATTGCGAATATTTCAAAATAACTATGAGTGCAATCATCTTACTGCATGCTTCCAGACAGTAGGGTTGGATTACTTCTATTCTCTTTATAAACATATGATTCATTCCCAATTTGTCTTTGCAGAAACAATTCTTATCATTCCAACAAAAAGCGATAAATAAATTAAAATCAATTCAGGTGTGTAACATAACTGTCTGAAAAGATTCAGAATATCTCCTTATATTCAAAGATAAAAGGCTTTATGGATATAGAAAATAATCTGAAGCACATCATGATTACAATTTGTGATTATAAACATCTTTTGTAGGTGGCCCAGTAGCCGACCATTCCAGTATGGGGAACAGCGGACGGACATTATATTTATCAAGCATGTGTTTTCTTCCATTTTCCATCTTGACTATTGCATTATTGAATCCCCCATGGTAGCCATGTGTTAAGTGTATCAGGAATTAATTTCTCCAAAGAGAAAAAGTCAATTACTCATAGCTCCCGTTTTGGAGAATAAGGAGGAATAAAGTCTGTACGAACCAAACCACAACTCAAATTCTTAATATTAATTTATTGAACAATAACTATAAATGCAAAAGTTACTTGCATCAATAAATACAGATGCATAAAGGGAGAAGACTTTTAATATTGCCGTCTATACAAGTACATGTAGGTCAAAACTTCTTCCCTCACCATTTTAACAAAGGTTTCAGTTGATAGTATCTGTCAATGAACCACTTATGTACAATGTATGACATAGCTTTAGCTCATCACGTCTGTATGTATATCATAATTTGTAGATATTGATAAGACATGAACATTTGCCCCCATTCAATGATATAAAACGAACGTATTGATAATCATAAGTAAATAATGTAATTATTGTATGTATTTAATCACGTGATTAAAAAATGACTTTTTCACTGGTTGCTAATATATTTGCTTACATTTGCTCAATTACGTAGGGTGCATTTGTTTCCTTTGTTCATTCCTATTATGAGTTACATAAATGTCATATAGTCATAATATTGCATCAGTTTTCCATATTTTTCACTTAAAATTCTTAATCACTATAGACTTCAGTCATTTTTCCTTCTATGTCATTTAGCGGATATGAATCGGTATGTAGATAGAATTTTGCTGAACCTTCTCAGCAATATGTCTCACCATTTTTCCAGGTGAACTGTTGTTATGAATTTATGTCATTCATTTTTAATGTACTGTAGTATTCAATGACTCTTAGTATGATTTACCACTAGAAAACCCGTCGTCAAGAAAAGACACATACCAGCAGTGGATGGGTGGATACAACGTCGATTTTGGTGTCATTTCTTCAAGACTTCTAACTTGTCCTTCATATTTTGCAATTTACTTGTGTTTTGTATATTGTTTGCTATGAAAATCTGAAAATGCATTAAATGAATTATTTTCATGATGTCAATTTTCCTTCATTAATCTATCCAGCGTTTAAGCAGAATTGCATTTTCAAGTGTCCTATTCATTAAAAAAAACCTCGCAAACTACTGCTCCTAATAGCTAAACATGCGACCGAGTGCCGAAACAATAACAAAACTCCAAAACAAAACATAGCAAATTGAAAAAGAGCCATATTTTGAATCCTAAAAAATAAGAAGAGTGTGTTAGAAAATGTGCATAACCTTTTTTACTTCACTTTACCATTACCAGAATCCACTTTGTGGAACCTTCAGTATTCCCAGATGTTTAAAGGGTAATAGACATTACCCTTTAATGTAATAGACATATAGGGAAACAGACATTATCCTTTTATGTTATAGACATACATGTATAGGGTAACAGACATACATGTATAGGGTAAATGACATTACCCATCAATGTAATAAACAAATAGGGTAATAGACTTCAACGCATTCGAAAATTTCTGTGGTCAAAATTTCTTGAAGTTTCTAAAACGTTGCTCCTGTAGCATCATGTCCCACTCATTCTGCTACTTCTTTCGGTACATTTTTGACCTTAATAACTTTCACACTCTTTGGACATATTACCTTGTTTAGATTGAGGATCACAGACGAAGGTAAAGTACCCGAAACGTGTATGTCTGGTCCATTCTGAAAATGTATCTATTCTGTAAATATGCTATTGAATTTGAAGACGTTTAACATTTATACCACTTGGTAAGTGTCACTGCTGGTGGACCAGAAGTCCCCGAGGGCATATGCAGCCAAGTTCGATCATATTCGTTTGATCGTTTCTTCAACGCATTCGAAAATCTCTCTGTTGTCAAACTTTCTTACAATTTCTAAAACGTGGGTCCTGTAGCATCATATCCCACTCATTTTGCTACGTGTTTCGGTACATTTTTGGACATAATAACTATCACACTCTTTGATCATATTACGTTTGTTTAAAAATTGAGGATCACTGACGTACCCGAAACGTGCATGTCTGGTTCATGCTGCATATTTATCTGTTCTTAAATCATGCAATGTAATTTGAAGACGTTTAACACCTAATCCTGAAAGCCTTGCTATGTAGGTAGGGGTTATTTTAGGAATCTCAATTGAGCTTTTTTTGGTGGGGGGGGGGTCCTTTTTTCATATGTTTTCATTTTTGGGTTTTTCTTTAGTCACTTTGGTCTTCATCAGCATTTGTATTGTTATCCGTATTTCATAATTTGGTGCCTCTGCTTAGGTTATCGTTGTTGCTTTTATAATGGAATGTTCGGTGTCGATCTTGTTGTGTCTCCTTGCCCCCTGTTGTTTGTTGAAGATGTTTTGTTTGATGTATCGTGATCCTTTGTGTCTTACGCTGTGGACTATACAGGGTGGTCTTAACGCTGCGATGAAAACAGGGTGGCCTACGACAAATAGTCCGTGCGTTGCTGACTTTTTGCGATCTTATGTTCAGTAGCCCGAAAAGTCTTATCGACTTTCCGCTTGGACAAGGATCTAGTTGATCTTGATTGGAACACATCAATGAGTCACATCTTCATGGTAACATATCATTATATTATGTTTTAAACGTTTGCTGATACGACACTGATTGGCCCAGTACTATGCATAATGCTTTTTCGATAACTATAGGTTGAGTGAATAAAGGTCAAATTCAAAATCAGAATCTAAATCAGATCGCATCCTCTATGATCTATTCTTTTGCAGTTCTGATTGAAGTTCAATTTACCTCCTCCCTTCTTTTTACCATTGATCCTTCTTATTCTTTTTATAAAGTCACAGTAAATAATGGCACCGAAATCTAAAATGATACTAAAAATCATATAAACAAACAAAAGGAGAAACAAGAATACTTTTACCAAATAGTTCCCTTAAAACACGTATGACAATACGGGGGGAGGCATGTAATCAATGTACTTTGATTCACATATTTATAATCTTTTCTTCTTTGTACCCCAGACGATTGACTTTTGCTTCTTTGCAGAATGTATTATTTGAGTCTATATAGAAGTTTTTGTAAAATGGAAATTCATTGTAGGTGGCGTTGTTAAAACTAATTTGTGCGGCTCCGCACACATGTAAACTGCCATATATATATCTTACTACTGCTTAGTCTGAAATTTTTGTATTAAGTTTTAAAGTTTTTAAACAAACAAACTGTTTAAGTTGATTCTTTTATTTGTTGTTTGTAGTATATTACTCTTTGTCGGTGTGGCGGTCTTCAGTATACACTGTGTTTCTATTTTGTATTATCAGATTCCACAAGAAGTTATTATGTTTGGCAATATTTGGGATCAATGGAATTCGATGTTTTAATTATAGTGTACATCTCACTTCTTCATCGATCTAATTAGGGTTGCGACGCTTACAATTTCTTGTTCTAGGTTCTCATACCGGGGCCAATGAGCGAAACTCCTCCTTGTTTTTACATAATACGAATACGCTTAAGGTATCTTTTTGGTCTTACTTACTTACTAGATACTATACGATCTGTAACATGAGTCATGTGATAAAACTTTGCAAATTAGCACGGCGTGTTTTAACAGACCCACCTACAGTGTACTCCGCACTGTTAAATAGAAAAAGTCGTCCTTCTTGTTCCTATCGTGCTGTGTCATTGTTTCCGTCTGTTTGTTCGGTTTCTAGCTTCGCGTAAGAAAGTTCCGTTTTATATTTTTTTTCAAGAATGTGTTAACAAGCCTTTCGATTGTTATTTTTGGAATCTGATTTCGGCTTTTGCGATTGATTTCATTCACTGATTTCACAAAGCATTGATTTATAAAAAAAAAGCGCTCTGTTCAAATCGACAAGATTAACTGATGATAACAAAGAGTGTAAAGAAAACACAAGAAATAATTCATAAAATCACTTTATTCCCTTGAATAGAATTCTTATATGTAATACATTCTAACATGGTTTAGCAATAGTAAAACTTAGCAACAGTTAAAAAACATTCGTAATGTGAAATATTCAAAAGCCAATATAGTAAGGTATAAGTTTTTTTATTCTCTTTATGGAAGTGGGGAAAATTGATATAATAATGGATGTATATGTTATATTTAGGTACGACATTAAACTCAGATCAATAAAAAAAGTCCAAAAATGATAAGGACATGAACACCGGTGGAACTTCATTTATAAACACGTTAACTCTCCTCTCTCTCTCCCTTTTTCGCTCTTTCTCTCTCCGAGGCTTCTTGTATGTTTAATTTCTTCACTAAAAATTAAGAGTAGAGAAATTGTTTCATTTCAATTCATTTTCTTATAAATTTGGCTACTTTGCTCTTTTGTAATTCAAGTTTTTAACTTTATGCTGCTTATTTCAGGCATGAAATTCCAAAAACGTTGCAACTCTGTGGATAGCAAATACAAGGTCAATCTAATTTGTAATTTTGTTGAACTTAAGATTAAATGCTTTTGGTCTTAGAACACTTTTAAAGTAACTGTCCATTGATTTGTCCTCTGTGAGATTTTCTACTTCATATTCCAATATTATACTTGAAACAACTAAGTACTGAAACGTCTCAGCCAGAGTTCTGCCAGGGCAATGTCTAGATCCTGAAAAGATATATTTCTCATATAATAGAGTAGAATATGTTTTGTATGTATGTAACAGTGAATGATAGTCATACACACAATAAAAAAATAGATGCCAAAACCACAACTTAACAAAGATAAGGAGGAGATTCGAGATAGTGAAAACATAGGAACATACAGTGGAACATCAAACAATATTTACATTACTAGTAGATTCACAATGTTAAACACCCATTAAGCAACTACAATTATATCCCAATAACTTGGGTTGCTATTGTGACGTCACGTTCAAGATTTGCATGTAGGGAGAATTTACCATCTTTCAAATAAATTTGACGCTAGAACAGACAAATGTGCGAAGAGCATGCAAATGAAAATTACCGATATTTAGAATAAATGTAAATATAATTATTGACTGTCTTACTTTTGGTTTTCATGGGTGTATAATTCTGGTTGGACACGTGCAAATTTTCCGAGAATCGTACCCCGTGACCAACCTGAATTATACACCCATGAACACCAAAAGTAAGATAGCCATTTCTTTAATGGAACATCAAACAATGGAACAAATCAGAATCGACTGGCATACAAATTCTTGAATAGTATAAAAGAAAACAAAGACAGAGAGGGGATCCCAAAAGTAGAAAAAAAAGCAGTCAGTTCTCATTCTCATGAGACAAAAAAAAGTGGACAAAGGACAACAATACAGTACCGAATATCGAAAAAGGAAGGAAAGCACTTTTTTAATGAACAACCTCCATAGAGTCTAGTGTAAGTACGGAATTTATTAAAGATGAAGCCACTCAATGCACGCGCGGTTTTTGTGTCGCCTGCGAAGCATAGCGACACTTAGGGATCACTTTGTCCGTTGTCCGTCTGTCCGTCTGTCCGTCCGTCTGTCCGTCCGTCCGTCCGTCAGTCAGTCCGTCTGTCTGTCTGTCACACTTTGGGTGTCACAGCCCATAACTTTTGAATGGTAAGTGATAGGGCTTTGATATTTCACATGTGTATTCCTTGTGACAAGACCTTTCTACACATACCAAAATTTTTGACCTAGTGACCTTGACCTACATATTTGACCTACTTTTCGAAAAAAATAAGAATGCTTTTATCTTTTGATTGGTAAGGGATAGGGCTTTGATATTTCACACATGTATTCCTTGTGACAAGACCTTTGTACACATACCATAATTTTTGACCTTGTGACCTTGACCTAGATATTTGACCTACTTTTCAAAAAAGTTAAAATTTGCATTATCTTTTGAATGGTTAGTGATAGGACTTTGAAATTTCATTTGTGTATTGGTTGTAACAAGACATTTCTACACATACCATAATTTCTGACCTACTGACCTTGACCTACATATTTGACCTACTTAAAAAAAATTAATATTGTATATATCTTTTGATTGGTAAATGATAGGGCTTTGAAATTTCACTTGTGTATTCCTTGTAACAAGACCTTTCTGCACATACAATAATTTTTGACCTTGTGACCTTGACATAGATATTTTACCTACTTTTCAAAAAAGTTGGGATTCGCTATATCTTTTGATAGGTTAGTGATGGGGCTTTGATATTTCACATGTGTATTCTTTGTGACAAGACCTTTCTAAACATACCATAAATTTTGACCTAGTGACCTTGACCTAGATATTTGACCTTTTTTCTTAGAATTGCGTATATCTTTTGATTGCTAAGTGATAGGGCTTTAATATTTCACACATATATTTCATATGATGTGATCTTTGTTTTGTTACCAAAATATTTACGCAGTGACCTTGACCTAGTTGATTGACACTATTTTCTGAAAATTTGAGATTGACCATATCTTTCAGTTGGTAAGTAAGAGGTCTGATATTTCACATATGAATTTCATTAGACTTTTATAGTGATATCAGTAATTTTGAACCATGTGATCAACCTCCTAGAATAAGCCGCTTCGCAGGCGACACAAGCATTCCTTGGATTGCTATTTTTTTTTTCTTAATTGTAAGTGCTTCTTACTATGGCCATGATATCGGAAACAGGATAAGAATAAAAAATATATTTTTATAATTACGGAAATTCAGAGAAAGTATTCCATTGGAAATTTCAATAATCTATCTTTTAAAAACGAAATTCGTTTTAGGTGGCGCTACTTAAATGAATAACAAGAGGTCTAAGGGGCCATATCGCTCACCTGAATTGCAAACAAAAGAATGGTGGTAGACCATTCGGTGGAGGCCCCTGAGTACTTGCTTTAAGGTTTCGTGAAATTAAATCTTAAGATTACTAACCCGACGCCCTATCTGCTAGACCACGGCGCCAACAAAACACAAACATGGTAGAGAAATTTGAATACTTATTTCCTGCAAGATTTCGTGAAATATTGTGCAGCGCTTAATTGCAAAGAAGAAGCCAAAAAAGCGTGAGCCAATCGGAGTACTCGTTAGCCATATTTGTTGATCAATCGGCATGAAAAACATAATCTTGGCAGAGGACCTTGAGTACTTGCTCCCTGTAAGGTTTTGTGAAAAGTCGAAAATGTGTCAGCAAATCAAAGCCCTCGACAGCCGTATTTGTTGCCCGATCGGCACGAAAAACACAACCTTGGTAGAGGAACTTGGGTACTTGCTTCCTGTAAGGTTTCGTGTAATTCTGTGTAGAGGAGAAGTCGAAAATGCGTCAGCCAATCAGAGCCCTATACGGCCATTTTTGTTGACCTCTCGGCACGAAAAACACAAACATGGCAGATTACCTTGAGTACTTGCTTACTGTTAGGTAATGTGATATTCTGAGCAGCGAAGAAATCGAAAATGCGTCAGCCAATCAGAGCCCTCGGCGGCCATATTTGTTGACCTATCGGCACGAAAAAACACAAAAATGGTAGATGACCTTGAGTACTTTCTTCCTGTAAGGTAAACATGTGAAATTCTGTGCAGAGGAGAAGTCGAAAATAAGTCAGCCAATCAGAGCCCTCGGCGGCCATATTTGTTGACCGATCGATACGAAAAATACAAACTTTGTGGAGGACCTTGAGTACTCACTTCCTGTAACGACTCGTGAAATTTTGTGCAGCGGTTGCAGAGAAGAAGTCGAAAATGCATCAGCCAATCAGAGTCCTTGGCGGCCATGTTTGTTTACCAATCGGCACGAAAAGCACAAAATTGGTAGAGGGCCTTGACTACTTGTTTCCTCTAAGGTTTCGTGTAATTCTGTGCAGAGGAGAAGTCGAAAATACGTCAGCCAATCACAGCCCTCGGTGGCCATATTTGTTGACCGATAGGAACGAAAAACACAAACTTGGTAGAGGACATTGAGTACTCGCTTTCTGTAAGGTTTCGTGAAATTCTGTGTAGCGGTTGCAGAGAAGTCGTAAATGCGTCACCCTATCAGAGCCCTCGGTGGTCACATTTGTTGATCGATCGGCTCGAAAAACACAAACTCGGTAGAGGACCTTGAGTACTTGCTTCCTGTAAGGTTTCGTGAAATTCTGCATAGCGGTTACACAACGTTGCGTAGAGGAGATGTCGAAAATGTTAAAAGTTCGCGACGGACGACGATGGACGGATGACGGACAGCGCGCTATGACAATAGCTTACTTGAGCTTCGCTCAGGTGAGCTAAAAAAGACGTTCATTATAATTTAATGTTTCCAAATCTTACCCAATCCGTACTTGGCTTCTTTACCGTCTACATCACTTGATCCAGGGTTAGAGAACCTTTCTGGCTGCAGTTGTGCCGGACATGTCCATAGTTTATCGTCACTTAGTATGGTCTCATACATAAAGAAGATCACAGTTTCCTTAGGTATTATATAATCATTCACTTTTATCTCTTCATCAAAATAGTAGGGCAGCGACAATGGTACTAAACAGTCAAAAATTTGTATTCTAAAATATGTGAATCATTGCATTGCTGTATGAAATATTGAAAGCAAACTAAAATCATAGTTTATTTCGAATCAATTGTGAAGGCTTAGCATTATCATTTCACAGGTTCAAGGAAAAGAAATACATGTAACATTTTATAAGTTATGTGTATAGTAATTTCATGGAAATTTTTCTACCGTGAGTATTTTTTCTGACGCTTTCTCGGAGGGTAGCAGAAAAATATGGAGTAGTTTCTTTGTCTGACATTTTCACACGTCTTCCACTTGCAACCTTACAAAATAGTTGGAAAAATATTTGCATAGAAGAGAAGAAAAATCAACACCACTCGTTATTTATCTTTCTAAGGTAGTAAGCAACCATTTAGTTTATTGAACGAAACAGGTTTTGATAATTTGTCGTTTTTTTTCATTTCCTAGCAAGATTTGATACTTTACACGCGAAATCCAAAATGGCTGTTTAAATTTTGCATCCTCTCTGAGGCAATGTATAAAAAGTAACACTTGAAAGACCTGAATAACGGAAATGAAACGATGTCGTGATAATAAATTGTTGCAATGCTTGTATTTATGTAACCTTTCGTAATGTTTTTAATAAAACTGTCAGCAGTTCACCTTAAACAATATGTTCTAGTGTTGCAAATCTTCCCCTGCATATCAATCTGTAGCTTTTATTTTTTTGTGAGAACATATAAGTAGATCTAGTGTACTGTGCAAAGTCTGTACCTTGAGTAGCTCCTGTCGACATTTGCTTTGGACATCAGCATTATTTGCTATATTTAGGAGTGTCCATTGTACCATAGCCAAGAGGCTGTCCTTAGAAGCCAGTGCTAAGTCTAGCATAGTCAGGAAGATATGTGTCTCTGAAAAAGAAAATGAAACAAATAATAATAATAATCGAGAGTAGGTCATCTTACTTATCCGTTGTGGTGATTTATCAACCGTTTAAACTTTGTTCAAAGGCCTTTAGTTTCAAGCCACCGTGAAACAACGAAGGGGGAACGGGATCGACAAACGTTGCAAGCCGTGATTACCAGGGCAAATGTTTTACTGTTTTAATGTTCATAGGCCCTTATGCTTTTGATATCCATTTTTCATCTATGTATATATGCACAGCCAATGTAATTCACTGAGATGTTACTTTTGAAAGGAACGTGCTGCAATTCGTGACGTCACAATGCATAAGATCTAAAGAAACATGCCGCGACGGCTGTTCTAACCTGCGAACTGAACCCGCGGTGACCTGAATGTTAATGCCACCTTTTTACCTAGAAAAACGCGATTTCAGAAAACAAGAATGAAACGGACAACTGTGGTGCATATATATAGAATAAATGTCATAATTTGTGTTTTGTTACGGGTATGCAACACACAGTAAGTGCATTTATCGCATGGAATGCGCTAACGCGCATTACATGTACGATAAATGCACTTGCTGTGTGTTACATACCCGTAAAATAACAAATTAAGACACTTATTCTCTATATAACTTGCGTTTTGCTGTCTTGTTTCTGTTTTCATCTTACAGTGAAGAGACTAGTATGAAATTGTGCATACTGCGAAACATCTAGGTAACCAGACAAGTGGGAGGGTTTTGTGCAGGTAATCCGGATAATCACACTATCTGCTACTTACTTGGCAGATGGCCGTCCTAAGTCGTCTCCGATGGCGCATTAGTTTCGTTGGATTATGTGTTGTCTTTTGTGTTCTGTGTAGGTTATCTTTGTTTGTTTGCTTTGGTTTCTGTTTTATCCTGATTTTATAAGCCTTCGGTTTCTGATTTTATGAATTATCGATTTTGTGCTGTATACAGGGATATGGTCATTATCCATATTTGTCATCTGTATTCAGTTGCTAAAATCTACAAGTAATCATAAACGTGTACTTACCGCTTTACACGTTTTAAATACCGAACGTGTAACGTGTAGCACAGGTGCGTGAAACGCAAAATGTGATGACGTCATAAACAACTTTTTAACATACTCGTACACGTACAAGTTCTGTCTGAGATTTTTGTGATGGGGTCGGGGTGTTAGATACACAATAGATAAATACGTAGTCCCATAATGACTTATTATTCATTAATTTTACTATCTATACATCATAAAAGTTTAGCTTAGTGCCAAGATATTCGATAATTAATGACACTCCCGTTCAATGTGGATAGGAAATTGACTCTTAGATATATTTTTGATCAGAAGAAAGTGTTTGCATCAGCCATATCCGGAACAACCTAAGATAGACTATGACTGTCTCATTAGTGTATCACTATCACAATCGACGTATACTGAGTGAACTTACTGTCTATGTTTTTAAGCTTTCCTTGTTTTAACTGATTAGCGTAGGAGTCAATCAGACATTCTGACCTGTGGTCAACCTGCTCCATTCGAGTCATTAGTAAGTCACTTAGGTCCTTAATAAGTTTCGCCTGCGCTTCTAGCGCTGCATCTGTCTACAATCAGAATAAGAATATTATGTGCATAAATATAACTTGCCATATAATAGACCCTTCCGATTGTGGGAAAAAATGCAAAATTTCGTGACGTCACAATGCTTTTACCTCGGACAAACAAGCTTCGAACCTCGGTCAAACAACGAAATTGTATTGTGACGTCATAGAATTTCTCATATTTTTTCCCGCGTTCTGAAGGGTCTATTCTCATACTTTTTATAACATCTAAATCAGTTGCAAACAGAAAAGTAAAAAACAAATTCTTATATGACTTGAAATTTTCTCCCTATATGTACCATAGAACTCGCCTGGTGAAAAAATCTCCAACAAACTTTCAGTGTGCTAAGCTCCGCCCATTCACGTGCTATATCAGAATAGAAATAACAACTACTGTCCTATTCACTAATTCCAGAGCACTCTGTTTTCCCGGTTTTCTCTTAAATATGATAATGTCATCTTCCAAAAAGATATCAATTTTATAGCACTCCTTTAGTCGTAACAGAAAATACCATTCTTTTGGCTGTGCGTCAGCTAAGTTAGAAATAGGACGGAGAATAAAAAGTCTACGGGGATTTTCTATAGTAAAATCGCTGAAAATGCGTGACGTCGGGAGCTTTGACGTCACTGTTTACCATTGTTGACACGGAGAACAATATGGCGGCGGCTTGAAATTAACATGGGAATTTCCCGTAGACATTTTATTTTTTCATTTTGCGGGTTGAAGGCAGCTGATAGGGTAAGTTGAAGTTAATTTCCAGTTACGACTAAAAGAGGTCAATTCTCAGAAACAATAATTTATAGCAAAATTCTTCAGACGACAGAATAAATCGCCCAAACAGGGTGCTCTGAAATTAGTGAACAGGACAGTAGCTAGCCGTGATTCATTGTCCAGTTATTCCACGAGTCGCATGAACCAATCAAATTATCACCGAGCCGCGAAGCGGCTCGGTGATAATTGGTTCATGTGACGAGTGGGAGTGCTTAATATTTAAGAAATAGCAACTACTGTCCTGTTCACTAATTCCAGAGCACCCTGTTTTGGCGATTTATTCTGTCATCTGAAGAATTTTCCAATACAATGGTATTGTCTGTTACGACTAAAGGAGTACTATAAAACTGATATCTTTTTGGAAGATGACATTATTATATATTAGAGAAAACCGGGAAAACAGGGTGCTCTGGAATTAGTGAACAGGACAGTAGTTGTTATTTCTTAAATATTAAGCAAAATAGATGGTATGTAAAACAGTATGAATAGTGAACATCCATTTTAGAACAATTCTCCAATGTTGAGTTCCCTGAACAATTACAAAAATGTATATATAATAATTATGTTTTGCAGGTTTTGGTATCAATGGAACTGCATGTTTCAATCATAGTGTACATCTAATTTCTTTATCGAATTTATTCAATATTTTCCTTATTTTACCCCAACATCACTAAACTAAATTTACCTGATAAGTACATAGAGCCTATCACCGAATTTGGCCAGTTTTCATGGAGCTGCAATTGCGACGGGTATTGCATACAAACAGGAGACGCTGACTCTTCCGGTCACATGGTCTTACTTCGGAATATTGTTCCTTCTGGGGTTCACAACTGTTCCAATTGGCATTCGAATGCTTTTATCTTACCTTCTCTACTTTGAGACCGAATAACTGATGGCTGCGTCTTCGAAGTTTATATACTGTATACTATCGTTTTCCACTTGATAGAGTTCTAAGGGTCGAAAATTTGTGATCTGAATTGTTTGTGTTTATTTCTTTGTATCATTCCTTCACTTGAAGAAGAAACATATGAAAATGACGTAATAAAGAAAGATGACGTCTTTCTGTTCAAAAAAGACAAACCTATCGGAAAGATAATTTTTGACGTGTGTTATAATAATTGAGAAAATTATTAATCACTGTGTGAGATCATTAACAAGATAACGCAACTACCGTGCCCGGTATTATCCTTTGCCTATTGCTTTGAAACACTTCCCACGGTGAAAATAAATCCCAGACACTCGGTTTAGGATTTCCGTGTCAATGATCATACCCTGAGATATATAATATGAATATACAGAATGATCACACGTTGTCTATTTTCTATTCTGCCCTGAAGATAAATTAAATCAGTATTTACCTTTCCTCTGTAAAAAGTGTTCAACCATGAAAATAGATTCTGTGGATTTCCCAATGTCAGTCCTCCATTTCTGGCGTCGAATAGCTGACGTAATCGGTGATATTCGTCAGAGGCCGTGGGAAACCTAAAAGTTGAACATACTTCATGCAATTCACGAAAAGATGACATTACACTTTGCAATTATATAAAAGAAATTTTAAGTAAATATCAGAATTTGATATTAGGTGTTTTCTATATAGACATAACGTCAGACAGTGCATGTATTTTATATATTGTTTCATTTTCGTACGTGACTATCGACGGCGGGTGCGATTAGCCAACAGGGGTTGCATACTCCTCCCACAGGCACCTGGTCCCACCTCTAGCTTTCTATGGGTCTGTCGATGCTCAATTTGGTGCTTTATTATGAGTGCTGTTGAGATTGTCGTTAGAAAGTACATTTCTTTTGTATTTTCACTTTACCAAGCACATTTCACTTAAAGAAAATATAATAAAAATTTAATGGTATAGCCTATATACATGTATTAGAAGAACTATGTGAGACATCTGCCGAGAAAATCAGAATCACACCAAAATGACATTTGCATTCTCTTTTGCCTCGGTGTGAGGACCTGGAACAAAAAATTACCAAAAAATGAATGTAAACAGCGTAACTTCCTACAAATCAAACAAATGACCTAAAAGGATTTTATTGGCTGACTTGTAGCGATCGTTGAGCGGAATTACATGATACATCATGGGAATCATGTACACGTTTCATCGCTGATTGACTTTCTGCAAGATTTTATCTCACTCAACGCTTGCAGCGAAAATGAGTCGTGTCCAAGTTTTTTCTTTTCGCATCAGAAACTTCTGTCTTATTTTTTTTTTCAAGAATTTGTGAGCCTTTCGATTGAGATTTTTGGAATGATTTCGGCTCTTTTGTTTGACACTCATTCACTGATTTGACACACACATATATGCAATGTCGTTGGCGGATCTTGCGTCCCAAGGTTGTCTTAAGTGAGATTTCGACAAATTTTCTTTCAATGATAGAAGAAGTCTAAGCTGTATAAAGTCTGTGCCAGTCAAACGTCTGCAGATGGACGATGGACATAGGTTACTTCGATAATACTCAATAGCTGAGTCGAGCTTTGCTCTAATGAATTAATACGTACCAACATATTATATCGAATAATATGTAAAATCTTGCTAATTAATTTTCATTTTACTTGTTCATACCTTTCGCCTGTTATTAGGCTCAATACGGTGGCGAATTCTGTTTCTGTAAGTCTTTGAGAAAGCGAGTCTGGGTCCTCTCCTATCGACCTGATGATATCCGTACAGTTGGCTAAGATAGATTTTTCAATGTGCTCTTTGGCTTCATCTAAAGCATCAAATAGAAAGCTTCTTGCTGCTGCGCTAAGAACACCATTGCTATAAATGATACCTGAAAAACAGTGTTGTAAGGTTTTAGAGCATAATTACATCGAAAGATAATAAGGTACAACACACATCTGGATGGATAGGCATAGGATATTAGTTTCAACTCTTTTCCGACTTCTACATATATATCAGATCCTGTGAGACAGTGATGGAACACGTTTTTTTTTGTCAACTAATATCTTTACGAAATTGTTTTCTACCATATCAAATAACCACCACTGTTTTGTTGAATCTTTTTCATCATTTCGTTTTTTGTAAAAGTGGGAGGGTTGTGCGCACGTAATCCAGGATAACCACACCGTCTGCTACTTACGTGGCAGATGGCCGTCCTAAGTCGGCAGCGGTTGCCCATTGGTCTCGTTGGTTTATGTGTGGTATTTTATGTTTCATTTTTCTTCGGTGTGTGTTAGTGTTCCATGTCCCTTTTGCGTCTCTTTCTGTGGATGTTTGTTTTGTGTTTTTTTTTTTTTTTTTTTTTTTGCATTGGGTATTTTGAAGTTTTGCTGTGAGTGCTGAAATCGAGTATTTTTGGAGATCCCCTCCTTTCTTGTGTTGTCTTATTTTTTTTTTTTTTTTTAAATTCCTCTTGATTTGAGGGATTGGAAATTTATTTTGCTCAAAGTTTGTTGAGTCAACAATTACATCAAAAGGGGGCGAACATTATGCATCATTATACTTTGAATCATAAATTGCTTCATCATATGATACCCCCTAAATTCAATTACAAAGCGCTATTTCATAGTCTTTATGCTATGACATACGACACATAACACTTCGGAGCATAGTCATTGGACAGACGTTGAGGTTCGATCCTGATGACGTCACAATAGAAACGGCGACGTTGGTGCGTAATTTGCAAAGAAAGAAGGCATTTAGCATTTTGACATAATTTCAATAAATTTGAAGTAATTCTTGTGATAAAAATAATCTAAAATGATGTTTCTATTCTATAGAGCATTTATATTACTCTCGTGATGTGACTTATATATCTACTTGCCAAGGCTCGTGGATGTAAAAAATACACAACTCGATTCATGAATACCGTATGGAATAGACAGTTATTTGAGATCCTCTGTTTAGTAGAATAAATGAATTTATAAGAAAATGAATAAAGTCGATATGTACCATACATATTTCTCAATCATATATATCTATACGATTTCATAGTTTAGAAAATACGCATCGACATACACATACTATCATACATGTAGATAAAGAGATGTTGTAAGAGGGAAAAAGATAGCTAATGCGGAAATTTCATATACAATGCACATCAGAAAACGTACACTACTTGAGGCACGAGTCGATGAATTTATCTGCAAAGTTGTTCTTATCATTATTTGTTTCAATTTCCTCCAAATAAGTAATTGTCCATCATCTTTGCACGTAAAAACACCTACCTTTGCCCTGAAGCACTGTGTGTACTGTGTACAGCCAGTTCGGACGCCCTGCTTCAGTCGTCTTCATTTTCAACACAGTCTCTGTAATAGCCTTGTGGCCAGCAATGAATACCCATGTCTGCTGACCAAACTGTACTCTGAACACATCCCCATATTCCTGCCTGAATTTCAGTAAGTTACCATAAAGTCCGTCACCTTTGGCCACCTGTAGTAAGTTACCAACTACAGGCCATCCACGGGGGCCGGGTGGAAAACTAGCGGGATAATTCCCTCCATAATTTATCAATATCACGACAGCTAAGGTAAGAATGACGAAGGCAAAATACAGCGATAAATCCCCGACTGAAACTGACGTCTCCATATTGAGATGCATTGCGAATGAATCGGTGGTTGACGAAAAGATATTGCGGTGACTATTATTTTCCTATAAACACTTATAATGATGAAAAAGGTACTTCATTTTGCTCACACAATTTTATATATGAACATGACATTGAGTATTGACAAAGCTAACTTCCGTCTAGCACATCTATTCTAATACAGATGATTTCAATTTAGCTCCTTGCACAATAAGTAAATGACGAAAACTACTTCACACTCGTTTAATATAATACACCTATAAACAAATTTCATTTCTGAGCATTTCCAATCAAGTTTCCGTTTTCATTCTTGGTTTCCGAAAAAAGGGAATAAATTGATTGTCGTTAGATTGTGACAAAATTTGACGCAGATCATATGCAGGCTTATACTTATTGCTCATAGTATATTTAAGAAATGACTGTCTTACTTTGGGTGTTCATGGTAGTATAATTCTGGTTGGTCACGTGCAAATTCCGTGAATCGCGAAGCGATTCTCGGAAAATTTGCACGTGTCCAACCAGAATTATACTACCATGAACACCCAAAGTAAGACAGTCATTACTTATATTTCCATTTGTACTAAATATCAGTCAACCTATCTAGTATTTATAATGAGCGAGTTGAATCTTATAACGTCAAAAGTATACGAACGTTGGTAAAGTCTCCGTACTTTCAAAACTAAAGCGTGACGTCACAATAGGCAACCAGAATTATAGTTTATAAATCCCTTTGCCTAACGGGCGCTTAACATGGGGATTCTTATGCAATGGAAATATTGGAACTGTAGAGAAAACTCATCAAACTCAAGCGATGTAACTCGAAACATCTGAAGGAAATGTGAAACTTCCCATCAAAATAACAAAGCCAAAACGAATGAGGTACTCGACCCCTACTTTTAATGATGTCAAAAATATATGAAGTTTATACAATTTCTTACTTTAATCTTACTTACTTTAATCACGGTGGCATATCACGTGATATGCAAATAATCTCTAGCATGGCGATTAAACAAGATATATACTGTCTAAATCTACTTTATATCAAACTATTTTAGACTTTTATCATTTATATGATGATAATCTATTCTGGTCAAGAAAAGAGGTATACCCAGAGAACTCTTAAACAGAAAAGAGTGTTTATTTACATGCACCAAGTCTTAACATGTAAACAAAATAGTAAATTTTCTGTTTAAGTGATCTCTCAATGGACCCCAATTCTTGACAAGTATAGCTTACCGTCATGTTAATGATGTTCATATGATAGGCCTAAAACAGTTTCATATAAAGTTGATTTAGACAGCATTTATCATGTTCAATAAAAGGGAATTCCCATGCTAGAGATTTTTTGCATATTACGAGATATCCTACCATATAATAGAATGATATGAGCATAGGCAAAGTACATAGGAGAGCGCAGTGTTACAAGTGTTTCAATCTTTAGGAATGCTTACTATCCCACCCATTCTGCTACATCTTTCGATACATTTTTGGACATAATAACTTTCACACTCCTTGATCATATTACATTGTTTAGATCGAGGATCACTGTCGAGGGTTAAGTACCCGAAACGTGCATGTCTGGTCCATGCTGCAAATTTATCAGTTCTTTAAATGATGCTATTGATTTTGAGGACATTTAACATTTGTACCACTTGGTGAGTGTCACTGCTGATGGACCAGGAGTCCCCGAGGGCACATGTAGCCAAGTTCGATCAACTTCGGTTGATCGTTTCTTTAACGCATTCGAAAATTTCTGTTATCAACATTTCCTGAAATTTCTAAAACGCGGGTCCTGTAGCATCATATCCCAACCATTCTGCTACGTCTTTCGATATATTTTTAGACATAATAACTTTCACACTCTTTGGTCATATTTCATTGTTTAGATTGAGAATCACTGACGAGGGTTGAGTACCCGAAACGTGCATGTCTGGTCCATGCTGCAAATTTATCAGTTCTTAAATAATGCTATTGAATTTAAAAACATTAAATATTTCGTGCAACTGAAAAGAAAAGATGGCACTGGACTTAATGGAGATTGTTCATAAACATAGTGTTGTCCTTCATGATCTGTGATGTAGTGTTCTAGCCTATGTATGTTTGTCTACTTTTCCTCGTCTGGTGAGGATGAATTCCTCTAGCTGCTACATATATCACCGATCTCTTTTATATTTTTTTTAAAGAATTTGTAAGCCTATTGATTGTGGCTGCTTTCACTATTTTGGATCCCCTTCCTATCTTACATAGAACATATATTGACAATTAATCTTGCTTTATGTTTTTAAAGAATTTGTAAGCCTATTGATTGTGATTTATTTTCAAAATTGATTTTGTTTTGTGTTTGACATTTATTGAATGATACTAAATACAGGACCACAAAGTACTAATCGACAGCAAATCAGTAAACCTATACATACATGGACATAGAGAGACAATAGCTTCTCATCCTCACATGTCGAAAATTCCACATTTAATCCTGCCCATGTCGTACCTCTTTGAAACTATTTGAAATTGACATAACACTTCGTTCTGGGAAATATCTATTGAGGAATTTTACAACATTTAATTTCATGAATTTGATAATGTGTAATGATCAGTTAAAATGCTATAGTCTTTGTTTTCACACATTGCATGGATGGTTAAAATATAAATAATTGTAACGGAGCAAGGTCAAAAGATCAGTACACAATTCCCCTCTACAAACTCTTTAGATCAAAGTAAGAAAACAAATCAAACAACGCAAATATGCAGGAACAAAGCGGAATGCAAATACAGTGGACATCAAGCGAAACAAGCACGAAACAACCAAAGACAACGAGACAAAAGAGAACATACTGTATTCGTTAAAATGCGCATAAGGTGCACTAAATTATTCCTATAGGACATATATTTCAATATTGCTAATTTTAACCACTGAGATGTTATCTCTTCTGGTGGACTGTTAGTACCCGAGAATAATCGTTCACCTAGTTTCAATATGCTTATTGCACTGAATTGAAATATATCTAAATTTGTATTTTTTTATATCAAGTCGTATTTCCCTGATGGCTTTTTGGGATACATTTTAGGTCACACCTGGAGTTTCGTTCTTCATATATTCACTATTTGGATTTCTTCTTTTTCGGTCTCGAGAATCACCACTGATGATATATTTTTACTGGAATGTGCATTTGGTGCACTTAATTATTATAACAGAACTTATATTTCAATATTGATAACACACTCACACCAAACAGACCAGCAAAAAAACCAACTTGGCAAGAACGCTTTTGGAAATAGAATGACAACACAGGAGACATTTCTGGAGTAGATACTTTTATATCATGAACTGTGAAATACAGGATTTGACACATTCAAATTCTCGTAGTCCATGAATTAACACCAAACATTCAACAGTGACGATAGCTGCTGGCAAACAAGAGGTGCCTGCTTCCCAAACGCACCTTATCTTACTCCCCTTGGGGGTCTAACTATAGCCAAGCAGAGAAACTGTGGTTAACACTAAGAAAATTGGACTTTGGGTTTCCATTTTGGTCCTTCCTACTTGGATACTAAATTTGTATTAGATGTTTCACATGATTCATGTGATATTATACAAATATGGATTTGATCGAGGTCATTATGTCATCATAATGACCCGATAATGTTTTTAATATTGACCGAGGCCGAATGACATAATGACCGAGACCAAGTCCTTATTTGTTATATAGCGGACTGAAAGACAACATATGATAAAGTAGTGATTCAAAATAATATGAAAACATAATTTCACTTTTTTGTGAAAAGCGCATCTTGACTTTTATATAATATATGAAAATAATTAGTACTGCTCATTTTAACAGCGCCATCTACAATGCATTCTACAATGCCTTCCGCATTTCCAGCACTGGAGTTGGTTCATTAGATAAGTCGTCCTTCGTATTTCTGTGGAGCTTGTGTCATTGTCTCCGTCTGTTTGTCTTATTTGCTTTACGTGTGAGGAAGTTCTGTCTTGTATTTTGTTCCAAAATCCCTACGCCTTTCGATTGTGCTTTTTTTTGGAATATGGTTTCGGCTTTTGTGTTTGACTTTCATTCACTTATGAATGATCTTCTATTATTTTCTGTTCTGTACGTTTTCCATTTACATGAGATTGTAATGTTTACCCTTGATTCCACTGATTTTCTAATGATACGTTTTCCATTTACATGAGATTGTAATGTTTACCCTTGATTCCACTGATTTTCTAATGATACGTTTTCCATTTACATGAAACTGCAATGTTTACCCTTGATTCCACTGATTTTCTAATGATTCGTTTTCCATTTACATGAGATTGTAATGTTTACCCTTGATTCCACCGATTTTCTAATGATAGTTTTCCATTTACAGGAGATTGAAATGTTTACCCTTGATTCCACTGATTTTCTAATGATACGTTTTCCATTTACATGAGATTGTAATGTTTACCCTTGATTCCACCGATTTTCTAATGATACGTTTTCCATTTACATGAGATTGAAATGTTTACCCTTGATTCCATCGATTTTCTAATGATACGTTTTCCATTTACATGAGATTGTAATGTTTACCCTTGATTCGACTGATCTTCTAATGAATGACGTATTACTAGTACCATTTTTGGATTTTCGGATTGTATGTGATGCTTTTCATCAATATTTAATGATTCTCAAAAGAATCTCATTGTTGGAGATCCCCTCCCTTCTTTCATAATACCCAAAATTTAAAAATAATGAAAACATAGACTTACGTTTGATTTTTTACGAAAAATAGAATTGTATATAATATGATATAACATGAAATGACAGTAATACATGTATTTATCACTAATGAACAAATATAAAGGAACCGTATGTTTCGTCGCATATCGCTTATACAATCTCTGGTTTTTTAGTCATACATAGGTAAAAAATATTTTATTTAATGACATTTTTTTTTACTTTTTACGAAAAATAGTATTGAATATAATATGATATAACATGAAATGACTGTAATACATGTATTTAGCACTAATGAACAAATATAAAGGAACCGTATGTTTCGTCGCATATCGCTTATACAATCTCTGGTTTTTTAGTCATACATAGGTAAAAATATTTTATTTAATGACATTTTTTTTTACTTTTTACGAAAAATAGTATTGAATATAATATGATATAACATGAAATGACAGTAATACATGCATTTAGCACAAATGAACAAATATAAAGGAACCGTATGTTTCGTCGCATATCGCTTTTTCAATCCTTTGTTTTTTAGTCACATGTAGGTCAAAATATTTTATCTAATGACATTTTTAAAGAATTATATAACAATAAATAATTGTGAATACAATGACATACCTTATGTATCATACAAAAGAATGAAAGCAGAAAACCAAGGAACTATGATAAATATTAGTAGGTAGATATTAATATTTCAAGACTTCATTTTACAAGTTATTTTCTCTTATGCAACTATTTACCAGGAATAACAAAATCTTAACTTCAGAAAAGCTGTTTTATAGTGCTTACTGGACAAGGCGAACACGTATATATTTTATAGTTGGAATCCATTTGTTTTTCATAAAGTGACACCAATCTAAGACAGTATTTTGTTGAAATTAAGATTGAACGTCTTAGGTCTTAGGACACCTTTGAAGTAACCGTCCATGGATTTATCTTCTGATAAGTTTTCTACTTCGTATTCCATGATGATACTTGATACAACTAAGTACTGGAACATTTCAGACAAAGCCCTGCCAGGACAATATCTGGATCCTGAAATCAGAAAGAGAAAATTTAATGTCTTACATTATAAATTAATTTCACTTGAAACAAATTTTGATCCAAGAATACGCCTCCGAAGGCAAGGTTTCTTTCAGAAAATCAAAGCACTGAAGGTACTGAGAGCGAATAGCTAAATATCAGAATATGATTTAGTATCATTTATGCTGTATGTCATCAAACTTTCCTTCGTAGACAAGTTTATGCAACTTGCAACAAGTATAGAATAATACTGAAATGCTAATCCATAATTTTGTCATTAGAATTAAAAGATGACCGTCCTCAAATTATAATATTCAAAAGCACCTATACTAGTGGCCGACCCAGAGGGTTGACTAAGGGGGTAGGGAAGTATAGTGGAAGAGGGGAGTTGGTTGTCGAGCAATCTGAGACATTCTCTAACAAATATCTTCCGTTAATATTCCTTGAATTCTATAAAGATCAAATGAAAAAACATTCTTGATTTTTTTAACAGATCGAATGAAAAAAATGAATTTCATTGCATTTAAAACAGCTACCGGTTTCTGGTTTCTTCGTGTTATTAGAGTTTTTCATGTCATACAGAAATGTATCGGTCAATTAATTAAATGAGTTTACCCAGCTAGAGGCTTTCATGGAGTCCTATGTAGAAATATTTACAAACCTGGTATGACATATAATGAATACAGACGTGTGTGTGAGGGTGTGTGTTTGTGAGAGAGAGAGAGAGAGAGAGAGAGAGAGAGAGAGAGAGTCTCAGAGAGAGAGAATCTTAGAATCTTGTACTGGTAGTGTCTTACGATTCAATTTCTGAGAAAAAAAAACGATTAAAATGCATTCAAGATCTATATTTTCATCAAGTTTGTACGTCCTTGGTACATTCTTCTTCATTTCCAATCTTAAACTCCATACGTATTCTCGTTGTCTGGAATGTATCAATGCCTATAAACTGGCGACGTTTATTATGTTAATTTTAAAAGTCTACGCATGACGTGGGGTAGTCGTTATTATTATCTACTAATTAAAAGTTTGCTCGTCGGAAGGATTTATTTGAGAAAGATCTTTTTGATATATAAACAACTAATACAAAATGTACGTATCTTCTCGATTTTTTTAGACTTAGATCGAAATTTAGAAAGGGGTCGAAACGGGACGGGACGGTGCATACAACGAAAATGATTCTAAATATCTTTGTGTTTTACATTTACTTTCTGAAAATGATATGAAAACTGGCGAGAGTAACAAGCTGAAAAATTTAACGAATAAAGAATGAATAGTGTCTAAATTCAGTATTCTGTAAAAACAATTTTATTTTGCGAAGCGACTAGCGGCGCGAGTCGGTAAGTTTTTGATTATCTGTATATATTAATATTTTTTCCGCGGCTTTTTTTGCAAAATTTCTAGAAAATATTATGGTGTACGTAATAATGAACAAATAATTTTTCTCAATTTTTTTAACGTCGGATTTTCTAAAACGGCAAACTACAATAAGACGTCTCCCGTAAAAATAGTTTACAATGAATATATATAGTTGTATTCCCCCTCTCTCTCTCACTCTCTCTCTCTCTCTCTCTTACTTCAAATCAGGAACTTACGTATGTTCAGATGTTCAATTTTCGGTCCAACATAAAAAGGACAGCTACTTATAATTAGTTATGTAATGTATCTCCGATTAGTATCAGGTACATCGTATATATAATTATAACTTCTTCGTCAACGACCCGTAATGCTTTGGCCCCTCCCTCATCAATGAAATAAACACGTATTCACGCTTGTACATTGTTCTATTGTTTATTAGTTCACTACATAGACATGCGCTTCTACGTAACAAAACAGCTTGATTCTAAAGCTAAGAGAGCTACATCGTTTATACACAGAAGCAGCATCGGCCCTTCACTTTCTCCGGCAGAGTATGATTGGAAAATTTAATACGTCACGATGTTGAAAACCCTGTGATTTGATTGGTTCGTGCTTCAAATTATTCATGTACGGAATTGGGGCCCTCTAGCGTGAAACAATTCAGGTGATCACTTAGAGCTATTCGCTCAAAAACCCTCTTTTGCATTTTCATTCTTTTATTAAACCAAAATATTTCGCTCGTGTAGATATTGGTTTTACAATAAAATAAACACTGACTTTCAGGCATCATTGCCATACATATTTATTAATATAAAATGGGATATTTTTTCAACATTTTCATAAGACTTACCCAATCCAAAATTGGCCTTTTTATTGTCTACATCAGTTGATTCAGTAAGAGAGAACCTTTCTGGCTGCAGTTGTGCAGGACATGTCCATAGTTTATCGTCACTTAGTATGGTCTCGTACATAAAGAATATTACTGTTTCTTTCGGTATAATATAATCATTCACTTTTACATCTTCGTCAAAATAATAAGGCAGCGACAATGGCACTGAAATGGATAAAAATCAGCATGACATTGTCCAGAGTGTCGTGAATCATGTGAGAAGGAATACTACTGTTGCATCATATCCCAACCATCCTGCTACGTCTTTCGGTACATTTTTAGACATAATAATTTTCACACTCTTTGACCTTATTACATTGTTAAGACTGACGATCACTGACGAGGGTTTAGTACCCGAAACGTGCATGTCTGGTCCATGCTGAAAATTTATCTGTTCTTAAATTATGCTATTGAAATTGAAGACGTTTAACAACAGTATTAAAAAAAAACGCATGTTAAAATTGATAACTTTTCAAGAATACTACAATTCATTTAGTTTTTTGACAGCATTATGTTACCTTCATCTTTTCTTTTAAAACTATTAAAGATATGTTACAGTGATGATACAGTTGTAAATAATATCTTTGGAAAATAGTGAAATATTACCGTGAGTATTTTTCCTCATGCTTTCTCGGATGACAGAAGAAAAATATGGAGTATTTTCCCTATCCGATATGGAAACACGCCTCTTCACCGCAACCTTATAAAATAGTTCAAAAGTCATCAGAAAAAATCACTCATTTAACATAAAACAGCAGTGATAATATTTTATCAACAGTATTGATTGGTGTTCCCGATTAAAGGAATTGTGATTATTACAACATCCAAATTTTACATAATACTTGTTCTAATTCGTTGTGTGGACTGTTCATTGGAAGCAAGTATGATTTGAAGCTCTCTCTCTCTCTCTCTCTCTCTCTCTCTCTCTCTCTCTCTCTCTCTCTCTCTCTCTCTGGGTTTATGATGGTTTTATCATTTAATGCTTTAACCAGAATACCGATTTGAATTATTTTCCATCCATTTCCCTAACACCAACACCATGAGCCAGATATTATTATGTTTGGCATGCTTTGAAGGAGATGGAAGTGTTCCGACTCGTTACCTTCTTGAACAAAATTTCAAACAAATTTTAACGCACGTGTTTCGGATAGTAAATCCCCATCAGTGGTACTTCAAGCCAACTTGATTTTCAGTAGCACCCTCTAGTTTGATTTCTAAATCTCGTGTATGAATAACTTTTACATTTTTGAATTTAAAGACGTTTAACATTTCACACTCTTTGGCCATATTACATTGTTTAGATTGGGGATCACTTAAGGGGATTAAGTATCCGAAACGTGCATGTCTGTTCTATATTGCAAGTTCATCTGTTCTTAAATGAGGCTATTGAATTTGAAGACGTTCAACATTTAAAAATTGTTTCTTCTCAGGAAATTATATTGGTTGTGCTTTTATTTATTATCAGAATCTAAGAATATTATTAATAAAGATTAATAGGTTCTATCACGATCGACTGAGTGAGGCATGAAAATTTACACGAGTGACGGAAATTTTGTCTTTTCCCGAGTGGAGCGTAACGGAGCGAAGGAAAAGATTAAAAATTTCCGTCACGAGTGTAAATTTTTATGTCTCACTCAGTAGAAAGTGATGGAATCTATTTTTTCTTCATTTCTAAGTGGTTACGATCTTGTCGTTACTCCTTGACAACGGTTACTACGCATTGTCGAGACAAAATGCTAACCGGTAGAGAACAGTGGTTGACTAACGATCGTTCGTTTTTTACTGATAAATGGAATTTCACAATAGTTTGTCCCGCGTCTGCAAAATCACATGATAGCCCTCTGACGTCAAACTCAAGCTTCGTCAATATTTCATTGTCATTTACCGGAAGTACTTTAAAAAGCCACACGCGTCTTTAGTACGGCATCTCTGACTGGTTGTTTGGAACAGCTGATTGGTATATGACGTTTAATGATTGGATGATGTAGCCTTTGAGACAACTTATGTGTCTCACATAGGCTGTCTCACAGGGTACGAGCAAAAGTGGAGAAGAAATTTTTATCCTCTGTGTTTCTATAATGAGGTGTTATTGCATCCGTATGTGTGTCCGCTTTTTCTCGTCTCTTGAGAAAATGCTCAACTGTTTTCCAATGTTTTCATTGATGAGATCGTTGCTTTTGTTTTATATTATTGAAGAATTTTTATGCCTATAGATTTTTGAATTCTGATTTATGGTTTTGTGTTTAACTTTCTTTCACTGATTGTAGAAATATAAGATAAGTATCTTGGTTTCCCGGGGGCATGAGGATTTCAATCGGGTCGACACACAGATTGTGAAACTTGCTCCTTTGTTTCTTAGTTTTCTTGCAAAAATCTTTTTAAAAATCACGTACGAAATATTCGATCTACCGCCGTAAAAGATGCAAAGGAAATTATGTCAAAATCATATTTTTGCAATCCATGCATTCATTTATTCATCCTTTTTTTACAATTAACAGTTTAGGAACTCTCGGTCTTCGGGGCTTTATTTTCTGAATGAATCTCTTTCTGATTAATGTTTTGTACACCATGAATACCTTGAGCAACTCCTGTCGACATTTCTTTTGAATATCTGTATGATTTGCCAAATTGAGGAGAGTCCACTGTACCATAATGAGAAGACTGTCATTAGAAGCCAATACCAAATCGATCATGGTTAGAAAAAAATGTTCCTCTGAAATGAAATGTTCGGAAGAAATATAAAAGATTCTCAAAATATTCCATATTACTTTTATAATGTTTAGATTTGCACTCGTCATGCATTCACTCTTTCGGCCTAGAACATCACTGTTGGTACATTGTTTGTTGACATGCGCATATGGTGCACTATAATTTTACGAAAGACTTTTGTTTTCAATATGGCAATCAAATAAACATCGAAGAAGTACCCATCAGTTATTCAATCTCAAAATCAGGAAGGTATGGCAAAATCATAAGAATTTTCAAGTTTCTGCAGAAAATAAGATCTTTTACTTTTATTCCTCGTTTGAATTTAAGTAAAGCTACGGTTTTCATTATCAGACGAAAATATTTTTGATTGCATATCTATATTTTATTTATCTTTTTAGATACGTTCATATTTTTAATACGTAACATAATGAATTCATACGCAGCGACGTATTTATCAATTTTCACTTCCTTATTCAGGAAATTCCAACAACCATAGTACTCTCCCTTTGCTCAATGAGGAGGAAATTAACTCTTAATTGAAACACGCCGTTTGCATCTGTCAATTCCGGGTTATCATACTAGGATGTTTTAAGGATGCGTTTGTAACAATTTCGATAAATAGACATTTAAATATTTATATATTAACTTACTATCTACGTCCTGAAGCTTTTCTTGTGTTAGTTGTTTTGCGTAGTGGTTAATCAGACACTCAGACCCGTGGTCATCCTGCTCCATTCGAGTCATTAGTAAGCCCTCAAGGTCCTTTATCAGTGTCCTTTGTGCTTCTAATGCTGCATTTGTCTGAAATCAGAACCAGTGTCAAATACTACTAAGCATAAAGCAACTGTTATAATTCTTCTTTAAGAGAGGATATTCAAATTTTCTACAAAAGATTGAAATTAAAGTTTTTCATAATGGGCAGCTTAGTGAATTAATAATTGTAATGTTTTTTAGAGTTTCTTGAGGTATCAACACCAAAAACATGGAGAAAAGGTTCATTTCGCTCTTAGTTAATATTTCATATGTTTTCCTCTTGTTTCGGTTTTGATACCTACATAAACTTCAGTCTTTATAATTTCATATCTACGCTTTAAATAATTTATGGAAGTTTTGAAATTCGCGTCGCCTTAATGTTGCTTCTGAAGCTTCTGGGGACAAACTTCCGTTTAACTTAATGCAGTAATCAATTATTACTTTTCTAAATGCAATTAGAATTACGCTAATGATACTGAAATCAATCTTCAAACGTAATGTGAAGCCATCCTTTTTTAACATAAAGTATAAAAAGGAATTTAGATATATACACAATTTATCGAATTGACGTACATTGTCAAGAATTGATGTACATTGACAATTTTTTTTTATCATTAGAATATTTACCTTTCCTCTGTAAAAAGTATTTAACCATGAAAATGAGTTCTGTGGGCTCCCTATCGTCATTCCTTCATTTCTGGCATCGTAAAGCTGACGTAATCGTTGATATTTATCAGATGACGTGCATAATCTTAAAACAAAACGGAAATTCACTAATCAATAGTCCATTTTCCAGAAAATATTTATGACCGTTTTAAACCTTGATCTTATATGCACAGACACTAGACATCACATCATTTGGCAAAATTTTCCATTGTGACGTCACATCTGATCGCACTGTCTTAAAGCACCTTGATGTGTAGCTATGTTTTTTATTTTGAAGTCACAATGTAAATATTGCCAAATTTTGTGATGCCTGGTGTCTGTCCGCCTTATGAATCTACTGGAAAATCGTCTATTGTGTAGAAATATAAGATATTATATAGAAAGTGTTACAATTTTAAAGGTCTTCCAATTCAATAGCATCGTTTTAGAACAGATTAAATTTCAGTATTAGGAAAGAAAGTTATTTTAGTTCAAAATTAGTTAGAATATAAGAAGTCAGATCACCTCAAAAACACAAAAAGATATAATGAAATATCCAGCATAAGTTGAGAAATAATTCCTTATTTACACCACGCATGCGTGTGTGAAAGTAAAAACCAAATCCCATATCAGAATTCAACAATCACAAGCAATGGTCATACGAAAAAAGGAAAGTGCGAAACTAAACGATCAGGTGCCTGGAGAGAGTATGTAAAAACTCCTGTTTGCTAACAGCATCCGTTTCTAATGTCATGACGGGACTCCATGACGTGCTCTGTCAAAATCTCGTTGGAAAAGACAGGGTTTCGACAACCCCCCCCCCCCCTGGGGATGAACTACACCATTTGCTACTTGCCTGGCAGATGACCGTCCGAAGTCGGCGCCGATTGTTCATTGATTCTAATGGTTTACGTGTAGTCTGTTGTATTTGAAATTCCTCTCCCTTGTGCGTGTGTCTTTTGCAATTCTTGCTACTCCATGTTTTCACAAAGGGGTGTTTCTGTATTATGGTGTGGGACCTGCAACCGAGTCTTTTTTTTTTGGTTCTTTGGTTCTTTTTTCTAACCTGTTGAGATTTGTTTCGGTTCTGAAGAAGTTTCTGAAAGGATGACACCCCGCGATATACTTTGCTTGTGATGGTACCATCTCATGGCGCATTCAAACGGGGTATAACAATACTTGTTGGAAACCATTTGTACTTCATAATTACCAAGTTTCATAAAAATACATTCCGTTGTTCTTGTGATAAAGATGAAAATGTGACATTTTGACTGGCGGCAGACGGCACGCTATGACAATAGTTCACTAGAGCATTGCCCAGGTGAGCAAAAATGATATCAAAATCATCTATATGCAAAATGTTGTTTAATTGTTTGTAGCTTGTACCTTTCACCAATTATTAGATTCAATACAGTAATAAATTCAGCTTCTTTCAATTTTTGTGAAAGCGACTCCGGATCATCTCGATCTATAGATGAAATAATATCCTCGCAATTGGCTAAGATGGATTTTTCTAGGTGACCTTTGGCTTCATTATACGTTTCTAGTACAAATGATCTTGCCTTTTCATTTAAAATACCATTGCTCCATATTATACCTGAAAATATGAGAAAAAGAAATTTATGATGTCCCTTTAAATAGAATGTTTGGGGTTTTTTTTAAATCATTAATACATTAATAAAGACTGAATCAGACCGTGTACGAAATATGTGCAGAAAGGAGTGGATCTCCAACAAGACTTGGTTACTACACACACAGCAAAACATCAAAACACCCCTGTGTGAAAACATAGACAAGACAAGCATAACAAAAGGACAAGGAACACCAAACACCGACATGAAAACCCCTAACATATAAGACCTAACATAAACCAACGAGATCAATTATGGGCAATCGGCGCCGACGGCCATCTGCCAAATTAGCAATTAGCAATTAGCAAATTACGTGCGCAAAGCCCTCCAACTATTCCGATTATATGTATATGCTAGTAAGAAATGCTTATAGTTGATGCTCAAATCCGATTCAAAATGAGGGAAGATATTTTTGAAACAGTGGTGGGATTATCAGTATAAACAGAAACACAACAATCTTGGTTTGTCTAATTAATCTTCACAAGTGCATCATTCCATGTTTATACAATAATTGTGTGTCTATTGAGACCTCTGTTCATCCGGATAAGTTGGAGGGTTGTGCGCACGTAATCCGGATAACACCATTTGCTAATAGCAGAAGACCATCCAAAGTCGGCACATTGGTCTCCTTCCTTTTATTTTGTACGTCTGTTTCGACTGCTTTGTATGATGTTCAATTGAATACTGCGTCTTTTTTTTTTTTTTTTTTTGGTTTGAAGTTTTGTCTGATGTCATTTATGTGTCGCTTTCTTGTGGATTTGTTTCGTGGCCATGCTGGAGATCCTTTCCTTTTCCACATACTAGAAAAAAATAACGGTAGTTAACAGTTCATTCTCGCTAAATAGATTAAGATATAAAAACTTTCTGTACTGTACAGTCAAAGACGTAATGTATCTAGAAATACTGTGTGGGATCACCAAATATCACAGAGAAGGTTGTATTACGACATTGTAAGTAAAAATTGTCAGCCGTGGAAATGTAGACATAAGGACCTCTTCGGTCTTTAATTGTGTCGTTTGAGTTTTATGCGAAGGTGTTCAGAATGTGTAAGAAGTTAAAATTGAGGGCGTTTTCTATAGAAACTTTGAAAGTGTAGGCCCAAAATTTGATCTTATCTAATAAAAAAAATTACACACATAAAGCAGGCACTCACACACACTCCAAGACCGGTTAACAAGTTTTCATAATGAAAAGTAGGATATAGAAAAAAACATAGATTATGCAAGTGGAGTCGACATTTGGCAACATGGCATGTAATGCTATCAATTAGTTAGCCGAATTACGTGGGCGCTGTCCTCCCACCTAAAGACACTGCGCAGTTAAATTTTAACAAAAAATAGAACATTCTTAGTATACTAAAGTATTTACATATAAGATACATATACGCTATTAATTCAATAATGTAAATGATGATTTAATTCATTTGGGAATCTCTACATTACTGGTGAAGAAGATCTATACTGTTCCATCAAACGTGAAGTATGGCCAACATTCAGGAGGGAAAGTTAATATCTGATGAGATTTATACAGAAGCTTCGAATTGCCAATGTTCATTGCATTAAGATATGTTAAGTTTTTATACGACTCCAAAAAGCAAAAAGTACCGTACAAACTATTCTTTAATAGCATTTTCAAATAAAGGGGGGGGGGATATCCAACAACACTCGGTTGCAGCTTCCACAGTAAAACTCGAAAACACCCAATGCAAAAACACAGAGCAGACACCCACAGAAAGATATGCAAAAGGGACAAGGAACACCGCCTTACACCATAGAAACATGAAACACAAAATACCACACAAAAACCAACGACCAATAGGCAACCAATGGCGACTTAGGACGGCTATCTGCCACGCTACTTGTGTTGTTATCCGGATAACGTGTTAGATGAACATACAAACAGACAGCACGACACAGGGTCCAAGACACACACAGATGTATATGTAAATGGATATTAAAAAAGAGAAGGCATACGAAATACAGTCCGTGCTCTCCCGGCTGTAACGAGCTCATGCATTTGAACACCCGAGAAGTCCGATTACGATTCAGAGAGGACAGGTGGTCGGAACCCTGTCCTCTCTAAAGAGGTTTGGACAGGATCCGTCATGGAGTCCCAACGTCCCAGTCAGTCGTGCAATTCTTAAGAATTCGCTGGTACAAGGTTGTAGATTGGTCTAGTACCAAAGCAAATGTCCGTCTGGTGACAGAAGGATTCTAACTTCAATTCTACGGTAAAAGTGAGTGTATTCCATTGCAATGCATGGGAAAATGAGTATTAGATGGCAGTGCTTGTTATTCGGGTTGTGAGAATTGTATCCTTAGTTGTTGTGTTTTATTTCTTTTAAATTACTCTTTTCAAAGAGTTAATATCTGGTTGAATATATCTCCAAAAAGACGACGTTACAATGACTAAAGCGCAACATGAAGAAAAAGAATTTGACATCACAGGAGTGATGACATCACAGGAGTCCCCGAGGGCACATGTAGCCAAGTTCGTTCAACTTCGATTGATCGTCTGTCTCTTCAACGCATTCAAAGACGTTTAACATTGTACTACTTGGTTCACTGGTACAAGGTTGTAGATTGGTCTAGTACCAAAGCAAATGTCCGTCTGGTGACAGAAGGATTCTAACTTCAATTCTACGGTAAAAGTGAGTGTATTCCATTGCAATGCATGGGAAAATGAGTATTAGATGACAGTGCTTGTTATTCGGGTTGTGAGAATTGTATCCTTAGTTGTTGTGTTTTATTTCTTTTAAATAACTCTTCTCAAAGAGTTGGTATCTGGTTGAATATATCTCCAAAAAGACGACGTTACAATGACTATAGCGCAACATGAAGAAAAAAGAAATTGACATAACAAGAGTGATGACATCACATGAGGTCCCCGAGGGCACATGTAGCCAAGTTTGGTCAACTTCGATTGATCGTCTGTCTCTTCAACGCATTCAAAGACGTTTAACATTGTACTACTTGGTGAGTGTCACTGCTGGTGGACCAGGAGTCCCCGAGGTTACATGTAATCAAGTTCGATCAACTTCGGTTGATCGTCTGTCTCTTCAACGCATTCGAAAATAATTTCTGTTACCAAATTTCTTGAAATTTCTAAAACGTGAGTCATGTAGCATGTTAAACGTCTTCAAATTCATAAGCATCATTTAAAAACAGATTAATTAACAGCGTGGATCAGACATGCACGTTTCGAGTATTTATCCCTCGTCAGTAATCCTCAATCCAAACATTAAAATATGGTCATAATGTATGATAATTATGTCCAAAATATACCGAAAGACGTAGCAAGATCATATCCCACCCTTCCTGCTACGTCTTTTGGTACATTTTTGAAACATAATAATTTTCACACTTTTTTTGCCATATTACGCTGTAGACATTGTAACGTCAATTCATTAAATAATATGGAGTATGCTCTCACATTTCGGACCTCCTTAATTAGTAAACTGAGCAATTCCAAAAAAACAATATTGTAGGTGAAGTTTGTACTTACACATGTAAAAAGAAGGGAGGAGATCTCCAACAAGACCCCGTTGCAGCATCAACAGTAAAACACCAAAACACCCGATGCAAAAACACAAAAGACGAGTACAGCACGAGACGGAAGACACACGACATGTAAACATCAAACACAAAAGACTACACATAAACCGACGAGACCAATGGGTAACCGGTGCCGACTTTGGACGGCCATTTGTCACGCAAGTAGCAAATGGTGTGGTTATCCTGGATTACGTGCGCACAACCTTCTCACTTCTCCAATTACCCAGAGGTCTCGAAGAACGTACAATTGTGGTGTAAAACAACCTCCTCACTGTAAGATGACATCACACAAACAAGACCGCAAAACACAGAGGCCCCAGAGACACAGATAAATATGTAAATGGATATAAAAAGTGGGCATGCGTAATACAGTCCGTGCTCTGCCGGCTGTAGCGAGCTCATGTATGTAATCACCCGAGGAGTCCGACTGACATTCAGAGAGGACAGGTGGTCGGGGCCCTGTCTTCTCTAAAGAGGTTTGGACAGGGCCCGTCATGGAGTCCCGTCGTCACAGTCAGTCAGAGTGCAAGTCTCAAGGATGCGCTTGTACAAGACTGTAGATTGGTCAAGTACCAAGCCTAGTGTCCGTCTGGTGACATTAGGATCATATCCACGGTATAAAAGGCGTTTGATGATTCTGACGCATTTTCGATGGTTATGCTGCCTACCTTTGATCCTTTTTATTTTGTTTATCATATCATAATAAAAGACAGGTTGTGTAATACCCATAGTAATGTACTCTGTTGCATGTATAGATCCGAATCTTAAAAGAAGTTGACTGTAATTTTTGTAAAATTTCCAGAAAGTCTTAAAGTATCTTTTAGAACTCTCTCTCTCTCTCTCTCTCTCTCTCTCTTGATTTTTTCTCTTGGATAGTTTTGTAAAGTTGTTATCGACTAGGCGTGGTATGATTAAGGACCTTTTCTTATTCCTCGATACTTTAGACGACCATACAGATTCGTACTAGTATTTGCTAAATGTGAGAATCTCATAGAAAGCTATGAAAGTTGAAGAAGTAATTGTTACAGTTGTCATGTATACTATTGAGGGAGCTGTTTATAGTGACAAAGCTTTTGAGCTTTGGACGCTAACAACCCATATCTCGCAAAACTCATTCCTTTCAAGGGTGTTTACAGATTTGTCAATTATTTTAGGAATATATTTTGAGCTATCTAATTCTATTGTTGTTGTTTTTTTTTAATTTTTCAAAGACTAGTAATTTCAGGGATTTTACCCATGAATCTTGAAAAGTGATCGGACAAGATTTGAACAGATGGTCTAAGAATAAGGTTTCGTTTCTTACTTTGCCTTTAAATAGAATGAAAATTCAGTATTAATCAATAATATGAATAATTGAGAATAGTGTACGTATTTCAAAGTAGAAGTAATACAAATACATCCGATTTTGCTTAAAGGTGGTAGCCTGTTGAGTTTTCTGCTAAATTAATGTGAGTTTTCACAAATATAAGTTTTTATGTTTTGCCGCTGATGTTCCTATAGAGACTTGTATAGTAATGTTAAACGTCTTCAAATCCAAATGCACCATCTAAGAACAGATAAATTTGCAGTTTGGACCGGGCATGTTCTTTTCGGGTACGTAATCCTTGTCAGTTATCCTCATTCTAAACAAGTTAATATCGCCCAAGAATGTGAAAGTTACTATGTCTAAAAAATGTACCGAAAGAGGAAGCAAGATAGGTGGGATATGACGCTAAAGGACTCACGTTTTAGAAATTTCAAGAAATTTTGATAAAAGAAATTTTCGAATGCGTTGAAGAAACGATCAATCGAATCTGATCGAACTTGGCTATGTGTGTCCTCGGGGACTCCTGGTCAACCAGCAGGGACACTCACCAAGTGGTACACATGTTAAACGTCTTCAAATTCAGATACAGTCTTCAAATTCAGATACAGTGGTACAAATGTTCAACGTCCTAAAACACATCTGATGTTATTGTATTCATGTATTCAAAACAGCTGTCACGGTGACATTTATCAAGTAGTAGGTAGGTCATAAAGAACAATTAAAATCTAGATGAACTCCCGATAAACGTGGAATTTATATTTATAAGCTACCATTCGTAAAGAAAACAACAAAGCAACCTCGTAACTTTTTATGCGGTTGGCAAGAATTGTAAACTTTTCCACAAAGAATATGAATTTGAAAGGACCAGTCTGCTAAATCGATCGTAAAATTTGCATCATTTGTTATGCACTAGTTATTTTACAAGCCTGAAGGACACGCACGTACATTCACCGAATTGAACGACATATATATTCATATAAGAATAAGATAATTAACATCAACACAGATATAAATAATGACTTTCCTAATGCTCCAACGAGTACAGTTTAAAATTTGAATTTCATTTTATGTGACCAGATAGATGTATCATAGGAGAATTTGAATCTTGTTATGCAATTTCATCATCAATGGTATTGCTGTAATTTTTGTTTGATTTTCATTAAGGCTTGGGGGAGGGGTATCACATGGGTTGACTTGTCATTCAAATTAAAATTGTAAAAAAAAAATGTACTATTTTGAAAATCGTTTACGATTTTCAAATTCTTTGTAAGATTTAAATAGAAATTTGTACGATCTTTTAAATCATGTAAGATTTTAAATAATAGTTTTCGATTTCGAAAGGAGCTGATAAGATAAGGGCCGTTTTTAGCCCTGAATAGCTTTTATATCATTTGTTTGTATTGTTTATTAGAAAGAGATTTCGAAAGTTAAATCTCTTTTAATTGGTAAATAATGAAAATAATCCGGAACTTAGAAACGGTTTCATTTTGGATTCAGTGGCTACAATGTAAGCTTTTAAGCGCGAAATACACATTGGTGAGGAATATACTTGCTTATTTCGTTCCTAATTCTGGAATATTTCATTCTATCATATATAGAATTCATTTTTGGATGAATTAAAGAGGAAAAATAGTCAAAACTTAAAAAATCTTATGGTCTAAAAGATCGATCCTTATTACAAAAATGCACCCTCTTCCTACTTAGATTTTTCGTCTCTGAGGGTAGTGACCTTCGGAGATATAGATCCCCTCAGGCTCTTTCCCCAAAAATATGTACCATTGATATACACCTCCGGTATATGTACTGCATCTCGAGGGTGGGGGGCAATATTTTAAAAAATCGTTTTCTATTCATTTCACATGTTTGACCCAAATATTAGCAACATTATACAATACCAGTCTAAAATAACTTCAGATTCTGATGAAAGTCATTATCCATATTTGTCATAGGTATAAGGTATTTTTTTCTTGAAATTTCCATATTAAAAACTGTACTTTTCAGGGCAGATTTTATCACTCATCTTATCAGCTTCTTCGTTTGTACGATTTTGACAAAAAAAAATGCACGATTCGGAAATTAGTTTCTCACTCCCATATCGGGAGTTCGCTTCTTTTCATGTGGTGCAGGTTTTTGTTTAGTTGCTTTGGTTCCTGTTTTATCCTGATTTTGTATGCCTTCGGTTTCTGATTTTCTGAATTGTCGATTTTGTGCTGTATACAGGGATATGGTCATTAACCATATTTGTCACTTACATAATTTAAAAAAATCATTTCTACATTTTCAAAAATTGATTGTATGATGCAAAACAAATCGCTTAATTGTATAAACGTTTGAGAAAATCGAACAAATTCCTTATTCTTACAAACGATTAAACATCAGTGAATGAAATAAGTCAAACACAAAAGCCGAAACCTTTTTCTTAAAACCACAATCAAAAGGCCCACGAATTTTGGGGAAAAATGCAAAATAGACCCTCTCACGCAAAAAGAAAATAGGATAAACAGACGGAGACAATGACACAAGTTTCACAGAAACAAGTAGGACGCCTTATCTAATGAATTATCTCCAGACCAAGAGCGGAAGGCATTGTAGAATGCATTATAGGTAGTGCTGTACTAACGATTATGATTATACAAACTATATAATTCTTACTTAGGCACCAATTTGACACATATATACTTTCGTAGGTTTTCACGTCGAATTTCGGTTAAGATAAACATTAAAGAAGTACCTATCAGTTATTCAGTCTCAAAGTCGATGGGGCAAGACAAAATTATTAGACTTTCCATAGAAAAAGGACAAATAAAGTTGATCATATGTTTAATCATTTATAAATACAAAAATGGTGCAGCTTTCAAAACATTCATACGTTTTATACTGAGATGTGCGCACTACATGCTATCAAACATGTACTTAGAGATCGAACGAGTTATAAGCAGGAAATTGACACCTAATAGTCTACAATACGGAAGATTTTAACAAAAATAAATTTTAATATGATCACAAAGACACTAGTTTAACAACTAATCTGAAAAAAAAACTCTTTCAAGTCGATATGGTATACATGAATTACCAACAATCTAAATCATACGTTATGCCGTAAAAATAAACCCTACCTCTGCCTTGGAGTAGCGTCTTGACAGTGTATAACCAGTTAGGACGCCCTGCTATACTCGTCTTCTTGTTCAGTAAAGTTTCTGTGATAGCTTTGTGACCCCCAATGAATACCCATGTTTGCTGTCCTAACTGTACTCGGAACACATCCCCATATTCCCGTCTGAATTTCAGTAAGTTATCGTAGAGTCCGTCACCTCTGGCCACCTGTAGTAAGTTACCAACTATAGGCCATCCACGGGGGCCGGGTGGAAAACTAGCGGGATAATCCCTCCATAGTTCATTAGTATAACTACAGATGTAACAAGAACTAAAGAAGCAAAATACATCCACAAATCTAATGGATTTGACGTCTCCATACTTCTCAGTGTGTATTTAAAATGTAATGCGAGTTGATCAATCCGTAACGACAAGATAGTGCAGTAAGGGTTTTTCCTTTTCATACATAAATTAGCGTAACGTAAACACTTATATTGAGATGATATCGCACGTAAAACATACTACAGTGTACGTGTGTATGTGTATATATATATCCCTAATCTGGCTCAATTTTCTATTTTCCGTTACGGATTTTAAAAAGGAAAATTGAATTGTGGTTTAGTACAGCCTATTACAGCCTATTACAGTCCATTTTCTATTTCCATTCAGAAAATAAAATTTAAAAAAGGAAAATGAAAATTGAAAGCATTTTCCATTATATATTTTAAAATGAAAAATGAAAAATTGTAATCAATTTTTCATTTTTCATTTTCAAAATGAAAATTTAAAATGGTTTCAATTTTCCATTTCTACTTTTGCAAAGAATATTGAATTGTGGTTTAATACAGCCTATGTGAGTTCATTTCATGGATAAATACTAAATAAAAGACATCAAATATGTCTATATTGCATATAAGAAAGAGATTTCATAAGTTATATCTCTTTTAATTGGTAAATAATGAAATCCGGAACTTAAAAACGGTCTCATTTGGATTCAGCTTTTTAGCGCAATATACACATTGGTGAGGAATATTCTTGCTTTTTTCGTTCCTAATTCTGGTATATTTCATTCAATCATATATAGAATTCATCTTTGGATGGATTAAAGAGGAAAAATAGTCAAAATTAAAAAAATCTTATGATCTAAAAGATCGATCCTTATTACAAAAATGCACCCTCTTCCTACTTAGGTTTTCGTCTCTGTGGGTAGTGCCCCCCCTCCTTCGGAGATATAGATCCCCTCTTTCCGCAAAATTGTGTACCCTGGATATACACCTCCGGTATATGTATTGCATCCCGGGGTGACAATATTTAAAAAATCGTTTCCTATTCATTTCACATCTTTTGACCCAAATATTAGCAAAATTATATGCAATTCCAGTCTAAAATAACTTCAGATTCTGATGAAATGTAATATTGGTATAAGTCTTAGGTAAATTTTTCTTTCAATTTCCATTTTAAAAAACTGTACTTTTCAGGGCAGATTTTATCTCCTTCGTTTGTACGATTTTGAAAAAAAAATTGCACGACTCGGAAATTAGTTTGAATTCACATAATTTAAAAAAAATCATTTGAACACTTTCAAAAATTGATTCTATGATGCAAAACAAATCGCTTAATTGTATAAACGTTTGAGAAAATCGAACAAATTCCTAATTCTTATAAACGATTAAACATCAGTGAATGAAAAAAGTCAAACACAAAAGCCGAAACCTTTTTCTATAAACCACAATCAAAAGGCCCATGAATTTTTTTTTTTTTTTGGAGGGGGGGGGGTAAATGCAAAATAGCCCTCTCACGCGAAAAGAAAATAGGATAAACAGACGGAGATAATGACACAAGCCACACAAGCAACACTGAAACAAGAAGGACGCCTCATCTAATGGGCCATCTCCAGAGCAAGTGCGGAAGGCATTGTAGAATGCATTGTAGGTGGCGCTGTATTAACGATTATGACTATACAAACAATATAATTCTTACTTTGACACCCCTTTTGCACGAATATGCTTTCGTAGGTTTAAGACCATGATTTCTCAAGTCGAATTTCGGTTAAGACAAACATTAAAGAAGTACCTATCAGTTATTCAGTCTCAAAGTCGATGGGGCAAGACAAAATCATTAGAATTTCCATAGAAAAAGGACAAATAAAGTTGATCATTTGTTTAATCATTTATAAATACAAAAAGGGTGCAGCTTTCAAAACAGTCATACGTTTTATACTGAGATGTGCCCACTACATGCTATCAAACATGTACTTAGAGATCGAACGGGTTATAAGCAGGAAATTGACACCTAATAGTCTACAATACGGAAGATTTTTACAAAAATAAATTTTAATATGATCATAAAGACACTAGTTTAACAACTAATCTGAAAAAAACTCTTTCATGTCGATATGGTATACATGAATTACCAACAATCTAAATCATACGTTATGCCGTAAAAATAAACCCTACCTCTGCCCTGGAGCAGCGTCTTCACAGTATATAACCAATTAGGACGCCCTGCTATACTCGTCCTCTTGTTCAGTAAAGTTTCTGTGATAGCTTTGTGACCCCCAATGAATACCCATGTTTGCTGTCCTAACTGTACCCGGAACACATCCCCATATTCCCGTCTGAATTTCAGTAAGTTATCATAAAGTCCGTCACCTCTGGCCACCTGTAGTAAGTTACCAACTATAGGCCATCCTCGGGGGCCGGGTGGAAAACTAGCAGGATAATTCCCTCCATAGTTCATTAGTATAACTACAGACGTAACAAGAACTAAAAAAGCAAAATACATCCACAAATCTAATGGATTTGACGTCTCCATACTTCTCAGTGCGTATTTAAAATGTAATGTGAGTTGATCAATCCGTAACGACAAGATAGTGCAGGAAGGATTTATTTTCCTTTTCATACATAAATTAGCGTAACGTAAACACTTATAACTTATATTGAGATGATTACTACAGTTTACGTGTGTGTATTCATATCCCTAATCTGGATAAGCTAAAAGTAATCTTGAATGTGGCATTTTAAAACTTATTTTGGCATATAGATTTTAAAGGCCATGCAGAATACTTGCATTTTCCCGCGATGCACAAGAATCTAATGAATCAAAGATATCGGCTCTCTACAAATATTTGTTTAATGTCGCACAAGGTTTATTATACTTCTACATGTATCAATGGTTTATTGGTAAAGTGAATATTCAAGAGTAAGGAAGTCAACATTTTCTGGTTGTTAGCAGCACCCGCCACTATAGCTCAACAGTAGAAGTCGGTTGAGTGTATCTCTGTAATTGGATGATTGTGGTGATTCCTTGTTTTAAATGGTCAACATTATCCCACATTCTGGGCCATGGTTGTTCACGAACGCTTTCAGTGAGATTAATTAATCTTCATTTTCAATGGCGCTCATGCTTAATTACTGTTATGTTCACTGGAGTCCATAAACGTAAAGCTGGTGATGCAAAGAAAAACGATGTATCCAATCTCCGTGCCAAAGAGCTCCCCTCTAGACAAATACCCTTAAGACGACCCGTGCTACATACATACATGTTTAGGATATTTGATCCTCGTCAGTGGTACATTTGTCGGGTTGGTGATACAGCTATAACCAGGTAAACGACATCCTAAAGGACCGATTGTCACCTAGTAGAGGTACAAAAACAGAAATTACTATTTGTATGACATACATGTCCACGAATCATTTCGTCCCAGTTAAGCTTGATGTCAGAACAGAGCATTTACCTTCCTTTCATAACAGGAATCTCCAGCCAAGGGACAAGGAAGACTAAACAACAGACGCTGTTTTCCACCAAAACACTAAACAAAAAAACCACAGAGACATCAAAAATTGCAAGGCAACTTGAATTAATTCAATAACTTTGGTTGCACGTCACGTTCAAGTTTTACATGTAGGCGAGAATTTACCAACGTCAATAATATGTAATAGTGTTCCAACTCTATACCTTCCCAAAGAATTATTATGCACCAGACACTTGCTTCGGATATTAAATACGTTTTGAAATTGAAAGAGAGTGCGCAGCTCCAAATTTCATGTAGGGTCGATTCAGTAACATATCCAAATATTTTCTATGTTCAAAATAGCACCGGAAAGATGGTGATTATATTTTTGAAAAAAAAAATGACGTTGTTACAGACAAAAGGTGTTATGTGCATGCAAATAAAAATGACCGATAATTAGAATAAATGTAAATATAAGTAATGAATGTCTTATAGTAGGGGCCCAAGTGAAAAAGAGCTCTCGTTTTCGATTTTAATTCACATTCAAGGTACATGGCTATATCTTATATCAAATGAGAGCTAAGATATTCCTTTTTAATACGTAATGTGTCGTAAGAAAAACATCAGAAAAACACTGAAAACATGAAAAAGTCTACAATTCTTTTGAGAATAAATATTAAAAAATTAGAAAAAATGTTGAAGTGATGTTATTGGAATAATCTTTCCATTTTCGTAAGATTCAATGTCATCTTCAGTACAGAAGTACGTCATTTGGGACAAAAAAAGTTGATTTTTTTTTAATTCAGAGAAAAAGGGCAGACAATTTTTTTTATGTATTTCGCTCACTGGTACGACACTTAGCAACTTCTAAGTTATGCATGATTTAAAAATAATGTCTGCTCTTCCAATAGACAATAACACTTCTTTGAATAACTTTTGAATAATTAGTAAAACAAGTGACAAACTAAGGACACCCTCGAGTAAATAGTAGGTTCACCAAGTGCAAAAGTGAATGTGTTCTATTGAGACAATTTAATTGATAGTCAAGATACATAGACATTTTATATATGAATTCAAAGCCTGAAGATTCCTATTCAATATGTAATGTGTAGAAAGAAAATGAGCAGGTGTGAAAGTAGCGTTTTTTGGGGGGGGAGGGGGCAAATTCCTCAAATTGGACAGCAAAACACTAAAAGCAGGAATAAAGTATCAACTTCCCTTGGTAATAAATAAAATGAATATAAAATCATGTAAATGTGAAGTGAATGGAAGTATTTTTCTCTTGTCTTAAAATTCAAACTCAATTTCTAAAACCTGGGTTCTGTAGCATCATATCAAAGCCAGCATGCTACGTCTTTCGGTATTTTTAGGACATAATTTTCACAGATTTTGGCCATATATTATTGTTTAGATTGAGGATCACTGACGGGGGTTAAATACCCGAAACGTGCATGTCTGTTCCATGCTTTAAATTTATCTGCTCTAAAATGATGCTAATGAATTTGAAGACGTTAAACTTCGATACAGAAATGAGAATTTTGGGGTCCAAATGTCTTCAGATTCAGTAGCATCATTTAAAAACAGATAATGGTTTATATCTCATTACGAAATTGCATTTTATTTCTGCCAAGAAAATGCTCAATATTTCAGTCAATAAGAACTTTCGTTTTGTTTCGTTAAAAACAAGAACATAATATCAATTCATTAAATAGGTTTAAGGTATTTTGTAGGATTATCCACACAAGAATTGGAAAAATTCTAGTATTTCAAAAAATGAAAATAGCATTAGATTTAGATATATCGTGTAATTGTATAAATGATTCGAAAATAAATCTTAAAAATCTCAGAAATCGGACAGAATTCTTCAGTTAACACAATGCAATCGATAATTTTGAACATGTACAAATCAACTTTTAATATTAAAGAAAGAAGGGGATCTCCAACAGCACTCGGTTGCAGCACCCACAGCAAAACACCAAAAAACCAACAATGAAAAAACACAGAACAGACACCTACAGAAAGAGACGCAAAAGGGTCAAGGAACACCAAGTCACACCATAGAATCATGAAGCACAAAAGACCACACATACACCAAGAGACCAACTCACATTATAGAAACATAAAACATGAAATGAGGAAAGAAAGAGGATGTACAGCTCGACACCCTTTCCGAATGGAAATCCACTCATTTCAATAGAGTACATTCGATCAAAGTCTTTGATTTTTCGACACTTTACACAACGATCCCACATTCTAAACTGAAAGAAAGACCCGCAAATATAATAAGTAATGCGTACACAAGCAAGAACGGCAATCGCAAATATGAATTTATTGCTTTTAACTATACTTTGTAAAAGAAAAGTCCGATTCTAAAAATAAGTACATTGAAACAGATATTATTCAGATGTTAAACTTACTGATCGACAACATTTTTGTTTCGTTTGGAGGAAAGGTCTACCAGCAAATTATCGAAATTCCAATGGGAACCAATTGTGCCCCACTCCGTGCCGACATTTTTCTTTACTCGTACGAAGCTGAATTTATTCAATCTTTGGTCTCTGAAGGGAAAAGATACTTAGCTTCTGACTTTAACTTCACTTACAGATATATAGAAGATGTGCTCTCAATCAATAATCCAAAATTCGCGGATTATCTAAGCTAAATATATCCTTCGGAGCTTGAAGTCAAAGAAACGAAACTACAGAGATAAACAATTCAGCATCCTATTTGGACATTATGCTTTTAGCAAATGGCGTAGTCATCCGGATTACATGCGCACAACCCTCCCCATTATCCGGATACACAGAGGTCTCCATAGACACACAATTGTTGTATAAACATAAAACTCCTCACTGTAAGGTGACATCACAAACAACCAACAACCCTTCCTCCCCTGCTTATGGCATGTTCATATCTCAATTGATACGCTATGTCACAGCAAGTACCAATACATACAGATTTTGTTCTGAGAGATAAGCATCTTTCAGATAAGCTTCTCAGTCAGGGATACGTTTATGACCGACTAACATCGTCACTGAGCAAGTTCTACGGTCGATATTGGGAACTCATCATACGCTATGGTGTCCCGTTGTCCAGAATGGTGGATGATATTCTGTCTTAGACCATTTGCACCATCCAGCCACAGAATGTTCTTTATCTTCCGAAATGGAAGTGACCGGATATGACAATTCCAATTGAAGCGACAGGTGTTGCATGCAAGCAGGAGATGCTGACTCACTCCCATTTGGGAGTTCGCTTCTTTCCATGTGGTGGAGGTTTTTGATTGTTTGCTTTGGTTCCTGTTTTATCCTGATTTTGTATTCCTTCGGTTTATGATTTTCTGAATTATCGATTTTGTACTGTAAATTAGGATATGGTCATTATCCACATTTTTCAAACTAAAGACCACACAGAAACCAACGAGACCAACAGGTAACCGGTGCCGACTTTGGATGGCCATCTGCCACGTAAACAGCAGACGGTGTTGACAATCTGGATTACGTGCGCACAATTGTGGTGTAAAATGACCTACTCGCTGTAAGATAAACATACAAACGGAAAGCATGACACAGGGGTCCAAGAAACACACAGATGAATATGTAACTGGATACAAAAACAGAAGGCGTACGAAATACAGTCCGTGCTCTGCCGGCTGTAGCGAGCTCATGCATGTGACCATTCGAGGAGTCCGAAAGAGATTCAGAGAGGACAGTTAAAGCACCATAATTAAGAGACACCATTAATTTTAAAGAACCATAATTAAGAAAAGTTATTCTTACCATTTGTTTTTGGTATAAAGTAGGTATACCGCTTGTTTTCCGATCTTTAATGCTCATATTGTCTGTCTTTTGTTTTCATGTGTATCTTTTAATAAATACAGTTTAAAGTAACCATTTGTTAGATGTATGACACCGATTACTTGGAATCTTTTGTTCGTTTAACATGTCTTCTCAGAAGACTTATTCCCTCCCTCTTTTGACGTATAAAAGACATATTGAAGGATGAATAAGTGAATCACGTCTCATGACAGAAGCCTTCTTTAAAGCAGATATGCAAACCAACCATCTGATCACCACAAATCGAAGAGCACACGTATACAAACATTTGAGCAGCCCTTTGTTAAGGATCACATATGTACCATGTTATGGGTCAGAATACCCCAAAACGCCAGCAAAAATCAGACAAAGACAGAATATAAATTTACAAGTTTAATTATGTACAAAATATATATATTTACAATGATTACAACTTACAATACAATGTCCGGATCAAAGTGTCCGTTACGGTCTACAAAGTCTATCGAATGTATGGTTTCCGGTAATCACAAACGTTCTCGAAAGATCGGTGTCCAAACGTTGTCAAATGGATTAAAGTCTCAACAAATAAAGTGTCCCAGTATATCAGAATAGATGAATGAATCGTGTCTATGAATGTGTACGAATGTCCCCTTAACACAGTTCCTCAGAGGTATTTATACTTAAGAACAATGAATTAACCAGAAGCTTCTAGAACAATGACTCATTACACATGATTAACCATAGAGTAAATTCTAGAAATCACAGTCATGTGATGATAATGATGTAACAAAGAATATACTGGAATATTCTCTAATGAAATAAACATGACATAGTAAAATCTAGAAAGAATTATTATGAAATCATAATATAATATGACTAAGTACATGTGTACCTACACATAAAGTAAAACTAAAATAACACATGACCCACAACACCTCCCCCCTTAAAAAAAGTTTGAATGTCAATGAAAACTTAGGTGGTAAATTCTGCAAAAATCCCTCATGAAACTCTCGATAGTACATCTGCAATCACATTGTCTTTGCCCTTGATATGGTTAATAATGATATTGTACTCTTGCAACAATAAACTCCACCTTGTAAGTCTTTGATTCTTGTTTGACATTTTGTGCAAAAATGTGAGAGGGTTGTGGTCAGTATACACAAGAATGGGATGTAGAGTAACATTCAAATAAACATCAAAATGTTGTAAAGCTAACAATAATGCAAGACACTCTTTTTCAATAGTAGAGTAATTCTTTTGACATTTTGTCAATTTCTTTGAAAAATAACAAACAACTCTATCTACACCATCATCATTTTCTTGAAACAAAGCAGCCCCGATTCCTACGTCACTGGCATCAACAGTAAGCTTAAATTGCTTATCAAAATTTGGAGCTGACAGGACAGGACTATTCATAAGAACACATTTGATTTTCTTAAAAGATTCGTCACAGTCATTGGTCCATGCAAAATTCACTCTCTTTTGTAACAGATTGGTAAGTGGACCAACAACTGACGAGAAATTTGGACAAAATTTTCTGTAAAATCCTGCCATTCCTAAAAATCTCATTATCTCTTTCTTATTGGTAGGAATCGGGAACTTTGAAATAGCTTCCACCTTGGCCATGATAGGAGTAACAAAACCTTGACCTACTTTGTGACCCAAATATTCTACAGTCGCATGACAAAATTCACTTTTCGCAAGGTTCACTGTAAGGTTTGCTTTCGCCAGTATGTCGAAGAAAGTACGCATGATTCGGAGATGATCATCCCAGGTATCGCTGTAGATGATGACGTCATCGATGTACGCCTCGCATCCTTCGAGATGATTTAGGAGCGAATGAATCATCCTCTGGAATGTAGCTGGTGCGTTTTTCATACCAAAGGGCATTACTTTATATTGGTATAGCCCATCTGGAGTCGCAAATGCCGATATTTCTCTGGCTCTCTCGGTAAGCGGGACTTGCCAATAGCCTTTAAGCAAGTCAAATTTGCTGACAAATTTTGCACTGCCAATTTTATCGATACAGTCATCGATTCGTGGGATCGGATAAGAGTCAGTTTTGGTGACTGAATTGACTTTTCTAAAGTCCGTACACAATCGGTAAGTTCTGTCTGGCTTCGGAACAAGAATACATGGGGAACTCCAATCACTATTGCTGGGTTCAATGATGTCATTTTCGAGCATGTATTGAATTTCTTTCCGCATGTATTGAAGTTTTATCGGATTTAACCGATAGGGATGCTGTTTGATAGGTGAAGCATCACCTACAATGACGTCATGATGAGACGCATTTGTCTTTTTTGGAACGTCCGGAAAGATGGTCGTATATTCCCGCATTAATTGGTGCACTTCCTCTTTTTGATGCACGGTCAGATGTCCGAGTTTCACTTCCGGACTTGTTAGAATTTCAGAATTCTTCAAACGGACACTTTGAGCGAAGTCTTTTTCGACAGTCTCTTCATTACATTCAGGTTCAACACAATTTTCTAATGTATTTACATTGGCCAAAGTGGAAACTGGTTTTACAAAATTTCGGTCACTTCTATCAAAATACTCTTTCAACATGTTAACATGACACACTCTTTTTTCTTTTCGCCGACCTGGTGTCTTAACTACATAGTTAACATCACTAATTTTACTCTCAATCTCATAAGGACCGAAATATCTAGCTTGCAAAGGATGACCAGGGATAGGCAAAAATACAAGAACTTTATCGCCTGGTTTAAAAACTCTGTTTCTAGCATCTTTGTCATACCATGTTTTCATTTTCATTTGTGAGGTTTTGAGATTTTCTTGAGCCAATTTGCAAGCATTATATAATTTCTCTTTGAAATTAGACACGTAGTCTAAGAGATTCAAATCGCTAGTCTCAGTCAACCACTTTTCCTTCAATAACTTCAATGGCCCCCTGACCGTATGCCCAAAAACTAGCTCAAAGGGACTGATCCCCAGGGACTCCTGAACCGCTTCTCGTGCCGCAAACAACACGAGGTGAACCCCTTCATCCCAGTCTTTTCCATACTGGTGACAATATGTTTTCATCATAGTTTTAAGGGTTTGATGAAAGCGTTCAAGTGCCCCCTGGGACTCAGGATGGTACGCAGAAGACTTATACTGCCTGATACCTAGCTCATGCATAACCTGCTGAAACAACCCTGACATAAAATTCGAACCCTGATCTGACTGAATAGCCTTGGGAGCACCTACGAAACTGAAAAACTTTGTAAGGGCCTTAACTATGGTCTTTGCCTTAATATTCCTAAGAGGTATGGCTTCAGGAAACCTAGTCGAAGTACACATAATTGTCAGTAAGTACTGATTCCCTGACCTAGTCCTAGGCAAAGGACCTACACAATCAACTAACACCCTACTAAAAGGTTCCTCAAAGGCTGGAATGGGTTGGAGGGGAGCAGGTGGTATAACTTGATTGGGTTTACCTACCATCTGACAATTATGACAAGACTTACAAAACTCAGACACATCTTTTCTCAACTTAGGCCAGTAAAAGTGACTTAAAATCCTATTATAAGTCTTATTGACACCTAAATGACCTGCCATGGGTGTGTCGTGAGCTAAACTCATGATGTCCCCGCGATACGCTACTGGAACCACTATCTGGTGAACGACCCGCCACACTTCATTAGGGGGTGCATCGGGTGGTCTCCATTTCCGCATGAGGATGCCATCTTGTATGTAGAAGCACTCTCCGACTTTGTCCGCTTCTTCTCGGGGAAGGGCCCTCTTGCTTAGTCGGATGATCTCCGGATCTTTAGTTTGCTTGGAGAGGAGCTGCTCACGGCTTAAGGCATCTGTATCTCTGTCAAATGGCGGATGGGAATCATCACCATGTACTGTCGGAGACTTGTCAACATGAAGTGGTATTGACGTCTCAGGTACGCTGTCATCAATGGTAGACATGAATGTGTCAGAAAGGTCTACATTTTTGGAGGGATGGTCCTCGTTAAGTGCAGAAGTACTCTCAGCCTCTTTTTGTCTGTTCCTGGCCATCGCCCTGGTAACTGCGCAGGCTGGGTACAAGTCGTCGTCTTCATCATCGGACACGACATCGGACGTGATTTTCTCACAAACAATCGGATCGGCTACAACTTTGCCGCCAGCTAAATCGTTGCCAAGCAACAAGGAAACGCCTTGAACGGGAAGAGTAGGTCGAACACCTACGATAACAGGTCCAGTAATTAAGTCTGACTTCAAATAAATTTCATGAAGGGGAACATCAATGACGCCTAGCTCCACACCCTGTAATAAAACTGACCTACCAGTAAAAGTGTGCTCAGACAAAGGTAATGAACCCTCTTACAATAAAGTCTGGGCAGCACCAGTTTCTCTCAAAATCTGAACAGGCAACGCTTCGCTAGAATCACTGAGTGAAACAAATCCCTGTGACAAAAAGGGCTTATAATGATCCTCCACAAAATCATCAGAACTGGACTTAGAACCCTGAATCTCAGGAGTGTCAGAACAAATCGAATCTAAGGCTTTCCTATCATTTCTAACAGACGCACAGGCCTGTGACTTAAGTTCTTTTTTCTTCTTAAGCTTCAAACACTCACCAATAACATGACCTTTTTTCTTACAATAATTGCATGTAGGAAGCGACCCCACCCCTGGGGATGCCTCAAAACGCTCGGACCTAGGTCCGGACGTAGAACCACCTTGAGATGGTGACTGGGAACTAATGGACGACTGAGACTCTTGTAAATTTTTCTTTGGAAAATCTGACGTTTTGGCACTATCGCTAGATTGAGTTTTTGACACAAAATTTTTCTTATGAGTGAGAGCATACGTATCAGACAAAACAGCGGCTTCTTCAAGAGTTTTAACATTTTTGTCTTCCAAATGAGTTCTTAAATCTTGATGTACACACTCTTTGAACTCTTCTATCAGAATTATTTGACGCAAATTGTCAAATGAATTGGGAATTTTCTTAGATCGAAACCACTGATCAAATAAATCTTCTTTTTCTCGAGCAAACTCAACATATGTTTGATTTTCAAACTTTTTGTACTTTCTAAACTTTTGTCTGTACGCCTCAGGTACTAACTGATATGCTCTCAAAATCGTGTCCTTGACCTTGTCATAGTCTGAACTCTCAGCAATACTGAGCGCCGAGTACACTTCAGCCGCTTTGCCAATAAGTACGCTTTGTAATAAAGTTGGCCAAAAATCGCGTGGCCACTTCAGATTGGCCGCGATTTTCTCAAAATGTGGAAAATATTTGTCCACTGACTTTTCTTGAAATTTTGGTACTAATCGGATGTTTTTGGCGGCGTCGAATTCAGACTTGACAGGCGAAGGAACAGGATTTTCCTTAGCGCTTTTCTCTAACTTTAACTTTTCTAACTCAAACTGGAGTTCTTTCTCGTGCACACGTTCCTGTTTCTTTCTTTCTTCCTTTTCTCTTTCAAATTGTCTTTCTTTTTCTTCTCTTTCAAATTGTAATTGTATTTTCATTTTCTCTAATTCAAACTCATATTTTGATATTTTGGTTTCGCTTGAAACAGGTTCAACAGGAAAATCGTATGACGAAAAGATTTCCTCAGCTAAAAGCTCTTTAGCCACAATATTTCTAATTTCTTGTTTTCTCATAGAAGATTTTACATCTAACTTCAAGTGAAGACCTAAACCAATCAAATCATCTTTTTTCAATGATTCGAACTCATCTACAGTCGGCGATTTCAAAAATTCAGTGACCGAAAATACCATGATTGATTTCTGCTGGCAAAAGTTTTGAGAATTTTCTTTTTCTCAAAAAACGAACTTTACGTTAAAGTGCAAATATGCAGAGATTTCTATCCCGGACGAGCCCCCAATTCTGTTATGGGTCAGAATACCCCAAAACGCCAGCAAAAATCAGACAAAGACAGAATATAAATTTACAAGTTTAATTATGTACAAAATATATATATTTACAATGATTACAACTTACAATACAATGTCCGGATCAAAGTGTCCGTTACGGTCCACAAAGTCTATCGAATGTATGGTTTCCGGTAATCACAAACGTTCTCGAAAGATCGGTGTCCAAACGTTGTCAAATGGATTAAAGTCTCAACAAATAAAGTGTCCCAGTATATCAGAATAGATGAATGAATCGTGTCTACGAATGTGTACGAATGTCCCCTTAACACAGTTCCTCAGAGGTATTTATACTTAAGAACAATGAATTAACCAGAAGCTTCTAGAACAATGACTCATTACACATGATTAACAATAGAGTAAATTCTAGAAATCACAGTCATGTGATGATAATGATGTAACAAAGAATATACTGGAATATTCTCTAATGAAATAAACATGACATAGTAAAATCTAGAAAGAATTATTATGAAATCATAATATAATATGACTAAGTACATGTGTACCTACACATAAAGTAAAACTAAAATAACACATGACCCACAACAACCAGTATCAACATAACATCATATGCTTAATAATTAAATATCTTCAGTAATTTTCGAATCAATATAAGGGACTTTTAAAGTGTGAATGATAGATGATCATTTGCAAGATTATCGAAAACCAACATTCCTAAGATTTAAAGAAATATATACATATAAAGAGAGTGAAATACTTCAAGAGAGTGATTTCAGATATATAGGAAGAAAAAGCATTTCATGGTTGTTATATAAAATTGTAAGTTATTCACAACTAGGTACCATCTGAGTACAGAAATATCAGTAAGGGATGTCGATCTTAAATATTCTTTGAACGTTTTTGCCAAAATTAATGAAAAACTCGGTTACCTAACACCAAAAATTGAAACGAACAATAACATCGAAACTTATGATTAATAATCTTAGATACCAATTTTTTTTTCAGAATTATACAGGAACATGTGTTAACATAATTATTGATAAGTTTAAAAAATATCTCATCGAAAAAAGTAAAAGTAAAAATGTCCATCTTGAAAACAGAAAGACGTTTTATAGGGATGCCTCCTTACCTGATAAAAATCGCCACATCCGGCATTTTAAGAATGGAGGGGATCTCCAGTAACACTCGGTAGCAGCACCCACAGTTAAAGAACGTAGTAACCCAACGACTCGTAAGAAATCCTAAAATTTACCGTCTATTTAACATTATATTTTCAAGAAATGTACGACTGAAAATGAGATAAGTACACCAAAGCATCTAACTTTTCACTACTTATGGAAATTTTCGGATCAGTCGAACGATTAGGAATAAAGCTTTCAGAAATTTGCGAATTTTGTATGATTTTTTCTAAAGTCCAAACCCTCTTAAAATTTAGAAATATAGTTGTAGATAATATCTAAATCCATCGAATATATCGCGTTCTGAGTATGTTAATCTGACGACAACCGCAAATGATAACATATTTTTGCTATTGATTAATTTATTACTCGATTCTATAAGACACTTCTTTCCAGAATATAGGAAGATAAAACACTGAACACCTATTACATCACAAACATGTGAAATTATTCGAAAGAATAAATTCCGATAATTAGTTGGAAATTTTTTTTATTTATTACGAAACCCCCCTCCCCACAGTTTCCTTACTTTTTGTAAAAAAAGTGCTGTTTCAAAATCAAAATGTACATACATATATGTATTTTATGGACAAATCAAACATATATGTTTTATATGGACAAATCTCTGAAAAGGGGCAAATGATCCTAAAACAGATTAAGGCAAACAAAATTCAAATATAAAGCGCTTGATTTCTTTAAAAGAATTACCAATTTCAAAATGCTGGTTTGTTCAAAAAGGTTCAAAATAAGCATATTTCGCGAAGAAATAAGAAACAACAGATTGTATCAAGAGAAAAATGATACCATATAGGTATTTTGTAGATTATTAAATCATCAACTTATGGCTTCAAAACGATAAGGGGAGACTACTTCGGATGCCACTTACTAAAGTTTATATATTGTTTCATTTTCGTGCGTAAGCATCGACGGCGAGTGCGGCTAGCCAACAAGGGATGCTTACTCCTCCCGGGCACCTGGTCCCACCTTTAGCTTGCTAGGGGTCCAATGATGCTTAATTTTGTGCTCTGTTGTGAGTGCTGTTGAGATTATCGTCAGGATCTTCTTTAACTTATTTGTGTCACACATATGCCCTTTGTCGTGTGGAGCTCGTTAAAAAGTTCCCCGCAAAGGGATTTGACAGTAAGTGTTTAAATATATTTGCCTGACATTGTCGCCATAGCACTTTCCATAAAGACATAACGTCAGACAGTGCATGAATTTTATATATTGTTTTCATTTTTGTGCGTAAGCATCGACGGCGGGTGCGGCTAGCCAACAGGGGATGCTTACTCCTCCCGGCCACCTCTAGCTAGCTAGGGGTCTGTCGATGCTTAATTTTGTGCTCTATTGAGAGTGCAGTTGGATCTTCTTTAACTTGCATTAAATGCCATAAAATTTTCTAAAAATTCAAATTCATTGGCCAAAAACACAAAGATCTATTTAGAAAAAGATCATGAAATACACAGAATAAGAAAAGGCATTTTAAACACTACATATTCATAAATTCAAATCTTCAAAATTTGTATTCTCAAAAATATAATAGATATTTTCCTGTTTCTAGTTATTTTCTTTCACTAAAATCATGTTTTCCCCCAAACAGCGCCTTGCATATGAAAGACAGGTAAGTAAATTTCCATTACATGTGTTAATTGCCGTGTACCTTGAATGTCAATAAAAATGAAATTTCCATACCCTTGTTCACCGTACTATTACTTTTGGTGTTCATGGGTGTAGAATTCTTTGCGATTCACGGAATTTGCACGTTACCAACCTGAATTATACACCCATGAACACCAAAAGTAAGACCGTCATTTCTGAACAAAATATAAAACAGAGCAAAGATATTGAAGAGATCCAAAACAGTGAAAACAGAGGAACACATTATCACGAGAAGAGGAAAAGTGGACAAACAGATGGGGACAACAACACATCACCATAGAAATACAATCGACAAAAATATCACGGAATTTATTGTAAGTGTCGCTGCAAAATGCACGCGCTATGTTAATGAAGTGTCTTCAACGAAGGCTATGGTTTCCAACACTTAACAATAGCAATTTCAAAATCAAGAAGCAAAGGATAAAATGAAATGCTTATTTCCAAAAGCAACAATTATAATCACACAAACAGCCAGAAGTTAGTTTAAAAATTGTTCAAAGTTCAGGAACAGTTTCATTCTGCACTCCTTTCAATCCTATCCACAATTCCAACATCAGAAAATGATCATTTGTCCTTTATTAATTTGACATGATATCAAACATTATTTAGCTTTTTCGGAACCTTCTTATTTCAACCGAAACTATCGAAATTAAAGGAGCTTAGCATCCTAGCACCATCCCTCCCATGTTATTTTGGATAGATCTATAGATAATTAGAATATGTTTAATTTTGCTACTGAATCGACCCTACAGGAAATTTGGAGCCGCGCACTCTTTGCAAAATGCATAAATTGAAATTCAATAAACTAGAGGGCACTACTACATGTATAATACATTTGGCTGTGTATGAAAATCACTTCGGCATTTAATTTAATATCACTGATGAGGATTTTCTATCCGAAACACGTGAAAATGGTTTGAAATTTTCTTCTAGAAGAGAAAGAGTTTGAACAGTTCCATATCATTTAAAGTCAACAAATGCCAACATAATGTGAAACTAGTCGATTGATATCCTCCGTGATTCCATCACCAAAGGTACCATCCTAGTGGTGTAGATTATCAGTATCGAAATATTTGTTCTATTGTGTTCAGTGCACAGGTCGATAAAATTTTCATTTGAAATGTATAACTATATTAATCAATCGCCTTCTTTATCGAGATATTAACCTGAATCAACAGAGCATCCTACTGTTCCGACATCTACAGTTGTACACTGACCAAAAGCGACAAAGTAATGATGATATGTTCTGCTCAAATCAAATCTGAGGAGACTTGTTCCTAATGTAAATTCTGAGAGTGGTTTTAAAATATGTAAAGTTAGCTCCTCCCGGACACCTGATCCAACCTTTAGCTTGATAGGGGTCTGTCGATGTTCAATTTTGTGTTCTATTGTGGGTGCTGTTGAAATAATCGTCAGTATCTTCTTTAACTCATTTGTGTCACACTTATGCCCTTTGCCGTGTGGAGCTCGTAAAAAGTTCCCCGCGAAGGCTTTGATAGTAAGTGTTTTGAATGACAAATATGGACAATGACCATATCCCAATACATTGTACACGATCGATAATTCAGAAAATCATAAACCGAAGGCATACAAAACCAGGATAAAACAAGGACCGAAGCAAACAGAGAAAAACCTCCACCATATGAAAAGAAGCGAACTTAAAATATGGGAGTGAGACCAGGTGCCAAGGAAGAGTCAGCATCTCCTGCTTGCAACACCCGTCACTTCAATTCGGTAGAATTGTCACATCCGGTTACTTCCATTTCGGAAGATACAAGTATATTCGGTAGTTGGATGGTTCAAATGGTCTAAGACAGAATATCGTTCACCATTCTGGAGAGTGGGACATCATAATGTATGACGAGTTCCCCATACCGACCGTAGAACTTCCTCAGTGACGAAGTTATAGTCGGTCACAAACGTATCCCTGACAAAGAAGCTCATCTGAAAGACGCCTAACCATCAGAACAAAATCTGTATATTTGGTACTTGCTCTGGTATAGCGTATCAACTGAGATATGGACACGCAGGCGACGAAGGAATGTTGCTACAAAGAAAAGGAAAGTTTGTGATGTTGAAATTGAAGTCGTCACGTTTTTCATAAAGTGGTGTGTTCATGTGACCATCAATGTTGTAGGACAACATTTGTCTAGATAGGATGCTGAATTATTTGTATCTCTGGTTTCTTTGACATCAAGCTCCGAATGATAGATTCTGCTGAGGTAATCCGCGAATTTTGGATTATTGATTGACAGGACATCGTCTATGTATCTATTAGTGAAGTTTATATAGTTTGACAGTAAGTGTTTTGAATATACTTCCCTGACATTGTCGTCATAGCACTTTCTATATAGACATAACGTCAGACAGTGCATGAATTTTATATATTTTCATTTCGATGCTTCATTAACATCGACGGCGGGTGCGGCTAGCCAACAGGGGATGCTTACTCCTCCCGGGCACCTGGTCCCACCTCTAGCTTGCTAGGGGTCCGTCCATGTTTAATTTTGCGCTCTATTGTGAGTGCTGTTGAGATTGTCGTCAGGATCTTCTTTAACTCATTTAAGTTAGAAACTACTTATCTGTTCCTTCAGAGACCGAAGATTGAATAAATTCAGCTTCGCACGAGTAAAGAAAAATGTCGGCAAGGAGTGGGGCACAATCGGTCCCCATTGAAATTCCGACAGTTTGCTGGAAGACCTTTTCTCCAAACACCACAAAAATGTTGTCGATCAGGAAGTTTAACATCTGAATAAAATCTGCTTCAGTGTACTTATTTTTACAATCGGACTTTTCTTTAACAAAGTAGGTTTTGTCATAATAAACAACAATACATTTATATTTGCGATTGCCGTTCTTGCTTGTAAACGCATTACTTATGATTTTTGCGAGTCTTTCTTTCAATTTAGAATGTGGGATTGTTGTGTAAAGTGTCGGAAAATCAAAGGCTTTGATCGAATGGACTCTATTGAAATGAGTGGATTTCAGATGTTCTAAAAGTTCCTTGAAATTCGTTAAAATCCACATCTGGTTAATACCGCTTCGGGAATATACCGTCGAACAATAATTTTGAAGTCCAGATTTGATTTCAGTTAAAACTTTGGTGAGTATGATCGATACAGATATGGTAGAACATTTTGAGGAATGTTTTCCCTGACATGGTCGCCATAGCACTTTCTATATAGACATAACCTCAGACAGTGCATGTATTTTAGATATTGTTTTCATTTTCGTGTGTGAACATCGACGGAGGGTCGGCTAGCCAAACAGGGGATGCTTACTCCTCCCGGGTACCTGGTCCCACCTCTAGATTGCTAGGGGTAATTTTGAGCTCTATTGTAAGTGCTGTTGAGATTATTGTCAAGTTCTTAAACTCAGATAGTGCATGCATTTAAGATATTGTTTTCATTTTCTTGCGTGAACATCGACGGCGGGTGCCGATAGCCAAACTGGGGATGCTTACTCCTCCTGGGCACCTGACCCCACCTTTAGCTTACTAGGGGTCCGACGATACTCAATTTTGTGTTCTATTGTGGGTGCTGTTGAGATTATCGTCAGGATCTTCTTTAACTCATTAGCATCGTGCGCCAAATCCCTGTTTATATCCATTCTCTCTTTTAATGTTTTGTAATAATTCAGTGAATGAGTCGAACACAAAACCCCAAATCAGAATCCAAAAATCACAATCACTGGACATTCTAATTCTTGAAAATATAAAACAGAGCAAAGATAGGGAAGAGATCCAAAACAGTGAAAACAGAGGAACACATTATCACGAGAAGGGGAAAAGTGGGCAAACAGATGGGGACAACAACACACCATCATAGAAATACAATCGACAAAACTATCACGGAATTTATTGTAAGTGTCGCTGCAAAATACACGTGCTATATTAATTTAAAGAAAGTCCAGCGTACATGTACTATTGCCGTTCGTGTAGTGGGATAATTAAGTTCATTTGCGAGTTTGTCCTCTTCATAAGTTCGTTTGGGTGTTCTCTTTTTGGTCTCGTTGTCCTGGTACGTCTTCTGTTGTGGTTGTTTTACGTTGTGTATGTGTTGCTGTCATGTTAGTGTATTTCCCTGTCATAACATATCATTAGAAATATTTTTTTCTTCGATTTAACGAAATAACAGTGAAAGAGCAAAGAGAAGGAAAGGTTTCCGTCGTAATCGGGGACATCCTTTGAATTTTCAACGGTCAAACCATACAAAGAGAAAGATTTACAATTTTGTATTACCTCCAATCCGAGCCTGATACATTACAAAATTCTCAGCAGGGACGATATCCAGAGCATGAGATATCATAGAAAGAACGAATTTACTTGGATTCCAAATTTCCGTCTCATTTTTGTCTTTGATTCATCCAAGCAGTATTATATTCGCTATCTAGGTACCGGGGGCGGTTTATCATCTCAGTTTCGTCGGGTTGTTCTATAAGTTTTTCACTTAGAGAGACATTTTTCTTTTCTTTTCTAGCCAATACCCTAGATAAATCGTACATCACTTTCCCTTACAATGTTTAATAATTTTAGTTTACAAGAGTTCAATTAGTGAATGTAAGTCAAACACAAAAGCAGAATCAAAAAAAGTACAATCAATAGGCATATATTTTGTAAACATTCTTGAAAACTCAAGGAACGGAGGAGGTACCTAACAGTGAAAACAGCGGAACGTTTTCTTTTCATGAGAGAGGGGGGGGGGGGGGGGGGGGTAACAGATAACAATAACATAGCATAATAGGAACATGAAGGACATCACTTTATAATGAACGATCTTCAGAGTATTGTAAGAGTGCAATTAAGTCATCTTCGAGAGCCAATGGTATTGATGCGCCGTGCTCCTCAATCCTCAAATTGAGAAGCACGGCTTGGCTTGCGAAGATTGGTGCAAGTATGTATCGCTGTTAGATAACGCGCTGTACTTATTGGTTGGGTTAAAACCTATTTAAATATCACGTGAATCGAGTTAGATATAGTATCTATAATAAAGGACTGAACACGAAGCTCTAATTAAGCTTATTCTCTTGTTTTATTATTTCAAAACAAGGAGAAATCGTAATTTGGCTCCGGAATCAGAATTAAGATTCACATGTACAGTAATCTAATATACAACAAATCCTCGGCAGTGATGTCAACAGCATCCCTAGCTGTTCCTAAAAAGAACCTCCCTACTCCGCTTTCAGTTCTGGAAAGGACCATGATTTGAACTTAATATCTCCCGCCTCTTGACAGAAAACTGTATGTTGGAATTCGACCTGTGCAACGGACCCATCCGAAGCATGGCTCCAGGGATCTATAAAATAATAACGTGCCTACGCCAATACGAGACACGGGACCCCATTTAAAGTCCCTTCCGAAAGACTAGGCTAGGGTAATGGTTATTTACAAGGTGCTAGCCTACAACACTCGAAGCTGGGCAACGGACTGAGTGGTGTACCAACTGAGCTACGTCACCCAGTAAAATATGCTTTTAGAGAACTTTGGGAACTTCAAGTACCTTAGTGTAAAATTCAAGGGATATCTTTTAGTGAATCGCCTTCTCTTCTGCAAAAATTAAATGATCATGTTGCTAAATTTTAGAGGAATGGAGAAAGTTTAGACATCTTTTTTCTCAGATCTTTTCTGTCTCACCACACCTCATACATATATACAGCTCCAATCACTTAATTACGTTTTGGAAAGACAATAACAACTTCCATCGAATCACATTAATTTTGTTAATATTCCGCAAAAAGTCCCTTTTCCTATAAATAACTCTGTAGAAGTGTTATTAATAGAAAATAGCTGCAGCTTTTAATAGAACACGCATCCGATTGGTCAGATAAAAATAACTTTAATCCGACAAAGCTATATATAATATCCCTATGTACCAGGACATCGAAGTTTTAGACCATTTCTGTGATTATTTAAAATGGCTTTGGTAGACATTTACGTGAAACTTCCAAGTGGAAGAACCTCAACTATTCAACTCTATCCCACAGCCCAAATATCTCAAATAAACAAGCATGTTGCCACGGAGGAAGGGGTGCCTGACGACAGGGTCATCCTGAAATACCAAGGAAAAGTTCTAGACAGGAATAAGACGGTGGGGCAGTATGGTGTACGCCCTGAAACTATTCTTAAGGGAGAGGTTGGTTGAATTATCTGTTTTGCACTTGAGAGATATGTTTATAAAAGAAATTTAAGGTAAATTATTTTCATCTGAATTTTTGCCGGCGATTTAATTTTTTTCCCTTTTTCTTTCGGCATGATTTTCATTTTCTTCTCCTTTAATTGATTGGAAGTAGCAGTACTTCGAATATTTTCAACAAATTACTTCACATTACAGACTATACTAGTAGTGCCAGTACTGGAACCCGGCCAGTTTTATTAATGTTTGATTTTTAGATTATAGAACTCTTTCCAAAATATCGATTAAGAAGACCAAAGATTTAACTTTTAAATATGTCAGTTTGACCATTCTTATACTTAGTATACCATTTAAGTAGGAAAAATAGAATTCTTCTCTTGTTGCATTATACACATATTAACATTGGTGTCGGCAACCGGATGGACTGCAAATAGTTCATGATGCGCCTCTTAAATAGTTATGAAAATTCCGTTTCCGTATGCGTACATGTATTGATAATATATTATTCATTGCTCCATGTCATGCAATTTGAATCAAAATAAATATTTAAAATTCATTAATCTCTGTGTATAGTATTTATGTTGTGCAGATCATTATACTTCTTCCTTGCAATTCCCTACATTTTAGGTTATTTTTCCGAAGGACATCACAGTGTACGTCAAGCTCCCAGACGGACGGTCTGTTCCAGTCCAAACACAGAACGTCAGTAACATATCATCCATAAAATCCTTCTTGGAATCAACCGAAGGCCTAGAGGGTTCCAAACACTGTGTCAAGGTACATGAGTATACGAACATGCAGTATATTTATGCTTAAACAATATTTCTATATTCTTTAAGCTATGATTTCATTTTTTTTAATTCATTAATGGAATCATCCTCGGTTCCCCAGGCTATTTGCGCTAAGCCAAAGCGCAAATAGCTTGGGGAACCGAGGATGTAATGGAATAGATCCTCCTAATACCCCCCCATAAAAAACCCCTCAAAGTCCGCACTAGCCGCTGATTTCCCGGACGACGGGTGCGAAACAACGGAAAGTTCACCTTGAAAGTTTCCACTTCCCACTCTCACCCACCTGTAGACAGTCTGATTTAGAGGTCTCAGAATCCTGAGAATAGTGTATAATCTGGGGTTCCCGACTGACATTTAGATTTTTACGACACTGCCCACTTCGAAGACCTTTACGTAGTGGCACATCCACATAGTCTGTCAATATACAATGATATACATGTCTTGAGAGTTTTTGTTATAATATGGAAGCAGAAATAAAATACTTCCAAATCGCCGTAGACCCCCACCCCACCCCTTATGATAATATAATAGTAAACGAATTATTATCTATATTCAATGTTATCATTCAGGTATCAGATGTAAGGGTGAACAAAGAGAGTCAACCACTCTTCTCTATAGGAGTACAAGAAGAAAGTATTCTACAATTATGTGTGAAAGAAGGTATTGATCTAATCTTCTTTTCATTTTTTCTTCTTCTTCTCTCTGATTGAAATTTGTTAATTTCTTAAAATATAACAAGGGCGGATCCAGGATTTTTTTTCAGGGGGGTCCTAAAGTCCGATTTATTTATTTATTTATTTTATTTTTTTTGATGAGCAAAAGGAAAAAAAGGCCTACACCAGAAAATAAAGTCCATGATTAATGATTGTCAGTTCTGTTTCTATTTATAAATAAAACAGATGACTGGCGAGACATAGCGAGCAAAAAGCTCCAAATCTTGAATTTTCACATCATAGTATTTTATTAATGATTGTCAGTTCTAATATGTAAATACAACAAGTGGCGAGCGGAAGCGAGCCAGGGAATTTTTTTTTTTTTTTTTTTTTTTTTTTTTTTTTTTTTTTAACGAGAATTGAAATTTATAATAAAATCCTCTATTCGTGTCTTTTTCAGTTTCATTACTCTTAGTGCTATTGTTTATTGATCAAGGTGTAACGTATTTGGGTTGCATATAGGAAATCGCAGCATCATTTGAAAATATCGTATGTAATAAATTCTCGCAAGCGGAAGCGAACCAGAGAAAATTTTTGAAATGCTGTCGGCAAAATATTATCAAAATGAAAGGTTTCCAATACAAATTCATGTTATATTTTTCAAATATTATGACAACAAAAGGGGAATCGATACTTATTCTTATGATATATGTATATTTATATAAAGAAATAAATAAACTATACTTGGGGGGGGGTCTGGATCCGCGCTTGTATAAGTTTTGTTCAATATAAAGGAACTTCGATGCTCACATACATTACAAATTTTATTTTGTTTCTACAGATTCGGCGTCATCTCGGCCATCTGAAAATACAGTAGAGCAAGAAGCCCCAGAGGAATTAAAAGAGGTATACAATTTATGTTCACATTTTCTGCATTCTTAGTTGAACTCAAGATTGACTTTTATCTTCATATTTCATTGAATTAGTGAATGAGGACAGAACTGAAAACTGAATATAATGCTGATTCTATATTCTTTTGAAGGCCATCTTTTCAAGTTTCCAGTCCAATGGACGTCGAGTGGAGGTTGTCTTTTCCTTTGATACCACGGGAAGCATGAATTCCTACCTCGTATCGGTAAGTTTCATTGCTTTATTCATTCTGTTTTTTTTTTTTTTTTTTTTTTACGTTTTTGAATAATGTATCATTTTTAAAGACTCTGGCATTATACAGCATACGTATCTACGCTTGCCAAAATAAATCACTTTTTATAATTTGAATCTCTATATAGGTAAGAACCAATCTAAAGGAAACCTGTCGTCGTTTGGTAAGGGACATACGTAATATACGTATAGGAATCATGGCACACGGCGACTACTGTGATTCCTTATCCTCCTACACAATACGTCACATCGATCTGACGTCAGACGTCGATCAGCTAGTCGATTTCGCTGAAAACACGCCCTCTACATGCGGAGGTGATACTCCTGAGGTAAGACTGGAATGACACAATATTGATAGACATTTTGTTAAACGTTTCGAAATAGAAATGGATTGCAGGGGATGACGCTCGAAACTTGATTCCATGTTATTTCATTTGTCTGTAGCTTTGAAATTTCGGAATTTGTTCAGATAAGAGAGTAGAATGAATATAAAATACTGAAAACTAATACATGTACAATCTGCCTGAACTTTGTAGTGTTACGAGTTGGTTCTACAGCGTGCACAACAGTTGGATTGGTCAGAAGATTCGGCCAAAGCTCTGGTAGTTATAGGAGACTGTGAGCCCCACCCACCTTCCTACACTGACCAGGCAATCAACTGGTGGACAGAAGTCGATGTCTTACATGGAATGGGAGTTAAGGTAAGAAGGTTTCATTAATGTGATGATGGAATCGGATAAATTGGTCAGCCGGAAAAAATCAATGCGTCATTGATATAAAAATCACCCTATTCTTATCTTTGGTATTTTTCAGATTTATGGTGTGCATTGCAATAATACCAAAACCAAGGCCTATAATTTTTATGCTGAAGTAGCTGACAAAACAGAAGGATGTGTATTGAAATTGAAACATTTCTCACTCATCACGGAAATGTTCTTAGGAGGTGCGTCATCCATTCATTATATTTATCTGAAATTTTACACGATCTATTCAAGACAGCAATAATCAAACCGAATGAGCCGCATTGCAACAAAAATCTATAATTGTTTAGAATATGTAGTTATTTTAATTTCATTTTTGAAATTCGTACTCATAGTTTGTTACAATGAGGCGGCTCCTGAACAGCTGGAGGCGTTTACAGAGGAGCTTCGTCAGGACGGTAAGTTGACGGAGGAGGCGGCCACTCTAATGAAGGAGATATCAAAGACTAAGTCAGGAGGAGCGTGTGGCAGCAGTACAGACAAATCAGGGGAGTCTTCCAGCAACAAAGACAAGGACAAAGAAAAGGTAACTTCCCTGCTATATTACATGACATGACGCAAAATCGAAGTCTCGGTCTTAATTTCAAGAAATTTTTAAAAACATCTTCTTGTGTGGATGTTTTAGCAACTCCTTATATATATATATATATTTTTTTTTTATTTATTTTATTCTATCTCTTACAGCGATACGTCGCGGAACCTTGGTGGGACATCAGCCTTGATAAAACAACAACCCCTCGCTACCTGTATGACCAGAATACTGACAAATGGAGGGAAAGGAATGAACCAGCAGGTATGACATAAAACGTAGTCGAAAATATTATGGAAAACTCTGTTTTAAAATTAACCTCTTTAGAAAGTTCCATCTGCAAACCTGGATATTATTATTTTTTTTTTATTTTCTTGATTTCACAAATCACATCTCTTATTCTCCAGCTCCTGCAAAGATAGTATCCCATATTACAACAAGCATATCAACCACCTCACACGGTAACAAGAAGTCAGTGAAAAGGACGGACAAAAAATGTTCCATAATGTAAAATGTTTTTCTAATACTATTACATGTATAAAACACCGTATACGTCTTACAAGACTCAACGCTTCTGTTCACCATGCTAACAAATCCCCTCACGGATGACAATGATGACAGAAAAAAAAGTCGCCTACTCGGCTGAGATGTTGACAAATACATGATAGTTGTCTTGCTTATAGTGCAATATGGATGAATCGTGAATATACATGTATGAGGGATCACCGCGTTCAACCAAGTACACAACAACTAAGCAAGTGGATTTTCAAAATACATGTATAGAATGTACCATACTGTACATATAATATTTCATTTTGAAATAAGAAATATGTTATGAATTTCATACAGTCTGTAATTTTATACATGAGTATTTCAATATTTTTACACTTCACCCTTTGACAAAGAATGAGTGTTAACTATTTTTACACAATAATCCCTGAAAGTTATGATTCAGAATATTCTGCATAAACAATTATTCATGTCTTGAAGACAAAAAAAAATTAATCCTCATGTATGTTTAAGAAATTTTTGTATCTTTCGAAGATACATTTATGGTATCATTGACCAAAGTTTTCTTATATTTTTGCAAAACATCATCGCTCTCTTTGATAAATTATAATAATGGTTGTGCAATCAAACATGCAAATAAAAATTTTAAAATGTTATTTATTCAAGCGAGTTGTTATCGTTTCTGGAATATAATTTCTTGTTAATATAAGCATATTTTCTGGCTTGATTTGTTATTAATGTGCCTTTCCACAAAATATTGTCCTCGGCATTTCTAGCTCGCCTGAAAATTTCAGAAACATTTTGATGAGCGATGGTAATGGAAGCTTGTCGATTTTGTCTACTACTCCATAACGGAGCGTTGTCCGTATTGACCTCCGACACTGGTGTTGTAGAGGAATGACAAAGCCCTGGTACAGAGCCTGTTGTACGTCCGGATCCTGCAATGTTGCCCGGAGTTTGCCGATCACAGGGCATGTTCTACGGTCGTGAAAGTCTGACCGACAATGACAGTATATGGGATAGTTATGATACGAGATCCCAAGGTTTGCTATGTACTTCAAAAACTCGACAGCGAAGTTTGCATAATGTTTTTCATAATAATCGAGGGCAGAAGGACCAGCATTGCACGTCAGTAGTGTCCGTAAAATGTCGTTTTCATTGTAACTTGAAGTAACACAACCACACTCTCTGATAAGATTTTGACAAGTTTTGGCACCGAAGCCAAAGATATGATGGTTTTGCATCACCTCTGCAAGAACTCGGTCAAACACGTGTCTTATACGACTAATACCATACGTAGGACTGAGGTTCACTATTTGGAAAGGATCTGCTCCTTTGGATAAGAAATAAGAAAATTGTTCCAGACATAAATGTTCATGGCATATCATCAGCTGCTTTGATAGATTAACTTGCCCGCTTTGCTTAATACATTGAAGGATATCGAAATATTTGTGTTTTACACAATAAATCACCGGAGATGATGTAATAAATCTATCCATATATACATTACACATTACATTACAATCAGCCCCATACTTTAATAACATGCCAACCAATGCTTTGTTCCTATTCCAAACAGCCACCGATAGTGGCGTGTTGTCGGATGAGTTCCTAGTGTCCGTTTTGGCGCCATTTTCCAGGAGAAACTTGGTCATGTCAAACTGGTTTCGGTGTACGCTCATCATTAAGGGGGTATTCTCTTGTTTGTCAAATAAATTCAGCAGACATTTTGCTTCCACTAAAATTTTGGCCCGTACCAGATTGCGTTTTTCAACGGCATGGTGTAATAACGTCATGTTGTAATTGTCTTGTAAGTTGACGTCACCGCCCTCCTTAATGAATGTCTGTACGTCCACATCTTTACCGTTAGCTAGTCTGTCCACAACACCATGTCTCTCGTTCTGGGTCCTATTTCGTTTCATGTTCTAAATTTGAAACTTTTATTTTAGAATTTAAATCAACTTTCGCCGAAACCATTTTGGACTAAACGGACATATGATAACGAACGGAGCCGAATAAAATACAATCCTTTACATAATGTACGTATTCATACAGCCATTTTCTTTAAAGTTCCTATACTATTTTGATACAATACATGTTCTACATGCGTGCCTGCTTACATAAATAGGAAAATATCAACAATTTAAAGTTCGTACTTGTATGTGTGTACATGTTTTATCGGTATCCGAATCAATGAAAGCTCTCGTTGTAAAATATTGATTTAAAAATCAATACACACACACTTCAAATTGATCGGTTTTCGTGTAGATGGTATAAATGTATACATATTAACACTTTATACGAAAAATACATATTCAGTGAGAAATATTTTTGGAACTCATTTTTTTCATTATAAATAAGTTTTAAGTTGAGTAACTATGTGAAAAGATATTAGGTATGACCCATGTTTCATCTTGACTTTAATTTCTTGGTAAAAAAAAAAGACTTAAAAAAATGAGTAGATTCTTCAAAGCATCTTTTTTTCCCTTTTTTTTTAAATATCAAAAGCTTTATAATGTTCGAATCAGTTGGACTTCGAACAGCCTCTTGCTTTAGAATACAACAGTAAATCCACAATATACATGTAGGTCTGTACTGCATTTTATCCAATGATCAGGAATTATTGCCGATTTCGCTCATTTCTGATTGGCAAAGACGCTGTTTGATAGAGTGTACCTCAGAGTGAGTTGACCGCTAAAGCTCCAAAGCGGTCTATTCGGAATTGGCACGTGCGGTGCCAGCGCGTGCGTTGAATTTTGTAGTGTTAGATCTTTGACTTCGCGCATCATAACAATTTCATAAAATCCTGATAAATCAATAAAGTAGTTACTGACTTTTGACTTCGGTCTACTCGTGACTATACAGACCTGGTCAGGCTTTGGTTAACGTCGGCCTTCGGCCTCGGTCAACCAAATACCTGACCAGGTCTGTATAGTCATGAGTAGACCTCATCAAAAGTCAATAATTATAAAGGATACTCTGTATTTCCAAAGGTCTTCAACGTGCTATAAAACGTGGAAAACCCCAAGCCCCAGTTGCCGTAACAAGTTTTCAACACTTTTGACCTCTGATCTGACGATCTCAAGTTCAATGTCAAAATCGTCTTACATTCCAGACAACTCTGGACAGACGAAAGGACAATGTAAATCAATAAATTTACTAGTCTTATGAGAAACTATTCCTGTATCTTTAATCTGGATTATGCAGCTTGTATATATTATCCTTTGGGAAATACTTTGGGGTATAATTATTTTCTCATTTTGTCTAATTTTTAATTGAAAGATCTTTTTTTTTCTAATTCTCTCCATTAGGTTGAATTTTCATTCTGATGAAATTATGCCTGTCCTACTTTTGGAATCCATACATTTTAATCCAATAAAGTACAAATCATACATATGAATCATTTTTAAGTTATATAATCATTTATTACGCTTGAACTAATAAATAAGTCAACTAAAAGATGAGTTCAGTTTCGTACTAAAGAACATAGACGTAATCAGCAATTGGATCTCAATATATCACAATAAAAAAGCTTTAATCTACAGTGGTTAATATCTATCAGCAGAAAAATATGTAAAAAAAAAAATACATGAAGAAAAAAGAAGTGTTCCAATCTCTGTCAAGTAAATAAACTGAAACAGTATCACAAATATTCAAGTTGCTATTCTGAATTTATACATTTTTATGCAAGAAAATATACATGTATATGGATTAAAGCATTAAATCTGCAATATTCACACAAATGCCAAATAAAACTTGATAGTCAAAGGCAGAATAATACGTCTATATTTGAACTAATAAACAGGAGAGTCTGAAGCACTAATTGAAAAATCTACTTGAAAGACTGTAGAGAATTCTTTTCACACATAAAAACGCAACAAAAAGATAAAATTCTAGATCTCTACATTTACAATAATATAAACAGATGACAATGACAAAACAAGCTTTGATTGTGGAGAAAAGACGATTGATGCTGAGGTAGCAAAAATATAGAAAGATGTGGAAATATCTGAAATATATTGCAACTGAAACTGGTCAGTCAATCGAAATACATGGATAATCATAACATACACCATGAAGGTAAATTGTCTCTGCACCAAGACTAAATTCTATGGTAAAACATGCGAGATTAAATCAATAAAACATCAAACAAATATATCGTAGCACTTTTTCTTGAATGTTAGAGTAAAAAGAAAACTTGTACTGCATGTTTTCAGTAAACATATATCACATGTATGAAATGCTGTAAAATACAAGATAAAATTACAAGCATTGTGCTTGTATCTGAAGCAATACAAAGTACCCTCTACAGGCATTACAAGCAGGTCATCTGTGACCACACTTAGACTTTGGTCTGTAACTATGCAAGATATAGCCGACACATATATATATATGCTGATTTTCAGATGGATATCTCTCTCCAATGCAGATAAAGTCAATGAAACAGATAGACGGATGAACTGGCAGACAGACAAACAGACACATAGGAAACTAATAATTCCCTTTGGTTTGCTAAGACTATTAGATCAGAATTAAAAAGCCAAAAATGTCATGTTTCATTTCTTTCAAATGGCAACGATTATCAATGCATACAATGTGTCATGAATTGTAAATAATGTCAACTGTAACATCTTGCAAGAAAGTACCATACATAAGTTACAAAGTTTTAATGTCCTGTTTGACAGGTAATTGATAAAAGACAAAACCTAAATTAACCGACACAATGCCACTTTGTGACAAACATACAAATCACTTTATAAAAAAATATAAGGACTTGGTTTTCTTTTCTAATGCCATCAAACAATTACTTCTTCCAGAAACATTTAATCATTCTAATAAGTATGTACATGTATATTGGTAGACTGTTCATCATACAAGTATTTCAAAACGATTCTACAATAAAATCACCGAGCTTCAGAGGGGAATTTAGAATGCTTTCAGATCTACAGCGTAAAGGGAACAAGTAATCAAGTGTAAATAGACCTGATTTTGAGCATCCCCTCTTCAAAAGGACCCAAGGCAGAGACAGGAAAAACATAGGTAATCACAGATTACAAAGCTCACCTCGTGACAGCAAAATTCAATTCAAACATATCTCTTAGTACATGTATATTGGCTTTTAAAGGCAAAACCACTCAAGCAGAAAAAGTAGGTCAAGGTCATTTTATGAAAGTTTGATCAAAGATACATCCAATATGCAAGTTTGGTACATGTAGCAGTTATACTTTGCTCAATATTGGCTTTATAGAGCAAAATCACTCAAGCGGAAAAAGAAGGTCAAGGTCATTTTATGAAAGATTGATCAAAGATACATCAAATATGCAAGTTTGGTACATGTATCACTTATACTTTGCTCAATATTGGCTTTTTAAAGGCAAAATCACTCAAGCGGAAAAAGTAGGTCGAGGTCATTTTATGAAAGTTTGATCAAAGATACATCCAATATGCAAGTTTGGTACATGTAGCAGTTATACTTTGCTCAATATTGGCTTTATAGAGCAAAATCACTCAAGCGGAAAAAGTAGGTCAAGGTCATTTTATGAAAGATTGATCAAAGATACATCCAATATGCAAGTTTGGTACATATATCACTTATACTTTGCTCAATATTGGCTTTTAAAGGCAAAATCACTCAAGCGGAAAAAGTAGGTCGAGGTCATTTTATGAAAGTTTGATCAAAGATACATCTAATATGCAAGTTTGGAACATCTAGCACTTATACTTAGCTCAATATTGGCTTTTAAAGGCAAAATCACTCAAGCGGAAAAAGTAGGTCAAGGTCATTTTATGAAAGTTTGATCAAAGATACATCCAATATGCAAGTTTGGTACATGTAGCACTTATACTTTGCTCAATATTGGCTTTTTAAAGGCAAAATCACTCAAGCGGAAAAAGTAGGTCGAGGTCATTTTATGAAAGTTTGATCAAAGATACATCCAATATGCAAGTTTGGTACATGTAGCAGTTATACTTTGCTCAATATTGGCTTTATAGAGCAAAATCACTCAAGCGGAAAAAGTAGGTCAAGGTCATTTTATGAAAGATTGATCAAAGATACATCCAATATGCAAGTTTGGTACATATATCACTTATACTTTGCTCAATATTGGCTTTTAAAGGCAAAATCACTCAAGCGGAAAAAGTAGGTCGAGGTCATTTTATGAAAGTTTGATCAAAGATACATCTAATATGCAAGTTTGGAACATCTAGCACTTATACTTAGCTCAATATTGGCTTTTAAAGGCAAAATCACTCAAGCGGAAAAAGTAGGTCAAGGTCATTTTATGAAAGTTTGATCAAAGATACATCCAATATGCAAGTTTGGTACATGTAGCACTTATACTTTGCTCAATATTGGCTTTTAAAAGTGAAATCACTCAAGTGGAAAAAGTAGGTCAGATGCTGCATCCGATGCATGGGTCCATCTCAGCATCCAAAGATGAATCACTTGTGCAAGTTTGGTTACTGTAGCATTAGTACTTTGTTAGATACTGAGCTACCCCAAACTTCTTAACCAAGTCACTCAAGCGGAAAATGTAGGTCAGATGCTGCATCCTATGCATGGGTTCACCTCAGCATCCAAAGATGAATCACTTGTGCAAGTTTGGTTACTGTAGCATTAGTACTTTGTCAGATACTGAGCTACCCCAAACTTCTTAACCAAGTCACTCAAGCGGAAAATGTAGGTCAGATGCTGCATACGATGCATGGGTTCACCTCAGCATCCAAAGATGAATCACTTGTGCAAGTTTGGTTACTGTAGCATTAGTACTTTGTCAGATACTGAGCTACCCCAAACTTCTTAACCAAGTCACTCAAGCGGAAAATGTAGGTCAGATGCTGCATACGATGCATGGGTTCACCTCAGCATCCAAAGATGAATCACTTGTGCAAGTTTGGTTACTGTAGCATTAGTACTTTGTCAGATACTGAGCTACCCCAAACTTCTTAACCGGACGCGGACGCGGACACGGACGCGGACGCGGACACGGACACGTAGGGTTATAGCATAAGCTCACTCAACGTCGTCGAGGTGAGCTAAAAATGTTGATCAACTTCAAAACTTTTGTACTCATAGTATCATATTTATTGCTTTTTCTAACTGGATAAGAGGATAGGAATCAACATGTAGGTATTGAAATTGGCCTAGATGAATAATAAAACACCGCTAAAGACGGTATGGCCGGATTGCAAAGTAAGTTTTTGTCACCAACTGGGTCAAGGTCACTAGGTCAAATATTACAGCACACATTGAGAGGTCTTGTCAGAGGCAACCTACATGTATAATATAAAGTTTCTAATGTATACAGTTCCTTAGATTTTGCTTAAACCAGGAACTTTAACCAAAGTCTTTAACTAGGTCAAAGTCCAAGGTCAAGGTCACTAGGTCCAATGTAACGGCATAAATTGAAAGGTCTCATCATGGACAACCTAAATGTATAATATAAGGTTTCTACTGCATACAGTTCCTTAGATTTTGCTTAAACCAAGAACTTTAACCAAAATCTTTAACTAGGTCAAAGTTCAAGGTCAAGGTCACTGGGTCAAATGTTATGGCATAAATTGAAAGGTCTCATCATGGGCAACCTACATGTATAATATAAAGTTTCTAATGTATACAGTTCCTTAGATTTTGCTTAAACCAGAAACTTTAACCAAAATCTTAAACTAGGTCAAAGTCCAAGGTCAAGGTAACTAGGTCAAATGTTATGGCATAAATTGAAAGGTCTTGTCATGGGCAACCTATATGTATAATATAAGGTTTCTACTGCATACAGTTCCTTAGATTTTGCTTAAACCAGGAACTTTAACCAAAGTCTTTAACTAGGTCAAAGTCCAAGGTCAAGGTCACTAGGTCAAATGTTACGGCATAAATTGAAAGGTCTTGTCATGGGCAACCTATATGTATAATATAAGGTTTCTACTGCATACAGTTCCTTAGATTTTGCTTAAACCAAGAACTTTAACCAAAATCTTTAACTAGGTCAAAGGTCAAGGTCACTAGGTCAAATGTTACAGCATAAATTGAAAGATCTCTTCATGGGCAACATACATGTATAATATAAAGTTTCTACTGCATACAGTTCCATAGATTTTGCTTAAACCAGGAACTTTAACCAAAATCTTTAACTAGGTCAAAGTCCAAGGTCAAGGTCACTAGGTCAAATGTTACGGCATAAATTGAAAGATCTCTTCATGGGCAACATACATGTATAATATAAAGTTTCTACTGCATACAGTTCCATAGATTTTGCTTAAACCAGGAACTTTAACCAAAATCTTTAACTAGGTCAAAGTCCAAGGTCAAGGTCACTAGGTCAAATGTTACGGCATAAATTGAAAGGTCTTGTCATGGGCAACCTTCATGTATAATATAAAGTTTCTACTGCATATAGTTCCTTAGATTTTGCCTCAACCAGAAACCTTAACCAAAATGTTGACGGCAGACGGACAGACGGACAGACAGACGGACGGACGGACGGACGGACATCGTCAATCTATAGACCGGAATTGCTTTGCAATCCGGCCAACAAATACAGGGAATTTTGTAAAAAAAAAGAAAAAAAGTATCTAAATATATGAAGTTCCAACGTTATTTGATAGGTATCAAAAATATAAATATCAGTATCAGAAGTAGAAGATTGCACACTTGATACAAATAATAATTGGTTTACAACAGGGAACTCAAAACATGCGAGTAAAGTAAGATTCTGAACAAAATATTGTCTTATAAAGCATTCCAAATATCTGATAAATAGAGATTGTGGAAAATATGATAAAAAGTTTATGAATTATATCTGAATGGAGGAAATCAAGTTTTGGATTATGATTATACATGTACAATTAAAACTAATGTAGGTAAGAAACCCATGTGTCACCAGCACTAGCTTTGACCTCGAACAAAAGAAAATATCTTTGTAGTGATGTGATCAATTCAACTGAATTACATCAAAATACATTCCTTAGTTGGCTGTAAATATGACATACAAATCAAAAACTTGACAAACTAACAAACATCTGACAAAGTAATCTCCAAGTGTCCTTGAACTTTATGTATGACTATTTTATCACAATTTCAGGATAATATGTTAAAATCACACTGATTGTATCAACTGAATAGGTTTTGTATGACAACAAATGACATGACATCAAAATGACCCTGTATATATAATTGATCACTCTGTATGCGTAATACAGTGACTACCTGGAGAGGTTAGATAGAGTGTTAGTAGAAGCAGTAGTAGGAGGGGGGACTATACTCTCATCTGTGCTCTGTTCCTCGTAACCTGAGACTTTAAACAATGGGACTGTTTGTAGTAAGGATTCTACCGCATCTGTACGGTTAATGTCCTGTAGCTTGGCTATAAGCTGACCGATCGTACAATTATGTCTGAACCTCGACCATTCCACCAGCACACGGTCAGTGTAGCTCTCACTCTTGTTTCCAGCCTCCATCTTCGGCAGTATATGTTCCAAGCCAAGTGTGACGGCTAACAGGCACCAGTCTTTTCCCATAGGTTCAGCAGGATCTAGTAGTTTACCAAGCTCCCTACGTGCATGTAGTGGTAAAGATGATAAAGGAAGATCAACACCTAAACATATATTTTGAACCACTTCTATAGACCCAAAACAAACAAGGTCAGCAAAGTCTTCAGTGATCTCATCAGTCAAACGTACACAGGTTTTCTTCGCTAGCTGCATCTTCATGATGTCTCTTGGATAGTATGAATGCACATTCCTGACATGTTCTTTTAACTGAGAACAACTTAGTATATGTCTCTGTGTAGAGAGCCCTGGACAGACATTGATAATTACTTGTTCTACCACACTTATGAAGTCTTCTAGAAAGTAGAATAGTTGAGTATCATTGTCTACTGGCCCCCTGACTTTGATCTCGAGATATGATTGGTGAAGGTCCATACTTAGCATGCCCTCCAGGTCACCACAGCAGTACTTAGAACCTTTATGCCACTGATATAACTCTGACTCGCCCTCATCCGTCTCATTCAGTACCGTCCTTCTTAACGCCACCTGGATCCTCTCGAATAAGAACTGTAGAATCGGCCCATAATCAGGGTCAGACTTGATCCGTATTCCTCCATATATGGCATCGGCAAATCTTTTAGGGTCTTTTTGCCACAGACCGTTTAAAGTCTCTGTAAAGATAAGGCAAGGAAATTCATACTCGATCTCTCCATCATTATCACATTGTGTACAGACTTCCAGTGTCTCTAGGACTTGAAGCAGGTCTAATGCGTCAGCTTCTGGGTACATCAGCTGAAAATCATCCACTGTAAAGCATCCAGTGATGCGTGACTGAATCACCTTCTCATGTGAGATCAAGTTACCAATTATATCACTACATAACCACTTTGGATGTAGCACTACAAGATCCTGACTGGACTCACTGTCAAGGTATACAATCTGAAAGGATAGAGTAACATATGTCAAAGTTTTCACTTTATAAAGATGGTTAAAAGAGAGATAAGTGTTGGCAAAAACTTCATCATGCATCTATGAAGACGAAATATCAGTAGCTGATCTAGACCAATATCATTATTATTATACAGATTTGTCTTTCTTTCAGAAATAATAGTTACATGTACATTGTTTTCAACTGAAGTTGACCTTTTACTCAGTTTGACCTTGACCTGGTTTGACCATGACCTTTGATAACAAAAATTTAAAATTATTACTCCCACCACAGTTTTCATATATGAAATCTGAAGGACACTGCAAGTCCCCCTATAATGATAAAAGTTCTGATATTTTTATCAAACTTTTTGAAAGCTTTAAATTAACTTTACCTCTCCCATCAGCTGTAATTGCTCTATAAGTAGTTTAAGGTGATCATCACTGGCAAGAGGGTTCACTTTACTCCTGACATAATCTACAAACTGTTGCCATGGTAACACTGGGAAAGATGACGATGACCTCCTCCATGATGATAACTGAGTAGCCATAGCTTCTAGAAAACCACAGGTCTTAGGCAGAAACTGTAAAGAAACGCATGTGAAAAAAACATCATTATCAAAATTAAACATATTTCAATAGGTACTGAATAGAAAATTATCATAAAGTGGTAGAAACCAGTTAAATCTCACATGAAATTTTCAAAAAGTAGTTGGAACCAAATAAATTTTCACAGGAAATCAATATTCAGCAAGGATGCATGCAATGCAATATGTGCAAAGCAGAATGATTGCACTACTTGATTTTGCTAGGGTTTTTTTTTTCGATAAATTCAAATAAATTAATTTTTCTTAAAGTAAGTAAAAGATTTTCTACGGACAGAGTATGATCTTGAATTAGGTATTACTTCTCTTAACTGTGACAGGTATTTTAATATAAATCAAAGACCCTGTTCTGATTTCTTTATTTTTGTTACCTGTGTAATATCAGTTTTGATTTCTAGCATTTGTTGTTTCAGAGCTTTAATGTCCGGTGTAAGAGCTGTCTGAGCATCCATTACAAAAACCTTATTAACAATGTCAAGGTCACTTCCGAACTTCTCTAACACAGCACTGAGGAGTCTGTTAGCCTGGGGACATACATGTTCTCCTTTAGCATTTTTCAGGCATCCTGTCTTATCAGCATGAGTAGCCACCAGTATCACTTTAGGACATGATGCATATTTCCCACAGTAACCTAAATGAAAAAATAAACATAACATGAGAAAATTTAAAATACGAAAAATTTTCCAAACATGACATCTGATACTGTAAACATGGTTATAATTTTCAAAACATTACCTGTGGGGGTTATTTTGGCAAAATGGAGAATATTCCCTTCGGTCTTATACTGATTGTAATTTTCATGTAGGGGGTTACCAGGACATGACATCTGATAGTTGATCCTCATAAAGAACAAAATTAGAATACCAACCTTGGTAGCTCTGGAGTTCTCACCATGAGGAATGCAAGCCAGTACATGACATGTGACAGTTGATCCTCATACCTATACATGCAGTATAAATTAGAATACTAAACTAGTGGTAGCTCTGGAGGAGTTCTAGCAATGAGGAATGCCAGCCAGAACATGAAATCTGACGACTGATCCTCGTATAGTACAGAATTAGTTAGAACACTAACCTAGCGGTAGTTCTGGAGCAGTCCTAGCCATGAGGAAGGCCAACCGGAACATGACATCTAATAGTTAATCCTCATAAAGAGCAGAATTAAAATACTAACCTAGTGGCAATTCTGGAGGAGTTCTCGCCATGAGGAATGCAAGCAAATACATGACATCTGATAGTTGATCCTCATACCGAATACATAGAGTATAAATTAGAATACTAATTAGCTCTGGAGGTGTTCTAGCCATGAGGAATGCCAGCCAGACATGACATCTGATAGTTGATTCTTACACTGTATAGTATAAGTTAGAATACTAACCAAGTGGTAGTTCAGGAGGAGTTCTAGCCATGAGGAATGCCAGGTAGAACATGACATCTGATAGTTGATTCTTACACTGTATAGTATAAGTTAGAATACTAACCAAGTGGTAGCTCAGTAGGAGTTCTAGCCATGAGGAATGCCAGCTAGACATGACATCTGATAGTTGATTCTTAACTGTATAGCATAAGTTAGAATACTAACCAAGTGGTAGTTCAGTAGGAGTTCTAGCCATGAGGAATGCCAGCTAGACATGACATCTGATAGTTGATTCTTACACTGTATAGTATAAGTTAGAATACTAACCAAGTGGTAGTTCAGTAGGAGTTCTAGCCATGAGGAATGCCAGCCAGACATGACATCCGATAGTCGATTCTTACACTGTATAGTATAAGTTAGAATACTAACCAAGTGGTAGTTCAGTAGGAGTTCTAGCCATGAGGAATGCCAGCTAGAACATGACATCTGATAGTTGATTCTTACACTGTATAGTATAAGTTAGAATACTAACCAAGTGGTAGTTCAGGAGGAGTTCTAGCCATGAGGAATGCCAGCTAGAACAAGACATCTGATAGTTGATCTTATACCGTATAGTATAAGTTAGAATACTAATCTAGTGATAGTTCTGGGGGAGTTCTAGCCATGAGGAATGCCAGCTAGAACATGACATCTGATAGTTGATCCTCATAAAGAACAGAATTAAAATACTAACCTAGTGGCAGCTCTGGAGGAGTTCTAGCCATGAGGAATGCCAGCCAGAACATGACATCTGATAGTTGATCCTCGTATTTGTCCATCAGGCTATACACTATCACATGTATACAGCTTACATCCCCAAGGAAATGGTCATACAGCATGTAGTAGGGTTCATACCCTGAAAACTCCCACATGCTCACCTCACCTACATCTACAATTATAAACAATTGTGGGATAGTCATTTATAAATATGAAGGTAACTAATATATATAGGGGATAGAATAACAATATTTAAAGACATAACTTTGCCAATAATGAAAATATATCTAGTTCATGTACATGTATATTCAAAGTAATACATCCGAAAGTAAGATCAGAAGACAACACCAAGGAGTAAAGCATTTTTATGTAGATTTTTTATGAAAATGTTTTGGTAAAAAAATGTATCAATACATGTATATTCTAGAATAATAGTGGATTTACTGTATGAAATAAAACTCAAAAGAAAACAATTTTACACAGAAAATGTACACAAAGTTTCTTAATACAGATATTTAAGTAGACTTAAGATTCACCTAAATTTTTAACAAATCAAAATATTCAGCACTTCCAGAAAACATGTACATAAATTAATGATATTTCATCATTCTAGATATTTTTCCTCCACATACCTGGAATGTTACAGGAGTGGATATCTATGCCCTTTGTGTAGGTTGGATTTGACGATGCGTAGCTCAGTTGAGATGGAAGACTATATTGTCGAACCAATTTGGTTTTACCTGTGAGGATAAATAAACATTTGAATAATTTGAGTACCAGCATTTTTCCATTAGAAAGGAAAAAAAAAATTTTAATTCAAATTGCAATTATCTAGTTGTCTCAAGATGTTGACTGTTTTTAAATTGCTTTCAAAATGGAACCACAATTTCTTGCTATAATATTCATTTGGTCTTGAAGTTTGTAAAATCTGATTATTATATAACCACAGCCTACTTCTTTTAGGTTTAGAGTCTTGTGTCTGACTGGAAAGTCTGGATCTCCTGAACAAGCGACTGAACCATCCACACTTTATAGTGTCTATAAGAGTTGTCTTTCCTGAATCAGATGATCCTAGCACCTTAACTTTAATTCTGGGTAAGGGATTAGGTGATGGTATCAACTGCTGGATAAACACATCTCTCTTGTCCTACATAAATGATCAAACATAAATCAGAAGGAAAGATACATGTATAGTGAAAGACTTGTCACTTGTATTAAGATTTTGAAATTATTTCATGCACAATGACTGAAAGATTATATAAACTCATACTTATAAATAGTTTGATTGCATCCTAGCACAACTTCAGAAACTTATTTTTTGTATCTCCTATTGCTTCTCTGTCTAATTACTTCACTTTGCTCTACTTAGTAATGCTTACCCCTTTGACTCTACTGAGTAATTCCGCTATCTCTGTGTGCCCCTGGGCTAGAGCCATGATGTCTGCAGTTACTCCATCCTAAAATAGGTGTACAGTACATGTACAGTGTATATATACATATTTATCACATGATACACCCTTTATTCGGTTACATAAAGCCATTTCATAAATAGATTTTATGACAACACGTTACATATCACTTTGGGAGGGTGATCATTGGTTGAAGTGCTCCAGACCATTTGTGACGTCACAATAGAAACGGTGACGCTGGAGCGTTATTTGCAAGAAATGAAGTCGGAATTATAATACTTTGACGTTATTTCGATCAATTATGTCATATTTCATGTGATAAAAAGAATCTCAAATGATGTTTCTATTCTACAGTATTTATGAAACTCGTTGCGTGATTTAATCCCCTCGCCAAGGCTCGGGGATGTAAATTTCACACAACTCGTTTCATAAATACCATATGAAATAGAAAATCATTTGAGATCCTATATGTATTTAAGAACTTCAAAATGTGTCAGATTGTATTTGCTTTTTCAACCAAAAGCTACATACAATATACATGTAAATAAAGAAGCTTGAATATACATGTCTTTCATACAAATTTGCTCATAACATAAGTTAATTTTTAACATACCTTGTTTTTGAGTCCTGGATTAGCTCCTGACAAGAGTAGACAGCGGACAATTTCTATATTACCATTCTTACTAGAGATGTGGAGAGGAGTATTACTGTCCTGTAAGATACACAATAATAATAGCACAAGTTAGTGCTTTTACAAATAATCATAGCACAATTAATGCGTCAATGGTTCCTCTTTCTGAGTTTTTGAGGAACTTTCATTTTACATGTATTAAGAATAATTACTAGATACTCAATTTAGGGAATGTCTACATCTTTTTCATTAATTCTTATACTTGGTAAATAAATTGTACTTAGAAAGTGTATGTGAATGATGACTTACAATATTTGGCAAGTCCACATTACATCCGTAGGCACACATTGTTTGTACCACTGTGATTAACCCCACACCAACGGCACAGTGGATAGCACTCTCACCACTCTCCTAGAAGGATTAATTCACATTGTATACAACATAGAATTGATATAAAGTTTGAACACAAATGATATTAACTATCATGTAAAGTAAGGTAAATTATTGAGCCTTCCTGACGTACCTGGTTAAGTATGTCCATGTCACATTTTTCATGAAGCAGCACCAGGGCTATACTGGTATGGTGTCTGTTACACGCCAAGTACAAAGCTGTGCTACCTCTCTGAAATCACAAAATGGTGAATAATATAGTAACAGTCACATTTCTCATGAAGCAATACCAGGGCTATTCTGGTACAGTGGAATCCGCTTATTTGGGTTGACCATTTGTCAAGTCAATTCCAGTCGATTAGCCGAATATTCGAATAAGCAACTCGGCAATTTCCGCGACTACTCGGGTCGTCAAATTCACGTACCAAATCGACGTACACGGTTAGATAGGGAATTTCAAGGGCTGAATTTCAGTGAGAGTTATCTTTCTTTTCACGTGTTTTAAAACATGTATACGTCTCGATGCCGCATTTGATCATAAGAAAATTCATGCCAAAAAAAAAAAAAAAACGAAAAAATGAAGTAAAAGTCTGCTACATTAAAATAATAATAATAAAATTGTAGGAAAGACATTTGTAATTCATGCACCGCCCTTTATGTACTCTATAAGCGTGTATAACCTGAGGCAGGTACTGGCCGTCACCTCTACTATACTCCGAACAATGGGATTTTTAAAATCCCTGGTCAGTTTAACATTATATCTGTCCAGGTGAACTAAAGAAAAGGACATCAAGGACGTCATTTTGACAATTTAAACCTTTGTGAAGATTTATTGATTTTCTCTACAGGTGTATACAAGTAGCAGAACCAAAGTAAAGGACATCAACGGACGTCATTTTGACAACATGAAAGTTACATCAACTCACGGAACTCTGAATTTTTTTATTTTTTATTTTTTTTTTTGAGAGAGCGGAATATTTCTGTTTCTTTGTTGAATATCGAGTAGAGAAAATTCTCCCGTATAAAATGAGGGGAGGACCCTTTCTCTGTTTCCCTCTTTTACGTCTCAAATTAAGACCGTCATTCCCCTTGGACCAGCTATTATTCCACAGTTATAATTCACCGCATCCAGTCTTTACGAAAACTTTTTTCCACCACTGGCCCGAAGAAATGTTTACCTGATAATTGTTTAGTTTATTAGTGAAATTCTACTGGCCCCGCAAAGTGTCTACTAGCCTCGGGCATCGAGCCAGTGGGTTGAAGACTGCGCAACCTCGTTTCAGAACTTTACTGAATTTCAAGGCATGTACAACTAAGCTAACTTCAATTATTAAGACCGAATGACGCGTGGTTCTTATTGATTACGAAAGAATAAAAAAATAAATGTATATCAGAGTTCGTGTCCGTTAGTGTCTGTATCCTATAAACACATTCCGGCACATCAAGTCCTTTTCCCCGCCCTGGAGGGTGGGGCGTGTGGCAAGATCATTCAGTTAAATCGCGTCTTTCGTTCTCAAGTCCTCATATGGAAAAAAAAAGTACGTTCTGGAGCCGCGTAGTGACCTGTTCACGCTTCGATTTTTTTTCACAAAGGCCTGAAACAATGTCACATGCATGACGGATATCTTGATTTTTCTTTTTCTGAAATTTTCATCGCAATGACATTCACTTGCTCTTTGATAACTCGCACGAATTTCGTCGAAATTAACACGCTTCTAATTTGCCGACAGAGCTAACATGTCCAATGTTGGTGTGACATTTCTCTTCGTCCTTCCATGATACACTCAGCTGTTTGATCAATTAGTCCAGGTAAATTGTCTAATTGACACGTGCTGCTAATTAAGATCGTACACCGCCAGTGGCAATTAAGTTGTACGGAAGCCAATTACGGGTAATTAACGCCGGGGAAACAACTTTACCTGACTTCGTATGGTCAGAAACGGCAAATTTGTGAAATCTATCTTGGAAATTTTGAAGTTTAAGAAATTTTTCGAGTCGAATAAACGGGATATTGGTTTTAGTCCAGTCGATTACGGCAAAATTTTAACATAGAATAGATAGGAAATGGTTTGGTGCAGAGATAGTCAAGTCAATAAAACGAATGACCCGATTATGCGATAGTCAAATAAGTGGAGTCCACTGTATGGTGTCTATTACACAGCAAGTACAAAGCTGTGCTGCCTCTCTGAGATCATAGAGTAACGGTCAAAGGAGCAGGTTCTGTAACATGGAAAATCGGCCCTAATTTTAGAATGTTTTAGATTTCGAGTGTTTTTCGTAGCAAGGAAGTTAAATGTGTGGTTGTTTAAAACCAAATAAATATTTTAATTTACGTGCAATACACTGAAAAATATGGCTTCAAAATCGGCTTAAATGTGTAAAATGCAGAAAAATCGTAAGAAATTGGCATAATTCTGGTCAAAATCTATGAAAATAAGTAGGGCGCCAGCCTTCATCCAATATAATTTTCATATAAAAAGTTAAATTGAATCTTTCCATCTACATAAAATTTATGTTGGGTAAGGGTTGGCGCCTATACTAATTTTAAAGATTTATGCAAAGAATATGGCAATTTTCCTTCATTTTCCGTCATGCAGAGCAAATGACGTCAAAATGTAATGTCATAACTAACACACATGACGTTTTGACAATGAAAAATATTTACTTTCTATTTCGGCAGGTATTTGAGTTAAATATAACAGATGCTGAATCATAATTTTCATAAAACTATTTTCGCAAAAATTTAGGGCCGATTTTCGGAGTTAGCGAACCTACCCTTTTCTTACTCTATTCTTGAGAAGTACTCAGCTGCAGACATAGTCATGATAAATTATCATCAGATCACAAGTTAAATCTTACACCCACCATGAAAAGAACCGTCAAAGGCTGTGTTTAAGTTAGGGTTTTTTTTTACAAATGCTGGAGTTAATGCATGAGGAAAATTCCTTATATTTTCACGATTTATCCTGATCCATATTACACTATTGATTGTGAGCAGTGTATTTTAAGCATGTATATGTAGATTATGTAACAATGGTCCTCAAAAGCTGTCATATCACATGAAGTATATACCTTATCTAGGATATTAAGTGAAGCACCATGATCAACAAGTAACTGAACACACTCTAAGTATCCCCTGGCCGCAGCACAGTGTAATGCTGTCTCTCCATCCTTCAATAATAAGTGTCAATTTGTCATTTAATATGACCATAGTAATAATAGATTAAGGCTTTACTTTGTTGTTTTAAAGTTCTATTCTACATTTTTCCCACTCTTCTTTGTATATGGAAATCAATAGATCATTATGAATTAAATAATGTCACAATGGTTCATTTCCTATAAATTATGATAATATATATACACAAAAGAACAAAAATAGCCTCAATGGTAACATATGTAAGTCTAATATTACTTTATTATGGTGTTTTACTCAAATTCCCATGTACATTAAGAGATATATATATCTAATTTATGTAGCAGGACAAAGGTGGTAACCAGAAATAAGTATTTCTTCAGTAAATATGAATCAACCTTCAAGAGAGTCTTAAATAATTACTCTAATTAATTCAGATGGTCTCTATACAAATCCATTCTGATATTAAAATAGAGACAGTTTCCGACATTATGATTTTAAAGTTTTTTCATGGCAAGAAAATATCATTAAGCTGAAAATGCAACATATTACACTTGATGTTAGTACCTTGTTCTGCAAATCTAAATCAGCACCGGCAGAGCATAGAATAGAGACGATTCTGAGGAAGCCGTGCCAGGAAGCACTGTGGACTGCCGACTCACCCAACTAACACACAAAATGATCCTCATTATATATTAGCCAGTTGAATCATTATATACTCTATAGTTAAATCAACTTTTTTATTACATATTTTGGTTGAAATGATACAGCAATCACATTAATGAGTTAACAAAAGATGTGTTTAGTGATTTTAAAGTTCACAATACTTTCAACATACATGTATTCAATTTTTAGAAACTTCACATTAATGATTAGAGAATCCACTCGTTAGTACACAAATGTATCAATATTCTTAGCATTTCTACATCAGAAGATACCTGTACATGTTGTACACATACCGTGTCTTGTAGGTTTAGATTAGCACCATTTTGACATAGGTAGTCCACTACACCCACATGTCCATACCGAGACGCCACGTGCACCGCTGTTTCACCGGACTGAAATATGGGAAAGGTACTATAATATACAATGAGGATCATACTAACAATGAAGGATTCTTAATCAGGATGGAATACACAATTCGTACCAAATCTCAAAACAATGTAAGAATTCCATAGTCTAATTAGTTAAGATCAAAATGCTATGATGATGACTAGATGTTCTGAGCTTGATGATATTTGATGACAATTTGAGGAGTCTGATTACTGTAAAGTTATAACTCATCCCATTAACCAGACAGAGGAATGTTCATTACTGTAGCAGTATAAATTTGAATACCTTATTTTGTGTATCCAGGAGTACACCCTCTTCTTTAAGGTAACGTACTACATCAAGATGACCCTGTCTGGCAGCCCAGTACACCGCACTGTCACCATGCTGAAATATTAGGTTAAACTCATTATTATCTACATTTATAGCTATCAGTCTACACAGGAATATTTTTATTAGCTGGAAAAATTCTAGATTGATTGCAATACACAAATCAAATTTTTATTAGCTGGAAAAATTCTAGATTGACTGCAATGTATTTCTGAGACCAAAGTTCACAACAGGGTCTTCATTTTAGAAGAAAATGAACGTATTCATATTTTTAAAACAGAAAATGCATTTTGATCTCCAACTTTGTGCTAGGTTATTACAAAATGCAATTCTTTACGATGAATAATATGATAAAGCAAACTAAATAAAAGGTTTAGTCTCAAAGACCAAAACATGTGAAATCTCTGTAATTACAAAGACCGAAGTTCAGAATAGTCAAACTGATAAGACAAATACAAATGAATATTAAATAGTTTCTTTCATGACAAGTCCATACAGTAACAATCACCTTGTCCAGTAGGCCGATATCGACTCCCTTCCCTGTAGGAATTTAAGGACCTCCGTATGTCCCCCACTGGCTGCCATATGGACCGCTGTCTCACCATGCTGTAAATGAAACAATCATTTTCCTTAGATTATCATTAAAACTTTAGTAGTTCAAAAGGAAGGGAATCATATACCAAGGAATGAAGGTAGAATGAGAGACTCCCAAGTAATTCTACTTTTTGATTATTTGACTTTTAAGAGACTACCTAAATACTTCCATTTTTCATATTTTAACCAAGGTTTAATGAACAATAAGTCCATGATTTAACTTCACGGAAGTGTTATCTGTACACTGCCTATCAGGGAAAGAAAATGGAAACTGGAAAAGTCGTTTTACGCAGCCATGTATGAAATATTACAGTTCTACCTTGAAAATAGCCGCAGAAACGGCCAACGACACTTGGGATATTTGGTTGGTAGGGGTGTGCAACACACCCCTACCAACCAAATATCCAAGTGTCGTTGGCCGTTTCTGCGGCTACCTTGAAAACTAATGTATTAATCTATTGTGTTACATCAGGATATTGATTAAATTACCGGTACCATGCGCGGATCCAGAGGGGGGGGGGGGGGGGAACCGGGGTCTGGACCCCCCCCCCCCCCCACCCCCCCCCCCCCCCTGAGATTTTCGGAGGTGAGGTCCAGCTTTGGCCAATTTCTAGTTGAAATGGGTATCAAAATGCATGAAAAGGCTTTGAAACCTAAAATTTCGGCTCGCTTTGCTCGCCATTTACAAATACAAAACTATTTTTCTGCAAAATTCCTCAATTATTTTCATTTCTTCAAACTAAGTAATTTTATATAATTGATTTGGGTCTCAGGAACTCATATTTTCAACAGTCCCTTACTTCTTAGGATGTAACCTTCTTCATCTTTTTCAAGGTTTTGTCATTTCAAGATGTCCGATTATTTGGGAAAATGACACACCTCTTATCTATTAATTCTCATGAAATATTGACAAAATGTGAATTAATGAAAAATAATTTGCGGCTCGCTCCGCTCGCCGATATAAGGAGTAAAATATTCAATGTTATAAATAATAATCTCAATCGAATCAAGACAAATTAATATTTCATATCTAAAATATTTTTAGGCTCGCTACGCTCGCCAATTCTTCATAAAAATAAATGTGAAAGGAAAGCTAACAATACACCCCCTCAGAATTGCCCCCTCCCCATCATGTGCACCGATATATATGTACCTACATGATATTGTCAATATCTAGGTAGACTTCCTAAAATTTTGGACCCCCTCAGACCAAAAATGCTGGATCCGCGCATGGGTACTACAGATATGATTTCGACCTTATATTCGTAGGTATCATCCTTTCGTGACAGTAAAATCATCAGTGTCGAATGTCTAGCACTAGATAAAAAAAATCAAAAGTGATCAACTTTGCATAAAAGAGAAGTTTGAATTCGAGATCAAAGTCATTGATACTTGAGGTCTTGCATGCAGACGTTCTCATAGACTTATATTATTTAGTACACGATACGAGTTACTGACACATGTGACAAGCAGGCAGAATATCAATCTGTGTCGTCATATATTTGAAAGGCATCGCAATGTCATATGATTTGATGTCGGATATCTACATTTTCTATATATTAAGCAAGCATAGAAAGAATCTTAGTAATATTGCCTGACCTTGGGTGTAGAGTAAAATATCTCCACTCTATCTCCGGTAGGTAAACGATACACTGTTTTCAATCGTTCGTTATTATTCTCTACCACCTCCATATTTACATATAACTGTAATATCGTCCTCAGTCATTTCTATATTCCATCATTAAATTTCCCTGGTCCACTACACACATTTATGTGTTACTTAATGGATTGGTCTGATTTACAATCCATCATCCCGTGCAGGTACTCGGATTAATTCACATGATACCTTCATTTCAGTATAAATGCCAAAAAAAATATCTTCAGTTAAATTCGATTTCTTGATCCTATAACAATATGAACTAGTGATGACCGCAGATTTCAACGCACGACTGCTCAAAATAATTCATACATTTCATTGCCAGGGTAACCCTTGTCAAATTCCTTTGATTCACTTCGTATTTACGAATCGGAACAATGAAAGAATTTCGCACACGGATGGAATTAAAAGTCGTTTATTCTATAGAACACACAGATATGGGTTACTTACATTTTAAACAAGGTATATGTAACTATGCTGATAAATTGCTTTAAACATATAACCTTCACAAAGAACGAGCACTTAATGCACAAGTCATATCAGATACCCTTTCATAAAATGATAACTTCTAAAATACGTTTAAGCATTGCATACACATTGAAAATTGCCAATGGTGTGTATGCAGTGCGTAAAAGTGAACACAATAATTTGCATGTTATGGGATACCAAATTTTAAAGTTTTAATAAGGTTGCAAATTGTGAAAAGGAACTTTTTGAAACGGAAGTTACCATCGCCGAAAGCAACCCTTCTACTGCCGGCGTTTACACTTGCTGTAACTTTGTAACAATGCAGATCAACAATGGGATATGGTTAAATTATATGTATATTCCCTAAGTAAAAGTTCGCATAACGTCCGACTTTCAAAATGTTTCAATGAGCATTCCATTATAGTATATTAGTACATGTATTTTATTATCCGAAAGCAATGCAGCTTGTAGACATGATGTACTGAGCTATGTGCTGTAGTACTACTGCAAAATTACCAAAAGTGAAAGGGAACTTATTGAATCAAAATTGACAGTCCAAGCACTGTTGCACATGTGCTGTCTTTTGAGAGTAAGAATTTTGTTTTCTGATTGGAAATTGTCTAATATACTCGCATTATGTAATCCAACAATCATTTTAAAGAAATTTCTGTCTGGATCTTGTTTTTAAGACTTTCATGAAACCTCTACAAAAATACCCTACCATATTGGCAGTCTGTAGCTCTACAATTTGAGTCATTTCGAGCAGATCTATACTTTGAATCACTTTACTCATCCAAATGGCAGTTTGAAAGTCTATTTTATACTTACCCTATTTGCAGTTTGTAGGTCTATATTTTGAGCCATTTCGAGCAGATCTTTCAGTCCCTGGACGTTTCCTTCCTCTGATGCACAGAACAATGCCGCCATCACAAAATTCTCAGCCTTATCCTGAAATTAAGAACAATATATACAGAATTTGTGGTTATATTTGTGAATTTTTCAGTTGATCAAATTTTAAAAGAATACAAGCAGATAACAAAGCTTTTTTTTTTCCAGATTACAAGACTTTTATACCAAGTTTGACATTATTAACATTACGCTGCTGTATAAGTGTTCTTGTGGATTTCGTAAAGTCTAAATGTGATGACGGCAATGATACTTGAAGAGTATTACGCATTTAGAATAAAATATATAAAGTACTAGTCTAGTTATTCATATTTGTGGTCGCCTTTTTTCATAAACAACATTCAAACAAGTCATGATGTCATTATTTTAGGCTTATGTGAAGAATGTATGTCTGTATGTCTAGTAGCTTTGACTGTTGAATTCTGGTCTTGGAAATAAGACTAACAAACACAACCTTTTATTTGCAAATTACAAAATCATGTTTCAGTTTTAAGGTATCTTTGATATATATCTGAAACATAAATCTAACAAGCATAATCTGATTTTGTCGTGCATCTTCTGTACCTTACAGATCTTCATCTTACAGAACGAGTATGGCTAATTGACTTTCATCTAGCACATAACGGTATGACTGACAGGTATGCCTTGTTTGATACTTATCGCCCCCTCTCCACTGCTGTCAATATACCAGATGGAAGTGTTCTTCTCTTTCAAACCTAAGCTTTTAGCAAAATGTTTAATCAGGATGCAGTTTCTCGGGAATATTTCAGTAATTAACTCCTAGAAGTGTTTTGGCTTAATGCAAGCGCTGGGCTTTGTAAATCCATACTCATTACAATAAAATAGGGTGCTAAAGAGAAAGTATGTCACCGTTACTAGAACTGATAATAAAGACAGAGGGGTGATGAACATACGGAGGAAGCAATTATGAACGGAAATAATCTCTAACTATCCATATCTATGATACCAGGTGATATTTATGTTATGATATGGACTACCAGATCAATTATGATCAAAGTTTTAGTCAAAATATGTTCTCATAAATGACATGCACCACTCACAAGCATGAATTAATGGCGTAAGAATCAAAGCACATGAACATGTACGAGTTATCGTCATGTCTACCCAGAAGAGGTAATGTCCTATTTCTATATCCTCCTCCATCTCAGATAGAAATGAAATTTACTTCAAAGTGGTAAATAACCACTGGTAAACAACCAATATAACCACTATTATGATGCATCATTTTCAAATTCAAAAAACAATGGAAATTGAGTTGTAAGAGGATTTGATACAAACCTCAAATACTGACGACAAGGTCACCGAGTCTTCAGTAGATCCGATATCCGTCCTTGGCGTGTCAAGGATCATTTGACATACCATCAAAAGAATTATCAATGTCATCCTCCAGACGACCTTCACCTTCTGTAGAAACGACTGACCGAGAATCACTTGTGGTCTAAATCATTCCAAAATCTAATGTTACGATTTGTATCAAGGTCATTGTTCATAGCACCCTGTTGACCTAGATCATTCGAGATCAGAGGACGTCATGTGACCTTTATAGTGTAGGTTGTCACCACTACCCCTGACCTTGTTCCTGTTGGTATCCATGACAGCAGTGAGGTCTGATTGGACAGAAAGGCCAGGGAACCGACCTTAATGTTGCACTCATCATCGGAGTCCAAACCCAAATCAACATTTCTCACGTGCGTTGCCATGCCGTCGGATGAATTTGACCGCATTCTTCCGCAACTCAAGGTTCTTTTTTTTTCGATTTTCAATTTATTTCTCAGTTTTCATGACAGCACAGTATGTTTTATCGTGCTCATTTTAACAACTGTTTTGCAATTCGATCACTAGCCCTGAATGATCGAAACATATGTCGCTACCATAACGTGACTATTTATACCGTGCAGCATGCATCTTCACATTGTAATACAGAAAATCCATCATTTGGTGTTAAATTTTATGCAACTGTACACTTTGCGACAATATAATTAGCTGATACAAGTGTTCCCCGACAGAAAGATTAAAGTTAATGTAGAACTAAGAATCTGGGATACGGATGGAATCAGAGATAGTCTTCCTTACAACATCAATTCCACCATGTAATGATAAGGAAGAACAAATCAGGGAGTCTGGTAGAAGATATCACACGGGATGCCAACTCACTATCAATCACACATAAAAACATAGGCCATCAAGTAAGCCTGCAAAATGTGATCACAGCAGCTACCTGCACAATCAATATCTGATCAATCCCCATTAAGAAAGTATTGGTGCTCCAAATAGAAAACCCTACAATTAATTCTCTTTTTCTGATGCGCAATGGTAAATCACGATTCAGGTATATACATTCAATCCTTTATATAAAAGAGCTGAACAGTCTCGTATTTACGTGTGCTTTATCATTAGACACACCTCAGTTGCTCTGTCCCATGACATTTCTGCTTTGATTATTGACTTCTCTTTCTTTTATCCGTGTTACGTATCCAGGTAGAAATCTATGTTATCCAATAGTGTGTTTTAACTGAAAGCCGTTTCTATAACACTAGCATAATCCACGTAACCAGACCGTAGCTCGTCGTAAGGACCCGTTTAATAGTACAATAATATATCAGTTCCAAAGCTTCCCTACTCATAGAGTGCGAACAACCACTGGTCAATATCTACTAACTTCCATTCTGTTTCTAAAGAAATTTGTGGTCATAAGATAACAATGTCCAAACATAGTAAAAACTCGGAATCCGTTTAATCGAGGAGAATCACAAACTTAAGAATTCAGTGAGTGAAAGATAAAAGGAGTAATAACAATGCCCTTTGATGTCAATATACTAACGATGGCAAAGAAAATGTCACATTGAGACGACAAAATCTACCAACACTACAGAGCATGTATCCGTGGAGGCGATGTATGACGAAGTATGTCCAACTGACTTTATGATACTCCTACTTGCATGGTATATGCAAATGAAAATATTTTCTAACAGCACGGTCCAAATGCTGATAAACTGAGGCGGGTACTGCTTGAGCAGCAGCTTTTTCAATCCGATATTAATCTCATTTGAAAAAGGTAAATCACTGCTATTATATACTACCCCGGCACACTTCACGACGTTGGTTAACGATAGCGTGACAGAGCCAAGCAGGAAGATAGTATCTGTAGGCTACAATCAACACAGCTGCTACAGCGACCCTCCAATACACCGTAGTAATGACAACCTTGTTTATTACCGTTCTTGTATACCTTTCACAAAGACATCATGCCAGCCAGGTATTTCCTCAGCTCCGTGGCAATTCCAAAACACAATAATTCAAAAAACGCAATACTACGTATTCAAAAGAAGCGCAATCGTGTTAAAACCATGACATGCAATGCCGATACGCTCAACAAGTGTCTCTCTGATGCCTCTTTGTTTTAGCTGTCTTTTGGCATACCGTGTAATTAATTCTCTGGATCAATTTAATTCCATGATTCTGTGGACACGTGGGTTGCCATCTGCCGTGAGATCCTTGGTTAAGCAGTCAGACAACAAAGCCAAACATTCTAGGACCAGGATTAACACGTGGAGATTGATTCTAGGACCAGGATTAACACGTGGAGATTGATTCCTTGTTGCATAATCCGAAAATTGTCTTAAATTTCACAAAGTGCCTGCAAGCCAATAATCTCAAAGTATCAATACATTAGACGCTCGTCGTTGTCTGATACAGGGTTAACAGTCTGTATCAATATACAATCATCAAGAATCGCTTTGGAAAAAGCACACAGCAAAATGATTGTTTTTGTATATATAAATGATCTACAGGTGTTATAACAATCCCTATATAATGTCGTCATAAAACAAATTCTATGGCCTTTTACACGTTGATCAATTGTTTGTATACTCTATTGTAGTACTAAATACTTTACAGATGCTCATTCTGTTTAAAAATCCAGAACATTTCCGAGAATTCAAAGATGTTCAGAATCACCTAGATACATTTTCCTTTGAACACTGTTGTGAAAATATGTCAATGTTCTATAAAGGAGATTTCGTTTCGTTCTTGCAGGTACATATTTTTTTCTGATACGGTACGACATCATATCAATTACACAAGAATATTACACCATTCAAAATAGTCATGACCCGAGAGATCTTGTGCAGCCACTAAAACATACGATCCCGACCCCTTTCTAAAGACCCAAGATGTATTTACGGAAGATATCCTATTTTTAATAAAACTGGTTATCCGTCTTGATTATTTGGATGGTTTTCAATAAAAGAAGCGTCATGAAGTTACTTATGAACTGCAGTGAGGTGAAGAATGTTTACATATCAGATTACCATATTTATCCTGTAAGTTTGCTTGTTTAATAAAACCCACTTTGCTTATTTAGCTGTTGATACAGAAATTCATTAGCATACTAAAAACTACACTTGTCAAGTCTTTTTACATTTCGCAAAACAGGAGTAGTGTAGAAACGAAAAGCACACGACCATCACGTAACACAAATGCCCCATACGGCATCTTCGTCTCATCTGAAAAGTAGGTCAATTTCAAAGGTCAACGAGGTCAATTTTTTAAAATAAATTTCAAAGTCTTACCACAAGAATGCACATTTGAAATATGAAAACTACTAGTAAATCATTCACCATTTTCGCGTTAACTATTGCCGAGCTTAAAATTTTTGCGACAGACAAACAGATGGACGGGTCAAACATTATAAGCCCCGACATTTTGACTAGGTTCGGGGGGTTAAAGTAATATGTATCCCTCTCTAGGATTTACTGGTTTAATATGACTCGTTTTAGTGAAAGCCTGCAGTGACTCGAGCATTTGGTTCAATTGTTTTATGACATCAGAGTGCAACTGTGCAGTAGATGATTAGTCCTTCTAGCAGGTAGGATTGTGAGTTCGTATCTTGGTTGAGTGATACTTCTCATTATTCAGATTGAAAACCCAACTTCAAATATTAGAAAAAAAGAATATTTTAAAAATACATAGGAACATCAAAAAGGAAGTGACTTAATCCTTGACCCCCAGAAATGTTGACAAGTTCAACTTCAGAATACTAGACAATTAGACACTAATATTTTCCCCTTCTTTTGTGGTAACTAACAAGAAGTATATAATTTCTTGACTGATATCAAGGAAGCATACACTTTTATTAATCCTTCCTTATACATTGTATTCTATAATTGTTTCCTGAATTCGAGGAAATTAGTAAATTGACAAGCTATGTTTCAGGTAGATTATACCTCTAGTCTGAAATTGGGTATGATAATTCCAATAATAATTGCACATCGGGTAAAGCAAATACACGTTTGAAACAAATCTTTGTCGAAAAACATTTCCGAATGATTTAAAAAATTGAATTTTGGAATTCTTTTTCACAGGGTATAATGTAAATGAATATATAGGTGATTATTTACGAGATTGCTTTGAAAATATACCCTTATATTGTAGGGTATGTTGAAAGGGTTTTACAAAAGTAGCATGAAGAATGCTAAATGTAAAGAAAGGTAACTCTAATGCAAACCTGCATAAGTAGCTTACGCTGTGGAATAAAAATACTGTTATTTTTTTCTTAAACATTTATTATTGCACCTACCAACAATATTGTTTTAAAGGAGGTCTGTGTCAAATTTGCAGAGCCCTATAATGTGACCATGTCCATGTTCATTTGAAAGTATGTGTCATTATGTGTTATTTCATACATCAATATTGCTTTCGTATCAGTATTGTCTTGTTAATTTGTACTTTTTATTTGATTAACCTGATACAAACTGTGTAACAATAAAATGACCACTCACCTGTATCCCACATTCCGTTAAATTATAGTGGGACTGGTACATTCTGAGAGCACACCAATTGTAAAACTGTCTATGTAAACGGTGTACTCCGCCTATTGCACTACACAATATTATTTATACACGAAATACTAATTTCATTCTCTCCTTTTCTTCAAAGAAATACAAGTTATATGAAGATACAGTCTACTGGTACGGTATACATAGACTTGTTGACTTACTACACCAGTATTCAAGTTGTCAACAGATGACATGACGGTACAAATGTTCCTTCCACATAATTTTACTTAATTAATTTGTATAATGTTGGCCTATATTTAGCGGGGAAGCATGCACGCTACACACGGCGACGTTTCCGTTAGGATGATTTTTTACCTGTCCCTATGTTCTACCTTACACTTTCATGGATCTCTAAGTGTATGTCACGGGATAAATGACAATGACAGTACTCTCTCTGGACTTCTTTACAGCTTCTTCGACAGTTGTTAGCTCTTTACTGTCAATATATCTATCTTTCATATTCATTTGTAAACAACCAATACATCGCAAATATCTATATCTTGAAATGCGTCCAGCAACAGGAGCACTTAGTAAAAGAATTTTAACTAAATTCATAGATGGAGAGCGAGACACGATAAACCTTTATCATGAGTACGAGAAAGCACTTGTATACATGTATTACAGTCAAGTTTTTACTTTGAGAAAATTAAGATCCGCATTATGGATCCTGCTAAGACACTGACTCACAGTTCTTCTCTTAAAGTACAAGCGTAATATGTGACCTGCATACGATTTTAATAAATAATCATATTGTCAAATCTCCATACGAATAACGCAACGACCACCAACAAGACTCCGCTACAAGCTCCAAGGTACTAAAGAATACAAAATGCATTCATCACAAAATACAATTTGTACAACAACTGGACAAACAGGACATATATACGACCCACTAAACAAAACTTGTCAGAAAGACAAAATAGCTCATCATATAAAAAAAAATTGATGTTCAATGGTCACTTGGTCATTAGTCACAGTATCAAATGAAAGCACCTGCCACTTACAAGTGAAATATCAAACACTTACCCTTATTAGTTCAGGAGATATAACCTAGATTGAAATTTTTGAAAAGTACTAGTAGGACAAGGTTGAGGTCACTGGGTCATATTCATCGTATCAAATACAAGCTCCGGCCATGAAGGATCTACATATGAAATATCAAAGCCTTACTTCTTTTAGTTCAGGAGATATTGTTGAAGTTTCCTAAAAGTAGGTCGAAGTCCAAGGTCATAATGATTAGGTCAAATCTCATAAAACTAGATAAAAGCTCTTATCATGAGGAATCTATGTGTGAAATATCAAAACTTCTGCTTACTATGTGACACAAAGATTTTCAAATATGAGTACTTTAGATTTCCGTTTTTTTCAAGTTTTGAGCATCATAGAAACACGACTTGTCAAAATGCACATACAGTGTACATTTGAATTTTAATCCTAAACAGTGTTCACCAAAAAATATTGTACAACTATGTTGGTATGACTGCTGTTGGACTAAAGGTCCCCAAGAATTATCAGTGATTTATACTTAAAACAGATATTCCTGAATTTGTTTTGAACATTTTATATTTACTCATTCAAACAATGAAAAGCTTATACATGAACTTGCAAATGCATATAGCCAGTCAAATTATTTCACACAATTCAAATTTGTCCATCAGGTTGACAAAAAGTCAAAATGATGTGATTTGCTGACTTCACATTTTTCATGACATCTATTTAATGCTTGACACATTCAACAATTGTTCAGAGCTATACCAAGCATGTCAGAAAATTTCTAATTATTTCTTACTTAAATTAAGAGGTCTTTTGGTCCTTTCCCTTTAGATAGAAATTATCTCAGAACATGTGACATGGAATAAACATGTATAGGGGACATCAAACATAACCATTCCAAAGTTATGACCAAAGTTAAAGTAAGATGAGCAGACCAGAATGTATGCCCAATGTCTTTTCCTTTGCTAGAAAACAATTCAGTAAAGAGGGGTCTGTTAGTCATTTTTTGTAATAGTAAGAATGAAGATTTACTCTTAAAAAACTAATACATGTATATAATAACTTTATCCCTATCAATCTGATTTCATGAATTTTTAAAGGATATGGTCATTGAAAATGAAAGGAGACTTCAGTGACGACTTGTTATCAGACTAGTTTAAAACAAAGTAAGCCCAAATAAACAGCAAGATCTACTTTTCAGCAGAGCATTGAATATGCAATATACAGTTGGTGTGAGTCAGGACTGTTTCCTCTGTGACAAAAATAACATTACAAAATTAATGAGAAGTGGCAAAAATAAGGAATAATATATATTGTAGAATTTTAATACTAAATTTTAATATAAAATATATAATGACAAGAAATAATTCAATCTATGTATAGGATTAAAAATATAAAAACAAATGCCACATGAAAATTTTTCCCCTTTACCTCTGTCACTATCTGTTATGAGCTGAGGAACAAACGTTTAAGATTAATTTAAAAAACCTCAGATATGTTAATGTCCAGCACACATCCAATTACCATCAACCAAATTAACATAGAATTCACCTTTTGTTATCTTTCAAAAGTCAATAGACTTTTTGCTTTCAAAACCGTGTTATTTATCATGGAACAGAGTGAAAAAGATTGACTTGCATTATAGTATACTTGTCTTTTTATAATTTTTTTATTAGCATAAGAAGTATTTCATTACATTGTAAATTAATATATTTTCATTGTATAAAGTATTTATCTTGTTATATACGGGTATTTGTGTTTGTTTAAATCTTTTCATCATAAAAATCTGATGACAGCAATGAACAGTTTTTCTCTAATTTTCTTTTTACAGTTTAGGTTCAAGTTTGACCCTGACCTTTCTGCTATTTACCTTTCACCATTCTCCATACTAATGAGGGATGTTTGAAATCTACAAGGTTAACATTTAGTTCCAAACCTCCGAGCAGCAAAAAGTATCTATCTCAACTTACTGTCAACAGACAGCAAGTGTGAGTGGCAAGTGGTTAGTGAGTTGCTTTCTGCATTTGGTGATTTTAATAATTCATAATTTTGGGGTTTTTTTCCCTTTGGTAAATTCTTTTAGCATCTTGGAATAATGATGTATTGTAGATTTTGAAATTTCATTGTACTGCAACACATTTCCAAGTGAGTCTACACTGTTAGTCTAAGTGCAAGAGTACCATTAATATATTTTGATAAAGTATGATACTCTGAGACATTCACTAATTTTGGGATGGAAATTGTCAAATTAAGTTATCAACTGCAGAAAGCAATTCATCAACTAATGCTCTTTGATGTTTCTTGACAGTAATTTTCTAAAATAACATGTTAATTTCCTCAACATGAATGCTTATACTCTCAGTCCTTGAAGCTATCAAACAAAATGTTGGGTTAGACCCTCTCTCCTTCCCTAGAATGCTGAATCTGCACCTGGGGTGACATACAGTACATGTACATAAACTTAACACTCTTTATCACCTTCCTTACAGGCATCAAAATCAACTAAATCACAATTCATTCCAACCAACAAGAATAGCATACTATTTCAGGGATGAGAACACTTTTGAATTCAGTAACTAAAGAGACAGTAATTGACTGATGCTTGTCGATACTCCTCACTTCTTAGAAGTAGGTCATCATACTATATATACATCATAAACATCCTATTAATGAAGAAATCTAAATGTCAGCAGCCCAAAATTTTGTGCAAAAATCAAAAGCAGCAACAAACAGGCAAAAGTAAAGCAATGGCAAAATTGCAGAAGCACAAAACCAAAGAAAACAAAATGCATGAAGACTGAATGAAACAAGTGAATTTGAGGGCTCAGTGTTCATCAGTTAGATAAATCTACACAAGACTACAGTCAGTTTGTCACTAAGTGTTCAGCTTCAAAGCCCCGCTGCTAGGCGACAAACCATCTTTGACCTGAGTTCCTTCATTGACCTGATGGAAAATTGTAGAAAAGGGAAATAACACAACCATTTTGTCAAAATCATTCATGGTGGAAGAAATTAGATTACAATCCTTTTCTGATTTTCATTTTGAATGCCTTTGCTCAATATTTTTGAAAATTAAAAAAATATTACAAAATAAAAAATTTACATATTGAACATGATCATGAAAGGAAATGAGAGTCAATATTAATGAAAATTATTATTACCGATTAAATTATCTACCAAATTACACTATAGAGAAATCAAATCGATCATGAGCATTAATCTTAAACTTTGTATTAGATGTGGATGTCAAGATGTACAACAAAACTAATTATGAAAGACACGCAAAATAATGTAATGCAGTCAAAAATTTAGAATTATATAGGTGTGGTTGAAAAGAAAAGACAGAATTTCACAATTGTAATAATTTAGTCAGTTATTTCAAGACTTCATAGTATTAGTCTCCAATTTGAATGTTGAGAAACAAACAGTAACAGTAAAAGATCAAAATGCTATGCATGCTTTCTTAGAGACAAAATCATACAAGTATCCTCTTCTGAAATTTCAGTAAAACTAGTGATAGAAAGTCACAATCATGACAACATTACAAGCCATGTAGGTATTTGATGGTAAAATGGCAATTTCTTTGAAATAGTGAGATATGACCAGGTTTAAGTTTTAAGAAGAACAAACTCTAAGGTCACAAGAAGTCAAAACTCAAGGTCCCAAATGAAGGTCTGATCAAGAGGATTCTACATGTCAAATATCAAAGCCGTTCCTCTTATAGTTCATGAGATATAGCCCAGAATTAAACATTTTTAAATGTATGTCAAACTCCAAGGTCACAAGGTCAAAGCTCAAGGTCCCAAATGAAAGGTGTCGTCATGAGGATTTCAAATGTGAAATATCAAAGCCCCACCCCTTATGGTTCATGAGATATAGCCCAGGTTAGTTTTGTCCATGCAACCGACGACGCTGATGGTTAGGCTATGACATTAATTCTCCAGAAATTCATCATGCTCACTTCAAATCAGGTTGTCAAATAAACAATGTACAAGCTAAACTAGATTGCCCTAAAATGGATGAATTATACCCCCAGTGTGACGTTTTTTATAAACGGGACCATTTATGACGCAACAGTTCAATTGTTAAAATTGAAACTCACGTTCAGGATTATATGCATTGGTATGCAAATTAAGAACTTAGTAAGCTGCTTTCTAACCTTCATAACCAAAATACTATTATTCTGGTAATGAAGTTCATTGCTTCTTACATAGCCTATTAGACCCAAAGTTAAGGTCAAGGTCAAAAGGTCAAAAGTCATGATAAAAAAATGTAGTGCTGTGTGCATGAAATATGAAAGGCCTACCATTGATACAAGTAGTATGAAAGAAATCTGATTTCAAATCGTCTTAACTAAAATTGCAACATAAGCCTAAAGTCAAGGTCACAAGGTCAAAAGTCATAATACCAAACTGTCTCACTCTTTGTGGTGAATGTTTGTATGAAATATGAAAGGCCTACCATTTATAGTATGAAAGAAATCTGCTTTCAAAATTCCTTAACTTAATTTCATCATAAGCCTTAAGTCAAGGTCAAGGTCACAAGGTCAAAAGTCATGATACCAGAATGTAGTACTCTTTGTGGTTAATATGTGTATAAAATATGAAAGGCCTATCATTTACAGTATAAAACAGATCTGCTTTCAAAACTTTGTAACCTAAAATGTTGTATAGGGTGAGGTCAAGGTTGCAAGGTCACAGGTCAAAAGTCATGGTACCAAAATGTAGTTTTCTTTATGGTGAATGTGTGTATGAAATGCAAAAAATGTATGAAAGGCCTACCATTTATAGTATAAAACAAATCTGCTTTCAAAACTTTTTAAACAGACAGACGAACAGACAGACAAGGTGATTCATACACTGCTCAAAAAAATTAAAGGAGCGATTTTCCCATTATAATATAATAGTACATAGCTTGTAATATCTTTTGGGATAAGCAAGGCTACATCATCAAGTTTATCATTTTCATATGGTTAATCTGTTCAATACAGACATTGGTTATAAAGAAATTACTATCAAATACATGTATGTAGTGTTGTAACGATTATCGCCTACATCGGCGACATCATCGCTAATACCCTTCGATTTTGATTAATCGATTATGTTTTTGAGAATCGATTATAATCGGAAATATTCAACGTGGAAAAGAATGACATAGTTTTCGGTCAAATTCGTGTATGACATGTACGAATAAAACGAAAGTAGATCAACGATTGTTTCTACGAGTTAAAGACCCTGGCATAGCGTAATAGTTTGAAAAGGATATACTTTCTAAGACATACAATGGATAGAATTAGGATTCTCATTAACTTTAATAGTAATGAAAAATAATCTTATAGAAAACTTCCAACGTCAGATGTGAAATGGGCCTGCGATACGTATATATACGCCAATATCTACTCGTCTAGAAACAAAAAAACTTTTTAGTTTTTACGCCAAGCTCCTGAGCCAAGAAGGACAATGTCAGTGAATTTCACAGGTACTGTTAGCCTAAACTCCACGAAGATATTGCTTGATTCCTTGAATGAGCAAAATATTTAGTTAACTTGAACTTGGTTCGCATGCCCCCCCCCCCCCCCCCCCCCCCCCCCCCCCAAAGAAAAAAAAGAGCCCTGCTGCATCTGCCGTATAAATTTGTCGACAATACAATCACATATTTTTTTCGACTCCATTACTGCTGTGATCTTGACAAAACATTTTGTTTACTAGACAGAATTTAATCATTCTGTGGTTCAGGTTGGAGTTCTTTCTAAACATTTTGCTATGTATATTAGCATAAGATTTAGTGAAGTTTATTCATTACTTGCCATATTCTTTTCTGTAAAAACAAGAAAGAATTATTTCCGATTAAATCGAAATAATCGATTAAAATCCTCTCCGGTTATAAAGAGATAATCAATTATGAAATTTTTCCGATTATACAACACTACATGTATGTCTTAATACATTTATGTTCATCATATAGAAAAATGTAATGATCGCTGTGCGATATAAGTCCCCTACCGGTGGCATAAATTTATGTCCTGCATCTCTGTTCATCAATTCATTATCTGCAACAACAGTCAAGAGAAGTCTGAGAAAATGAATTCACGAAATTTGCTAAGTCCAATGGACATAACTCTAGTGAAAATTAGTCAATCTACATTAAACTTGAATTTGATCTGCATCACATTATAATGTATTTACATACAAAAAATCAGTTCATTATCTGCAATAAAAGGCATGAAAAAGTTCAGAAAACTGAAAATTTCATGAAATTTGCTACATGTAAGTCCAAGGGCCATAACTTTTGTAAAAATAGGCCAATGGAAAACAAACTCAAACTCCTATACCAAAAATCAGTGCATTATTTGCAATGGAACCAAAGAAAAGTCCGGAAACTGAAATTTTCATAAAATTTACTAAGTTCAAGGGCCATAGCTCTTGTAAAATTAGGTCAATCAAAACCAAACTCAAACTTGATCTGTATCACATCGAGATATATCCACATACCAAAAATGAGTTCAATATATGCAACAACAGCGAAAAAAAGTCTGGAAAACTGAAATTTTCATAAAATTTGCTAAGTCCAAGGGCCATAACTCTTGTAAAATTAGGTCCATCAAGACCAAACTCAAACTTGATCTGTATCACATCGAGATATATGCACATACCAAAAATGAGTTCAATATATGCAACAACAGCGAAAAAAAGTCCGGAAAACTGAAATTTTCATAAAATTTGCTAAGTCCAAGGGCCATAACTCTTGTAAAATTAGGTCAATCAAGACCAACCTCAAACTTGATCTGTATCACATTGAGATATATTCACATACCAAAAATCAGTTCAATATATGCAACAACAGCGAAAAAAAGTCCGGAAAACTGAAAATGGGACAGACGGACAGGACGGACGGACAGACAGACAGACCGAGAGGAAACTAAGAGTCCCCTTCGGCGTTGCCGGTAGGGGACTAATAAGCAGCTGTAAACATGTGTGATATGAAAGTAGAAACCTTGCTCCCTTAATTTTTTTTCTGCAGTGTATATACCCCCCTAAACTTCGTTTACGAGGGGTATAAATTACATTTATAATTTCATTTAATTTTTTGGTTGGTCAAATTGAATTTAATCCATAGAATGACTGGAGATCAACCTTACTGAAGCCTTTGGTCAACACAGCTTCAATTACTCACTTTTAATTAAAAGAATCATAGAAGTTTGAAGATATCATCTATCTTGTAGATAGATTTCTATAAGAATCGGTAAATTCTGCTCTACTGAAGAAATTCTAGCATGGTGACTGCTATAATTTACATAGCTTTGATGAATTTATCAACACATTCTAAATGCATCTTAAATATTTAGATTCTGGTAGTTAAATTAAAACCAAATTAAAACCATCATTGCAAAGGTATAACTATAAGTGTGAAAAAGTTTATTGTCTAATGAGACGTTAGAGTGAAGTTTGTTTATGTAAACAGAGCGACATTCTATCATTGGAATATCCTTTGAAACAATTTGTGGCATATTCATAGTATGAACATTGAACCATGGCATATACATAATATGATCGTTGAACCAACAAGTTTTTATGTAAATAAATCAGTATCATTTAGTACAAGGGTTTCTGTCAAACTTTCTACTTAAAGTGCATGTAAGTGGGCAAATGTGTGTAGACACAACGCCGAAGGAAGATATAACGTACAAAATTGTGACAGACGAAGCACTACAGTTACAACTTATTGTCTCAGATTATCTTGCTTAACTACGATCACGTTCAGTATAATTAATCATTATATACAAATCAAGCAGTCTCCAATATCATTTTCTCATATCATGTTCGTTAGTCATATCCCTGATAGTTACTGTAACAATATTTACACATACCGTTTCATATTAGTAGTTCATCCAATCCATAATATACACTTAAAGCACTCTATATGTGCTAATGTTGTATAGCCAGGTCTGTTAAAACGATTTTTTTTCCAATAGTATATAATGTGAAAAAATACAAGAACAGATATATATATATACATATAATATGCTTAGAGAAGAGTCACATACCTGTACTTCCTCAGTGTCACCATTACGGCTCCCATTCATATCCAGATTAGAATCACGGGATTTGCCTAACTGCGTACTCTTTGATAGTCTATTACATAGGGACACCACTCGTACTGATTGCTATAGAAATCAAATCAAAATCTGTGTGTAAATGAGACTTTAAAGCAATGATGTATTCCACTGAAGACTTTTTTTCTGGAATTGGTTTTGGTTGACTATTTTAAAGTTATATAAGATGAATCATTTTAAATCATGAATAAGGAATAATCATTACATATTCATTATTAACGTTCTCTTCAAAGAAAGCGTTGGACAATGAGCACATATTCTAAAAATAATTTTTCAATAAATATTTTTCAACTTTCATGATGGTGTTCCATATTTTGCATACAAAAAAAAAATCATCAAAAATCATAAAGGAACACTCCTCTTGAAAACAAATATATTTAATATTTATTTGCAAGCGAGTCTGATGATTCACTGTAAATACCTAATCATATTGAAAATTATAATTACGCGGTAAACTTCTTAAAGAACAGTGTGATATAACTAACAATTACCCTCCATCGTCTGCGTGCCATAAATGACTTGAAGCTTTGAATGTTAATGGATGATTCCTTGCGTAGTTCTTCTTGCTGGGGTTCTAGAGGCTAAGAGAGGTAATAGAGGAGTTAGTTCATTCTAACATGCATCAACATGCTTCATGTAAACAAATAGCTTTCTTTTTGAACTAAAGATTTTTGAAAAATAAAACTGATATAACTGCTTCTGACTTAAAATGCACACAAAGAAAGCTGAATTCAAGTCATGCTACTTCTATCAGAGGTCACACAACAACCTTCTAGACAAGTCAATTTGAGATGTTGAAATTATGGAAACACACTGTCATATTAATTACTGTCCGTGCAGCTCATTTCAGAAAGTGGATAAATGTGATTTTCACTACTTTGTCATGCAAAATTTGAAATAAAACTGGTAACACTCAATAGTTCTTGCCACTCGTAAATTTTAGTATTGTAAACATGAAAATTTTCACTTGGGGGTAACTTTCGCATTTTTCGCAAATCAGGGGACTTTGCGGGTTTATACAATCAAATTATACAAAGTACTTTTTAGATCAGCGCTTTCGATGTTAAATTTCAACATGACATCACGAAGTTTAACATTCAGCCTATGGAAAGTCACATTGTCATGGGAAAAAATAGCATGGGAATGGCTCACCTAAAATGAGTTTTGTCCATAAAGTTTGATTGCATGCGCCGACAATAGTATTACTTATACTGAAATTTACAACTAAGCGATATCTATTGAATTGTATAAATTTCAGCTACAGTTTTGCATGATAAAGTTGTCAAATTGTGTTTATCCAATTTCTGAAGAGAGTTGAGTAATCTAGATGCAATAATGACTGTTATTAAATGATCAGGAATTACTGCCGATTTTGCTTATTTCTGATTGGTGAAGACGCTGTTTGATAGAGTGTACCTCAGAGTGAGTTGACCGCTAACGCTCCAAAGCGGTCTATTCGGGATTAGCGCGTGCATGACCAGCGCGTGCGTTGATTTTTGTAGTGTTAGATCTTTGACTCTGCATATCATTACAATGCAAATGTTAATAAAATCCTGATAATTTAATAAAGCAGTTATTGACTTTTGATTTTGGTCTATTCATGACTATACAGACCTGGTATGGCATTGGTTAACCTCGGCCTTTGGCCTCAGTCGACCAATATCTGACCAGGTCTGTATAGTCACGAGTAGATCTCATCAAAAGTCAATAATTGTATTGAGGTACAACTTATGCAAGACTAACAAGTTCAGAAACTGCAAAATGTATGCTTGATGTATATTTGAATTATGTTTTGGTAGTGTATTGAATGACGGTGTGTACCCAATGTATGTATGCTACCTCATACAACTTCTAAAATATGAAGTGGCAGGTACTTGTAATTTTCAAATCATTTGGAGAAATTGTTAAAAGAATCAAAGCAACACCTTTTAACCATACATCAAGGCTAATCAAGGTCATTAAAGAAATTTAGAGCAGATCTGTTTCTTTTCTTATTGGAGGGGGGATGTTAAAAGGAAAACTTGCAGAATGAAATTTTATTCAAACTTCAATATCTTGTTTTAGAAATCATTCAATCACAACATTCTGGCAAATAGGAGTATAACATGGGTAATTGACATAACTTACCTTTATCCATGGATGTGTAAGGCACTCAAATACTGTAGATCTTTTTCTGCAATAAATTATGTGAAAAATATTAATGATAAACATGTTTTAAGCATACAGTTGCATTATGTATAGTTATTATTCTTGCATTTAGTCACATTTTGTACATATTTTGGTCAGCCAATAGTAAAACTGGAGATGGCAAGAACCTTCCACTCAAGTTAATTATACTAAAATCAATGTATCAACAAACCTGGGATTAAGGATGAACAGTTTGCGTATAAAGTCTTTAGCCAGATCACTGGTTCCATTAAAGTACTCCTCATCAAACTGATATCTAACTGCCGTTATGTTCTCATACGTTTCCTGCTGTTCATCACCAAGAAAAGGAGAAGCACCACTCAATCTGTTAAGAACACAGAACATTTCAGATTCTACAAAGAACTGATTTGAAACTTATCTTAATAATGCCAATGAAAGCAATACAAGGGATTAGAAATGACTACATGTATGTATGAAAAAACCCTCTTCGAACCCCAATAAACTGATGTCTAGAAATAGCATATCAACTTAGAATTGTATTTTCTTAAACCTAAACCTAACTCCATTCGTCAAAGCATACTTTTTGCAGAGATTTTATTCTATGTGACAATGAGTTTGCGCTTTTGTCATCATATGAACATTTAAAGGTTCCATAAATAATTGCTTTTGTGAGTGTTTAAAAATAAATTAACATTGCAAAAACTCACAATATATAAGTGATGACACCTATACTCCATAGATCTGTGGCCAGTGAAAGTGGTTCATAACTCACTATTTCTGGTGCTGTAAATAAGACAAAGAAACATAATAAAATATCAAATCATAGGTCTTTTTATAAACAGCAAATGTATGAAAGAAATTACTATAGCAGTAAATTTCATAGAATTGCATTTGTCTCATAATGGAATATCCGAGTGTCCAATCTTACCAACAAATTCAGCCGTGCCCATCATGGCACGTATATCGTCCGTAGGTTTTATGATCTGAGATAGACCAAAGTCAATCAGCTTTATGTTGGTGCTGTTCTTCTGCAGAAGCATAATGTTCTCTGGCTGAAAATAGAATAACAAGATTTATCTTTTCCATAAAACAATGACAGCTTACAAATTTAAGATACTAAGATTACAGCCTACTATTCACTACAAAATCAGATATAGGTGAATCTCAAGGTGAATCTCTCTTCTCTCACTTTTCATTGAGAGAAAATCTGACTTCCATATATCCAAGATTAATTATGATAATTGAATGGACAGACAGCATGGACCATGGGAGACTAAAAACAAACCTTGAGATCTAAGTGGGCTATGTCTTTGGAATGTAGATGATGTACTGCCTCTAGTATTTGTTTGATGAAAGATGAGGCCTCCTCTTCACTCAGACGATCTTTCTCTGATATATAATCAAACAGCTCTCCCCCAGATACCCTGAAAGTATAGACAACAAAATTCATTACTTCAGCACATAAGTTCTCCTCCCTCTTCATCCTTCTTGCACTTTGACTCAAAAAGTTTTACAAATTCTGAAATTAAATGCTCAGTCTTTTCCTTTTTTTTCCCTTGAGTCATAAAGAAAAATAATCTTATAATTGTCTTATCTTGTGAAAAAAGATGTGTTTGTGAAACATGTATGCCCCAAGCAGCAGCTTTGTAATTCTTCTTCTTTTTCTTCCTTAGTATGACCCTCCGCTTATCGGAGCACTCCCCAGAGGGATAACATATAAAACATGACATTATATATCAAGACAACATTTCAAATTCCTCTCTTACTCCGCACACTTTACTCACCACTTATTCACCATGCTATGTACAAGGTACCTTTCACTATGTATGCAAGTGTAAGCAGTGTATGCAGGAAGGTGTGATTTATCTACTACAGTGGATGGTCGTATTTCCAACAGCCTTTAACGTGCCATCACACGAGGCAATCTCCTAAGCTTCAGCTGCCGAGGGGCCACTCAGACCATTTTAGTCAGAGAACAGGTGGGTGCGAGACGATAAATCACCTCTGAGAAAGTTCATCCCTAACGGGGTTCAAACCCAGGACCTCCAGTTTGGATGTCCGGCGCTATACTAACTGAGCTATGCCACCCATAATTATGTTATTCAAAACGAAGGTCAAAGTCCAAGGTCAAAGTAACAAGTAAGAATTTACATTACTAAACATAGGTAATCACGGATTACGAAGCTAATCTAGTGGCAGCAAAATTCAATTCAAACATATTTCAAAGTAAATGTATATTGGCTTTAAAAAGTAAAATCACTCAAGCAGAAAAAAGTAGGTTAAGGTCATTTTATGAAAGTTTGATCAATGATACATCCACTATGCAAGTTTGGTACATTTAGTATATATACTTTGCTCAATATTGGCCTTTAAAGGCAAAATCACTCAAGCAGAAAAAGTAGGTCAATGTCATTTTATAAAAGTTTGATCTAAAATTCATCCGCTATGCAAGTTTGGTACATGTAGCACATATACCTTGCCCAATATTGGCTTTTAAAGGCAAAATCACTCAAGCGGAAAAAGTAGGTCAAGGTCATTTTATGAAAGTTTGATCTAAGATACATCCACTATGCAAGTTTGGTAAATGTAGCACTTATACTTTGCCCAATATTGGCTTTTAAAGGCAAAATCACTCAAGCGGAAAAAGTTGGTCAGATGCAATATCTGATGCATGGGTTCACATCAGCACCTCAAGATGAGTAACTCTGCAAGTTTGGTCAATGTAGCTTCAGTACTTTGTCAGATACTGAGCTACCCCAAAAACTTTAACCATACACAGACGTGAGTCACTGAACCCAAAATGTAGGTTAGATGCAGCATCTGATGCATGGGTTCACATCAGCATCCCAAGATCAATCACTTGTGCAAGTTTGGTCAATGTAGCATCAGTACTTTGTCAGATACTGAGCTACCCCAAAAACTTTAACCATACACAGACGCGAGTCACTGAACCCGAAAATGTAGGTTAGATGCAGCATCTGATGCATGGGTTCACATCAGCATCCCAAGATTAATCGCTTGGCAAGTTTGGTCAATGTACCATCAGTACTAAAAACTACTTTGTCAGGTACTGAGTTACACCAAAAACTTTAACCGGGATGCGGACACCAGGGGTATAGCATTAGCTCATCTCAACTTCGTCAAGGTGAGCTAATAAAAAGCTCTTGTCACAAGGAATACAAATCAGAATTATCAAAACCTTCATAACAAGATATGACCAATGTTACAGATTTTTATATTTAAAGTATACCAAACACCAAGGTCAAAGTCAAGACATAAAAAGTTTAGGTACCAATAAAAGGTCTTGAAGAAAGGAATGTGCATGTGAAATATGAAAACCTTTTCACTCATATTCAAAAGATATGGCTCAGGTCAAGGTTATTTGTTTCTTAATAACATAGCCACAAGGAATGATTGTCACAAGTTGTGTGAAATATGAATGCCATGTCACTTGACTTATCATCCAAAAGTTATGACCAAGATTAAAGTTTTGCTGAGAAACTGACATACAGACAGATAGACCAAAAATTTCCAATTACAGGTGCAATAAAACCAAACGAATTATAAAATCATGATCAGCTCCTTTTTTAAGATGAAAGGGATTTTTTTCACAGAATAGGTAACCATGAAAAATGTTGTATCGTTATGGCAAAACATCAAAAAGTAGATCTTATATGTAGTCAAAGCAAGGTATAGGTCAGTATCTTGCAAGACTGGTGAACATTATATCATTGATGCTGAAAAATGCCAGTCCGGGCCGAGGGATATGACCGGCAAAATTTCATTGAGACTGTCAAAAAGTTTAAAGTTTTGCTATATAATTCTTTATTCGGAGACTAGCATTATTTTCAAAATGACTTGCATGCCTAAAAAGTTTTCAACATCTGTCATATATTAATTTACTCAAATCATTCGATTTAGAGGGGGCGTGGGGGCGCACGCCCCCCCCCCCCTCAAATCGTCGAAGTAAGGTATTTTGGGGACTCAAACTAGTAATAATTAGTATGTCACTATGTGTAGACTTTATTTCTGGTCCTTTGAAGTCAAATTTCAGCAAATTTTTGATGGCTCGCTGCCGCTCGCTATCTGACTTTATTTAAATTACACCTCATTTTTGCGAAAAAAGTATGATATCCATTTCATACTCAATAGCCGAAGAAATACTGAATCCCTTCCACATCTCAACTTAATCATAACTATCTTCATCAAACAAAACGGTCATCGTAGTGGGGAGGGGTTTAAAGGAACCCAGGTCCCAATAGGACTTCGTCCTAGGCCCCTCTTGGATGGAGGCCTATTGATATATTCCACGCCCCCTCTAAACTCAAATCCTGTATCCGCCCCTGCAAATTACACAACGTGAAATACAACTAAGTATGCCAGAAATCCTCTATTGAAACCTATTTCCGAGTGTATAAGTCGTATATGGTCAAGGTCACAATCTGAAAGAATCGTCTAGGGTCAAGGTTACAACCTGAAATCATTAGGAAATCCATCGCATATTAGTTTCATAAGGTTATCATGGTTAAATGTCATTATGTATATGAAGGCAAGGGCAAAGTCTGTATATATAGACGAACGACAACAATATGTCCTGTATTTCCCCTTCATCATGCAAATCTCATTTGATTTATAGTTGATGGGTTGTGAAACTTACTCGTAAAGGAAAATCAGATGAATTACCGTAACATATGTTCTCAATGGTTTTTTAATGTTCACATTTTTCAAAGCATATCTATTGAGTAATACAAACAATTTTATAGTTGGAAAAACAATTCCATTACGTATATCTTGTATCTGACTATCTCAGATGATGTTTCAGACATAGCACTTCAACTCACTCCAGGTTTGATGGGATCCTCGTACAGTAAAGTAAATATAAAGAACGTGTTTGGTGAGTAATAGTGAGAGTTTATATACATATCTGAGGTCTCTGATCTGACATAGTGATGCTGCTATATAACCAGAAGGTAATGCATCTCAACCTGCACGTGCACGTGCACGCACTATCAATCTTCTTTACATCAAATTCAAAATGCTATCGGTCACAAGCTTGAAGCATACGTTTCTTTTTTATATATACGCCATCTCAAATGAACATATGATTAATTTTCTCTTACCCAAGGTATCCGCCTTGCCTTTTTACAAAATCTTATAGATAAACTCAATGGCTGTCACCAAAGACTTATAAACAAGTTCGTAAGTCCTTGTCGTTGCCATGACGTTGTTATCGATACGACAACGCAATTGTAATTTATCGCAAAGAAATGACTTGTCCATGTAGTCTTCGACCAATCAAAGTTTGAATATCTATAACATGTGCTCTATATTACATATACGTACAGTTCAAGTACAAGGATAACCTCAGTCTTGGTTTCATAAACTTCATAAAGATGGATGATGTTAGGATGGTCAATCTTGGTCAGGATGTTGATTTCCTTGATAATGTCCTCCATTTTGGCCCCTCTTCTTCCCCCTCCTCGTCGTTTCCTGATGAACTTGGCGGCATAATCACCTTGGGTTTCTTTGAGCTTACAGCGCTTTACAATTGCAAACTGACCACTGCAACGATAGAACACATTTCTACGTTATTAAGCTTTGGTACATGTACATGTATTATAATGACAATTCTCCCAATAACAATCAATCTCCAACTTCCCATTTTACTTATTTTCCTAACATATGATGCATCAGTCGTAAAATGACTTGTAAGCTTTTTTAAATTACTTTTTTCTACCTTGTGAAAATGATGATGGCCTGACCACAGGCCGAAAGATCGCCTGGGTATGCGTATGCGCTATAAATATTCATAGTGCATACGCATATCCAGGAGATCTTTGCGCCTATGGGCCTGCCTAATTAAAAAAGACTCACATTCAATATTACATACAAACAGTAAATATAGCATCAATCAATCAAATTAAAGCCACAATCATGAATTGCAGCCATGGCAGTGACAGACTTGTGAACAGGAGCATTGTCCTGATGGAACAACACTTTTAACTAGTGAGCTTTCCGAGACACTTAAGTTTAATATTTTCCCGTAACTGTTTCAGAAGTTACGCATAGTATGTACCATTGATTGTCAGTCCTTTTCGGAGATAATCAATCACCGAGGCTCACAAGATATCAATCAGCCCTCGTTTCTAATACCAAAAAAAAGATTTTCCTGCAGGAAATCAGTACTCAGTAGCTGACCTAAGTCACCTTAGTAATCGAACATTATCCTCTAGTCATACTGAAATTTTGTGGCAAGTTTGGAGATATGCTACAAGTTGTCATTGATGTATATTTTGGGAGGATCTAGAATTTTTTTAAGGGGGATCAAAGCCGTTGAGGCCAAGTTTTGAAAGAATACATGATACGAAAAAACGGAGAAAATCGGTATTTTTGCAAATTCCCAGGGGAGGGACCACGCCATACAAGGTAATGAGTATGAAAATGAGTGACACTTTGAAAGCTATCCATTCCTCCATCCTTTCATTTTTCAAAATTACATGTATACATGTAGTTCCATACGTTTAAACTTTCTGTCTAAATGAGGTGAATTAAATCTGTACGTTTTTTTTTTCTTTTTTATATTGTGATCATTGGGGGGGGGGGGGGGGGGGGCGTAAAGAAAAACTAATTTCTGCATGTACCAATTTCAACACGAGGTGTCAGATTACAGTGATTTATTTCTTTTTCTATGAGGGGGTCTGCAATCTGAATAAATCACAGCAAAATTGCCGACTGGATTTCAGCGGGATATTACGTATCTCCTCAAATCACCAGTTTTATGTGTTATGATAGCAGTGCTTTAGAGGAAGCCACACACTATACAACATGGACTGAAATTGGAATTTCATCGATTCTGACTCGACAGCTTGATAAGAAAGTCATATAAACTCTTACTTTTGGTGAGATTAAAATTCTTCGCTTCTCTGCTATAAACGTCGTGTTTTCTGACTTACATCTCCCATTTTCAAGTTAATAAATGTGCTAATGTATGCTTAATCAAGCATTGTTAATAAAATTATAAGAAGCATTTCTTTCCTATAACAAGCTTTTCATCGCCGAGCAATATATGTCCCCACAGGCACAAATCTTAATTCCTGCAACTCTACTTCGAATATTTCAAACAGAGCTGAACTTAAAACTTAATCTGTATTAGAATTCAAGTGCACTGACATTGCCCTTTGACCAAGCAATCAAAAAGTTTTTGCCAGGACAAGATTTTTCAACCTGCATGTCCTTAGATCAAGGTCATGTTACATCCTTATCCTTGGGTCCTGGGCAATAGTTGTGTGAAAAATATAATCCAGATCCATAATGCAGCTAGGAATATGGTGCAGACAAGATTGCTTCACTCGAATGTACTGTGTCCTTGACCTTTGACCACATAAAGGCAGTGAAAAAATATGGCCCTGAAAAAACTTGTCAACCTACTTGTACACCCTACATTAAGGCACGGTCCATTTGATATTCTGGGGGGGGCTTGGGTTTTTTTCGAAAAAAATAATTTTGCTCTGAATTTTGATGAAAAAAATAAATTTTCTTATGGTGTGACAGAAAAAAATAATCTTGCTCTTACAAGTAATTTGAGTTTGAAGAATTATTAAACCATAAAATTCACTGAAAATTCCCGAAAAATTTTCGGCTCGCTTCGCTCGCCGCTGTTTTTACTTTCTATAAAAAATTTCTGGCTCGCTTTGCTCGCCATAGTTTTCTTCTGTAATGGCAAGTTCATATTTGAAATAAAGCCTACGCTCACGCAGGAAGATACGCCCGTTGGGATTTTTTTCACAACACCAAAATATCTAAGTCCCATAACTCCATAAGGACAAATCGGATGAACCTGAAAATCGAAAGGCGGCTTCCTCTTCAAAGTCTGATCACAATGTTCAAATATCATGAAAATCTGTTGACGCATATTCAAGTTATTGCGTTCCATGCACCTATATTTTGCCCTAAGCTTAACATGTATGTGCCTATAACCCCCCCCCCCCCCCCTTACACATAATTTCTGGATAATGTGACAAAAAATTTGAGAATCCGTTATATATGTGAAAGAACATCCTTTCTACTTGAAGTATACAAAATTTCAATACATTTTGACCAGAAATAGATTTTTAAAGAATTTGAACTATTTTAGTATATTTTCACATTGTATCTAAAATATATCTAAGTCCCATAACTCCGTAACGACAAATCGGATGAACCTGAAAATCGAAAGGAGGCTTCTTCTTCAAAGTCTGATCACAGTGTAGAAATATCATGTAAATCTGTTGATGCATATTCCAGTTATTGCGTTCCATGCGCCTATATTTTGCCCTTAGCTTAACATGTTTGTGCATATAACACCCCCCCCCCTCCCATTACAAATATCTCAGTTATGCGACCAAAAAATTAAAAACCCGTTACATATGTCAAAGAGCATCCTTTCTACCTAAAGTATACAAAATTTCAAAACATTTCGATCAAAAATAGATTTTTAAATAATTTTTAACTATTTTAATATATTTTCACTGTATTTTAAAATATCTAAGTCACATAACTCTGTAACGACAAATCAAATGAACCTGAAAATCGAAAGGCGGCTTCCTCTCCACAATCCAAACATAATGTATGAATATCATGAAAATCTGTCGGCGCATATTCAAGTTATTGTGTTCCATGCGCCTATATTTTGCCCTTTAATAGCTTAACATGTATGTGCAATATATCACCCAACCCCCTTCCCATTACAAATATCTCGGTTTTGCAACAAAAAAATTAAAAACCCGTTACATATGTCAAAGAACATCCTTTCTACTTGAAGTATACAAAATTTCAAAACATTTCGACCAGAAATAGTTTTTTAAATAATTTTTAACTATTTTAGTATATTTTCACTGTATTTTTAAAATCTAAGTCCCATAACTCTGTAGCGACAAATCGGATGAACCTGAAAATCGAAAGGCGGCTTCCTCTCCACAGTCCAATCATAATGTATGAATTTCGTGAAAATCCGTTGACGCATAATCAAGTTATTGCGTTCCATAGGCGGACGGACAGACGGACGAACGGACAGACAGACGGACTTCGCCATACCATAATACGACCCGTCAAATGACGGGTGTATAAAAATCAAAAGTATATGCATGCATGTGACTGAAAAACAATTAAATTGCTTAAATACATTATCAATATAATTTATAACTATTTATAGATACATGTATCACCATAGTGTCTAATATTTTATATTCAAGCTTGGAAGGAGAGTTTAAATAAGTTTTTCACTAGTTTTCATTTCTACATATTAAAACTTGAATCAGGTCCTCTTACATGTTACTTGATCTTATATACATTTTGTATACTGAAAATTATATATCACATATTGTAAAAATCTTTTTTCTCTCTCACTTTAGAAGTGAATACAAGTTTTACATAAAAATAGAGTAATGTTTAAAGTAAATTAAGTAAAAATAAAGAATTTCTATTGAAAAAACACAAACATTCTTAATATAATTCACATCAATTGTTATAAAAAAATTTCCTTGCTCCAACTTTGCAAGAAAAAAATAATTTCGCCCTGGTCCGATGCTAAAAAAATAATCTTGCTCCGACAAAAAACCCAAGCCCCCCCCTGAATATCAAATGGACCGTGCCTAACAACCTACATTAACAACCTGCTTGATTTGGAAATAAATAAATAATCTTGAATCTTGTACACCTTGACTTTCACATCTTGGGTCTTGAGCAACAATTTTGTGGAGTATATTCTGTGGAGTATCCGATCCAAGAACACAGTGAAAAGTTATGGTCCGAACAAGATTTTTCAAACCACGTGTACAGTGACTTTGACCGTTCTCAGGTTTAATTTAGGAGCTCTATCTCTTATAGCTCATGAGATATAGCTCAGGATTACTTTTTTTTTAAGTAGGTCAAAGGTCAAGGTTACTAGGTCGAAAATCATGGTATGAAATGAAAGCTCTGGTCATGAGGAATCTACTTGTGAAATATCAAAGTCCTACCCCTTACACATGTTATTATAAATGAGATATACCCCATATTAAAGTTCTTAAAAGTAGGTCAAAGATCAAGGTGAAAAGTTATGGTACATGTATCAATAAAATGTCTTGTCAAGAGGGATCCTCATGCAAAATATCAAAGCTCTATCCTTTATAGTTCCTGAGGTACCAGTATTACATGTAGTATGATGTACATGTACCCAGGTTAAAAAAATTTAAAAGTAGGTCAAAGGTCAAGGTCACTAGGTCAAAAGTCATGGTATCAAAAGAAAGGTCTGGTCATGAGGAATCATGTATGTGAAATATTAAAGCCCCAACCCTTATAGTTCATGTGATATAGCCCAGGGTAAAATTTTGTCCATGCAACTGACACCGCCATTTTGGATTTCCTTTATGATCAATACATGTACTTTGTTTTCAGAAAATGAAATCAAATATTTCTGATTTCTTCATAGAAAATTACAGAGGGACTTCAAAATTACCACATACATGTAGGAACATTATAACCGGTACATATGTTAATTGTTATACATTATTTTACAGCTTCAACAATCATTGTTCTCTTGAGAGAATTTTAACTAAATATTCACACAGCATCCTACTAAAAGTTTTACGGTGTACTTTTTTTAATGTACAATAATTCAACAAAATATATTTATTATAATGCATTGTAATTTATCATGTTTACTGTATGACTTACATTTGACCAACTCCAAGATCAAAGTCTTACCTATACTAATAGGATTAGCTTCTTTCATACTAACCTGACATGTGTAACAAGATACAGAGTGAGCTTAAGAGACATGTCAGTAGCCCATTCATATATCATCACCTTCATGTTCTTATGGTACATCTCTACTTCAAAACACTAAGTAGTCACTAGTGGAATCAGGTCAACCAATAGTTCAGCGTGTTTGATGACCTAGCTACCAGTTTGACCTGTAAGTCACTGTAAGCTCACTGGATATTGCACTTGAAATCATCCAGGCTCAAAACCAGAAAGCAGCAGAAGTAAACTTCTATAATTAACATGTAAAATCACTTACGGCAACAAGGTGACAAGCTGACAATACTGTACATGTAGTTGTGTGGGAAACCACACTAAAAGTGAGGAGATACCATTGTGGCAATGCCTCATTCAAGGAAAGAGTGAGGAGTGTAGTAGGCTAGAAGGCACTCCTGGAAATCTATGTTCAATACCAGGAAACACAGTAGTATGCTTGAAATTACTTCAATAAGAAGAGCCACCATCATCATGTATTGCTTGGACTTGAAGATGATTTGCTCCTGGCATGTGTTCAGGAAACTTAGAGAGGCTAACTCTTCCTGAACGCTTTGCTAACTTTGAGCCTACCTTGTAAATCATAAATGCTTGTTGCCAATGAATTTGAAAATTCAGAAAAAAAGACAGAAAATTATTTGAGTAAATTTATTTTCACCTGCATACTTACAAAAAATAGCACTGTTCAACACGTACAGTCCAAAGCCTATCAGGCTCATCCTATACATTTGTATGTCTCGTGTAATTTTATGTCCCTATCAAGCATTGTTCATCTTTTTGATTTTTATTTTCCAACCAAAGAATTTGCACATAAAGTTAAATGGCTTTATTTACATGATTCTGCTCTGTTTCCGCTAAAATTTGGTTGCGCTAAAATAAATAAGTAAAAGTACAGTACTAGATAGTATCTTAAATTTTCAGTTGACAGTGAGCAACCTATCTTGAAATTCAAATAAGTTTTTAAAAATTTTATCATAGCATTTCAAAGTTCACATTTTTCACATCGCTCCTACATGTGTAAAACTTTTTGAAATCAAGAAAATTGATGTAAAATGATATAATATCAATGACTTATATGAGGTAAAATTTTGAGAAATAATTCCTATATTAGTACATTATAGCCTCAATGATCGGGCTATTAGTATTATAGCTCTTTTGGACCTGTTCAAGAACAGGAATATCACCTGTCACATTTTACCCTACCTGTACTGTCCTGTTCACCATTTCACTAAATCCAGAAAACCCTGTTTTCCCGGTTTTCTTTAAAATATGATATTGTCATCTTCCCAAAAGATATCAGTTTTATAGTGCTCCTTTAGTCGTAACAGAAAAACTGAAAATACCATGGTTTTGGCTGTATGTCAATTACGGTAAGTTAGAAATAAGATGGAAAACAAAAAGTCTATGGGGATTTTCTATAGTAAAATCACTGAAAATGTGTGACATCAAATGCTTTGACGTCACTGTTTACTATTGTTGACACGGAGAACAATATGCCAGCAACTTGAAATTAACATGGAAATTTCCCGTAGACATTCTATTTTTCATATTGTGGTTTGAAAGCAGCTGATAGGGTAAGTTGAAGTTAATTTCCAGTTACAATTAATATGATTAAAGGAGGTCAATTCTTGGAAACAATAATTAAATTTATTAATAGGAAAATTCTTCAGACGACAGAATAAATCAATACTCAATAGTGATGAAAAATTGGAACAGTTTAACGAATCGATTATCAGGCACTATCGGAAGCACTGTATCGATTTAAAATTGATTATAGGAACTAGTAACATTAAGTTACAACATGTCTTTTTTAACCATGTTAACTATGGTAAATTAAAACATGGAATATATGTCATCATATTTTTTTTTTATTTCAAACATTAATTTGGCCTAATGAACTTTTTTTGTTCTTTCTATAACATGAAATAAAAATATTTGATCAAAATGGTGGAAGGTCTATTGATAGTTTTTGTTTCTTTTTTTCACTTAAAAATTTCGAAATTGCATCAACAGTTTTCATTTCTATTTTTAATTCAAAATGCTCTGACTATCGGATCCTACCTTTGTTTGCATAACTTAATTTACAAATAACTTTGTCTTTCTTCCTGAACCAAAAGTACTCCCAGACATGATTATGATTTTGTAATCCTTGGGAAGAGATAGATTCTTACTTTCCCATTCCATCACCTTAGCCGTTTTTGGCCTACATTGTAGACTGGTACCGTTCATGTTCCTTCGTTTACCTTTACGCTACGCTACTCAGTAACTGTTTTTGTAGGAAGTAAAATTGAACAGCGAAAACCAAGAAAGCTTGCCAGTCTATTTTTAGCAATGTCGTTTCTAGCTTTGTTCTGAGTACCAGTAATGAGATTGTATCGCGCAAAAAAAAAAATCAATCCAAATCTTTATCTTACTGGTAGAAGTCCAATAACCGATTTTCAAAATCACTGTCGCAAGGATATAGAAGTCCAAGTAGGGAAAGCAGGTTACAGGAATCAAGCAGAATTAGAGATTTTTGCCCACTTTGACATTTCAACGACGATATATATTTATAGCGCATACGCATACCCAGGCAAATGGTTTCAACACTAATTCACATACAACATGCACTTACTCTGCTTTCAAATTCCATCTTATAGAACCCAAATTAGACAAAATTCTTTCTTTCCTGGGACAATCAAAGACTGGAATCAGCTTCCCAAGAACAGTGTCATGTTATGATGAGCGATGAGTCGTTTAGGGCAGCTGTCTCATGCGGTGTCCACTTATCTCAGTCATTCCATCCATTGTAAATAGATCTAGTTTTAATCTAGTCCGGATTATCAGGACTCTTAACATATGAATATTCATATGTTAAGAGTCCTGATAATCCGGACTAGTTTTAATCTTTTAATTCAATTTAATCTAATAATCTTTTAATTCAATTTAATCTAAATTTGAAATACATGTATTTTTAATCAAGCCTGCGCAACCCCAAAAAATTTATGTACATTGATGTCAGCAAGTTGAAGGCGATCCCCAGTTCACGACAGAGAAAATTCGATCTTACCTTCCTATGTCTTCTCCAATTTCGTAACGATCTTCAAATGGTTCTTTATTAAATTCCATCATATAGCAACAGTTCAAACTTTCTTTGGCACATTTTAAGAAACAATCCTACTACTAAGGGGCTACTGTTGTCATCCCATTTGTCAGAGGAAATACACAAATGAATTCTTCCTAAATCATTCTCAACGATTTATTCAGGAAACGATTTGTAACTCAGCATAGTTAGACGCTTCGTTTTTCTTACTTGTCGCTTGCTTTTGGGTGGAATCGAAATCGAATTAATTATGGATAGCCAGGGGCTGACAGGATTTTTTCTTTAAATTAAAGACTGCTATCTGGAGCATATTTTTGTCTTTTAGCTCTCATTTTAGCATGCAGTATTTGAGGTCTTCTCTGTCTGTCTGTCTATCTGTCTGTCTAAATCCATTTATTTTGCCACGGAATAGTTCGAACTAATCAAAAAAACGTAAATTGCGTCACGTGCACGCCGTCTAAATTACTATAGACCGTCAGTAATGCAGCAATTGCCGTATAGAATCTAAATGAATTCGCATGTAAAAGAAGACGTGAAACGCCAATTTACGGAGATTTTGGTCCTCGACAAAATAAAACAGTTATTAGGTTTGTTACTGAACGTCTACAGAGATTCGTCGGGTTGATTAAGCCCATAGAAGGCGAGGCGAAGCCGAGCCTTCTATGGGCTTGATCAAACCGACAGTAAATTACTATAGACCGTCAGTAATGCAGCAATTGCCGTATAGAATCTAAATGAATTCGCATGTAAAAGAAGACGTGAAACGCCAATTTACGGAGATTTTGGTCCTCGACAAAATAAAACAGTTATTAGGTTTGTTACTGACCGTCCACAGAGATCTGTCGGTTTGATCAATCAACCCGACGAATCTCTGTAGACGTTCAGTAACAAACGTAATAACTTATAATGTCCTTTATCACCACGCAGGGACGTACATGTATATATACGTCCTGTTAACAGATCCACAAAATCAGAATTTGATCATATTTTAATTCATTGTTCATTAGGACTGGACATCCTCTTTCAGTATTCATGAGACATATCATGTACAAGTCACGATTTGATTAACTAAATATGACATGTTCTCTGTTACCACCAAAATTTAGTGCCACGCATGGGCGGATCCAGAATTTTTTTTTTCCAGGAAAGGTCCTAAATTTCATAGGTCTTATTTTTTTGTTGAAAAGCAAAAAAAAATTACATCTTGAATCCCCACCACGTTTTTCTTGATTATTGATACAAATAAAAGTAAAATATTCTGGCGAGCGGTAGCGAGCCAGCAAATATTTCTCAAAGTTGGAATAAAAAGGTCAGATAACAATACCATTTGCATCCTCTATTTTTCAATTTGTTTATTGTAATGTATAGAGGTTGCAAAGGTTAACTTAGCATCATTTGAAATGGATATGTATGTAGTAAAATCTGGCGAGGGTATGCGAGCCCGTGAAATTTTTGAAATGTGGACCAAAAAGTTAGTGAAAATGAAAGATTTTCAATAAAAATCCATTTTATATTTCAAATATTATGACAACAAAAGGGGAATCGGGACTTAAGCTCATGAAATATGTATATCTATAAGCTTTATCAAACCATGCTTCGAAAATTTCGGGGGGGGGGGGGGAGGGGTTCAGGACCCCAACCCCCTCTGGATCTGCACTTGCCACGGCATGTCATGGATTTTCGCGATTTTCTGCATATAATAAAAGTTTTCGGTCAATGTTAGTTCCGGTTGTCATAGCAACGATATCAATCTTTTTGTGCTACTTTAAAGACTGTGAAGTAAGCTACTTTTAGATACTGTGTTGCCAATTCATTAAATATTTTTGCGCTTCCTTATTTCCTTTCTTACAAAATACACTCAGTTTATCAATATTATCTTACAGGATGCTTACTGTGCCAAGCAAAAAATCCATTCTGTAAAATATAATGAACTTGTCGTTACAAGTCGTTGCTAGCCTATGGCAACTTAAAACGTTAAAGCTTGAATACAGTACTTTTAAAATAGATCTTACTCATAATATAATAAGCATTACTTATAAATGACAGTCAAAAACTCTTGCGCTTCATCGATGTGTATTGGCCGTATAGTAGGGAATGGAAAAAAATATGTAAAGCACGGAACTAGGCTTTTCAATTTCATGATTTTTTTCCATTCCCTACTGCCAATACACACCGATAAAGCGCAAGAGCTGAAAAACAATCTTTATATTTACATTTTACGTGTTAATTAAGTTATTTCTTTCTTTTTTCCAACCCGTTTCTTTATATTTGTAATATCACCGCGGAGAGAGAGAGTGTCACTTGACGTAACAGCAAACGAACGTTCGACGTTTTTTGCTAGCTTCGAAGTAGTACCTTCTGTTCGGAAACATTGTAGAAAAATGAGAAACTGAATTTCGTTTTGGTTGTATTTTTAACATTTCAATTAAAACTGAATAAAAATGAATCGTGAAAATTGGCGATTTTGATATTGAATATATGATCCACTAATGTCTAAATTCGCTCTTCCAAACATGGCGGCATCTTTCTGTAGACGACAGTGCAGGTCGTCCTTGCATGCTTGAACTTTGAACAACTCCCTCTGGAAGAAATATTTCAATCTACTGCTTGAACTTCGTCTGTTATGACGCGTGATCGACTTATACGTCACACTCAGTACAGGTAGTGTACATGTCGGTGATGGCCCTGTCACACCTTCACTTTTTGGCCAACGCACGAGTAACGACCAAATAAATTTCCAACACGTCGAAGAACGTTGAGGTCGCTGGCTGATCGCTGGCTGGTCGTTTTGTGGTCGCTGGGTGTTCGCTGGAGGACGTTGGCGTGCGCTGTGGTCGTCGGAAAATTTTGTGCATGCTCAAAACCGCCAACGACTGCCCAGCGTCCAATCGTTAGTTGTGAAGTCGTTAGGAGGTCGTTGGGAGGTCGCCAGGCACACGCTGGGCATGCGTTCCCGTGCGCTGTGCAGTCGTTGCGATAAAACGTTGCGAGGTCGCCGATAATTCCAACGACTGTGTAACGACAGTGGAGCGCATGTCTAACGTGTACACAGCGACCCTCTGGCGATGGTCTAGCGTCCTCAACGTGTGCCCAACGACAGCCTAACGTCCTTTTGGCGTGTGCAGAACGTCTTGACAGCGACCTTAACGATCTGTTCATGTTAAATGTATTTTCATCTCAGTAATAAACCAAGTCTTGCTCTAGTCTAGATCTGAATATCATTTAGAAGTTACAGATAGCTCTTCTGAATCACCAGAATAATATCATGGACGTATTATTATACATGATGAGAAAAAAAAATGTAGTAAACGTCGAAGGTACTTGGTGAGAATGTGGATTGCCAGAAGACAAGAGTTTGGTATCTACGAACAATTCATGGTCGAACTAAAAACAGAAGATCAAGCATCATTCATTACTTTTCTTCGGATGCCTCCATTGATGTTTGATGAACTTTTGAGGGTTGATGTTTGGGCACTTGTCCTCGTCCCCTCCCCCCTCTTTTTCCTCGTCGTAGTGGCATCTTTCCTCTTCAGGGTCTATTACAAAATGACTGAGTAAATAGAAAACAAAGAAGTTTTAAAGATATTTTGATTCAATATCGATCAATTACTTGCACGTTGTAGGTCGTTAAAAGGTCGCTGGCAAGTCGTTAGACAAACGTTGCAAGGTCGTTGAGCACGCGTTGTAGAACGTTAACAGGTAAATTGTAAACTAACTCTATGCGTTGGGAAGTCGCTGAGGTCGTTGGGGGAACGTCCCCGTGCGCTAGAAGGTCGCTACGCGCGCGTTAAGAACGTTGCTCCATAATGAGTTTTCGGACCAAACCCCGACGTTCTTCAGCGTGTTGAAGGTCGTTACGCGTGCGTCGGCTAAAAAAGTGAAGGTGTGACAGGGCCATGACCTAGATATTTTGCCACATTTGATCACTGGGGGTAGACGGCGTCGATTGATAATGGATCTGTGTATAAGCAATACATAGAATGGGCATTTTATGAGAAATTAATCCGCGTATGATGTAATGTCACATGATAGGTCTTGCGTGTATCGAAAATTTCAGTGCAGTTGGTTTGGTACCTTCATATAAGGGAAACGCTGTAGCAATGTAAATATTGTAAATATATATATATGAACAGATAAGACCCTCTTTCATTAAATTTTATAACCTTGAAAATGTCCAAGGTCATAGACTTAAAGTTCAAGGTCATTTCCATAAATGTGTGATTTTTCTGATTTTTTTTTTTTTTTTTCTTTTATTGTCATAAATTATTTGTAACGATTTCTTATGTAATCTTCCAATAACTCAAATATATTTTGATAGATGATGGATTAAAATAAAAAATGAAATTCCCTAAATTCATTTTATTCATATTCAAGGATAATTCTTTTGTTAAGACTAAAAAACGAAGAATTTAAATTCTAATGCAATGTCGCTATAACGTCGAATTTCATTGGTTGTTTGCTGGTTTTTTTTTTTTTTTTTTTTTTTTTGGTTTGTTACGGCTGTAAAACGAGAACATACTAGGCTTTGACGTTGCTAACGTCACATTTCGCTGTATATTCACAAAAATATAGATTGCATTAGCAGAACGGGAATAACTAGATGCTGATTTTACGGTCGCAAACTGAGGTTTTTTTTCTGGCAAGAGTTAGCTGAGCCAGAAAAACGAAGGTTTGCACCGTAAAATTAGCATTTACCGTCCGCAAACATAACGTCAGAGGCTAGTTGCCTGTATTCCCTAATTTTTGTTCTTTCTTTTATCGATATTTCAGAAGGTCATAGACTCGTTTGAACTCGATCTTTAAAGTATTCGATGGGTAATGAGAAGTATTTTGGCCACCTATTTATGCATTACTGAGACCTAATAACACAGCATAGTTATAAAGTTAAAATTAATTAAAGATTTTTGACCAATTTGGATATTGAAAAAAAATGGTTTCTTTATGAGCTATGTGCCCTTACAGTTTACATTGAATTCTATGGGGAGAAGTTTATATTCCTTAAATTTTCAACAAATGATGGGGCATCAAATATCGATTGGTCAAAAATTATGAAAAAATGTATTTCATAAAATTTCGTTGAAAAATCAAAAAAAGTTCACCATTTAGTTTTTCTGCAATTAATTTTTTCTTTATTTTTTTCATCAAGGGGAGATAACTCTTAAACACGACCCTTTACGAAATATTTCTTCTTTCGATATCTACTAAGCTGGTGCAAAAGTTTTTTTTTTAATGTCATATAACATAAAGATGAATGATAAATACATCTAATTTCAATGTTTTTAGCATTATTTCCTTCATTATACCCATCGAATACCTTAAAGTTATCCTACTGTAAGAAATAATTATCATATCCATTATTTTGTTGCATATAGATATACATGTAGCCGTTTAATTTGTGTCAAATGGCTCTTTCTAGTACAGATCCATTTTTCTAGATAAAATAACAATTTTGTCAAATCTGCACAATTTTGGGTCCCTGTAAAGTGCGAAACGAAACAAAAACGAAACGAAACGAAACGAAACAAATCGAAACGAAACAAATCGAAACGAAACGAAACGAAACGAAACGAAACGAAACAAATCGAAACGAAACAGATCGAAACGAAACGAAACAAAACGAAACGAAACAGATCGAAACGAAACGAAACAAAACATAAAACTTAAAAAAAATGAGAAAAAGAGGAAAATTCGCCGAAAACGAATATTTCAAGACAAGATCAGCATGTAATATTGCCTTAATCCAAGAGTTCTACATTTGTAACTAGTGCTGAGAGGGTTTCTTGAAAGAGTCAAAATGACAATTAAAAAAAGTAAATGTCAAATGCCATTCATGTATTTAAGAGGAATAAAAGGGAGGGGATAGAAAACCACGCTATGACACCGCAATGAGATCATAAAACGGGGTGGGGGCACATTTCAGGAATTAAAATCTTATCCTTTTTCAAACGAAATGTGCCCCCCCCCCCCCAACCCCCCAGTTTTTAATTGTTCTCATTTTTCTGATAAAATTTTCAAATACACATAACAGAACAGTTCCGTTTCTTCTGCGCTAGGCTCCTCCCTGCTAAATAATATTTTTCCGTCTATGACGAGGTTATTCATCCCATTCACTCTCCTTTAAAATGCAATTGTGCTATATACCGTATATATTATGTTTTAATCGTCAACTTTGATTCTCTAAAAACACTCCAGCCACAAGAACTAACGGTTGAAGGCAATAATGAGGGGGTGGACAGGGACAAAGGGAGGGGAGAGAAAGGGGGCGAGAGGAGGGAAGAAGGGGGCGAGAGGAGGGACAGATGATTGGGAGGGTAGCAGTAACCAAAAAAAAAAAAAGGAAATTACTTTTAATATAAATAATCTTGCTCTTATGCGTTCATGTACATAATCTAAATTTTAAAAATTACCACGAAATTCATTTATATATACCTTAAAACTTTTTTTCCGATCGCTTCGCTCGCCGCAATTTTCAATTCATTTTTCAAATACTTCAGGCTCGCTTCCCTCACCTTAGTTTTTCATCTAAACAGGTCTATTTCTTTTTTCAAAGTTTAAAAAAGGAAATAACCCAAATAACTTCACTATTGCACCAATTTACACTTTAAAGTTTAAACATTTGTCTTGACCGCCCAAGACCCCCTCCACGGGGAGGGGGAAGCGACAGGAGGAGAGTGGTACCCCCTGACCCTTCAATAAGATCTTGTCTTGAAATATTCGTTTTCGGCGATTTTTCTTCTTTTTCTCATTTTCTTTAAGTTTTATGTTTTGTTTCTTTTCGATCTGTTTCGTTTCGTTTTGTTTCGATCTGTTTCGTTTCGTTTCGATTTGTTTCGTTTCGTTTCGATTTGTTTCGTTTCGTTTCTTTTCGATTTGTTTCGTTTCGTTTCGTTTTTGTTTCGTTTCGCACTTTACCGGTACCCCACAATTTTACTATTCAGTGACCTTGAAAAATACAACGCATGACCTCGGACAAGTATCAAAGTCATCTCTACATGTACAAATTGATTTGTCCCCTGTAGATATATGAACGAAGTTTTGTTTTAATATCATACATGGGCAGTTTAAAGTAGACTCATAAGATACCCATTATAGCATAACCGTTGTGCTAAATGTTGCCATGGTTACCATATTTAATGCAGTTTCCAGTAAAAAGATGTGATAGGGTTATTGTTTATGTGTATTGCATTATAGAATAGACCCTCACAGGCTTTATGGATATGTAGGCCTGTCAGGATCTTGTATCCTCTGTTCCTACATTGATGGCTGGTATGTCACTGTATGGACTAGGACCTTTATCTGGAACTGTCCTTTTTGAATTTTCCAATGAGTCTGGACTTACGATGTTTGTGATACACTCATTGTACAAGCCGAGTGGCAAGTGGATCGGACTAGCTTTTAACTTTTGATAACGCTGTATATCATTTGCTTTCCCTGTTTTACGAGTTTTCCAGAAGCTTCTTTTCTTCCGACGGGATTTTTTTTCACTCTGTAATTGCCCATGAGTTTTGAAAAGCAGGCTGAAGTCTGCTAAAAGATGGTACTGTACATGTAGGTCTTGGAGATTTCATACATAGGCCTTCTTTTAATTATGAATTTCTACATATTTTCAGTTGGGGTGTTGGTTGTGATTTTTTGGGGAACAAAATGACGCTAACTCGTGACAGTTTGATATCATAGTTTCGAGATTGGCTTTTTCCAAAGGTAGATCTTGCGAAATACGTACTTCATTTTTTCTGGCAGATGCGCTGGCAGTGATTTGAACTATGTCATGATCACTAAGAGATGCCTGTGGCCGCGAGTACATTTGTCAACTAGGGATGGACGATTTGTGAGGAACAAGTCTAGAGACTCATTCTGTCTAGTAGGGAAGTTAAGTACATGCACTCTCGTGAATGGACACAATCAAGGAATCGTTTACCCGTAGGTTACTGCTATCTTCGAACCAGTTTTTGTCTGGCAGGTTTAGGTACTCCAGGGACGTACACATACTGGATATCCATATACTCAATTGAAGAGTTTTGGAGTCTGTAGAAGGCACATAATTATGATGAGTCGGTTTCCTTTATGCAGTTTCACCGAGACATACGTACATGTATACCGATTCCGCCGTCCTCGTCCGGAGTCAGTTTCCGTGTCAAGGCGTTTACTGTTCAGGCAACACAGTAAATTTAAGGAAATAATGGTACCATAGTGTGTTATGTTTCTTCTCCTTCTTCCTCCACAAACATCGTGTATTCAGGAGAGAAGTCTAGGTCACAGGCACCAGATTCCTAGAAAGAAAATTAAAACCCTATCTTAAACGCCCGTTTCTCTTCTCTTTACTACCTCTCCTTAAAAGTAAAGAGAAGAGAAAAGGGCGTTGAAGATTGAGTTTTAATTTTCTATCTAGGAATCTGTTGCTTGTGGTCTAGGTACAAGCTAGCTGAGCTCAACCGAAAAGAGGGTGGGGGGTTATAGGCATAAGGTGTCCGTGCAGACAGTAGAGCTGTCACGGTTAACCGAACCGCGGTTCAAGCTTGGTCAGTTCTATTGGTATCGTACTTTACGGATTTCGGTTCGGTTATTTTTGGGGTTATATGCGGTAATCAGTAGTTTATCAATTTTGTATGATACATAGACTGTGATTTGGTACTTTGTCGTATTTCACCCAATGAAATGGGTTGTTTTACTTCTTGGTTGTAAACGTGCACCTGTAAGTGTTTGTTCGACAGGTGGACTCTAAGAAGTCTTCTAAGTGTTCTAGTAGTTTGGTTATTTTGTTGAATATTGAAGAAATCTCGAAGAAATGCTTTCAAAGCAGAAAAATGAAAAAATGAACTATTTGTTGATTTGTTATTCTTACCATTAGTTCACCCTTTTATGGAATTAAACAACACAAACTCAAACTGAACCGAAAAAACTGAGAACCGCTGTTCATTTCCTGAGTCTGCAATACTATCCGTATAAGTCCGTCCAAACATATTCAAAATCTTAAATAAAGATGGCGGATTTCCTAAGTCCCTTTGTATTTTGGGGTCAAAAACTTGATCATATTTCCCTGAAAATTGATCTGAAAAACGTATCAGTGAGTTAAATGAAATCCAGAAACACTTCCATCATTTGTAGTAATTTCATCGAAGAATGTCATGCTAAATAAAGCTGTTTTCAGGAATATTTCGTCTGCATTTAGCTCGAACTTCCTCCGGTTTTTCTTTTCTTCTTTAACAAAAATTCCTTTAAATTTGAAAAAAAAACTGTGTAGATAATTTCATTGTTCATACTGACAGTATTGTGGTCCACAGGCACCAGATTCCTAAGAGAGAAATTTATAACCCATCTAAAATGCCCTTTCTCTTCTCTTTCTCCTTTTACAAGGCATGACAGCTCCCATGTTTTAAATCGAGTCGAAACCTACACTTTACCGTTAGCGGCAAGGATGACAACTCAAACTAACAGCGCATGCTAAGAATAACGTAGAGTGTAGGTTTCGACTCCATTTCATGTTTTTGAATAAATTGCCGCTAGATGAAATTATAATCAAGGACAAGTAGGTTACGATCGTGAAGAAAAATATCTGTAGAAAATAATGATATATAGCTTAATTCCTGTTGAAACTTAAGATATTTAGGGGGTAAAGAGGGGGGATGATGTTTAGATATGGAAGCTGTCGTGCCTTAAGGAAAGAGTAAAGAGAAGAGAAACGGGAGTTTAAGATGTGGTTTTAATTTGTTTCTAGGAATCTTGCGCCTGTGTTGTGGTCATATTTGTGCATTCAATGTAATGCGCTGTGATGGATTGAGCTCTAGATATGGAATTTACATTGCATTGCATTTTTGTAATGAAAACATCGTGTGTTTTGTGATGACACAATGCGATGACATTGGTGACAGCTGTTTTATTTGTAAACTGAACCTGCTGTGACCTTATTCCAAATCAATCTTTTTACATGAAAAGTGGAGATTTCAGGAAATGAGAATGAAACTGACAATTGTGGTGCTATTAAATGTCATAATTTGTTTTGTGCTTTGTTACAGGTATGCATTCTAAAGCAAGCACATTTATTGTATGCATTGCACTAACATGTGCGATAAATGTTCTTTCTGTAAGTTGCATACTGGTAACAATACAGAAATTTTGGCACTTATTCTTTCAGAGTTAATAAAAAACAGAAAGTTGATGATATGATAGATCCCCAACTAGAAGTAATAATGGATGTAATCTGCAGACATCAGTCCTTCATGAATGTGTTTTGTTCAGTTTACAGAACAGTTTTCTCTGTAGTTACCATGTTTTTGTACACAATTTGAAACAAAAGTACAGAAAACAGAATGAAATTGAAAAATACATATTACAATGTCCTTACTCAGTGTATAAACTTGACATTTTCTTTATTTATTGAAGAATGTACAGTAAATGAACAGAAATATATATTCATTAATGCTTTTAATAAGGGAGACATTCACTACATGTATATATAACATGCAAAAAAGCAAATGAGTTTTTGAAAATAATTTTTTTCTTACATTAGATAGAAAATACTGACACAGTCGATCAGTATACTTAGAATTTACTGCTGTGTAAAGGTAAACTTTTACACCTATTTGAGTTTAAGAAATATAAAAAAAATGATCAGGGGTGAGTAATCAAAACAGTTGGATTAACCTATGTTTTATTTTTTTTCAGAGCCCAGATGTAGAACTAACAGAGGATAAGTTGACTTTCTGTACAGAAGGGCTTGGTGTAAGGGGACATAACAAATACAAATTTGAAGTTGAGTTTTATTTGCCAGTAGATCCAGAGGTAATTTAATTGTAGCACTTGTACATTTTATTATTTTTTTTTATTTTTAATACCTGTACAGTTTCTCAGGATTATCCTTTACTTTAATGGCTCAACATTTTTTAAAATTTTTAATTTTGATGTCTAGAGTAGAGGTCAAGGTAACTTAGTCAAGATTTAAATTTAAAACATTTTTGACACTTATTTTTATTCAGGAAAGTAAAGCGGTGGAGTCAATGTGATCAAAAACTGAATGAGTTACCAATTTTATTGGTTCAGGTTGAGAGCGTTGAAAATTTTGATGCCATAGCTGAGGGACACTAGTGTCCCAAAAAGATTAGCAACATTTTGATGACCAGTATTCCTTCCTCTTGAGTAAAAGTTGCAAGACTAAAAATATTATCAATACATGGTTAACATTATCATTTATCTAAAGCAATGCATGAAATAATATGTTTAAGTTTGTTTTATATACATGTATCCATGACTCATAGAAGATATGTCAGAATTACAATAAATAAAAAAAAATTCTTTAAGTAATAAAACGGTTGTCCCTCAGGACCTTCAGTCCTTTGATTTAATATTTGCAGATGGTTCTTCATGCGTATCAGTTTGAAAGCTTTGTCATTGCAGAATAGTCGATATAGAGTTCTAGAGCGACAGATAGAGTTTCACATAAAGAAGAAGGGAGATGGCGAAGTATGGCCAAGATTGACGTTTCAAAAGATCAAATATCCTTGGTTAAAAATAGACTTTGATAAAGTCGCTGACATTGATGATACCGAGTCTGAGGAGGACCAAGCTATGGTAATTACACCTGTAAATAAATGAACAGCTTTTCAATGTAAAATGAATAGTGATATTTAGGTATAGGTAATATTTCCTTAGAATGCATATTTTGATATTGAGGATGATAAGGCTTTCTCTTATTAGAAATACAAGTTCAAGAAACCTTTAATTTTTAAAGTTTTTAAGTATAGCGCAAGCAATCAGCCAGGGTGAAACATTTGTCAAACTTTTTATTTCTGCTTTACATGAGTGGTACATATCAACATATGCACATGTGTTACAAGAAAGTTGTAGAGATAGTATCTAACTGAGAATAAAGGGAAAGAATGGTGTGGAAAATTCTCTTTTCTAGTTCTACCAGATTTATTACCCATATGATTTTTAGCTCACCTCGACGAAGTTGAGTGAGCTTATGCTATAACCCCACGCGTCCGCGTCCGTGTCCGCGTCCGCGTCCGGTTAAGAAGTTTGGGGTAGCTCAGTATCTGACAAAGTACTAATGCTACAGTAACCAAACTTGCACAAGTGATTCATCTTTGGATGCTGAGGTGAACCCATGCATCGGATGCAGCATCTGACCTACATTTTCTGCTTGAGTGACTTGGTTAAGATGTTTGGGGTAGCTCAGTATTTGACAAAGTGCTAATGCTACAGTTACCAAACTGGGACAAGTGATTCATCTTTGGATGCTGAGGTGAACCCATGCATCGTATGCAGCATCTGACCTACATTTTCCGCTTGAGTGACTTAGTTAAGAAGTTTGGGGTTGCTCAGTATCTGACAAAGTACTGATGCTACAGTAACCAAACTTGCACAAGTGATTCATCTTTGGATGCTGAGGTGGACCCATGCATCGGATGCAGCATCTGACCTACATTTTCCGCTTGAGTGACTTGGTTAAGAAGTTTGGGGTAGCTCAGTATCTGAAAAAGTGCTAATGCTACAGTTACCAAATTGGGACAAGTGATTCATCTTTGGATGCTGAGGTGAACCCATGCATCGTATGCAGCATCTGACCTACATTTTCCGCTTGAGTGACTTGGTTAAGAAGTTTGGGGTAGCTCAGTATCTGACAAAGTACTGATGCTACAGTAACCAAACTTGCACAAGTGATTCATCTTTGGATGCTGAGGTGAACCCATGCATCGGGTGCAGCATCTGACCTACATTTTCCGCTTGAGTGATTTGGATAAGAAGTTTGGGGTAGCTCAGTTTCTGACAAAGTACTAATGCTACAGTAACCAAACTTGCACAAGTGATTCATCTTTGGATGCCGAGATGGACCCATGCATCGGATGCAGCATCTGACCTACTTTTTTCACTTGAGTGATTTCGCTTTTAAAAGCCAATATTGAGCAAAGTATAAGTGCAACATGTACCAAACTTGCATATTGGATGTATCTTTGATCAAACTTTCATAAAATGACCTTGACCTACTTTTTCCGCTTGAGTGATTTTGCCTTTAAAAGCCAATATTGAGCAAAGTATAAGTGCTAGATGTTCCAAACTTGCATATTAGATGTATCTTTGATCAAACTTTCATAAAATGACCTCGACCTACTTTTTCTGCTTGAGTGATTTTGCCTTTAAAAGCCAATATTGAGCAAAGTAAAAGTGATACATGTACCAAACTTGCATATTGGATGTATCTTTGATCAAATCTTTCATAAAATGACCTTGACCTACTTTTTCCGCTTGAGTGATTTTGCTCTATAAAGCCAATATTAAGCAAAGTATAACTGCTACATGTACCAAATTTGCATATTGGATGTATCTTTGATCAAACTTTCATAAAATGACCTCGACCTACTTTTTCTGCTTGAATGATTTTGCCTTTAAAAGCCAATATTGAGCAAAGTATAAGTGATACATGTACCAAACTTGCATATTGGATGTATCTTTGATCAATCTTTCATAAAATGACCTTGACCTACTTTTTCCGCTTGAGTGATTTTGCTCTATAAAGCCAATATTGAGCAAAGTATTACTGCTAGATGTACCAAACTTGCATATTGGATGTATCTTTGATCAAACTTTCATAAAATGACCTTGACCTACTTTTTCTGCTTGAGTGGTTTTGCCTTTAAAAGCCAATATACATGTTCTAAGAAATATGTTTGAATTGAATTTTGCTGTCACGAGGTGAGCTTCGTAATCTGTGATTACCTATGTTTTACCAGGGAAGTACATTTGTATATACATAATTCCATCAGGAGATAAATAAAATAGGGTTGATATCTACATATTTCAAAGGAAAAAAATTCAGCAATTCAAAGGTATTTTACTAGCTGATGTTTAAATAATATGTTAACCCATGGTGTGTGTAAAATAGTATGAGCTTTAGAGTGTTAAAGCATGAGAATGAAGGTTCACTTGTAGTTTTATTTTATTTTCATAAATGTACTTTTCTATTGTAGCCTCAGATGAGCCAAGAGGATGCTTTGAAGCAGATTGAGAAGGAATTGGGCTTACCAGAAATGGAAGGTTTGTGCTATAATTGCGTCACTGAATTTGTTTTCTCATATTTATACACTCTCATTCAATTAATAAAAGAGTAAAACAGTTTCAGTATGGTAGTATTCCTATGCGCCTGTAATTGTGGTGATTCAGTGGTGTATTTTATTTGTCTGTCTGTTTTCTGTTCCTTTATGTATATGCTAAGCACTCAAGTCAAGGAACCAGAACATATTCTTTCTTAAAATTTTCATCTGTAATTAAAAAAAAGTATTTATGTCAAGCTAGATTTGATTTTTAGCTCACCTCGACGAAGTTGAGTGAGCTTATGCTATACCCCCGCGCGTCCGTGTCCGCGTCCGCGTCCGGTTAAGAAGTTTGGGGTAGCTCAGTATTTGGCAAAGTACTGATGCTACAGTAACCAAACTTGCACAAGTGATTCATCTTTGGATGCTGAGGTGAACCCATGCATCGGATGCTGCATCTGACCTACATTTTCCGCTTGAGTGACTTGGTTAAGAAGTTTGGGGTAGCTCAGTATCTGACAAAGTACTGATGCTACATTAACCAAACATGCGCAAGTGATTCATCTTTGGATGCTGAGGTGAACCCATGCATTAGATGCAGCATCTGACTTACATTTTCCACTTGAGTGACTTGGTTAAGAAGTTTGGGGTAGCTCAGTATCTGACCAAGTAGTAATGCTACAGTAACCAAACTTGCACAAGTGATTCATCTTTGGATGCCGAGATGGATCCATGCATCGGATGCAGCATCTGACCTACTTTTTCCACTTGAGTGATTTTGCTTTTAAAAGCCAATATTGAGCAAAGTATAAGTGCTACATGTACCAAACTTGCATATTGGATGTATCTTTGATCAAACTTTCATAAAATGACCTTCACCTACTTTTTCCGCTTGAGTGATTTTGCCTTTAAAAGCCATTATTGAGCAAAGTATAAGTGCTACATGTACCAAACTTGCTTATTGGATGTATCATTGATCAAACTTTCATGTAATGACCTTGACCTACTTTTTCTGCTTGAGTGATTTTGCCTTTAAAAGCCAATATTGAGCAAAGTATAAGTGCTACATGTACCAAACTTGCATATATTATTTATTTTTTATCAAACTTTCATAAAATGGCCTTGACCTACTTTTTCTGCTTGAGTGATTTTGCCTTTAAAAGCCAATATTGAGCAAAGTATAAGTGCTTCATGTACCAAACTTACATATTGGATGTATCTTTGATCATTCTTTCATAAAATGACCTTGACCTACTTTTTCCGCTTGAGTAATTTTGCCTTTAAAAGCCAATATTGAGCAAAGTATAAGTGCTTCATGTACCAAACTTGCTTATTGGATGTATCTTTGATCAAACTTTCATAAAATGAAATTGACCTACTTTTTCGGCTTGAATACGTAATTTTGCCTTTAAAAGCCAATATACATGTATTTAGAAATATGTTTGAATTGAATTTTGCTGCCACGAGGTGAGCTTCACAATCTGTGATAACCTATGTTTGTCCTGTTTATTTACAGAAAAACTGCCAGATTTTAAGACCGTGTATTTGTTTGTGTACAACATGTTCCAATTTGTGGGGTTCTCTTTTATTGTTTTGCTACTCCTCCTAAGGCTTTACAAAGATGGAAAAGGTAAGATATATGCCATATACAGTATATTTTGTGAAAACCGGATCTTCTGTATTGCGGAATCTTGTCTACATCGGTTCTTTCTTACGGTCCTGAGCAATTCTCCGTAACGTTTAATAGTAAAATCTTTTGTGTATTCCGTATCTTGTCTATTCCGTACTCCGGCTGTCAATTAGGGTACCGATCACACTAATTAGGGTTAATTGATCACCTGTATACCGGCCTTATCTAAACATCTACACAGGTGTGATTTGGTCAACGGTAATTATACCTTCGGCAACGTATTTTTTTATAACAAAGAATTTAAAGCTATTCAGTGTACATGTTTATCATGGCGATTACGCCGAGAAAAAGAAATAATGTTGATAATGCATATCCATCTCATAAAAGACAAAGAAAAGAATTAAACTGGAAGAAAATATCTTTGATCGATGATCCTTAAAAAGTACAAAAAGTCACAGAAGTATGGCATCGGAGCAACTACTGTTAGTGACATAATAAAAACTTGCAGTGATTGGGAAGGCCACGCGCCCTGTGCGGTGTCCCATTCTGATAAAAAATGGCCCATCAAATTGTCAACTCACTACATCCTTGTGCACATTATTCTTCGTGTCCCATTTTGGTTTTTAAATCGATCTGAAAGTTCTTTATTCCTATTTACGTTGTTACGTAGATCTAAACCAGTGGATCACAGCTTACTGTACATTGCCAGTCAGAAGCACAAAATTCTTCTGTTGACCGACAATTAATGCAATGATACAATACAGGATTGATTTTTCTCTGACATTCTTTTTTCCTCGTTCTGCGCCTGAGATTTAAATCTCCAACATCCACTTACGTATCTTATCTATGTAGCGGTACTTGTGTATGCGTTCGTCCGTAAAAATGACTGAATGTTACCTTATTTGCAGACTTTACGCATTTTAAAAGAGAATGAAATTGTTAAATGCAAATCATTAAATACTCATCCTTGACAGATTTTTCCGCAAAACGTAGACAATGATATGAAATCTGTTTGATCTCTGTTTATATATGATTAAATCTGTTTGTATTTTGTATTGATATGATGATCAATTATTCAATCTATTCATCAGTATAGGTATAGCAGTGGGCATTCTTGTGAATATTATTTCAATCTATTTGGGTCAAATTTATCGATTTTCTGTACACCGGATCTTGCCGAAACCGGCCGATTCAACCGGAACCAATGAAAGCCGGTTTACACAGGTTATACTGTACGTGTAGGTTTACATTCTCTTGTAATTTACACATATTTACAATATACATGTAATTCTATACATGTATGTCCATTATGTGTCATTAGACAAGAGCAGATGCAATACAGTAGGAAATTCGGCCAAGATTACAGAAAGTTACAGATTTGATGTCTTGTCTGGCAACAATTTTTCCCTCTCCTGTAACGATGCAGAGTGTTTTATATTAATTATCCAGACTATAAATGTTTAACTGTGACATGTATTTGAAAAAACATATCACAGAACTTTAGCCCAAAACTCAAAAAGCTGTCATGACCTTTTAATTAAGATTATTTTAACAAGGTCAATGATACATTACATCAGCTAGTTGAAAATACTGTTGGTGATTAGTATAATGTTTTGGATTTCTATATTCAATCACTGTTAGCTAACTGGCCCCACTTGTTTTTATTTGAAATGTTATAATATCTTACAGAAGCCTTCAGTCAAAGTATGACTACAGTAGGTACTCAGCTGATGGTGTGTCAGACAATGGCAGTAATGGAGATCATTCATCCCATACTGGGTCTCATCAAATCAAGTGCAATACCTCCCCTCATACAGGTACAAGAATAGTAGGTTCTATCACGATCTACTGAGTGAGACTTAAAAATTTACACGAGTGACGGAAATTTCATCTTTTCCCGAGTGAAGCGTAGAGAAACGAGGGAAAAGACGAAAAATTTCCGTCACGAGTGTAAATTTTAATGTCTCACTCAGTAGAGAGTGATGGAATCTATTTCTTCTTCCATAAAACATAAGAAAAAAGGGAATTCAAACAACGTTTCATGCCATCTAATGCCATGTTTTCTGACGGCGTTACTGTGACATAACAAGAAGATTCTCTTTTGTCATTGGTCAATTGGAGCCTTTGAGACAACTTATGTGTCTCACATAGGCTGTCTCGCAGGGTATGAAAAGAACTGAAGAAAAAAACTTAAACTACAGACATGTACATGTAATGTGTCATGAAATTTAACAAAGGTCATGTTGTCAAGATCAAAGTGCAAAGAAATTGTAAAATTTTGTCTGGGCCTTAAGTTTTACCCCGGTATGAATTTGAACAATATTCAAAAGAATTGTTGAGATGGATCCATGCATGTACCATGACCTCAAAATAGGTAATACACCTGTTCAATGTAACTTTATCTGCAATTTGAAGTCTGCAAATTGAAAGACGCATCAAAATTAATTTTAAAAATCTTGTCTTGATATATATTGTATCTCAATAAGTTGCAATATTGTGAAGATTAATCCATATAATTTTATGTAAGTACCAGTACCAAGTAAAATTGGCACTAACATGCATGAAATATGATTTTCAAATCTCTCGCTTTCATGTTATAATGAGTGCGGAAATGCTTTTCAAAGATTAACTTTTAAAAACTTTCGAATATTGTACATGTAATTTAGAAA